>CM043698.1:59620000-60820000 GCA_023935145.1 Bretschneidera sinensis | reverse complement strand
GTAGGAGCACTTGATGCTCCAAGCTGAGAGCCCACATGCTCCGTATCTCATCTAAGACTTTTTGATTTTCGTCTTGTCTGTTCTCTACTGAAGAAATGGAAGTGTTAGAATTTGAAACGCAAAAGCTACATGGGCCAAAATTATCAAACAAAGATGAACTGCTTATGACCAAGACCATTGTCCACCATTGAATAAATTTTACATGATCTGATCATGTGAACATATAATTCATTATTATTTTTTCTTGTCAAAGTAGACGAACCTAATTACCATGTCCAACCTAACCTTAATAGTTAAAAGATATCTTAATAACGATATGAATAATCTTATTAGAGGAACCTCAATCTTAAGAAATTGAATAAAAAAGTTTCAGATCCATGTTTATCCAACCTGGTGAATGAGACGTTTTGCGAGGGACATATTTATGGTAAATCATTGATCTGATATCTGCAATCTCATCAGCACAATAGAGTTAATTAAGACCCTATAAAACAAATAAGTAACTTTTGAAAAAAAATATTAAAAAATAAAATAAATAATTTTTTTGTATTTCCTTTTACAATCAAACCTTGTAGGTTGCACCATATGCTCATGTTTATCAGTGTCTTCAGTAGATCCCCACATTCATCACCTATCAGATTTCATGAACGAAGAAGCAAAGGCAAATACTAGTCCTATAAATATATATCAAACTGCTTTATATAAGATCTACATGGCTCTTGTTTAGGTAAATTCTTAA
Organism: Bretschneidera sinensis; assembly: GCA_023935145.1. NCBI lineage: Eukaryota > Viridiplantae > Streptophyta > Magnoliopsida > Brassicales > Akaniaceae > Bretschneidera > Bretschneidera sinensis. The sequence goes on along the minus strand of CM043698.1, from coordinate 60,819,261 downwards.
CCGTTTGAAAAGATCTTAAACCTTATCTAATTTACTACAATACCATATATTATTTTGTCTCGAATGGTAACAATTCATACATTCCAAATAAGTTACAGGGATTCCTTTTTTACTTCATACAACCTGGATTTTTTGGTTAGATTCAGAAAGATAAATTTTCGTTCACCCTTGAACGTTGTTACCAAATTTATATAGTAATACTTTGTAGTTGCTTTGCCAAGCACATAACAGAAAAATCATCTACATTCATGTCAAAAGGGCTTTGTTGGGTAAGGATGAAAGTTTAAGGCAAAAAAGAAAAGTATTTTCAATGTCAATTTCTAATTGAAAGTAATAGGGATGAATGTTGCCATATTTTCTATTTTTGATACCAGAATGTTGCCATATACTGCATACAAAAAATATCAATGCATGTATTAGATCAAACTAATAAGGATGTTTCTTTTCTTTTGGTAATAATAAGGATGTTTCTGGCTTTGGTTAATAGACTTTCAGTGTACACAATGCTTAATTGGTAATGTCTTGTAGGTAGGGGTGGCAATTCGGGTTGACGGGTCGTGTCAAAATTTGATGTAACACTAAATGGGTCGACACGAACACGACACGATTATTAATCGTGTCAAGAAAACCCAACACTAACACGACCTGTTTAGTAAACGGGTAACATGACACGACACGCTTAACCCGTTTAATAAACAGGTCATGTTAGACACGACAACCCGACACGACACGACTAACATGTTAGACACGATAACCGACACGATTAACCAGACATGACTTGTTTATTACATAAGTTATATTACATAACCATCCATCTAATCAATCATAATCCAAATTTCAATATATTCATGATCCAAATATACATAAAAAATGTCTAATTAATAATATAAACATTATTTTGTCAACTATTATCTATATTGGGAGAGAGGAGAGAGTCTGTAGACTCTGTGATGCGTCGCTATTGAGTGAGTCTGTGAGGGAGTGTTTTGTATTTGTGATGTGGTGAAAATAGGAATTAAGGTTTATTTTATACACACACTAAGAATTTTTTCAATGTTATAGACAAATTTTTTAAATGGGTCATAAACAGGTCATGGGTCATAATCGTGTCAACACTACTCATCAGACCCATGAATTTAATCGTGTCATTTCGGTTTAGCGGGTCAATCCGTGACACAACACGATTTTACCGTGTCATAATCGTGTCGACACGATTACGACACGAACTCGATTATACTCAACACTAACACGTTTTATTTCGTGTTGTATCATGTCGGGTTCACGTGTCGTGTCCAAAATTATCACCCCAACTTGTAGGTGTATTTTAAAAGGCATAAAAAGCATTTCAAAATTCAATTGTTATGAAGGTAGGCACTGATGGGATAAAATTCAAGTCATAATGTATGATGAATTGTTTGATGAATAAGCAAAATATTTAAAAGGATCAATTAGCTCAATTGATTCAAAAAGGGAAAAGATTACAATATATGATGAATTATGCAGAGAATTAATCACAAAATTTGCATGATGTCCATAAATGAGAACTGATATTTTTTGAAAGTTACTTTAAGATAATCTTTGAAAATACTGCAAACGATGCCAAACTTGGCATTTTTTCACCTATATATACCCAACATGTAACACAATTTTGTCCAGCTGAAAAATTGGTAGAAAGTGATGTGATGAAGTAGCAATCTCGGCTCTAAGCATACTTTAGATTGATCTGATTACATGTGAAGACTCACATCCTATATTGATAATGAATTGGGTGGAGATTTTACTTTATATGTTAATTCTCATGATCTCAAAGGCAATTTTAGTCGGTTAGTAATTTTGTGGGATGAAACCGTGATGTTTTGTCAGATTTTTGCTCTGATAAAATCTTCAATCCTTGCATAATTGTGATAGAAAGGTTAGAGTATCACGTGAATTAAAAGATTACTTCATTATATTGAAAGGGGCTTCAATCTCTTAAAGGAGTACGCTTATGTCTGACTTTCTTTGACATCCTTTGTACAATTGCGATATTTTATAATGAGATCAACTATTCTGCAATAAAAAAAATTATAAACTAAAACATACAGTATATATTTTCATAATGCATTATTTTCCTTTTGGAGAGTTTATGTAGTGCTGATGTCGATTTGCATGTGATATCATTGCAAATAAAACATCAACCATTATTAAAATCTAAGTTACATTTCTATCATTTTGGTGCTTTGGCGAAGAAATTAGCATATTATTGACCCATAAGGAATAACAATTAAAGTGATAATGCATCGCGAACTTGTGAAGATCATATCAATGATTTATAAAATAAAATTGTAAAATTGTTGAGAATTGAAACAATGGTATTTCTTTTTTGCTTGCGTGTTGAAATTTTAATTAGTTTTTGGTTGATTCTTAGATGTTCAACAATAAAAATCATCTTTCATATCGTTTATGATATTTACTTTATCATTTTATTGTATTCTTGACAAAAATATCGTACAAAAGTGATTACATTCCTTATATAGAAATTAACAAGTGATCGATAATCAACTTACCTTTGATCCAACTTTGTGTATTTAATTTGTTGCACCTGACTGTAGTTTAAATAGCTGATTTTCAAATAATTAGAGTCTTTTGTTCAAAGTTGTTCTTTTTATAATAAACAAAATTGTTCTAAATGAACTGATATTTTGAAGAAATTAACTTAAAGGTTACAATAGACAATTTGTTAAGATGTTATAACTTTTTGGATTATTCTCCAGATGGTCTACCATATTATTATTTCTTTTTGAATAATTTCTATCAGATTATTTAGAGACAATATGATTTTACCTCTTGCACAATTTCAAAAGCAAGTTCTCAATATATTCACAATTTCCTTTGTTTCTGCCTAATTACATGTCTAGTGTGAAAATTTGTACAATTATGAAATTTCTCAAGATTTTATAAAAATTGTAGTTGAGGGAATTGAAGCAAGAATTAGAGTGGTCGTCTAAAATAGAAAACATTGATTACTCTATTTTGTGTCAATTGTTGAACAAAATTGGAATTGAATTATGATATAATATTTTGCCTTTAGGAAGCCCTAATATTTAAGTATTAATCTATAAAATATTGTGAGTGAATTCATTTTGTGCTTGGAGATATTTACATTTGAGTAGATATTTACTACAAGAAATATATTGAGGTTGCTGATGACTTGGTTTGGAGAAATTATTTGAATAGGTTAAATAATTATTTTTGAGATGAAATTTTGGTGACATAGATTTATATATATTAGGTGTTTTAGATTATATTTCATTTAAAAATTTAATGTCTAAGTTGATCAATTTTTATGTGCTTCATAGGCTGTTAGCATGGACAGATTATTGTGTTGAGTGAAGAGTTTACTATAATAAATTGTACTTTTCTATTTTGTGGTGTACCTTTGGATATCGCGAGTGAGGTAATGAATCTTTTACCTCTTACGTTTTGCCAAAAATCACCTCGGTATATAATTAGCTTAGTGTTGAATAAATTTATAAATGCGTTCTTGAATTAACATCCAATTTGATAAAATAGGTCACTACAACAGAATTAATATATGCCGGCGCTTCTCAAAAACGCCGCAATTTAACTACCGCCGGCGCTTTTTGCAATATACAAAGAACATATTCCGACACTTTACAATTTAACTACCGCCGGTGCTTTTTGCAATATACAAAGAACATATATCGGCGCTTTAAAGCGCCGGAATATGAAATGGGTTTCGAGCATATACCGGCGCTTCCTCAAGCGCCGGTATATGCTCGAAACCCATTTAAAGCACCGGTATTTGGTAAGCTGCATATACTAGCGCCGAAATATGGGAGTGGGCATATTCTGGCGCTTTCAAGCGCCGATAATTTTCAATATATATTATATTGCGCTAGAATTTTCCCCCAAAATTTGTCTTCTGCCCGCACCGTTCTCCCCAAAAATCTTCCAGAAAACCGATCTTTCTCTCCGATTTCCTCCCCCTCCTCTACTCTCTCGCTTCCCTCTCTCACTCTTGGAAAATTTAGTTATATTTTTCTCATTGTTGGCATGAAGGAAGAGTCCAGCATCAGCCACCACTGTTTCCTCCTCAATTTTTTGGTAAACTCTTTTGTACCTCTCCAGTGTTAACTCCCTATTTATACACATTTAAATGTATTTCTTTTGTTGGATTTCTAAGTTTTGTCAATGGGTCTTTGAGATAAACTCCTCTTTATTGGTTTTCAGTGAAAAATATTGACGTGGGTATGATTAGTTTTGAGTTTTATCAATCAAAGTAGTTGTTAATTGGGTTTGTTTATGTATGAAGAAATGTGGGTGATCCATCATCCATTGTTATGTTCCTGAATGTTTCATGCAGATGCCGTTTGTGTATTCACTGGGATGTGAATCCAAACAATAACTTATTGTAATTGTGAGATTTTCGGTCATTGTTATGCAAGGTTACTGCTGTTTTGCTTGAAAACATTTAATTTTATGTTTTTGTTTTTCCAAGTTTGCTGTTTACTGAATATGCAAAAATAGGGGCAGATTTATATGATCTAGCAACTCATTGTTTCCTAGAGTGTTCTATCGTTTGGATCCAAAATACTGGCTAAAGTTTATGCTGTTTGATGAGTTAAGATCAATCAGACTATAAATGCTCCATTACAAGTTTGCAATGTGAAGCAAAGGACTTCATATTTAACTACCAGTTTTCTATATTAAAATATTGGCTAACATCCGGTTTGGAAGATACATATTCAGTCGAATGTTACTCCTTACCTTTTACCTTGGCTATGTAAAAGTTGATTGCTATTGCATAGAATGCTTAGGATGAAAAATCACTGATGAATTTTATGAAACTCCTATGAAGCTCATTTGTGAAACCAATCTGGAATCTATTTAGGTTTGTATGATCACCTTTCTCTATGTTCCCTGAATCATAGGGCCAGTCAAACAAATTTGTTTTTTTATCTTTAGATATAGTTAGATAAATTCTATAAAAGGGGGAAGATGAAAAGAAAAATATATATTAGTTGCGTCAAAGTGCGACCTTTATAAGAGTAGTCTAATTCTGACATGGTCTGGAAAACAAACATGAAATGAAACACAAAGTTGTCAACTAAACTAGGCAAGTGAACCGTGCTTCTGGTAATTCAAGTTCTGTCTTCATGGTACAACTGTCGTCTAGCATTTATTGAGGAACAAGATATTACCAATGAAAAATGAGGAATTTCTTGAGAAATACATGGTCAAATCCATTCATGCTAGGCTACTCTTAGAAGGCAGAAAAATACCCTGCTTATAAGTCATCCAAGCTTTTGAGAGTTCTCATTGCTGTGATATGTTTGATATTCATCTTACCATTAATTTTTTTTTGGGTTGCTTGTCAAGATGACACCAATTTTCACTTAAAATGTATAATCATCTGCATGTTTGGGAGTTGTCCTTGAATTTTTTAGCTTTATTTTTTTGACTTGGCAAATTTACTCATGCAAGTACAGTGAATTGAGACCCCTCCACCCCATTTTTATTGGGGGAGAAGGTTCCATTAGGCTTGATGCCATAAGCATGTTATCATGCCATTATTAGGACACAACACTGCAGTCTGTCCTTAATTTTTTTTTTTAATGTTGACTAGTTTCCCACTGAGATGTTGCCAATTTACTTGTTTTATCCTATCAGTTCTTGATTTCCTGTAGATAATACATAATCAGTATGATGAATGCTTTGTTGTCTTGATTTTGAATATAATGTATCTCTTGAATTTATCTAATGTGAATGTTATATGTCAAATATCTCCCTAAAATTGACTGCTAGATTATAGCTTTTCATTCTTTTGAAACAGAAGTTGTTTAAACTGGAATTTTGTCTTTTCATTAGGTGCATTGTTTATTACTGAAGTTCATGGTTTAGGTAGTCTTTAGCAAGTTAGCAACCTACATATTCTATTTCTACTTGGAGAACTTTGTTAATAGTTTAGGTGGTCTTTAGCAAGTTAGCAACCCATTGACAATTTTGTTGATTGAAAGGCCTTTCAAGGTTTCAAACTCGATCTTTGCAAGAGGCACCATGTTTATTTTCTTCTATATGAAATGGAAGAGAGCAAACCATTGCAGTATAGAAGTATGCTTTCTATCCATATTGGCTCGCTTAGGCCTATGTTAACCGAATAAGGATACCTTGTATGTATGTGGCTAAATGGTATAATCTTTAGTATAATGTGATGATAAATAGGAAATTTTGAAAGTTTCCTACAATTTTGTATGCGGGTTTTTATAGCTTGTGGGGTTGGTAATTCTGTTGGTAAAGTAGACCAATTAAAGAGGATAGTGTTATAATAGGAATTCAACTTGGTGAATAGATGACAGTAGTTTACTGGCGAAAATCTCTATGCCAGCTACATAAGAATATTCAGTAATCATGTTAGTTCTTGGATATTTTGTTTTTTAGGCTCAAATAGGACACTTATTATCTACCTTGATATCTCTATATCTTTGAAAAAAATAAAAAAGAGAAATGTGCTTTGTCAACTCCATTGTCATTCCTTGTGTTTCTTGACAAACTACTACTAGACTAATGATTTGTTTGATATTGCACTAAGTGATGACAAATGAATCTTATTTGCAATATATCCTCTTTGTGTCACGGAATCCGATGCTCTAAAGTCTATAAGTCACGATAGATACTTATGGTACAGTTAGGCTCTTTTAAATATGAGTGCACACATGTATGATAGATTATATTTTCTTTGTTGTTATAAATTTCAGTTCATCCACTTACCAATCAAATCGAAGTTTGTGATTATGCATTCTTTTGCCAAAAATATTACAATACTGACTTGATTAACATTGTTTTAAGAAAGTCTATTAGCGTCATCTAAAAATGGATAAAAGTTGGATAGATAAACCGAGATCGAGTAAAGCCTATATGGATGGTGTTGCAAACTTCATTAGATTTGTGTGTCAGAAAGCTTGTGCTCGTGGTAGTATTGTTTGTCCATGTAGGAGATGTGGTAATTGTTATTCATTCGAACTAGAAATTGTTCAGGAGCATCTATTGTATAATGGGTTTAGTCTCGGTTACACCGAGTGGGTTTTTCATGGGGAGAAAGTCTCTCGTATAGACCACACTCACAGTAGTTCACAACCCACTAGTGTTCCAGGTGGCTTCGTGGGACGAGATGACGTGTTGGGTTTGCTCCGAGGTGCCTTCCAGGTTACTTGTGAAAACTCAAAAAATGAACCGTTAAGTTTAGGAATCAAAGTGGGATCTTCAAATGAGCATGGTGAAGAGCAACAGGCTCATGGTGGGTTTGAGTTCAATAATTGTGGTGATCCTTCAGATGTCGAACATCCAGTTCGTTCTGCTATTGATGAGACAACTCAGTATCGCAATTTGATGAAAGATTACAATACTGAACTTTATTCGGGTTGTTAGAATTTCACAAAGTTATGTTTCATGTTATATTTACTACACCTCAAATGTTTGAATGGGTGGTCTGACAAATCTCTAACTGTGTTGCTTGAGTTTATCAACATTGCATTTCCGATGTGTGCACCATTGTCATCAAATTATTATGAAGCCTTGAAGATTATCAAAGGATTGGGTCTTGGGTATGAGAAGATTCATGTTTGTCCTAATGACTGCACACTGTATTGGGGTGAGCATTTGAATGATGAATTTTGTCATGCGTGTGGCATGGCACGGTGGGTCAAAAACACAGTTGATGATGAAGATCCGTTGAATAAGATGGATGGTCAATCGAAAAAGAAAAAGCCAGCTAAGGTATTGCGTTATTTTTCGCTAATACCGAGATTGAAAAAGATATATATGTCATCTAAAACGGCTTCGTTGATGACATGGCATGACAAAGTTCGGACAAAGGATGGGATTTTAAGACACCCTGCTGATGGATTAGCCTGGAACGAATTGGATAGATTGTATCTCGATTTTGCAGCTAATCCTCGGAGTGTTAGGCTTGGCTTAGCTAGTGACGGGTTCAATCCTTTTCGAACAATGAGTTCAACTTATAGCACATGGCCCGTTCTTTTGGTCCCATACAACTTGCCATAGTGGCTTTGCATGAAGCAAACATCCTTCATCCTTTCAATGGTGATTTCTGGTGAGAGAAGCCCCAGTAATGATATTGATATCTTTTTGCAGCCTCTAATTGAAGAGTTGAAACAATTATGGGATGGTGTTGATGCGTTTGATGCGTCCACAAATCAAAGCTTTAAGCTTCGTGCTTCTCTTCTTTGGACCATTAATGATTTTTCAGTCTATGCAAACTTATCTGGTTGGAGCACAAATGGGCGGGTTGCTTGTCCATGTTGTGGGGAATCTATGCATTCTGTATGGTTACAGCACAGGGGAAAGTTTTGCTATATGGGTCATCGTCGATGGTTAGCAGAAAATCATGAGTTTCGTTTTCAAAATGATCAGTTTGATGGCACCATAGAGTTGGGATCTGCTCCTGTTCCACCATCTGGGCATGATGTTTTAAGACAACTTGAGGGTGGAAACTATGGCTATGGTAAAACCTCGAAGCCTTCTAAGAAGAGGGCAAGAGAGGATGTTGGTACCTCTACGGGGCAAGTACTAGTGGATGAAGTTGATAACCTTTTGAAGGGTGTGGACAATTTCCTTGAAAATGTTGATAATGAGGATATTCCCATGGATGAGGGAGTTGTAGATACGGTGTGGAAAAAAAGAAGCATTTTTTTTTGAGTTACCATATTAGAAAGACAATCTATTGCGTCATAATTTAGATGTGATGCATATAGAGAAGAATGTATGTGATAATTTGATTGGAACAATATTGAATATAGATGGTAAAATTAAAGATAATAAGAAGGCACGCCGCGATCTCGAGGAAATTGGTATTAGAAAAGACCTCCATTTAGTTGTTCTTCATAATGGAAAAGATCACTCGCCTCCAGCATGCTACGCTATGTCCATGAAGGAGAAGCAGAATTTCTTGACAGTTTTGGCAAATCTTAAAGTTCCTGATGGGTATGCATCAAACATCTCGAGATGTGTCAACCTAAAGGATCGTAAGCTGTTAAACTTAAAGAGTCATGATGGTTACATATTGATGCAAGAAATCCTTCTGATTGCTTTAAGAGCATCTTTGCCTAGACATGTTCTAGCAGTTATGTCTGAGTTATCATCATTTTTCAAAGCTTTATGCTCTAAAGCCCTTGATCCCCATAAGCTTGACTTATTGGAGTCGCGTGTTGCTTTGACGCTTTGCTATTTGGAGAAAATATTCCCCCCGGGTTTCTTTACCATTATGGCTCATCTTATCATTCATTTAGCCTCCGAGGCTAGACTTGGGGGTCCCGTACACTACAGGTGGATGTATCTTGTTAAGAGGTTAGATGTTCAAAGCTATTTTGTGCACTTTGTTTTTTTTTTTTGTTATATATTGGATACTTAATTTATCTTTAATTTTGTGGCTTCACAAGATATTTAGTGCGCTTGAAATCTTATGTACGTAATAGAAGTCTACCCGAGGGGTCAATTGCTGAAGGGTACAATGGGGAAGAGTGTCTAACATATTACTCCCAATACTTCAAAGGTGTAGAGACAAGATTCAGCCGCCCCCAAAGGAACAATGATACTGTAAATTTTTCGGATGAATACATGTTTTCCTCTGGTGGACGGATAATGGGAAAGATTGTGAGTGTTGAGCTCGATGACATGTCATTGGTTCAAGCACATCGTTATGTGTTGCTCCATAATGATAATCTTTTTTACCTTCGTAGGTTAATATCAATAAAGGAACTTAATTAGTAATAATGTGTTTAAATTAAGTTTTTATTACCTGTTGTTATCACTGTGATGGCTAACAGTTACATAAAGACATCAATTATTGCAGCTAATTTTTGGCTGCTCAAAGGCTAACCAATCATTCCAATCGACCAATACAAAGTCTCGAACAAAAGTGGCTGGTTGAGAAATTTCCCTCATGGCTTATGAGACAGGTTAGGCATAATAACAAGAGTATTCGATTTTTATAAGTGTTTTAAATAAAACATTGAATGTTGTTGTCTCATTTTAATTGTTGGAAAATGTTTAGGTGCCGTGGATGGTGGATAACAATTATTCAGATGAACTAATTGCCTTTACTTGAGGTCCGAATAATGTTTTTAGGAGATTCAATGGATTCAACATCAACGGCTTTAAATTCCACACAAAGGAACGTGAGAGGTGTAGACGATCTCAAAATTCGGGAGTTATGGTTGAAGCAGATGATAAAATGTATTATGGTGTGCTCAACGATATCATCGAGTTTGATTACTATAGGATGTTTAAGATTGTGTTGTTCCGTTGTGATTGGGTGGATATTAATTCACCCAGGGGTTTAAAGAAAGATACAAGTGGTTGCATTCTCATGAACTTGAATAGGTTAATACACACTAGTAAGTTATTTAAGGATGACCCGTTCGTACTTTCATCTCAAGCGAAACAAGTGTTTTATGTGCAAGACCGAACAATAAAGGAATGGTATCATGTTGTGATCATGAAGCCAAGGGATCTATATGAAATGAGAGAAAAAAGGTAGGAAGAGGATGATGACACTTACAATCAGTGCATGCCTTCTACTGTAGTGGTAGACGATCAATTAGATTGTCTCTCAACTTGGGCTAGGATGGACATTGATGAAGATACCAACTAGTTTTATGTGCATTTTCATATAATTATATTTGGATGTGTATTTATGTGATGGACATATGTGTCAACGAGTTTTGTACGGTTTTATTGTAATCTATCGGGTTACTGTTGCTTTGTATCACACATAACAAAAGTCCAGAACTTTTTTGCGTACAGTTTGTGGAATGCTACTTTAGAATGTTGTAAATTTCTGTTTTGATTGTATCATTGATTATTGCTTGTTCTTTAAATCTTATTTGAATCACTTATTTGTTCATTTGTTCTCAGGTACTCAGAAGTTACTAATTGCTGCATTTGCTGCGACCTTTTACCCATTCATATCTTTCAGGTGTGGTTCTTCTAATTCTTGTTAACTTTTAATGCATTTTTGATAGTGTGAGATATAATCATTTTAATGTTTTTATCAATACAGATTGCAAGATGTATAGGTCAAAAAATATCCCTCCAGCAGTTAGAGATAACATGTCAAACCAGTATGCAGCTGAGTCTTCACACCATCATGAAGATATTCACCATGAGCATGAGTATCACCTTGATGATGATCATGACTCGCAAAATGATTTTGAGACCGATGCAACAACATCGGGAAGTGTGCACAATGATAGTGAACAATACGAGATAATTGATAATTTTTGTATTAGAATACATTCGCTCTATAACTAGTTTGATACCACATTGTTATACTAATTATATAATTTATGTTTTCAATGTATAGATTCTCAAGGGACGGTGAGGAAGCAAACACGTCTCTTGAGAACCTCACAAGTGTGGTCTCTTGAACGTGGGGAAAAAATTGTAGTCCACTTCAATGCACGTCATCAACCTATTAAGAAAGGTGGCCAAATGTTAAGTAGCTGGTTGGGCAAGGTAGCGAAGAGAGGGAACCTTTGTCCAATTAATTAAACGGATTGGAAGAAGGTCCCTTCTAGCTACAAAAATGACCTTGTTATATTGATTCGAGTAAGTAACAACTTAATAACCATTCAATGAGTTCAATTTTTTTTTTTGTTTATTTGTGGTGTTGTACATGCATCATCTCTAACACGAATAATGGTTATTTGACATCGATTTCCTTTCTGTGTGGTAGAGGAGGTTTCATTACCCTACGATCGAGGCGATAGACAACATTTTGTTGAGGATGATAGGGAAAAAATGGAGGGACTACCGATATGTGCTGAAAAGGGACTACGTGAGGAACAAAACAAAACAACAAGTTTTGAGCAACGATGTTCCAAAAGGCGTAGATCAAGACTAGTGGAAGCAACTGGTGAACTACTGGTTCTTTGACCAGAGTGAGGTTGTTTTAAGATAATAATGTTCATTTGGATTCTCATTGTTTCTATTTTTCTAATAATGACTGATTATTCAATTGGTTTATTATTGGTGTAGAAATATTCGACTACAGGGACAGCGGCACGTGAAAGACAACAATGTCCTCACACATCTGGTTCAAAGAGTTTTGCTAGACGACGGGATAAATATGTGAGTTAATTTGCTTCATTAATCCAATCTTTCATTTAAGATGTAGTGTAATGAGTCACAATTTGAACTCTTTCCATACATGGTAGGAGATGACACATGGGAATGAGCCTGGGCGCATAGATTTTTTTGCTGAAACTCATAAACGCAAAGATGGGACTTTCATTGATGATGCATCACGACAATTTATGGTAAGTTGAACATCTTTAAAAATAGGGAAAAAGCCTTTTTTTTTTGGTATTCCTTCCTATTTTCAATTGATGCGGAATGAAAGAAATGAGAGAGCCTTCAATTAAGTAAAGAAATGTATAGCTTTCATCAAGGAGCCTCCAAATTTTTTTAATTGATATTATGGCCATGGTCACAGAGATCTTTGTGAAAGTTAGAGATAGTCTTTTCTCTTAGATGAATTTGTTTTATCCTCTGTTTCTTTTTTTTTTTGTTTCCTTGTTAAGTTGATAATTGGCTACATTGTTTGGATTGTATATTTGTTTTTCTTTTGCAGGAGGTTTTATGGAAAAATATGGGATATTCTGCCTGTTTTTCTATAAAATATGATAAACACATTTTGTTTATGTATATTTCACTGTAATTAGCTACTAAATATTCGGAATGAGATATATGGTAGCAGTGAGATAACATTTTTTTAATTGATATTCTGGCCATGGTCACATAGATCTTTGTGAAAGTTAGAGATAGTCTTTTCTCTTAGATGAATTTGTTTTATCCTCTGTTTCTTTTTTGTTGTTTCCTTGTTAAGTTGTGAATTAGCTACATTGTTTGGAATGTATATTTGTTTTTCTTTTGCATGAGGTTTTATGGAAAAATAGAGAAAATTCTGCCCGTTTTTCTGTAAAATATGATAAGCACATTTTGTTTTATGTATATTTCGCTATAATTAGCTACTAAATATTCGGAGGAGTTTAATCTTTATTGTTTCATAATTGTAGGCGACAGCTGAAGCTCGTGTTGCTGAACTTGTGGCAGCTTCAGGATCCTCTGATGCTAGCAATAATTTAGCAATACAAAATGAAGTCTTCACCCAACTTATGGGTGAACAGAGTTTCGGTCGTGTCCGTGATCAGAGTTTTGGAATTACACCCTCTGCTGTGTTTGGACTTTCAGCTCAAATGAGGAATGATATGGGATACCATGGGGCCTATACTGAAGAAATAAATAGTTTGAGAGAACAAATAGAAGAAAACAATCAACAGCATGCGCAACAAATTCAACAAATAACGGCGAGACACGATGATCAAATAAATAATATGCAATCCCAAATTGATGAGCTGAAGTGTTTACTACAGCATTTGGCTAATATAGGACCTCATGATTGATTTCATGATGCTAAAATAATTTTTCATACTTTGTTTTTGTATGAATTTTATATATGAACTATGATTGTTTTTTGTGTAACTAAGACGTTTGTGTTGACTGAAGGAATTTTTATGGATGTTTGATGCATTTTATATATCGAAGAACATTTGAAAGTTTTGATATTTTATGGTATATTTTATTTATTGAAGGGTGAATGTTGATATTTAAGTCAAAATAATGTAAAAACACAATTAAAATCGTATTTTTAGCGGCGCTTTAAAGGGTCGTAATATGCCGGTATAAGCAGGGGCTAGAAACTGTACTTTCGCGGGGCTTAAAATCCCCGCTATATAACGGCACTTGTAAGTGCCGCTATATACCGACGCTTACCGGCACTTAAAATCCCCGCTATATACCGGTGCTTCTAAGTGCCACTATATACCGGCGCCTAAATACCGGCGCTTTTAAGCGCTGCTATATACCGGCGCTTAGAAGTGCAGAAAAAAATGCATATTGCGGCGCTTTTTCAAAGCGCTGGTATTTGCGTTTCGACACCACACATTCCGGTGCTTGATCCAGCGCTTGCGAAAAGCGCCGAAAATTCATTTTTCGGTGCTTAAAAGCCCCGGGAATATGCAAATAAAAACTTCGGCGATAACCATTTTTCTTGTAGTGGGTCTAGCCTGCCAAACTTGTACTTTTGTTTCATAAACTTTTGAAATTGTTATTTTTCATACTTTTCTACTCATGTGCCGCATTTTAGTAGTTTGAGATTTATGAGAATATTTTTTAAATTTTAATCTCTTAATTCTCAAAGATTAAGTACATAAGTCTGAGCTATAACAAAATTCAATTTGATGCAGATTAATTACATTTTGATATGACTTAAATTTAATTTTTGTTGTCTTCGAATAAGTTAGGTTAATTATAATATATGATTTATGATTGTAAACCAAGGTTCAAACCTAAGAGAGGGGGTTTAAAAACTTTTTACTAATTAACTTGGAAGTTTTTAAAATAGTTTGATAAGCAATGCACACAATAATTTTTTGTCCTTCAACCCAGTTTTCATGTTTCAAAATAATTTTTTGTCTTAGAAACTTTTTGTATTTTAGTTTTGTCAAAGCTTTTTGTGAATTGAGCCATAGATCATGCTAAGTAATTGAATTTAGAGATTTAAAGAGTGATTTAATTACCTTAGTGCCTATTCTAGATCTTCTGTCTTCTTTTGGTGTCTAAATGTGTTGAGTTCTAGCATCTTATTTCTGAACTAAATACTTTTACCGCTTAAATACTTGGATAAAATTTTTAGTGCAATTTAGGTAGTGTTTTTTCATTACTAAAATCAAATACGAGTCAACAATCTCCTCATTTTTTATGATGACAAACTAAGGAGAGAAAAAACAGTTCAAAAAACTAAGTGTTGGTTTTTTGAAAATTTTGGACAAAGTTTCCTCTGTTTTTCCTATAAAAACCAACATATAAGCATTCAAATATAGTTGTAATATAGTAATTTTAATCCCAAGCAAGCCTACTTTACACTTTACAACATGTTCAGAGCAATGCTCCCCCTAAATTCATGCTATCTTAGTTTACAAACAGTTTACAACAAATTTTTCTCTTTTCTCCTCCATTTTGATAATAGCATAAAAAGGGGTATAAACTCAAAAAATAAGAAACTTAATCATTATAGACATGAAGATAAGGCATAAAAAAACTTTTATGCTAAAATTAGGCATCACTCGAAGTTGGGAAGACTTCTCGGGAAGAATCAGAAGTTTGCACATAAGCATGAACAGTTAAAGCATATAGATGAGCAAGAAGTGCTCAAACTAAGCAGCCATATAGCTTAAAAGTAAAGCATATATATGAGCTAAGAGATAAATGAGTGAAACATAAATAAGTATATACAACTATCCATACATCATAAGCTTACAGAATCTGTCTGAACATCAAGTACAAGCATATGAATGTATATATGGAAAAGAAATGTTCATACTAAATATCCATGGAGCTATATATACATAAATGAAATGATAAAAATAAAAGACTCAATGAGTGGGAGAGTCAGAGTTGTCGTAGAGAAGATCTCGAATCTCTGCCAATGAGCCTTCCTAGTGCTCTCGGAGTAACTCAAAGTCATCCTTGAGGGTGCTGATGTCGCGACGAATGTGATCAATATCAGTCCACACCAACTGGAAGCTCTGGTCGACAGAAGACCGTGAGCTCTGGAAGCCCGACTGTATGGACAGCTGAAGGCTCATAATAGCCTATAGTACATCGTCATATCCAGCCTGACTAGCACTGGAGCCACTATGCTGTGGACTAGGGTCAGTGTCCATGGCAGTGGGAGGAGCTGCATCATCAGGCCGTCCTTCTCGCTACTGTCGTCATCATCGATCCTGATATTCTTATAGCGAATGACAGAAATATACCTTATATTAGCTGCGGGGTTCCAGAAGAGGGACTCATCAAGCTCGTTCCTTGCCTGCTTGCTCGAGGAACTAGCTATCCCCTTGCCCTTGGTGTCCGATGCCAAGGACTTCTTTGAACGAGGCCTTGTGGGCACGTGAGGTCTGGCAACTGTGGTTTTTACCTAGATTCTTTCAGACATTTTGAAAAAAAAAAAAAAAATTGGAGAGAAGTTTTGGGAAATGATGGGGTTTCAATTGTGAAAAATTAAAATATATATATATATATGATTAAAGGGAAGATTTAAGGGTTTATGGAGTTTATCTCAAGAGATTTTAGTGAAAAATCAAGGATTTCTTGAGAGAGAAAGCTAGTGTTAGTTACAAATGGCGTAAAGTCTGTGAAAAAATGAAGCAATTATTTATAGAATCATGATACCAGTCGACTGAGTCCTTCATATTTTGAGGACATTTCGATATACCAGTCGACTGGTTAATCTGGCAGTAAGATACCAGTTGATTGGGTGTACCTTACCATTCGACTGGGTTGTCCAGGAGAAACTCAAATTTTTGGCTCCAAATATTCTTATGTAATACTAGTCGACTGGGTCCTTGCATTAATCAACTGGTGAAATGGGCAGTGAGTTACTAGTCGACTGGGTAATTGGATAGAGAGATACCAGTCGACTAAATCAAGATACTAGTCGACTAGGTCTTTCACAAAACATAAAATTTTGATCTCCAACTTGGAATTTTAGCAATAAATGATTTATCTATGCCATCTTGAGTGAGAGATATATTAAATGGGAGTTAATACTCATTCATTAGATGTCAAATATGCATATGATGAAATGTAGATGCAATCAAACACACATATTTTCATAATTTTTTAAGTCCATTAATAGTCTAATCTTGTTAAAGCTATCTTTGTTCAAGGGCATAGTAAGAATGTCAGCTATTTGGTCCTCTGAAGGGATGAATTTTAACCTTATATCACCCTTTTGAGCATGGTCTCTTATGAAGTGATGTCTTATTTGTATGTGTTTGGTTTTCGAATGCTGAATAGGGTTTTTGGTCAAGTTGATAGCGATAGCGTTATCACAATGAATTGGTATATTTTTAAAGTTCATGCCATAGTCTTTTAATTGTTATTTCATCCACAACACTTATGCGCAACAACTTTTGGCTGCTACATATTCCACTTTGGCAGTTGATAGTGCAACCAAATTTTGTTTCTTAGAAAACCAAGATGTTAACATTGCACCTAAAAATTGGCATGTTCCACTAGTTCTTTTTCTATCTAGCCTATAACATGCAAAATTAGCATCCAAATATCCTATAAGCTCAAAAGTTAATTTTCTAGAATACCATAATCCTAGGTTTTGAGTGCCTTGTAAATATCTTAGTATTCTTTTTACAACAATTACATATGATTCCTTAGGATTAGCTTGAAATCTAGCACACATGCATTCACTGAACAGTATATTAGGTCTACTTGCAGTTAGATAAAGTAAAGCTTATATCATGCTTATATAAGTTTTAGTATCTACACACTTACCTTCCTCATCTAGGTCAAGTTTTTTAAAAGTGCTTATAGAAGTACCAATTAACTTTGAGCTGTCCATCCCAAACCTTTTTAATAGGTCCTTGGTGTACTTTGATTGATTGATGAAAATGCTTTATTTTAATTGTTTGATTTGAAGTCTAAAAAAGTAGGTAAGCTCTCACATCATGCTCATTTCAAATTCACCTTGCATACACTTAGCAAACTCTTGACATATAGATTCATTAGTAGCACCAAATATAATATCATCAACATATATTTAGACTAGTAGTGTGTCATTTTTGTTAAGCTCTTGTGTCTATTTTTCCTTTTGTAAAACCATTTTCAAGCAAAAACTTACTTAATCTTTCATACTATGCTCTTGGAGCTTGTTTCAATCCATAAAGAGCTTTAGAAAGCTTATATACATGGTTTGGAGGATTAGAATTTTCAAATCTAAGAGGTTGCTAAACATGCACCTCTTCTTCTATAAAACCATTTAAAAATGAACTTTTTACATCCATTTGAAATAGCTTAGATTTATTAAAGCATGCAAAGGCCAATAACATACGAATGGATTCTAATCTAGCTACGGGAGAATAGGTCTTATCAAAATCTGTTCCTTCTTCTTGATTATATCCCTTAGCAACTAGTCTAGCCTTGTTCCTAGTTACTATTCCATTTTTATCCATTTTATTTCTATATACCCATTTGGTTCTTATTATTGTGCGATTCTTTGGTCTAGAAACTAGATTCCATACTTTGTTCCTTTCAAATTGATTTAATTATTCTTGCATAGCATTTATCCAATCAACATCTTTTTCAGCTTTTACAAAAGTCTTAGGTTCTACTTGAGATAAATAGGCTACATAATTGCAAATATTTCTTATAGAGGATCGAGTTCTTACCCTTGTAAAGGATCACCAATCACTTGATCGATTGGATGATAATTCACATACCTCCAATCTCTAAGAAGACTATCATCTTGTTGACTTGTAGATGATTGATCAAGATTGAGAGCATCTACCTCTTGACTTCTTTGAGGTTGGCTCTCCTTCGGGTCAACAATAGGAATAGGTGTTTCCATTCTTGTAATAAAATCTACATCATCATTAAAAGAAACTACTCTACTACTAATTGGGTTAGACTCATCAAAGGTAACATGTACGAATTCTTCAACCACTAGAGTTCTTTTGTTAAAGACTCTATAAGCTTTACTGGAGGTTGAATATCCTAAGAATATCCTTTCATCAGTCTTGGAGTCAAATTTACCTAAATTAGTTTATTGTTATTTAGGATGAAGCATTTACAATCGAAAGCACGAAAATAAGAGATATTGGGCTTTCTTTCATAGTTAATATGGAGTTTTGTCAAGTATAGGCCTAATTAATACTCTATTTAAAACATAGCAAGAAGTGTTTATCGCTTCCGCCCAAAAGTATTTTGGCAAACTGCTTTCACAAAGCATTGTTCTAGCAAACTCTTCTAGAACTTTATTTTTCCTCTCAACAACTCCATTTTGTTGATGAGTTCTAGGTGTTGAAAAATTGTGATCAATTCCATTTTCATCACAAAATTTTGAAAAGTTTTGGTTTTCAAATTCTTTTCCATGATCACTTATAATGCTTGAAACAGAAATACCTTTTTCATTTTGAACTTTTACAAAAAATTCACAAATCCTTTATATACTTCATCCTTGTAAGCAATAAAAATAATAAAGGTATATCTCGAATAATCATCAACAATAACAAGAGCATATTGATGGCTGCCTAGACTAATAAGACTTATTGGACCAAACAAGTCCATATGCAAATGTTCCAATAGTCTAGAGGTTGGGATTATATCTTTTTATTTAAAAGAAATTCTTGTTTGTTTCCCATTTGACAAGCATCACACACCTTGTCTTTTTCAAATTTAAGTTTTGGAAGTTCAATGACTAAATCTTTTATTGAAATAATTTTAAGCAAATCCATGTTCACATGGCCAAGTCTTTTATACCATAGCCATAGGTTTTTACTAAAAGCAGGAAAATATTTTTCATTTTCCGAATGCAAAGATTTTAAATAAACTGTATAGACATTTTCGTGTCTATGGTCAACAAACTTGATCTTGTTACTTTTGATGTCTACAACTAGACAACGAGAGGTTTCAAATATGATTTTGTTGCCTTTGTCACATAGTTGACTAATACTAAGTAAATTTGGCTTAAGGCCTTGCATATATAAAACATAATCAATAGTTGAGAAGTCATTACCAACTTTGTCATTCCTGATGATCTTTATCTTGGTTTTGTCTCCAATGGTGATGTTGGTATTTGTCTAAGGTTTAAACATGTCTAAACATTGTTCAAATATGGTTAAAGTCTAAACCAAGGTTGGAAGATTAAAATAAAACATGTTAAAGGAGTGCACACATGTGTGTGCATCCATTTAGGTGTGTGTGCACACCCCTAAACAACAAAGCAAAATAGTGCACACTGCTGTGTGAAGGGCAGCATCAGTGTGCACCTCACCGCCCTTTCACCAGTGCCTCACCGCCCAGCAAGGAAACAGCTTGGAGAAGGGCAACACCACACATCCTCTCCACCAGCGCCGCACCGTCTAGAATGTGGTGCAAAGAAGCTTTGCCTAGCGCCTCACTGCCCCCTGTTCAGTGCCTAAGCACTAGGCACACTGATGCACACATGGACAGCTTGTTTAAACCTCCTCTTAGGTGCATGGATGCAAGGTTAAAATGCACAGTACCACTTATAATTGATGGAGGACCATGGTTAAGTGGTCATCAAGATATAAGGGTGGAAATTGACTCTCAAGATTGGACAAGAAGTTGGTGCACTATATAAAGGGTCACCTAGCTTCATTCTAGACATAACATTGTGACATAATTTGAGATCAATTGTAAAGAGTGACACACAAGAGAGAATTGTGTAAGAGTGCAAAGACACAAACACAATAGGGGCTCATTGTAGTGAGGCTGGTTGTAAAGAGAGAGAAGTCTAGATTAGATAGAGAGCATTGTTAGTTCTTATCTTCTTCCTTTCATCTCTTATTGGTTTCTTCAAGAATTTGAGCTTCTTGAAGAGGGTTGCTGTAATTGTAAAAAACCATTAATTTAGTGCAGAGAGTTTAGAGGAACTCACGAGGACGTAGGCTATTGTTGAACCTCGATAACAAATCGTTTGTCTTCTTTTCTTTCTTGCTTTTGATTGCTGTATTTCTTTCTACAAGTCATTCTAGACTTGGATGTTTGGAAGATCACCACTTGGGCATCTTGTCAAGGTGATTTCCAATAGTGGTATCAGAGCTGGAGGAGCTTGTACAACTGGATATCGGAGCAAGAACAAAAGGTATTGGAGCAAGACTCCAAGAATCAAAGATCAACTTCTTGGGTGATTCAAGAACGGAGTAAAGATCAAGATCAGATCGTGTTCTTGAGGGTGATTCATGAATAGTGTTAAGATCCATCTTCGATCGTGTTCTTGAGGTTGAAGAAAACATTTTTGGGTATTGCATAAATCTAGGATCTTGTCCGCAAAGATGGCTTCAAATTTCGTGGTTGAGAAGTTTGATGGAAAATGAGATTTTTCCCTGTGGAAGCGGAAGATCAAGGCGGTTCTAATGCAACAGAAAGTGGACTTGGCTATTGGAGAAGATGATTCTTTTCCATAAAATTTCACGGAGGACTAGTAGGTTGAGATGAAGAAGATGGCTTAAAGCACCATTTTCTTGCACATGTCGGATAGTGTCACAAGGGAGTGTGGAGACTCGGAAGAACCGGCTATCATATAGAAGAACCTAGATGAGTTGTTTCTTATCAAAACTCTCCCTAACAAGATTTATCTTCTTAAAAAAATATTTGCTTTTAAAATGAATCCTAGTAAAGAGTTGCAAGATAATCTTGATGTCTTTAATAAGCTAGTTCAAGATTTGAATAGTTATAGCATTACATTTTCGGATGAGCAATTGGCTATTATCTTGTTAAATTCTCTTCCTGATTGCTTTGATAATTTGATTAATGCTATTGAGTATGGAAGGGATACTTTAATAAAGGAGATTGTGATCAATGCCATAAGGGCACATGACTTCAAAGCCAAGATGAAGGAGACATCAAGTGGAGATGGACTGTTCATAAGAGGAAGGCCAACAACTCGGAATGGCAGTAGCAACCATGGCAACTACCGGAAGAAATTAAGAGGTAGAGAGCAAAGCCATAGGAGAGCACATTCCAAATCAAGATTTAGAAAGAGGTGCTTCTACTGCAACAAGGAGGGCCATTTCAAAAAAGATTGTAAGAAGAAGATGTGAGATGAGAGAAGAAGCCACACCAACAATGGAGAGGCTTCGGTTGCCAAGGGAGAACAACATGATGATGTTCTTGTTGTGTGCTCAAATGTGAGTAGGAGGCAAGGCAGTTAAAAGTGGATTCTGGATTCTGAGTGCACTTATCACATGTGCCCTCACAAGGAATGGTTCAAGAATTTCAAAGAGATCAATGATGGAAGGGTCTTCTTGGGGAATGATAATTCTTGCCAAGTGAGAGGAATTGGAGACATCCAATTGAGGATGTTTGATGGAGTCACAAGGCTGCTGCGAAATATGAGGTATCTTCCAGATTTGAACAGAAATTTGATCTCATTGGGGCAGCTGGATTCCATGGGGTATACATGTAAAGTATAGGGAGGAAAGATCAAGGTAGCCAAGGGATCTTTGGTAGTGATCAAGGTAGCAAGAAACGATGGACTCTATGAGATGATCAGAGAGACAGAAATCAATGATCAAGCAGCAAGCTTGATGGCTGAGATGGATAAGGCAGCCCTTTAGCACACTCGCTGGGGACATATGAGCGAAAAAGGCCTGCAAGTTCTTAGCAATGATGGTCTACTTGGTGGTGACAAAGTAGAGAAACTGGATTTCTGTGAGAGTTGAATTCTTGGGAAACAACACCGGGTCAGCTTCAACACCGGAGTGCACAAGTCTAAAGGGATTCTTGACGACATTCATTCTGACCTTTGGGGACTAACAAGAACACCAACACAAGGAGGTAACTTTTACTTTCTATCTTTAATTGATGATTATTCAAGAAGAGTGTGGGTTTATTTACTTAGAAATAAATCAGATGCCTTGGATAAATTTGTTGTGTGGAAGAAGTTACTGGAAACTCAAACAGGTAGGGTAGTTAAGGCTTTACGAACCGATAATGGCTTAGAATTTTGCAATAAGGATTTTGATAAATTCTGTGAATTAAATGGCATTCTAAGACATAGAACGGTTGTAAAAACACCTCAGCAAAATGAAGTTACTGAGAGGATGAATAGAACCCTTATGGAAAAGGTTACGTGCATGTTAACAGGATCCAGCTTACCAAAATATTTTTGGGGAGAAGCTGTGGCTACAGCTGCATACTTGGTAAATAGATCACCCTCTAGAGCTTTGGAGCTCAAGACTCTCATGGAGATGTGGAGTGGAAAGCCCTCTAAATTAAGTAACCTTAGGACTTTTGGGTGTGTTGTATATCCACATCAAAAAGAGGATAAACTTAGCCCAAGATCTAGAAAATGTGTATTTCTAGGATATAGTGATAGGGTTAAGGGATATAGGTTGTAGTCCTTAGAAAAGAAAGGCATGAAACTCATTATAAGTAGGGATGTTATTTTTAATGAATTGTTATTTCCCTACTTGGAGAAAACTAACCCTGCAGGGGCTAGTGAGCAAACCAGTCCGAAAGTTGTGGAGCATCGCATCAAGGAGAGTTTGGTTCAGGTAGAGCTAGGAATACAAGAGGGTTCGGACCAGGTAGAGCCCTTGAATGAAGGTCATGCTCAAAAAACTCAAGAAGAGGCTGAATAAGAAGAGGTTGATGCAGCAAGTCATAATGACTATCAGCTCACAAGAGACCGGGGAAGGAGGGTGGTTAGACCACCTTTGAGATATGAGTTTACGGATGCTAATGTAGCAGCTCCTTAGATAGAAGGAGAGGTTGAACCAGAAACTTATACGGATGCCATGGAGTGTAAGGATTCGTCAAAGTGGAAACTGGCTATGGAGGAAGAAATGAATTCTTTGATGAAGAATAACTCTTTGGAGTTGGCGCCCAAACCAGAAAAACATAGAGTTGTGGATTATAGATGGCTCTACAAGATCAAAGAATGGAATAATCCAGGGGATGAAGTCTGATATAAAGCTAGGCTGGTGGCGAAGGGTTTCACATAGAAAAAGGCATAGATTTCACCAAAATCTTCTCACCGATTGTGAAGTACAAGACGATACGGATAGTGTTAGCATTGGTGGTCCAATTTGATTGGGAAATCAAGAAAATGGATGTGAAGACAGTGTTTTTACATGGAGAGCTTGATGAGACCATTTTCATGAAGCAACTCGAAGGCTATGAGGAAGGAAGGCAGGGAGCGTTGGTGTGCAAATTGAAGAAATATCTCTATGGCCTGAAGCAATCACCTCGGCAATGGAATAAGAGGTTTGATTCCTTGGTAATCAGCCTAGGTTTCATGAGGAGCTACTATGATTCGTGCTTATACTATAAGGGGCAGAAGGTTGAGGAAGTGATGATCATCCTCATCTATGTTGATGATGTATTGCTGGTTAGGAGCAGCATGGAGAGGATAAGGAAATTGAAGGCTCAACTCAGTGAGGAGTTTGAGATGAAGGATCTTGGCCATGCACAGAAGATCCTTGGGATGTGTATCATTTGGGAAAGGGAGAGAAACAAATTAAAGATCTTTTAAACTTCCTACATAGAGAAGATGATATCTAAGTTCCTACATAGAGAAGATGATATCCTTGGGATGTGTATCATCTGGTCATTTCAAGTTGTCCAGCAATCAATGTTCGAGATCGAAAGTGGATAAGAAAGAAATGGAAAAAGTCTCATACTCTAGTGCGGTTGGTTCTGTTATGTTCACCATGGTAAGCATTAGACCTGATGTTGCTCATGCAATATTGTTCTCAGCAAGTTTATGAGTAATCCTGAAAATGAGCGTTGGCTTGGGATGAAGTGGTTGCTGAGGTATTTGAAGGGAAGCCTAGAAGTAGGGCTGGTTTATGAAAAGAGGGGTAAGTCCATCTGCCTTGAGAGTTTTGCGGATTCGGACTATGGAGCAGACTGGGATAAAAGGAGATCGATTACCTCATACTTCTTCAACTAAAATGGATGTTATGTAAGTTGGAAGGCTCAGTTGCAGCCAATAATAGCACTCTCAACAACCGAGGCGGAGTACATAGCGGCTACGGAGGCCATTAAGGAGGCCATGTGGTGCAAAGGGTTGCTGGAAGAGTTGAAGGTACTGGAGGAGCAGGGTGTGGTGTTTTCGGATAGTCAAAGTGCATTGTATTTATGTAAGAATCCGGTGTTCCATGAGAGGACAAAGAACATAGATGTTCGGTATCATTTCATTCGGGAAAATGTTACGAAATGATGCATCCATGTGGACAAGGTAGCCACAGAAAAAAATCCTGCGGATTTAGGTACTAAAGTCCTACCTCTAAGTAAGTTCAATCATTGCCTTGGACTACTTAGGATTGGAGTTGGTTAATTGATGACTCAAGATGAGTTTGGATCTTGAAGCTCTCTGCACAATGGTTCGGGTTTAAACACTTAGACAAAAGTAGAGATTGTTGGTATTTGTCTAAGGTTTAAACATGTCTAAACATAGTTCAAAGATAGTTAAAGTCTAAACCAAGGTTTGAAGATTAAAATACAGCATGTTAAAGGAGTGCACACATGTGTGTGCATCCATTTGGGTGTGTGTGCACACCCCTAAACAACAAAGCAAAGTAGTGCGCACTGTTGTGTGAAGGGCAGAATCAGTGTGCGCCTCACTGCCCCTTCACCAGCGCCTCACCGCCCAGCAAGGAAGCAACTTGGAGAAGGGCAGCGCCACACCGCCCCTCCACCAGCGCCGTACCATCCAAAATGTGGTGCAAAGGGGCTTTGCCTAGCGCCTCACCGCCCCCTGTTCAGCGCTTAGGCGCTAGGCACACTGATGCACACATGAATAGCTTGTTTAAACTTCCTCTTAGGTGCATGGATGCAAGGTTAAAATGCACAGTACCACTTAGGATTGATGGAGGGCCATGGTTAAGTGGTCATCAAGATCTAAGGGTAAAGATTGACTCTCAAGATTGGACAAGATGTTGGTGCACTATATAAAGGGTCACCTAGCTTCATTCTAGACATAATATTTTGATATAATTTGAGATCAATTGTAAAGAGTGACATACAAGAGAGAATTGGGTAAGAGTGCAAAGACACAAACACAAGAGGGACTCATTGTAGTGAGACTGGTTGTAAAGAGAGAGGAGTCTATATTAGATAGAGAGCATTGTTAGTTCTTATCTTCTTCCTTTATTCTCTTCTTGGTTTCTTCAAGAACTTGAGCTTCTTGAAGAGGGTTGCTGTAATTGTAAAGAACCATTGATTTAGTGCAAAGAGTTCAGAGGAACTCACGTGGACGTAGGCTATTGCCGAACCTCGATAACAAATCGTTTGTCTTCTTTTCTTTCTTGCTTTCGATTGCTGTATTTCTTTCTACAAGTCATTCTAGACTTGGGTGTTTGGAAGATCACCACCTGGGCATCTTGTCAAGGTGATTTCCAACAGGTGACATATACATCATCCTTTAGAGTTAGCTCTTTGAACATGCTTTGATCAACGGTCATGTGCTTTGAACATCCACTATCAAGGTACCAATAGTTACCTTTTTCCTTGGTGTAGAGACATATCTACATTATACAAAGATATATTATTACACTTTTAGGTACCCAAAATTTCTTGGGTCTTAGGGTCAGTCCTAAAAAATGCGATTCCTTTAGGGACCCAGACTTTCTTAATATTATAAGATGCTCTATAATTGTAGACATGTTGATGATGCGTGATCCTAGAATAATAGTTATTGAAGCTTTTAGGATTTCTTAAATATGCATATTTATAGTTCCTTGGATGAGCATTCCTAGGATACATGTTTCTATTATGAAAATTATGAACATGCATGTTATCTCTAGGAAATGTGTGATGGTAATTTCTAGGATGTGCACTTGTAGTATACAAGTTATGAACATCCATATTATCTCTAGGATATACATGATGGTAATTCCTAGGATGTGAATTTCTAGTATTTGCATTCCTTGAATGATTATTCATAGTATTTGCATTTCTTGAGTGAGCATACATATATGCATGAGTATTTCTAAGATGTTTATCTCTTGTATATGCATTAGGATTTAAATTTGCATTCTTAGACCTGCTAGCATATATTTAGGGAGTGCTTTTAATCTTGCTAGTAGCCTTGGAGGTGGAGGCTTCATTCACACGTTACTTTCATGAACAAAGTCTCTTTTGACTTTTGCTTGCCTAATGGAGATAACCCAAGCTGGACTTTCCTCCACTTAACCTTTAGCAAGATAGTACTTCATCTAGCTTTTCTTTTTCAAGCATAAGTCTAGATATAGTACTATTTAATTCAGTTATTTTCTTTTTTAAAATATCATTTTCATTTTTTAGAAAATCTTGTGAAGAGTTAGAAAGCATGGAAGATAGTTTTTATTTTTCTTCCTTTAAGCCTTCCACCTCTTTAGAAAGAGATGAGACTTCCTTCTTGAGGGCCATATTTCTAGAATTGAAATTTATTCAATTATTTATGCATCTCATTTATAACTCCAATTAATTCTTCAGTACTACTAACAATGTTATTATTATTAGAAGGGGAAGAAATTGATACCTCATTTTCATCATCGATTTCCATCAAGCATAGGTTGGCAATCTCCTCGTATCCAACTTTGTTGTTCGAAGTTTCTTCCTCTTCGTCATCACTCCATGTGGTTGCAATCATGGCTTTCTTTTTTAAGCTCTTATAAGATTTGCTCTTTGTTGGGCAATCGACCATGATGTGACTGGGCTTCTTGCAACTGAAACAAACAAGAGGTTCCCTTTTTGGAGTGGAATTCTTTGTGTAAAATTTCTTGCTCTTTTTCAAGAACTTGTGAAACCTTTTTTTGTCATTAATGCCATCTTACCATCTTCTTCTTTTTCTTCTTTTTTCTTGCTTGTAAAGGCTTTGAGAGCAATCAACTTTTTCTTCTTCTCTTCATCATTGACAACAAGATTCATTTCTTCCATTTCGTATGTCAATAGTGATCCGATGAGTGTTTCGACATCAAGTTTGTTGAGATATTTGGCCTCTGCTATGGCCGCCTTCTTTGCTTTCCAAGTGGATGGCAAAGACCTTACGATCTTCCTTAGTAGTTCAAATTCCTCAATGTTCCTACCAAGAAGCTTTAAACCGTTAACAATGGTAGTAAAACGTGAGTGCATTTGAGAAATAGTTTCATTGGGAGACATTTTGAAAGACTTATATTCATATGTAACTTATAATTTATCCCAAATTTCTTTAGCTGAAATACTTGCAAAACTTTTATTGTATTCAGTGATATCTATAACACAATGTAACATGTTAGTTGCTCTACTATTCAGAGACATCATTCTACAATCATCTTCATTAAACTCTGTTTTGAGTTTAGCCATTGTATGATTGATCTCTCCAATGATTATTTCCTTTGTAGGAATTCTAGGTCCTTCTTCAATGACTCTCCATAAATTGTAATCTTGTCCTTCGGCAAAGATTTCCATTCTATTTTTCCAATAGTTACAGTTGGAGTCATTGAACAAAGGAGGCCTAGTCTAGGAATGTCCTTCGGTATAGCTGTTAGATGCCATCGGATCAACTCAAGGATTTTAAGCTTGAAATCGAGTACGAAGCTCTGATACCAATTGTAAACCGAGGTTCAAATCCAAGAGGGGGTGAATTGGGTTTTAAAAACTTTTTGCTAATTAACTTGCAAGTTTTTAAAACAGTTTGATAAGCAATACACACGATCAAATAATATGCTTGTAAATAAAGGAGTTAAGGAAAAGAAAATGAAAACTCCATTTATAGTGGTTCGGCAATATTGAAATCTCTCCGACCCTATGTTCACTCTCTTCAAGGAACCTCTTTGAAGTAATCCACTAATCGTTAGTCGAGCAACTTCACTGGTGTTGCACAAAACTTACAAACAATCTCTTCCTCACGGAAGTTACAAACAAAGTGTTTAATCCCAATCACTCTAAGAGTTACACCAACTCTTTCCCTTTACAATAAATTGTATTAACTGTGAAGTAAATGGTAGAGAGATAGCAATGAATATTTTTACAAATGAATAATATCTCTCATTCAAGAACAAGCTTGAAGAATGACTCACAATGAATTTTACAAAGCTTTTGAGAATTAATGAGCTATATGATGAATTGAATGTGTTATCTTCCTTTTTTAAATGCTCATTGAAATGGATTTATATAGCCTTGAACTAATATGGCCGTTTGACACTGACTTGGTAAATTTGGGGCATTAAATACTCAAGTCTCACGTCTCAAACGGTCATATTTTCGAATTACCAATTGACTGGGTCAAGTGAAAAATCTTCACTTTTAAGCTTAGGGAGAGTGCCAGTCGACTGGGTCATAGGACTAGTCAACTGGATAAAGTTACCAGTCGACTGGATCTTTAGTACCAGTCAACTGGGAACTTACTGTCCCATTTCCTAGTCGACTGGTATATAGACCCAGTCAACTGGGTTGTCCTTCAACCTAGTTTTCATGTTTCAAAACAGTTTTTTGTCTTAGAAACTTTTTGTATATTAGTTTTGTCAAATCTTTTTGTGAATTGAGCCATAGATCAAGCTAAGTAATTGAATTTAGAGATTTACATAGTGATTCAATTACCTTGTGTCTGTTCTAGATCTTCTGTCTTCTTTTGGTCTCTAAATGTGTTGAGTTATTGCATCTTGTTTCTGAACTGAATGTTTTTACCGCTTAAATACTTAGATGAAACTGTTGTGCAATTTAAGTAGTGTTTTGTCATTATTAAAATTAAATACATATCAACAATTATCTTACTAGCAAGGAATAAACGCATTCATGCCATATCAACATGTAGTAATAGTGGATTGTGACTGTCTTTATTTAAAACAGGAAACATAGACTCAGTTTCACTTGATTTTATCCATCCACATAATTTTAATGTGGAATAAACGGCTTGGATCATGACAATTAAGTATTGACTGAAAATGGGTTACACGACACCGTTTATAACGAAAACTTTGCTAACTGATCATCAAGATGACACGTAAATTACCGAAGTTATTGGTTCAAACAATAAAATAGAAGAAAACATTTTCAGATTTCACAAATCTGAATGAAAATCAACAAGATCAAAGGAAAATAACATAAATGCAAACAACAAAAGTGAAAAGTTTTAAAATAAAAGGAACGAGAACGGTACTTTAGGGACAAGAGGGAAAAAGAGACAACAGTTGGATCAGGCTTCTTATTTTGGGATTTCTTTTATATGAAAGCAATCTTTTTGCTTGCTAATAGATCGAAAATATTATATCTCTGGTAAAATTAACTTTCAAGATTTGTATTTGATCCTATTCTAAATCATAATGCAAAAAATTGCAGTTCTCTTTGATACAAAAATAAAAAATAAACTCTATATTGATAATATTGAAGAATAATAACCATGTAGAAAGAGACGGAATGATAAACCTCGGGTTACTACACTAGAGATGGAGAGAAACGAAACTTTTTGTTCGGTAACAGACAATAAAATAATATTTAATTATATGTTTATATGAAATAATCTTATTTATTCATCTACATTTAATTGATAAAATCAAAGAAAATTCACTTTGTGTTTCTTACCTTAAATTGAGAGAACCACGATCCATAGTAATATAATTTTACAACTTGTGGTCGGTAATGTGATATGATAATAAATTGAGATAAATGAATCTGTTGTAATATACTTCTACAACCTGTGATCAGTAATATGTGATCTGATAATAATAAAATATTATTTCCCTCCTCATCACCATGGCCAACCATAATGAATCTTCCTCCACAAGACAAACCATCTATGACCACCTCATGAACAACAAGAACATATGTTTATGGTAAATCATTGATCCGATATCTGCAATCTCATCAGCACAGTAGAGTTAACATCATATAAAACAAAGAAAGAACTTTTACAAAAAAATTTAGAAAAATGAATAAATTTTTTATATTTTCTTTTTACAATCAAACCTTGTAGGTTGCTCCCTTTACGCATGTTTATCATCATCATTGTCTTCAGTAGCTTCCCCATATTCATCACCTATCAGATTTCATGAATGAAGAAGCAAATGCTGATATATATATTTATCTTGTTTAAGTAAAGTCTTAAGCGTTTCAAAGATCTTAAACCTTTTTTAATTTACTACAATACCATACATTATTTTATTTCGAATGGTAACAATTCATATACTTTCCAAATAAGTTATAGGGATTCTTTTTTTTACTTCGGACAACCTGAATTTTTTGGGCCACATTTAGAAAGATGAATTTTCGTCCACCTATGAACGTTGTTACCAAGTTTACGTGGTAATACTCTGTAGTTGTTTTGTTAAGTACATAACAGAAAAATCATCTTCGTTCATATCAAAAGGGCTTTGTTGGGTAAGAATGAAAGTGTAAGGGAAAAAAGAAAAGTATTTTCAATGTCAATTTCCAATTGAAAGTAATAGGGATGAATGTCGCCATATTTTCTATTTTTATACCAAATTGTTGCCATAAACTGCATATTAAAATATTAATGTATTTATTAGAGCAAACTAATAAGGGTGTTTCTTTCCTTTTGGTAATAGTAAGGAAGTTTCTGGCATTGGTTAATCTAGTATATACCCAACATGTATCCCAACTTTGTCCTGCTGAAAAATTGGTAGAAAGTGAGGAGTTGAAGTAGCACTCTCGGCTTCTAGAATGCTTTAGATTGATTTGGTTATGTGTGATGACTCACATAATACAATTGAAAAAATCTTACTATATATATTAATCCTCATGATCTCAAAAGCAACTCTAGTTAGTATCAGATTCGACGGAGGTCCACTATCATGTGGATGTATTTGGGC
Source organism: Bretschneidera sinensis (assembly GCA_023935145.1). NCBI lineage: Eukaryota > Viridiplantae > Streptophyta > Magnoliopsida > Brassicales > Akaniaceae > Bretschneidera > Bretschneidera sinensis. The sequence continues at coordinate 60,787,846 of CM043698.1, read as the reverse complement.
TGGCAATGGGCTTATAATGATATCTGAGCTCCCATCAAGTTAAAAATGTTGGTTTGATTTTAGATTTGTGCTCTCACTTCGCAAGAACATGACGGTCTGAGAAGGTAAAGTCTATGTAAAGCCCTATTATCCTAAAAGTAATGATGTTGTTGGCGAGGCACGTTGCAAAGGAAACAAGATTCACAAAAGAAGATAATATTTAATAAATATATTTAAGGATAAATTACAACTATATCTCTTATGTTTGGCAACAAATACATTTACATCTCAATTTTTTAAGAAACAAAAATTGTATTCCACCATTTAAAAAAAATTACGAAAAAAATGAGAATTATCCTTTAACACGTTGAAACCTTATATACAAGTTACTTTTTAAATTAAACTTGAAAAACGTGATCTTGAGCCCATTGAGACAACATTTAAGTTCATATGAAACATATTGCAATTAATCACTTCGCTTGCTCTACAGCATTTCTCAATTTCACCATTGCAATACCCTTCAAAGCAGCTCTGATCTTGAGCCCATGGCAGATGCAAAAATTTTCCCAACGAGGTACGATGGAGATGGATAAAGTGAAAGTTCAACGAGGCTGGTACGATGGAGAAGGCATTGATAATATTGTAATTGTATATAATTGCAATATTTTATAAAAAGATAATTTAGGAGAGAAAACTCTCCCTGTGCATGGAAGGATACAACACACTAGTGAAATACACAAAATGTACTAATTTAACAGATGTATTTTAAGAGAAGCTTGTCCGTGAATATATTTATTTTAAACAATGATTGATCATTTATATTTAACAGATATGTCATACCTGATCCAATTAAAAATTATAACTATTAGAGCTTAGACAATTGTTCTTTTGAAGTTTTTGGGATTGAAGATTTCAGCCCATTTTATAGATTTTAAAAAAAAATGTTGGAGGAAAATATATTTAATGGTTAAGATCAAAGGAAATTCACTTTGCGTTTCCCTCCTTAAGAGAACCACAATCTACAGTTATGCTTCTACAACCTGTCGGTAATATGTGATCTTATAGTAAGTTGAGATAAGTGAATCCGTTATAATATGCTTCTACAACCTGTGTTAAGTAATATGTGATCTGATGATAATAAAAGATTATTTCCCTTATCATCACCACGGCCAACCCTAATGAATCTTCCTCCTTTCAAGATAAACCAGAAGAACAAACAGAAGAACCACCACCGTTACTGCAAGACGAACCCACTGGTGATCAAAATGAGGTCTGGCTGATGAGGTTGTTGAGACTAGCAACACAACACCAGCAGCAAGAGTAGAAGTCGGAGGAGAAAGTGGAGTAAACACCAAGAGGAGGATCAGACAAGAAGAAGAAAGGAAAACCCTGAGATGGTGACGACATCGGTGACTGCAGCCAGCAGCAGCGGTGGAAGAAGAGAAAAGTAGGAGCACTTGCTCCAAGCGGAGAGCCCACATGTTCCGTATCTCATCTAAGACTTTTTTATTTTCATCTCGTCTGTTCTCCACTGAAGAAATGGAAGTGTTAGAATTTGCAAGCCAAAAGCTACATGGGCCAAAATTATCAAACAAAGATGAATTGCTTATGACCAAGACCATTGTCCACCACTGAATAAATTTTACATGATCTGATCATGTGAACATATAATTCATTATTAGTTTTTCTTATCAAAGTAGACAACCCTAATTACCATGTCCAGCCTAACCTTAACAGTAAAAAGATATCTTAATAACGATATGGATAATCTTATTAGAGGAACCTTAAAAAAATGAATAAAAAAGTTTTCTGATTCATGTTTATCCAAACTAGCAAAAGAGATGTTTTGTGAGGGACATATTTCTGGTAAATCATTGATCTGATATCTGCAATCTCATCAGCACAGTGGAGCTAATTAAGACCATATAAAACAAAGAAGAAACTTTTGAAAAAATATTAAAAAATAAAATAAATAATTTTGTCGTATTTTCTTTTACAATGAAACCTTGTAGGTTGCACCATATGCTCATGTTTATCATTATCAGTGTTCAGTAGATCCCCATAATTCATCACCTATACGATTTCATGAACGAATAAGCAAAGGCAAATACTAGACCTATAAATATATATCCAACTGCTGTTAGAAGTTCAACTTATTTGATAAACTCTTCTTATAATCAAAGCATGTGTACATAGAAAATTAAGAGTTCATACCTCCAGAAACTTGTGATGAATTATCCATGCTAGCTTTATGATTCCTGCAAAGAGATGCAAATTTCTTCTATGGAGAAACTACTCTCTACCTTTAGAATTTTTGTTATGTCTCAACAACCAGAAAGAGATATTGACCAAAGACATTAAAAGGAAACTCAATGGGCCAATTTCCTTTAGCAATGGTGAGAGTAGGGGCCTCCATATGTTTATTAGTGTGGCCCATCCCATTATGGGCTTAATGACCAAATGTAATGCTAGTCCATATAATACAAATACATACAACAATCTCCCACTTGGACAGCATTACATTTAATCTCAACATAAGCACAAACAAGCATCCCAAAAACAAAGACCTTGTTCAAAATGTGCCTTCAATTACAAGCTAGTGAACGATATACCGACAGGGCATACGACACATAACTAATAATTTCAATAACATAATTCAGGTCGATGAGATACAAGTGCAATGTGGAAATAATCAAAAAGTGACGAACACTCGTTTCCACAAGAAGCCCTAGAGACAAATCTGAATGTCGTTAAAGCAATAGGCCTTGTCCAAAATGCAGTTACAGCACCTAGTGTAGTGACTATATCGACAGGATATATGACACCAAACTTGTACTCACAACCACCTGGCTCAGGCATAGACTAAAATAGATTGTCTCTTATAGGTAATAAGCCTTGTCCATAATGTGCGTGATTCAGGCATGAGACTAATCAATATGTCTCAATACATAAAGTACACTCTGTGCAAAATGCACGTGACACAGGCATGAGACCAAACATAATGTCTCATTTCATAAACAATCGCCTTATCCAAAATGCGCGTGACCCAGGCACGAGACTAATCAATATGTCTCATTACATAAACAATTGCCTTGTCCAAAATGCGCGTGACTCAGGCATACATTGACATTGCTATATTTAAAAACATAATATGAGCATAAACAATATAGTCAAACAGTCAATGATTACAGAACTCTCACTAACTAAATACAACAGAAGACTCTAACAATCCCAAATGAGTCACATGCTCCAGAAACAGTTTTGGAGCTAAACCTTTAGTTAATGGGTCAGCTAACATATGCTCTGTAGAAATATGCTCAACACAAATACAAGACTCGACTATTTTCTCTCTTACAATCAAAAATTTAATGTCAATATGCTTGGAGCGAGAAGAGCTCCTAGTGTTTCGAGAGAAAGCAACTGCTGCAGAATTGTCACAAAATATCTTCAGCGGCCTTGAAATGGTGTTCACAACACTTAGCCCCAAGATAAAATTCCGTAACCATATAGCCTGACATGTAGCCCCATAACAAGCTATATATTCTGCCTCCATTGTAGAGGAAGTTGTAAGTGTCTGTTTAACACTCTTCCAAGAAACAGCTCCTCCTGCCATTATAAAAACATAACTAGAAGTGGATCATTTGTCATCTGGACAACCTGCAAAATCGGCATCAGAATATCCAACTACTTCAAGAACATTAGACCGCCGATATGTAAGCACTAGATCTTTAGTGCCTTGCAAATATCTGAGTACTTTCTTTGCAGCCTTCCAATGAGCTAAACCAGGATCACTCAAGTATCTTCTAAGTACACCAACAACATAAGCAATATCAGGTCGTGTACATACTTGAGCATACATCAAACTACCCACAACTGACGAATAGGGAACTGTTTGCATTTGAGTCCTTTCACTATCATTCTGAGGGCATTGAGACTTAGAAAACTTATCACTTTTTACAATAGGTGCTTTCCCAGGAGAACAAGAATGCATATTAAACCTACTTAGAACACGATCAATGTAGGTTTTCTGAGACAATCTAAGAACACCTCTAGTTCTGTCACGAAAAATCTGGATGCCCAAAACATAAGAGGCCTCACCAAGATCCTTCATATCAAAATGAGATGACAACATGCGTTTTGTCTCAAACAGAAGCTCAATGTCATTTGCAGCAAGTAATACATCATCAACATAAAGAACAAGAAAGATATACTTACTCCCACTGACCCTTAAATATATGCATTAATCAACAAGATTCTCCTTGAAACCGCAAGAGGTAACAATCTCATCAAACTTCAGGTACTATTGTCTCGATGCCTGCTTAAGTCCATAAATGGACTTGTTAAGCTTACACACCATATGTTCCTTTCCTTCCACTTGGAAACCATTTGGTTGCATCATGTACACATCCTCAAATAGATGTCCATTAAGGAAAGCTGTCTTGACATCCATTTGATGAAGCTCAAGATCAAAATGAGCCACCAATGCCATAATAACCTGAAAAGAATCCTTGGTAGAAACAGGCGAGAAAATGTCCTTATAATCAATGCATTCTTTTTGGTTAAAGCCCTTAGCAACAAGTCTAGCTTTATACCTTTCTACTTGACCTTCAGAATTATACTTGGTCTTAAAAACTCATTTGCAACCAATTGGCGTATAGCCACATGGTAGTTCAACTAAGTCCCATACACCGTTTTGACACATCGATGCCATCTCATCATGCATAGCATCTATCTAATATGAAGATTGAGGACTATCAATGGCCTCCTTAAAAGAGGCTGGATCAAGAGACATACCAGTATTAAACTCATGCTCCTGCAAATAGACAATATAATCATCGAAAATTGCTGGTCTACGACTTCTCTGTGATCTCCTCAAAACAATATTATCAGTTCTCACATCAACATCAGCTATAGTGTCAACAACCTGGTCTTGGACAATAGCATTGTTTCCCTCTGTCAATGGTGGTGTAGCCACTGATGGATGTGTAACCTGAACAGGTATAACAACACGCTCCTCTCTAAATACAACTTCACGTGGCACTGAACTCTCACTGTCACTAACATCCTCGAAGAAAATGGCTCGATCAGATTCAATGACTCTAGTAACATTAGAAGGGCAGTAGAATCTAGAGCCTCTCAAACCCACACAATAGTCAACAAAATAACCAGTAATGGTCTTAGGATCAAGTTTCTTCTGCTGAGGATTATAAAGTCTTATTTCTGCTTTACAACCCCAAACACAAAAATGATTTACACTAGGCCTCTTTCCTGACCATAACTCATAAGGAGTTTTAGGAACTGACATACTTGGTACTTGAGTCAAAACATATGCAGCAGTTTTTAAAGCCTTACCCCACAAAAATTCAAGTAAAGTGGAATGACAAATCATACACCGAACCATATCCATAAGAGTACGATTTCTTCTTTCTGCAATACCATTCTGTTCAGGAGTTCCAGGCATTGTATACTGAGCCTCGATGCCACATGCCTCGAGAAATCTAGCAAAAGGTCCAGGATTTCTACCAGTTTCATCATATCTCCCATAAAATTCACCTCCTCTATCTGATCTTACCGCTTTAATTTTCTTATTTTTCTGGAGTTCCACAACAGCCTTGAAAATCTTAAAAGCTTCCAATGAGTCTGATTTTTCTCGAATGAGCTCAACACAACCATAGCGAGAATAATCATCAATAAAGGTAATGAAGTATCTATAATTCCCCAAAGTGGCAGGTGAAAAAGCACCACAAATATCAGTATGGATTAAATCTAGAACATCCTGACTTCTACTAATCTTTTACTTTCTGGTTTTCGCTGGAAGTTTCCCTTTGATACAAGCAACACAAGTTTCAAAATCAGAAAAATCCAAGTCATCTAAAATGCCATCTTTAACAACCTCTCTATTCTTTCTCTAGAAATATGACTTAACCTTTTGTGCCACAACATGGAAGAGTTTTTATTGGATCTAGCATGTTTAGAACCAACTATAGCATTCACAATAGAGAAACTAGAAGAAGCAGGATCTAAAACAGGAAGCAAGTCAATTTTATACAAACCATCATATAAAGTAGCAGTACCAACCATAACAGAGTTATACAAGATCATAGCCTTTTCAATTCCAAAATGAAAAACATATCCACATTTGGCCAAAACAGAAACAGAGATAAGATTTCTTCTGATGGAAGGTATAAAAGCAGTATTAGACAAGTTCAAAATATGTTTAGAAGCCAAAATAAGTCTGACTGTACCAATGTGTTCAACTTTAACCTTTACACCATTGCCCATATTTACTACTAACTCTGTATCAATTGGTCTTCTGCGGTTTCTTAATTCCTGCAAAGAATTTGTAGTATGAATAGTTGCACCAGTATCTAGCCACCAAGTATCAGAAGGCACATCAACTAGATTAGACTCAAAACACACTAGTAGGGAATGTGTACCTTTTTTGTCTAACCAGACTTTAAATTTCCTACAATCAACCTTTTTGTGCCCAAATGAATGACAAAAATTGCACCTTCCCTTAAAAACTTCATTCTTTTACCCATTTGGAACACTCGCATTAGCTTGTTGAAAAGGCCTCCAAGATGGAACACTCGCATTAGCTTGTTGAAAAGGCCTCCAAGGTTTCTTCATCTTGTTGGAGTTGCTATTGTTACCCTTGAAAAACTTCTTTTTCTTCCCTTTATCAACAGTTATCATGAAAGTAGTATGAGACTTGCCCTTTTTCATCATCTCTTCTTCTTGAGTTACAATGGCAGTCATTTCACTCAAGTTCCATTCATCTTTTTGAGCATTATAAGAGGTCTTGAGTGCATCATACTGAGATGGCAAAGATTCAAGCACTTGCCATACTAGAAAACTATCTGTTAACTCAACTTTCATCCCTTTGAGCTTGTTAAAGAAATGAGTAAGCTTCATGATGTGCTCTCGGACTCCACTAACCCCATCATAGGTTGTGGTAGTAAGAAGTTTCATCAGAGATCCCTTTTTCTGCCTTATCAAACTTAATAAATTTCTTCCCAACGGCATCAAGATATTCTTTGGCGCTATCAGTATCAGCTATGCTCTGCCTGATACTTGTCAATCGTATACTTCATAATCATGAGACAAGTCCGATTAGAATGCACCCATTGCTCATAACGAGCCTTTGCAGCTGCAGAACTTTCATTAGTGGGCTCAACAGGCACATCGACCCTCAAAACCAAGTCCAAATTCATGATAGCCAAATTAATAGTGAAAGACTCATACCAATCCTCATAATTGGTTCCAGTTAGACTTTTGATGGCAGACAAAGAGAGAGACAGAGCCGCATTGCCATAAGTTGAGGAGAATATAAGAAAATTTATTATGCATGTGGAACAAGAAACATGCACCCATAAATGTCTCCATTAGGCAATCTTATATCCATGCTAGAATCTTATTCAAAATAAACTCTTACGCACTATACTAGAGCCCAAGATACATAAAAGGCTCTTACGCACGATAAAACAAAATAATTAAATACAAGGACTTAAAATGACCCGCTACCGAAAGAGTAGGACTAGGCCACCAAATGTCAAGCACTTAACTATTATCTTTATCGTCCTAAGCATCCTACCAAATAATTGTTTGCCGACTGGACAAATTCATTATCCGTATGGATCTTAGTATAATATCATTAGAATCAATAATAACAACTCCGATAATTTATCATGACTAGTTCTACAAGAGGTGGGTACATAGCCACTCTAAACCATCGGTATTTCATTAAAATGACATAATCCATATAAACAAAAAATTCTATTGATTTTCTGGGTCTTCTTGTGGACATATTTCAGGGTAGTAAAAATAGTACCATGAACAGATTAAAAAAAAAAACTTTATTCCTTAATTTCCAAGTGGTCGAAGCAATGATATTTATTCAACTATAATGACCACAGAAATAAGAAATGGGTCCACAAAAATATTGTTCAAAGTTACACAAACAATAGCTATAGACAACATTTCACTATGTTTCAAGATAATATATTATTTTATCTGCAAAACCCAACAATCAGTTATTCTCCAATTGGTTGCAGAGAAAATGCATGAGTCATAAGAAAATAAAATCCTGACTCATGTTTTTCATTGGACAAATCAAAAGTAAAATCTCAGTTCAGCTCAGCCAAACCAGTATATTCCCACTTTGAGTTCCATTAATCCCATAAGATGCCGAAATTGAGGTATAGTTAAACTTTTCAAAACTTTATATATATGAGCACTCACGCATGTTACAAGAAGCATGAAGACCAAAAGAAAAAAAAAAAAAGTGGACCATGAAAGAAAACAAAAAATAATAAAGATAACATGGCATTATGGGCATATAGGTTATATAAAATAGTATGTTTGTTCTTTAGAATCTCACGCATGGTATGAAGACCAAAAGACAAACACATGGGGGGCCATAAAAAATATAATAAGATTATATACTTTATGTGCAATACAGAAACCTAGCACCGGTGGGCATAATGTAGGCAAACATTATGGGTAAACAAGCCTTTATGTATATAATAACAATAGCATTATGGGCAAACAACCTTTATGTATTTAATAAAGACAAAAAAAGCATTATAGGAAAACATAAGTACCGGTTACTTAGAACAAAATATATATAACCAAGCACTTGATGATAGTCCTCTTAATAGTAACCAAGCACTTGAAAATAGTGCTTCACTATAGTTCTTTCTTTGTGAAAAAAATCAGGTACAGTATTATGCACGAAAACGAGCTGTAGCTGTGCTAATTTCTTGGACTATAAGGATGAGATTTATGTTTTTCTTACTGAACAGGTAGAGTATAGTAGTTATTAGTTTTTTTTTTTGTGATGTTCTATTTTAATTTCTTGAACTACCTCCTCCCTCTCATCAAAAACAAAAAAGCAACAGCAAAACAAAAAAAAAAAAGAACACAGCCATGAAAATAAGAAGGAGCTCTGATACCAATTGTTAGAAGTTCAACTTAGTTGATAAACTCGTCTTATAATCAAAGCATGTGTACATAGAAAATTAAGAGTTCATACCTCCAGAAACTTATGATGAATTATCCACGCTAGCTTTATGATTCCTGCAAAGAGATGCAAATTTCTTCTATGGAGAAACTGCTCTCTACCCTTAGAATTTTTGTTATGTCTCAACAACCAGAAAGAGCTGCTGACCAAAGACATTAAAAGGAAACTCAATGGGCCAATTTCCTTTAGCAAGGGTGAGAGTAGAGGCCTCTATATGTTTATTAGTGGGGCCCATCCCATTATGGGCTTAATGACCAAATGTAATGCTAGTCCATATAATACAAATACATACAACAACTGCTTTATATAAGATCTACATGGCTCTTGTTTAGGTAAATTCTTAACCGTTTGAAAAGGATCTTAAACCTTATCTAATTTACTACAATACCATATATTATTTTGTCTCAAATGGTAACAATTCATACTTTCCAAATAAGTTACAGGGATTCCTTTTTTACTTCATACAACCTGTATTTTTTGGGCAAGATTCATAAAGATGAATTTCCGTTCACCCATAAACGTTGTTACTAAATTTACATAATAATACTTTGTAGTTGTTTTGCTAAGCACATAACAGAAAACATGAGTGTATTTGAGAAATTGTTTCATTGGGAGACATTTTGAAAGACTCATATTCAGACACTAGCATGTAAATTTTTTTATTTTTTTCACTTAGCTAGTACCTTCATATGTAACTTATAATTTATCCCAAATTTCTTTAGCTGAAATACTTGCAAAACTTTTATTATATTCAGTGATATCTATAACACAATGTAACATGTTAGTTGCTCTACTATTCAGAGACATCATTCTACAATCATCTTCATTAAACTCTGTTTTGAGTTTAGCCATTGTATGATTGATCTCTCCAATGATTATTTCCTTTGTAGGAATTCTAGGTCCTTCTTCAATGACTCTCCATAAATTGTAATCTTGTCCTTCAACAAAGATTTTCATTCTATTTTTCCAATAGTTATAGTTGGAGCCATTGAACAAAGGAGGCCTAGTATAGGAATGTCCTTCAGTATAGCTGTTAGATGTCATCGGATCAACTCAAGGATTTTAAGCTTGAAATTGAGTACGAAACTCTGATACCAATTGTAAACCGAGGTTCAAACCCAAGAGAGGGGTGAATTGGGTTTTAAAAACTTTTTGCTAATTAACTTGCAAGTTTTTAAAACAATTTGATAAGCAATGCACATAATCAAATAATATGTTTGTAAATAAAGGAGTTAAGGAAAAGAAAATGCAAACTCCGTTTATAGTAGTTCAGCAATATCGGAATCTCTCCGACCCTACGTCCACTCTCTTCAAGGAACCTCCTTGAAGTAATCCACTAATCGTTAGTCGAGCAACTTCACTAATGCTACACAAACCTTACAAACAATCTCTTCCTCACGGAAGTTACAAACAAAGTGTTTAATCCCAAATACTCTAAGAGTTACACCAACTTTTTCCCTTTACAATAAATTGTATTAACTGTAAAGTAAATGGTAGAGAGATAGCAATGAATACATTACAAATGAATAATATATCTCATTCAAGAACAAGCTTGAAGAATGGCTCACAATGAATTTTACAAAGCTTTTGAGAATTAATGAGCTATATGATGAATTGAATGTGCTATCTTCCTTTTTTAAATGCTCATTGAAGTGGGTTTATATAGTCTTGAGCTAACATGGTCGTTTGACACTGACTTGGTTGGTTTGGGGCATTAAATGCTCAAGTCTCGCATCTCAAACGGTCATATTTTTGAATCACCTGTCGACTGGGTCCTTGTACCAGTCGACTGGGTCAAGTGAAAAATCTTCACTTTTAGGCTTAAGGAGAGTGTCAGTCGACTGGGTCATAGGACCAGTCAACTGGGTGAAGTTGCTAGTCAATTGGGTCCTTAGTACGTACCAGTCGAATGGGAACTTTCTATCCTATTTCCCAATCGAATGGTATGTAGACCCAGTCGACTGGGTTGTCTTTCAACCCAGTTTTCATGTTTCAAAACAGTTTTTTATCTTAAAAACTTTTTTGTATTTTAGTTTTGTCAAATTCTTTTGTGAATTGAGTCGTAGATCAAGCTAAGTAATTGAATTTAGAGATTTACAGAGTGATTCAATTACCTTAGTGCCTATTCTAGATCTTGTGTCTTCTTTTAATGTCTAAATGTATTGAGTTCTTGCATATTGTTTCTGAACTGAATGCTTTTACGGTTTTTATACTTAGATAAAACTGTTAGTGCAATTTAAATAGTATTTTTTCATTATTAAAATCAAATACGGGTCAATAATAATCTTACTACCAAGGAATAAAGGCGTGCATGCCACATCAACATGCTGTAGTAGTGGATTGTGATTGTCTTAATTTAAAACAAGAAACATAGACTTGATTTCACTTGATTTTAATGTGGAATAAACGGCTTGGATCATGACAATTAAGTATTGACTGAAAATGGGTTACATGACACTGTTTATAACGAAAACTTTGCTAATGGATCATCAAGATGACACGTAAATTACCTAAGTTATTGATTCAAACAATAAAAGAGAAGAAAACATTTTCAGATTTCACAAATCTGAATGAAAATCAACAAGATCAAAGGAAAATAACATAAATGCAAACAACATAGATGAAAAGTTTTAAAGTAAAAGGAACGAGAATGGTACTTTAGGGACAAGAGTGAAAAAGAGACAACAGTTGGATCAGGCTTCTTATTTTGGGATTTCTTTTATATGAAAACAATCTTTTTGCTTGTTGATAGATCGAAAATATTATATCTCTGGTAAAATTAACTTTCAAGATTTGTATTTGATCGTATTCTAAAACGTAATGCAAAAAATTGCAGTTCTCTTTGATACAAAAGCTCTTTCCAAATAAAAAAAAAAAAAAAACTCTCTTTATTGATAATATTGAAGAATAATCACCATGTAGAAAGAGACATAGAATGATAAACCTGGGGTTACTACATAGAGACGGAGAGAAACGAAACTTTTTGTTTGGTAACAGACAATAAAATGATATTTAATTATATGTTTATATGAAATAATCTTATTTATTCATCCACATTTAATGGTTAAGATCAAAGAAAATTCACTCTGTGTTTCCCACCTTAAATTAAGAGAACCACAATCCATAGTAATATGCTTTTACAACTTGTGGTTGGTAATATGTTATATGATAATAAATTGAGATAACTGAATGCGTTGTAATATACTTCTACAACCTGTGATCAGTGTAATATGTGATATGATAATAATAAAATATTATTTCCCTCCTCATCACCATGACCAACCGTAATAAATCTTCCTCCACATGACAAATCATCTGCAACCACCTCAAGAACGACAATAACATATATTTCTAGTAAATCCTTTATCTTATATTTGCAATCTCATCAGTACAGTGAAGTTAACATTATATAAAACAAAGAAGGAACTTTTACAAAATTATTAAAAATGAAAATAATAAAATAAATATATTTTTTATATTTTCTTTTACAATCAAACCTTGTAGGTTGCTCCATTTGCTCATGTTTATCATCATCATTGTCTTCAGTAGCTTCCCCATATTCCTCACCTATCATATTTCATGAACGAAGAAGCCGATGCTGATGCTAGTCCTATATATATGTATAAAGTCTTAAGCGTTTCAAAGATCTTAAACCTTATCTAATTTACTACAATACCATACATTATTTTCTTTTCTTTCGGTAATAATAAGGAAGTTTCTGGCATTGGTTAATCTACTCAGAGTATACACAATGCTTAACTGATAATGTCTTGTAGGGGTATTTTTAAAGGCATAAAAAACATTTCGAAATTCAATAGTTACGAAGGTAGGCACTAATAGGATCAAATTCCGGTCATGATTATAAGCAAAATATTTAAAAGGATCAATAGCTCAGTTGATTCAAAAAGGGAAAATATTAAAATGCATGATGAATTATTCAGAGAAGTAATCACAAAATTCGCATGATGTCCATAAATGAGACTTGAAATTTTTTGAAAGTTACTTTAAGATAATCTTTGAAAATACTGCAGACTTTTGATTTTCTCACCTATATATACCCAACATGTAACACATTTTTGTCGAGCTGAAAAATTGGTAGAAAGTGAGGTGATGAAGTAGCAATCTCGGCTCTGAGCATACTTTAGATTGATGTGATTATATGTGATGACTTGCATCCTATATTGATAATGCATTGGGGAAGATTCTACTATATATGTTAATTCTTATGATCTTAAAAACAACTTTTGTCGGTTAGCAATGCGCTTATCATTGTATTTGGGCTCCTATCAAGTCAAAGCTGTTGGTTTGATTTGATATTTGTGCCCTCACTTAACGAGGACATGTGTGACATCACACCATCATTTATTTATTATTTTCAAATTTTTCGTCAATAAAAAAATTAATTACATTTTGATTTTTTTATTAATTATTAGTTATATTTACTATATTTATTAATTAAGTACTTTTAGTAATATTTAGTTATATAATTTAACTATCACCGAGGAATTTACTTTCCATCGATGATAACTAATTTTTCTAAATAAATAAATCATTTAAAACTCGTATTTTAATGTATTTTTTTTCATCTAGAGATTTATTTCCCTCGTTGATAATATTTTTTCTATAAAAAATAACTATATAATTTTTTAGGATATTAGAAATAAAAAAATGAGGAAAACTAGTTATCACCGAGGGAATATTCCCTCAGTGATAATATTTGTTCCTATCACCAAGGGACATGTGTCCCTCAGTGATAATGTCGTTGAAAATTTGTATCACCAAGGGACACATGTCCCTCAATGATTGTTGTTTTTCTTGTAGTGGTATTAGTATATGACAGTTTGGGGGGAATGTCATACTTCAAAAAAATTGGAATGTAGCTATAAAATACCTTTATAAAGTCGTGAAAAAATCAAAAATCATAAAATAAAAGGAAAAGGAAGAGAGAGATAGGGGAAAACGTGAGAGGTTTGACTCTTGAATATTTGGTTGAAAAATTCTTAAATAATTCTGAAAAATTAAGTTTGAAGAAGTTCTTTCACAATTGTTGCTTGGTTCTTGGTATTCAACACTTTAACCGGTTCAATTTCAAGGAAGTCTGAGATTTTATATTAAGGTAAGGTTTCTACCATGCATCATGTTTATTTACATTCTTCATGCTTTAATGAATAAATCATATGTTGAATTCATACAAAGAATGATTAAAATCATGACTTGTTATAGTTGGAAATCACATATGTCAAACAAGATTTAATATACATAGTTTCTATAAATTATTCTATTGTTACGCAATGGACTTGAATTTTTAGCATGTTTTAGTTCTACATGTCTGGAGATTATATATTAGATTTAAGCTCAATTAGATGTCTATAAGTTAATCTATCACTAGACTTGTTACTACTACGTTCTAGAAACTATAATCTGGATAGATAGATTTTATGGTCACATTTTAAGTTAATGTAACTCGGTAATTTTAAGACCAAATTAGATAATACTTGAGTCTATGTTGAATATCTAGAAGCCTAGTTTCTAAACTATTTTGAATCGCTTAGAAACGTTATGTAATGAGTGAGATAATAGAACTTTAGTGGATTGTGTTCAAGTATGATCGATTTATTTAGCTACTGTTTTTATCAATGAATGTGCATGTGAATGTCTTTGTTCATGCATGTTGGGACACACCCTAACATGTTGGGAGTTGTCGACACTGAATGAAAAAGTATTGTTTAAGGGATGTACATTGGGACACACCTTAACATATTAACCTCCCTATTAGGTGTGTGTCATGCACAACGTTACACTATTGAATGTTAGTGAACGATTGAATATTGTCTGGTCATGATTCTTGACTCCGTCCTTAGAATGATTGATTGAATGCTATTGGAGTGCTCATGAGGCCCCTACTCGATTAATTGAGATCTTTGTTTGATCGATTTGTCCTTGAAGGATCGATTTAGACCAAAGTGAGGTGGGATGGAATTGATTGACATGAAGAGTATCCTTTCAAGTTTAGTTAGTAATGCATTGCATATGATTTCTTAGAGTAATTGGTGGTAACCATTGGTATGGGAAGGTGGATTACTCGCATATACGCAACTTGTTAGTATACTATGTGTTCTTGATATGATGCATACATGAACATCACTACATTCATGTCTTATTCATACATGTATGTCTAACTCTACACTTGCACATAACCATTGTAGATCCCTACTAAACCTAGTTGTTTGGCTTACCCATTCTTTGAATGACCTACTTTTTATGTCATGAAAAAAGTTTACCTGAGAAAGCTAGCATAATGGGGTTAGCTGAGGGAATCTAGTGTTCAGTTTGTAAGGGATTCGAGTACCATATATATTTTTAAATAGAGTGTGGGAGTGGTTTGCATTAGTATGTGTGAAAGAGTGTTGTGTTATGTAATAAGATTTTATCAATTGTGTAAGCACAAAGTTATGTACCAGTGTGAAAAGTTTGATATAATTCTTTTTGCATATTAATGACTTTTAGTTTACTCTGATTATCTTTCGGGGTATTTGTAATGATAGATTGAGTGGAGGATGAATATCTCACATTGAGATGTTTCGGGTCCTCACATGGAAAATCTAAACAAAGTACAATCATAAGATTCTTATATGACACCTAATTAACGTATTAATTAACATGGTTGTTTTTTTACACACAAGTATCATGTTTATATGGAGTTGAATAATGGTATTTTTGTCTTTCAAAAGTTTTACACCCTATTCAGACTTGATCCAAAATATAATAAAACAATGGAAGATCATACCAATCCAAATTATATTTGAATTAAAATATTATTTTTATATAGTCCAATAATTATAGAATCAAAACTACCTCATTTAAATAAGAGTACTTTTTACAATGCACGTGATAGATATTTTGCATTATTAATTTTTATTAATATAGTAAATAATAAGTTTTAATGTCAATTAGAACAAAATAAATACAATCATCAAAATTTATAACATTAAAAAAACATTAATATTGTTATAACGTAAATAAAATTTAATATGGTGATGAATTTATTATTACAATAGAAATCTAATCATTACTTTTTTTGTGAAAAACTTGTTTATTAGTAATGAATTTTTTTTATTTTTTTGTTCTGTAAATGATTTTTTATACACATTCTCCAAAATTTGTATGTGAAGAACTATTGATTTTATTGGAGTTTATGAAAAGTCCAATACACTGATGAATCTATTAATGAAGTAAAAATATTATAAAAATAAAATATGTTATGTTTTCTATTTAAAAACATTAATATTTTTTAAATTAATATATATACTTACAAAATCTTATACTTTTTACAAAAATTCATGTTCATATTGAGTATTTTTATTTTAGTTTTTACATTTGATTTGCTTATATTTAGAGTTAAAAGTAATAAAACTTGATTGTATCAAGAAAATAAAGTATAATTTTAATGACTCAGTTATATGATAATTTATTTTTTGTGGAATGCTTATTGATATAAAGTAATTTTTGAATTATTTGTAAAATAATTTCTTAAATAAAAAATCCTAATTCAGTGAAGAAAAAAATATTTAAAATAAAAAAATTTATTATATAAAGATTTTTATCTAGTTAATGTTTTACATCACATTTGTATACTTATATAGGGTTTAAATGAATTCAGATGAAAATTGGTAGGATTCCTTACCTTAACTTTTATCAGCAAATCTTTCTTAAAATATGACAGATAATTTCTAGAGAAAGAATGTTCAATGAAATACAGCTTCAGTGAAAATTTTTCACCAAATAATGAATCATAGAGTTAAGATAATTCATATCGAAGTTTCAATGTGTTATAAATTCTTAATAAATAGACATGTTTTTCTTTGCAATGCTTATCTAGAGAACAAACACAAAATTGGCTACAAAGTATGAGTTTTATTGACTTTCATTTTATTTTTACTTTTTAAATATTTTTAAATTTTTCATTCAATAAAACTCCCTTAAAAAGATTTAATATACTGCAACATCTTAACAATTAAATGAGGCAAACTATATATAGTGCATTTGTTGTTAAAAATTTTCAAAATCAACAGTTATTGACTTAGTGATTATTATCTCAAGTTATAAATATTTGGACACCTTAAAATTTTGGAATCGAATTTTTAGGTAAACTATTTTCTCATGAATAATGAAAGTTATTATCATGGATATAATGAGGGAGCAAAGATAGATCAGACCATTATTGTGCTAAATAATAATAATAATAAAAGCTTTAATTTATCTAACTCTTATTTTAGATAAGTTAGTTGTCACAAAAAGATATTCAAACTTAAAATAGTCTCTAGGTAATTACTTAACATCTATTATGCATATTTTATTTCAACGATTAATAATACAAATATTGAATATAATATTAAACTATGATTAAAAGTTTTTTTTGGTGATATAAGAGGAGCAAGACACAAAACCAAAGAAAAACTATATATGGTATCACCGTCCGTCGTGTGAATTGAATGCCGATTGCATCCGCTATTAACAAGCTCTGTAAAATCACTTGTGTTTACTATGATATTTCTTTTTTCTTAAAAAAATATTTTAGATACATTTTTGCTTAGTTTTAATTTTTAGGCGTACTTTATCATCTAATTTTACTTATGAAAGAACTTTCGAAATGGAAGAATATAATTTGATTTGAATAGGTGATAAATATCTTCAATTTAAATTTATTAATCTTTATTTTTTTTACTAATTTAATGAATTTAATTACAAATTAATTAATTGTTTGTGAAAAATTTTGTTCATATAGTGTAATAATTTTTTTTCTTATGTAAATAACTCTCTTTTATAAAGTAAAACTAAATCTAAATTATTTGAGAAAATTAAATTTTATTTATTTATTTACATAATACAAAAACTTGTATATATAAAGTCGTGAATTTTTTGCCAAACAATTACTTATAGAGAATCTTAATTTTAGAAGGAAAATAAAAAAAAAATTTATTGAGTACATATATTTTGTCTATCGAATGTTTTACACCTTAATATATATATATATATATATATATATATATATATATATATATATAATACTATAGATTATTCTAAAAAAAATTAAGATTTGCACGAACCATAACAATTGTATTATTTACAAGTAATTATAGCATTATATAATTAGTATATCTCTGTGACAATATTACATGTAAAGAAAAGTTAAATGGAAAAACAACAACAATAAAAGGAAATTTCATATAAACTCTAAACATAAGACGCATTATTTTCGGACAGTGGCATGATAATAATTATCAATTTATGTGAAGAAAAAAATGGTTAAGGGTTAGATAGGGGTGTGCGTATGAAGAAAAAAAAACGACTTTTGAAATCAAACATTTTGGTTTTGTTATTGCAGTAGTCGATATTATTTTTTTAAAACTTCAATAATTTAGTTTGATATCGATTCATTTTTACATTTTTAGAAAAAAAACAATGGATATACTGAAAAATATAAGATTTTTATATGGCGCTCAGCTTATATATTAATTGACATGAGTTTTTTTAAAACACAAGTATCTTGTTTATATAGAGTTGTGTTGACCCTCACCTTTGTTTTAATGATGACAAAACACAACTCCTTTTATACTAACGATCATATCTAAGTGTATTAAGCAATAAAAGCATTCAACCAAATATCAAAGTGCAAGAACTCAACCCGAATCAAACATCAAAGTGAAGACAGGAGAACTAGAATAGGCGTATGGTATTAAAACAAGTTGTAGTCTCACTTATTCAGGTAATTAGCTTGTCCAATGGCTCTTTTTGAAAATGCATTTTAACATAACCTTTTAAACAAATGTTTTTAAAGTTAAAATCTATTCAACACATGAATACTGGGTTGTTAAAGCAACCCAGTCGACTGGGTACTTATACCAGTCTTCTAGTATAAAGGTTAGTATGTTCCCAGTCGACTGGATACTTCATACCAGTCGACTGGATGCTTCATACCAGTCGACTAGTGTTTTGGTCAGAGACTTCCTAGTCGACTGGTAAGAACTACCCAGTCGACTGGTGATCTGGGTAGAAGGTTTCCAGTCGACTGGTAAGTCATACCCAGTCGACTGGTACCTTCAACAGCCTTAAAAATGCTATTTTTAAAGAGGACCCAGTCGACTGGTACTAAGACCCAATCGACTGGTAGTTCAAAAAATATGACTGTTGGGACACGAGATTTCAGCACAAATTGTACCTAAATTGACAAAATTAGTTACAAATGGGCATATTACCTCAATGCTATATAAACCCACTCTATTAAACTTTTAAAATGAGAGCAATATACATTAAAATAAGTTTTTACTCATTGATACTCAAAAAGCTTTGAAAAATTGATTGTTGAGCCATTCTTCAAGCTTTACCTAGAAAGAGAGATATTATTCAGTTGTATAAGCTTCCATTGTTGTCTCTCTACTGTTTTCTTTACAATATTTATTGTAAAAGGATTTGCTTCCGAAAGGAAGGGAGTTACTTCCAAAAGGAAGGGGTTTTTGCTTCCGAGAGGAATGAGTTTTTGCTTCCGAGAGGAAGGGATTGTAAGGTTTGTGCAACACCCATGAAGTTGCACGATTAAGTTTCTTAGTGGAGTACTTCAAGGAGGTTCCTTGAAGAGAGTGGACATAGGGTCAGAACGATTCTGATATTGCCGAACCACTATAAACTGAGTTTGCATCCTTTATTCCTTAAACTTTTTATTTACAGCACATATTACTTGTTTATATGCTTGTTGTGGTATTTTTTTTATAAACTTGTGTTTTAATATCCAAAAAGTTTTTAAAACCCAATTCACCCCCTCCTCTTGGGTTGAAACCTCAGTCTACAATTGGTATCAGAGCCTTGTTCTCAATTTTAGGCTTAATATCCTTGAGTTGATCTGATGGTAGCAAATAACTATTCTGAGGGACACTCATATACTAGGCCTCCCTTGTTTAATGGCTCCAACAATAACTATTGGAAAAATAGGATGAAAATCTTTGTTGAAGGACAAGATTATAATCTGTGGAGAGTCATTGAAGAGGGACCTAGAATTCCATCAAAGGAAATCATTATTGGAGATACCATTCATGCAATGCATAAACTCAAAACTGAGTACAATGAGGAGGATTGTAGAACGGTATCTTTCAATAGTAGAGCAACAAGTATTTTACATTGTGCTTTAAATATATCTGAATACAATAAAATCTCTGCATGTGTTTCAGCTAAGGAAATATGGGATAAATTGCAAGTGACATATGAAGAAACTAGTGAGGTTAAAAAATCAAAAATCTATATGCTAGTATCTGAATAAGAATCTTTTAGAATGTCTCCTAATGAAAAAATTTCTTAAATGCACTCACGTTTCACAACTATTGTTAATGGTTTGAAGCTTCTTGGTAGGAACATTGAGGAATTTGAATTGACATGAAAAATCTTAAGGTCTTTGCCATCCACATGGAAAACAAAGAAGACTGCTATCACGGAGGCCAAAGATCTTGACAAACTTGATGTTGAGACACTCCTTGGGTCATTGTTGACATATGAAATGGAGGAAATGAATCCCATTGTTAATGATGATGAGAAGAAAAAGAAAGTTATTGCTCTCAAAGCCTCTACATACAACAGAGAAAAAGAATCGGAAGAAGAGGCAGTGAGCAGCAAAGAAGATGGCGATATGGCTCTAATCACCAAGTGGTTTCATAAATTCTTGAAGAAAAGCAAGAAACCTTACACAAAGGATCCTACCTAACCCCAAAGGACCCAATAAATTTTGGGTACCCAAAAATGCCATTGTGTATCCTTGTGTGATGTAGATATGTCTCCACACCAAGGAAAAATGGTAATTATTGGTACCTTGATAGTGGATGCTCAAAACACATGACCGGTGATAAAAGTGTATTTAATGAACTAACTCTAAGAGACGGTGGACTTCTCACCATTGGAGACAACACAAAATAAAGATCATCAGGCATGAAAAAGTTGGTAATGATTTCCCAACCATAGATAATGTACTGCTAGTACAAGGCCTTAAGCTAAATTTACTAAGTATTAGTCAACTTTGTGACAAAGGCAACAAAGTCACATTTGAGACCTCTCATTGTCTAGTTATAGACATCAAAAGCAACAAGATTAAATTTGTTGGCCATAGACATGAAAATATCTATATAGTTGATTTGAAATCCTTGCATTCCGAAAATGAAAAATGTTTTCCTGCCATTAGTGAAAATCCATGGCTATGGCATAGAAGGCTTAGTCATGTGAACATGAACTTGCTGAAAATCATTTCAAGAAAAGATTTAGTCATTGGACTTCCCAAAATCAATTTTGAAAAAGACAAAGTAAGTGATGCTTGTCAAATAGGAAAACAAACTAGGATTTCTTTTAAATCAAAGAATGTAGTCTCAACTACTAGACCTTTGGAACTTTTGCATATCGACTTATTTGGTCCAATAAGTACCATTAGTCTAAGTGGCCATCAATATACTCTTGTTATTGTTAATGATTATTCAAGATATATCTTTGTTATTTTTATTGCTTACAAGGATGAAGCTTTCAAAGGATTTGAAAAGTTTTGCAAAAAGGTTCAAAATGAAAAAGGAATTTATATTTCAAGCATTAGAAGTGATCATGGAAAAGAATTTGAAAACCAAAGTTTTTCAAAATTTTGTGATAAAAATGGGATTGATCACAACTTTTCAGCCCCTAGAACTACTCAACAAAATGGAGTTGTTGAGAGGAAAAATAGAGTTCTAGAAGAATTTTCAAGAACAATGCTTTATGAAAATAGTTTACCCAAATACTTTTGGGCTAAAGCAATAAACATTTCTTGCTATATCTTGAATAGAATTTTAATTAGGCCTATTTTACACAAAACTCAATATGAATTATAGAAAGGTAGAAAGCCTAATATCTCTTATTTTCGTACTTTTGGTTGTAAATGCTTCATCCTAAATAACAATAAAACTAACTTAGGTAAATTTGATTCTAAAACCGATGAATAAATATTTTTAAGATATTCAACCTCTAGTAAGGCTTATAGAGTTTTCAACAATAGAACTCCAGTGGTAGAAGAATCCGTACATGTAATTCTTGATGAGTCTAACCCATTTAGTAGTAGAGAAGTTTCTTTTAATGATGATGCAGATTTTATTCCAAGATCAGAAACTCCTACTCCCATTGTTGACCCAAAGGAGAGTCCACCTCAAACAAATGGAGAGATGGAAACTCTCAAAGTAGACCAACCATCTATAAGTCGACAAGAGGATAATCTTCTCAAAGATTGGAGGTATGTAAACTATCGCCCGATTGATTAAGTGATAGGTGATCCTTCACAATGGGTAAGAACTCGTTCCTCTATTAGAAATATTTGCAATTATGTAGCTTATTTGTCTCAAGTAGAACCTAAGACATTTATTGAAGCTGAAAAGGATAATGACTGGATAATTGCAATACAAGAAGAAATAAATCAATTTGAAATGAACAATGTATAGAATCTAGTTCCTAGACCTAAGAATCATTCAATAATTGGAACTAAATGGGTATTTAGAAATAAGATGGATGAAAATGGAATAGTAACTAGAAATAAGGTTAGACTAATTACTAAGGGATATAATCAAGAAGAAAGAATAGACCTTGATGAGACCTATGCTCCCGTAGCTAGATTAGAAGCTACTCGAATGTTATTAGCCTTTGCATGCTTTAATAAGTTTAAGTTATTTCAAATGGATGTAATTTTTAAATGGCTTCATACAAGAAGAGGTTTATGTTGAGCAACCTCTTGGATTTGAGAATCCTAGTCTTCCAAATCATGTCTACAAGCTTTCTAAGGCTCTATATGGGTTGAAGCAAGCGCCAAGGGCATAGTATGAAAGACTAAGTAATTTTTTAATTAACAATGACTTTATAAGAGGTCAGATAGACACAACCTTTTTTACAAAAACTTACAAAAATGACACTTTGCTAGTTCAAATATATGTTGATATTATATTTGATGCTACTAATGAATCTATGTGTCAAGAGTTTGCAAAATGCATGCAAGGTGAATTTGAAATGAGCATGATGGGAGAGCTTACCTACTTCCTTGGTCTTCAAATAAAACAACTAAAAGGAGGCATCTTCATTAATCAATCAAAGTACACTAAGGACCTACTAAAGAGATTAGGGATGGAAAGCTCAAAGCCACTTGGAACACCCATGAGCACCTTGACAAAACTTGATCTTGATGAAGGAGGTAAATGTGTAGATACTAAATATTATAGAAGCATGATAGGAGCTTTGCTTTATTTGACTGCAAGTAGACCTGATATAATGTTCAGTGTATGCATGTGTGCTAGATTTCAAGCTAATCCTAAGGAATCACATGTAGTTGCAGTAAAAAGAATCCTTAGATATCTACTAGGAACTCAAACCATAGGATTATGGTACTCTAAAGATTCATCTTTTGAGCTTGTAGGATATTCAGATGTTGATTTTGCTGGGTGTATGTTAGATAGAAAAAGCACAAGTGGAACATACCAATTCTTAGGCGCAATGTTAAACTCTTAGTTTTCCAAGAAACAAAACTAAGTTACACTATCAACTGTCGAGGCGGAATATGTTGCAGTTGGAAGTTGTTGTGCCCAAGTGTTATGGATGAAATAACAACTAGAAGACTATGGCATGATCTTTAAAAGTATTCCAATTCATTGTGATAATACTAGTGCTATCAATCTAACTAAGAATCCTATTCAGCACTCTGGAACTAAACATATAGAAATTAGACATCATTTCTTAAGAGACCATGCTCAAAAATGTGATATAAGACTAGAATTCATACCATCAGAATATCAAATAGCTGACATTCTTACAAAACCTCTATGTGAAGTTAGCTTCTGTAAAATTAGACTATTAATGGGATTTTTGGATTATGATAAACTGAATGTCTAATTGCTTCATCATTCATCATTATGCATATTTGACATCTAGTAAATGAGTATTAATCCTTGTTTAATATCTCTCTCACACAAGATAAACAAATTTCGTGCTAAGACTCAAAATTGAAAATTTTCTCAAGAGTCCAATCGACTGGTAAGTCTATCCCAGTCGACTGGAAAGTCATTGCTTAATTTTCCAGTCGACTGGTAAGTCAATACCAGTCGACTAGTTCAACTAGACCTTGTTTGGAGCCAAAATTTTGAAATTCAGTTATCACCCCAGTCGATTGGTAAGAACTACCCAGTCGACTGGTATCTCTCTGCCTATTCTTCCAGTCGACTGGTATGTAAAACTGTTCATCCTTGCAAAGGACCCAGTCGACTGGTATCCTTACCTCAGTCGACTGGTGTTGCGATTCTATAAATAGGTTGTTCATTTTTTTCAGATTTTTACGCCATTTTCAAAAACCCTAGTTTTCTCTCTCTACAAAATCTTGTCATTTTGATCTAAAAACCATCAAAACAACACTTAAACACATTGATCTACTCATCTAAAACTATTTTTTCAACTTTCTACGGTTGAAATCCCTTATTTCCACCAAAAAACTCATTTTACCCAAAAACTCATTTTTCCTAAAAATGTCAAATAGAATCCAAGTGAAATACACTACTGGGGGACCAAATGCGACTACAAGGCCAAGGTCCACCAAATCCACGGATCCGGAGTCACGGGGGAAGGGTGTGGCGGGCTAATCAAGTAAGAAGCCCAAAACAGAGCTTAATGAGTCTCTGTTTTCCAGCCCTGCAGCGAAGGCCAGGTATAATTCAATCATTCGCAACAAGAAAATCATAACGGGTAGAGTTGTCAAATTCGACTCTATTCGTCATGGTAATTTCGATATTTTACCTGTCTTCGAGGCAATACATTTGACCTCACTGGTCAAGGTACATGAGAAATACTACCCACGACTGATTCACTAGTTCTATACGAACTTGGTGAAACCCAGTCCACTGGCTCTGAGATTCAAAACCAGTGTTATGGGTGTGGAGTTTGAGGTCAATACTGACCTCTTGATAAGTATTTTGAGGATCCCTATGGGAGGGATCCAATGGAGTTTGGATGGATGGCCAGACAATTTCGATGTTGAGGAGGCGTGTCAGATAGTTAGGGGCGACCCTAACTATATGTACCGACCCACTACATTTCATACATGTAGTGACATGCCCCTAGACTCGAAATTGTTCAACCTTATTGTGAGTTAGACCATCCACTCGAGACTAAGGAGTCAAGGGTATCTATCTAAGATAGATACAGTATTGATTTGATGCCTTAAAACTGGGCACCACTTCAATATATACCCCATACTGCTCGCCAACATGATTAATGGCGAAGCGAGCGACATTGGGTGTCTTCCCTATGGGATGTTCATCACGCTCATACTCCAGCACTTTCGAGTGCCTCTCCCCGCCTCCGAGGCTCAGGATATCGGGCCAAAAGACATCATCAGTATCTCCTCGCTGAAAAAGATGGGATGCACGTTCCACGACAGCCTCATCTACTCAAAGGCCGAGAAGCACATACGGATTAGAGAGGATAACAGTAGTGATAATGAGGACGAGGATGCTGCTGCTGCTGATATGGATACAGGTGCCTGAGCACCTCCTCAGGGTGACTCGAGTATTGGTCAGGCTGGGTACGGTGATCTACTTCAAGCTATCACGAGCCTCCAGCTAACCATGCAGTCCAGATTTCATACCTTGAGCTCTTCCGTTGAGACCCTCTGGGATGACTTCGAGCTGCACAGAGAGTTCACTGGCTGAGATTCGTGATCTCATTCGTGATGGCTCGGACTCTCCCACTCCATGAGTCACATTACTATCTTTCTTTTGAGATGTATTTTTTCATAAACTTTTTCACTGTTCTTAGCACGGACATATTTTCATATTTTTATGTCATTTTGTACTTCTGCATGGCTCTACGAAGCCTGTTCCTGTATAGAATTTTTATATATATGATGATCCCTTATGATTAGACCTGTGTCATGTACTCGTTCTACGTAAATGAAATTTAATTGCTTGCTTTATATCACTTTATATTTGTTAAAAGCTTTATAACTGCTTCTGCATGTATGAAAAATTCCGGCTCCTCCCGGGAAGTCTTCCAAACTCCGAATGATGTCAAATTTTCGTATATAAGTTTTCTAGTACATACTCTTAATGAATATAGTGGTTATGTAGCTTATTTTTTAGTTTTCAGCCCCATGTTCTGTTGTTATCAAAACGAGAGAGAAAAATGAGAAAATGTGAAAACTCAAGATATTGCATAAATTTAGGGGAAGCAGTGCTCCAAAGATATTGGGATATGTTTGTGTATGTTGAGTTGCTTGGTTGGGTTGAATATAAACTACTTTTGATCTTTTACAGGTTGGTTTTGTTCAAAAAACAGAGGAGACTCTGCCTGATTTTTTTTTCAGAAAACCAACACTTAGTTTTTTTTCCAGTTTTCTCTCATTAGTTTTGTCATCATCAAAAAATGGGAGATCGTT
Source organism: Bretschneidera sinensis (assembly GCA_023935145.1). Classification (NCBI taxonomy): domain Eukaryota; kingdom Viridiplantae; phylum Streptophyta; class Magnoliopsida; order Brassicales; family Akaniaceae; genus Bretschneidera; species Bretschneidera sinensis. Next base: position 60,761,387 of record CM043698.1, on the reverse strand, counting down.
GACCCTCACCTTTGTTTTCATGATGATAAAACACAACTCCTTTTATACTAACGATGCTATATAAGTGTATTAAGCAATAAAAAGCATTCAACCAATGATCAAATTGCAAGAACTCAACCCGAATCAAACATCAAAGTGAAGACAGAAAAACTAAAATAGGTCTATGGTATTAAAACAAGTTGTAGTCTCACTTGTTCAGGTAATTATCTTGTCCAATGGCTCTTTTTGAAAAAGTATTTTAACATAACCTTTTAAACAAATGTTTTTAAAGTTAAAATCTATTCAACACATGAATACTGGGTTGTTAAAGCAACCCAGTCGACTGGGTACTTATACCAGTCTTCTGGTATAAAGGTCAGTATGTTCCCAATCGACTGGATGCTTCATACTAGTAGACTGGTGTTTTGGTCAGAGACTTCCCAGTCGACTGGTAAAAACTATCCAGTCGACTAGTAATCTGGGCGGAAGGTTTCCAGTCGATTGGTAAGTCATACCTAGTCGACTGGTACCTTTAACAGCCTTAAAAATGTGATTTTTAAAGAGGACCCAGTCGACTGATACTAAGACCCAGTCGACTGGTAGTTCAAAAAATATGACCATTGGGACGCGAAATTTCAGCACAAATTGTACCTAAATGGACAAAATCGGTTACAAACGGGCATATTACCTCAAGGCTATATAAACCCACTCTATTAAGCTTTTAAAATGAGAGCAATATACATTACAATAAGTTTTTACTCATTAATACTCAAAAAGCTTTGAAAAATTGATTGTTGAGTCATTCTTCAAGCTCTACCTAGAAAGAAAGATTTTATTCAGTTGTATAAGCTTCCATTGTTGTCTCTCTACTGTTTTCTTTATAGTATTTATTGTAAAGGGATTTACTTCTGAAAGGAAGGGAGTTGCTTCCGAAATGAAAGGGTTTTTGCTTCCAATAGGAAGGGGTTTGCTTCCAAGAGGAAGGGATTGTAAGGTTTGTGCAACACCCGTGAAGTTGCACGACTAAGTTTCTTAGTGGAGTACTTCAAGGAGGTTCCTTGAAGAGAGTGGACGTAGGGTCAGAACGACTCCGATATTGCCGAACCACTATAAACTGAGTTTGCATCCTCTATTCCTTAAACTCTTTATTTACAGCACATATTACTTGTTTATATGCTTGTTGTGGTATCTGTTTTATAAACTTGTGTTTTAATCTGCAAAAAGTTTTTAAAACTCAATTCACCCCCCTTCTTAGGTTGAAACCTCAGTCTACAAATTGAATAAGAGTATTTTTGCTCATAAAAAGTCTTACATCATGGCCCCGTTTAGTTGCGGTAATGGAATCAGTGTTGTTATGTAATTGAGGTTGTAATGTAATCAGAGTTGTAATGTAATCAAAGCTGTAATGGAATCGAGGTTGGAATCTGATTACATTGTTTGGTTAGAATATGGAAAAGACTATTGAATTAAAATTGGAATCGATTACAACATTTAGTTAACATGTCCATACCATTAGAATGAAATTATATTGATTAAAATGTGTTTAAAATATATATATATATATATATATATATATATATATATATATAAAATTAATCATATCGTATTAATTTATTTATAGTGAACATATTATTTTATATTTATTATTTACTTATTACTGATTAATAATTAATAATTTTATTATATAATTATCTTATATTAGTATTATATTATTTTTATTAATATATTATATTTTTATTATAATGATATTATGTTATTATTCATATTTTTTATTTTACGATATTTAATATTGTTTCATTATATATATCATATTATTTACTATCATAATATTATATTATTTAACTATATTATAATAGTTAATTATGTTATTTTCAGATATTTAGTATTATATTAATATTTAATTATATTCTATTTTTATTAATTATTAGCCATATATTACTAAAATTTTATATATATTTTTATTATTAAATTATAAAAGTATTATTTTATTATAATATTATTATATTATTTATTATTTTTTGCATAGTATTATATTAATATTTAATTATGTTTTTGAATATTTATTAATTTATTTTTTAAAATATATTTTATATTTATTGTTTATTACTAATATAATATTATTATATATTATTTTAATTATGTTATATTATTTACTATATTAAAATTATCTTATTGTTTTATTATATTTAGGATAATATTATATTAATATTTAATTATTCTTTCTAATATTTATTAGTTTATTTATACTTTTTTGCATTTAATTATACATTGGTATTTATTAATTATTACTAATATATTATTATTTATCATTTTTATTTATATATTATATTTCTTATTATAATAATATCATTTTATTATTTTAATATAATATTATATTAATGTTTAATTATATTGTGAATACAAGATAAATCAAGGTTGTAATGTAATGGTTATTACACTCCTTCATGAGTGTAATGGCTATTACAAGTGTAATGGTCTTTACAATGTCATACGTATTACAACCATTTTAAACCAATCAAATAACGTAATGGTCATTACTGAATGAATGAGCATTCCATTACAACCTTGATTACTATAACCAAACGGGACACATGTTCAAACTTAATTCAAATTATAATAGAGCAGTAAAATATTATAGCAATCCAAATTCTAATAGAATAATATAAAATTATATCGATCAATCCAAATTCTACAAGAATTATAGTATTATTTTTATATTGTCCAGTACATATAAAATCAAAACTATATCATTTTACACACTGGTATTTTTCTCTATCAAAAGTTTTACACCCTATTAAGATGTGTGTGTATATTATTGATTTGTTAAGGTCTTCATGGGCTTCTTCTGGTGCACCCCAATATGTTGGGCCTTGTTTCTTTAATTTAACTTTTTTCTTTTCTTTTGTACCTTAGTTTTTAAGGAATTAAAAATAAATGTGTTACATTATGAATTGCTTGTGAATTAATTATATATACTTGTTAATGATCTTTAGGACTTTTTTTTTATATTTAATCATCCTTGAGACTTGATTTGCAATTAATTTTATTTACCATTTAATTATGTTTTTATAAAATTAATTTTTTATAATTGAAATTTTACATATTTACATGTATTTGATAATATGATACAATATTATTATTTATAATGAATCAATGGATATCTAGATGATTCTGATATTTGAAAAATATTATTATAAATAAATTTTTATTTATTTTTTTTGAATTACCTTGTAAATAATTTACAAAAGATTCCATTACAATTCCATAATTTGAATTACAGAACCACAAGCCGTGTAGTAAAAATTATAAACAATTTCGTGGACATCTTCCAATAAAATGGGTGAATAGATAAGTAAGTTACACTACCTAAATCTTGCCAATGAAATCGTTGATGAGTGTCACTGCTTTTAAATCGGAGGAATATTCAAGAAAAGAAACAAGTAATATTTCACATAATTCTAATTAAAACTAAATTACCACCATTCATAATAAAAACCATATCAGCACACCTCTAAAAGAAAAATTATACCAAACAGAAATATAAACAGATCCGCCCCAGAATTATGCACTACAATATAAAATGAAAAGGAAAAAAATCACATTACTTTCCACGATTCTAGAGTGGGAAAGCCATCATCAATATCTATCCCATCACCGTCACCATCGTCATGACCCGCCAGGCCCACCAGCGATGACTGAAACGAACAAAGCGACTCAGGCCCAACAGCAGGTCCAGACCCAGATCCAGACACAGCCAAGCTTTGCTGCTGATGGTCCAACAAAAACGCCGACGTATCGAGGGTGGGCAAGAAGCCCGCAGCATCGCTTGGCAACCGGCTACCACCAGGTCTTTGGGGCTCCGGCTTCACGATCGTTGCAACGGGAAGGTAACCGGCACCACCGAATCTGGAACCGGTGACCTGTTGCACCATCTGTCTGAAGTTGACCGGATCCGCCGTTATAAAGGTGGTCTGAGTACGCTTGGACGCGCGTGATTTCCGTTTGGAAACCTTTGCGGCGTTGGTGACGACAGGGATGGCGTTTCGGTGCCGTTTCGGCGTCGTATCGGCGTCTGATCTCGAAACGTTTGAAACGGCGGGACTGAGCGTCGTTTGGGGATTGATGACAAACGGGGAGATGGAATCTGACGCTGTTAGGGTTCGGGAAGTGGAGAGGGACTTGTGGAGGGCTTTTGTAAGCATTTCGGTGTCGCGAACAATCGCTTCAGAGAGCCATGAATCCGGAAAGGATGATCGAAACGTCCATGGCTCCATGCTCGCCAACTTCTCCGACGTCATTTTTCAAAAAATAAAAAAGAATATTCAGTGCATTTGTATCTTTGATTCAGATGAATTGAATTTATTTGGAATTCGAAACAAACTATACCAAGAGAAGTGATCAAGTGAGAGAAAACTGACTGAAACTAAAATTAAGTAAAGAGTCTAAATAAACTACCAAGTTTGAGCAGACCTTGACTCTGATATTGGTAATTAGGTATGAAGTGGGAAAAGGGGAAGAGGTTAAATACGGCGGTAGAGAGAGGAGCAAGAGAAACCGCGTTGTACGGGAGAGGACACGCGTCTGTTTTCTTTCTGTTATTTGTCTTGACTTAAATTTAGTAGTAATAAATTATAATTATTAAAGTTTAATCGTACATATAATTACATTTTTAAAAATAATATTATTATTTAAAAATATTAATTGAAATTATAAAAAACATTTTTTTAAAACAAGTTGACATAAAAAAAGCTGGTAATGTAACGTTATTATTTAATATTTTATTAAATTTTGAAATGTAATTATATTAATTGTTAAATTTGAAAAATGTTTTTATAATTTATTTTAAATTTAACAATAATTTTGCAATTTTTTTAAAACTTAATTCTTAAGACTTTTAGACTTCTTTGTAAAAAGGAGCGCTGACTAGAGTAACAGTAGTCGTAGTAGCACTATTTTTTTTATAAAAAAAAAAAAGAAAATCCGCTTCACTTGTTGTATTAATGTATTATCTTGACTGTTTATTAGAGAGCGTGGGTTTTTTAAATATCTTTTTAGGGTTAGTTTATGTTAACGTTTTTAAAGGTGCAGTGAAAAAAATATTGTCATGCGACTATTGCAATATATTGCTTGATAAAATATATATTTAAAATTAATTATAAAAGTATTGTAGTCATATTTTTATATTTATTATTATCAAACAACTTTAAATTTTGTTATGTGTTTTAATATTTTTTTATTTTAAAAACGATTAATTTATTTTTTTGAAATTTAGATATATGTCTAATAAACTCTTTTAATGATAATTCTGATAAAATTGATACCAATGCACATAAAAATCTTGATCAAAGTTGATACTAACGCATATAAAAATTTCAAAATTTTTTTATACTATTTAATAGTCAAGATTTTTATGTGTACTGATACCGAAATTATCACTATAAATGTTTATTGAATACGTGCTTAAAATGCAAATGATAAATTGATTGCTTTTAAAATATAAAGGAAAATAATGAGACACAATGCTAAATATAATAGTGATCGATGATAATAACTCATGGGACAATAAAAAAGTTTATATACAAAATTTTCATAATGTAAAATGTATTTTTAATATATTGATTATTAATTTTTTAAAACACAGGTTATCTGCAACATGAATAATTTTGTAAAATTTACGTTCTATACCACAAAATTTTACTGTTGTTAATTAAATTTGATCCAACACAAAACTTAATTTTTTACTGTTAGAAACGTAAATTTAGTTACTTCACCACGCAATACCAAACGTAAGCTTAAACCGGCAGTAGTTAACATCAGTATTAAGTGTTAGCTTTGATGGTCAAGCCGCGTCATTGGGCGCCACCATTTCCGCGTGATCACGCTTCCCTACAATAATATCGTTTTATTATTCTCTTACTTTGATTCCTTATTTTTTTCTTTTTCATAATTACGTCTCTACCCTCAACTTTTTCTTTTTTATTTTTTATAAAAAATGTTACGCTCAATTTTACACGTACTCGTTTTTTATTTGATAGGAAGGTGATGACAGGGGAACTCTAATATTAGCCTCTGGTACTCGAGAACTTTTGACATTTTTATACCTTACGTCAAGAAGCATCAAAGCAGATTTAAGTGTGCCAATACCATTTCCACCACTTGTTTTTCTATATACTAGCCTGGATCACGTGCTAAATACGTGTTTTATACTTACGGATTATGTCAAAATTGAGTTATATTTTTTCTCTCTCTAATCAATCCTTTATAATTTTTATAAAGAAAAATTACATTAAAATCCATCTCTATACGTTTAAAAAAGATTTAAATAAACTTAAATTTAATGAAGAGTTTTAAGTTTCAACACCAATCTTTACAGGTTGACTGTCAAAATTGTCGTAAAACAACATTGAAATTAAAATATTGGTATGCCTTTAGATATAGAGTAGACAATATTACAAAACTACCCTTACCCCTACTGTTGTATAGGTGTTCATTAGAGAAACCAGGGTTAGTGTAGTAAATTAGTCCATCTCACTAAAATATAAATGATGTCTTCATTTAAACTATCCAGCTTTAGCTCCTCCACCAAACATGACCTCATATCAAAGGTATAGTTAATTGTTTAGTCCACATATACTTTTAAAAAAAATTATCTTTCTTTGCTCCTAACAATTTGAGTTTGACAATATCGCCACCTTTTCTTTTTACAAATTAAAAGAGCAACAAGATATCATGTATAAAAAAATAAAATTAAAGGAATTTAAGAAATAAATTCACTGAAACTTAGTATATTGATAATTAATTTCAATTTTTTTAACTTATTAATAAAAATTTAATATAATATAATATAAATGCTCTTAAAATGTTTTCTATGTATAAATATTAATATAATATAACTTGTGTTCGTCATAAACTCCTTCCTTGATCTAAAGTCTAAACAACCCTAACAATTAAACATAATCCTCCTAGCTTTTAACAGAAGACCTTACATTTTTCAACATGATGAAGAAACAAAAAAAAAAAGATTCAATTCAGTTATTTGAATTATATAGAAATCAAATGCAGACAAATTGAATATGATTCTATCTTCTTTTCATTTGGCACTAAACTACACTTCAAAGGAATCAAGGATTGCTTTTAGAGTTTTCTCCGATGTTTGCCACTGTTTATCATTCGCACTAGCCACAAACAATACGACAGTGCTTCCCTTCGCTGCAGCTTTTGCAAGATTGTGTGAACCCGTCAAAGCGAATGGTGTCTCAAGCACATATTTGTAATACTGCAAACACCATGACAAGATAAGTTTGTAATTACTAACAAAAGAAATTTTGTTTTAATCTTAGTTTCTTCAGAGAAGACACATAGTAGAAAGAATAAATTTCCGAGGATAAAAATAAAAGTATAAAACACAAACAAACATAAGTCCGGGAAAAAACTAGACATTTAAAAATGACATTGCCCTTTCCCAGTTAAGCCATATTTAGTCAGATATATAAACATAAGCATCTCAATAAAGAACTATAATGCAATTCTGATATGTAAGTTTAAATGTTGTTAGGTTAACTACACATGATTAAGTTCAAAGTAGCCTGTTACATACCTATCTACTGTTATGATCATATATCTTTCACGAAAAAGACTATGAAATTCGTTTATTCTAGAAATTTCGATTCTTGAAACTCACTCAACAAACTATATCCACTACACTGAGATACACATGGTGCCCTAACATTTTGAAGTCTCTCAATTCCAAACTGCACTCTATAGTGCTACTACCAGTACGACTCAAAAAGTGTCAACCAATTATATGGGATTACAACATGCAGCTGTTTCATGCATAAGCAAAACTCATCTCTACCAGACAGTGAAATAAAACTGATAGTTTTGTCAAATTTTATTCAGGAGAGATTAAGAAAGGAATAAGTTTCACTTTTGCAGAACCATAATTGTGTTATCATCCACCAGCTACTTCGAAGATACTACGAGAATCAGGATGTTTGCATATCCCATCATATCTCTAACACAAAGAAACCCAATTTGGTTCCTCTGCTATTGTGCCATGTAGAAGACAGATTGTTGACTTTTTCAAAATTGTTTCTACTTACATTTCATCCGACAAGACAAGAAGAAAGACAAAAACACAGCGACTTCCAATAAAAATAGCATTAGGAAGTAGGATGAGTCAATAGAGTTCTACCGTCTGATTGCCGCGCTTTTCAACAGAAGTTTCTATGAGCTCATCTGGATCATACGAGTTTCCAGTGACAAAGGGGCCAAGAGAGGCAATCAATTTCTCAGCACTCCCAATTTCTTCAATCGATGCTTTTGGTTTGTTAGTTAAGCGTATCAAAGGAGAAGCCACCACCTGGACCTTTCCTTGATTCTCATCTTCAAACTTCACTTCCACCCAGGGCTCTGCACACTTTGGTTGACAGTAATTGCCTGATAATATGTTGGCTACACGGGTCTGTTTCCATGTTGGTGGAAGAATGAACTGGTAGGGCTGCACATTCCCTGCAAGAAACTAAATTTCAAGTATTATTAGTATATACAAACAAAGATAGAGGGGAATAATGCCATAGAGATTTTTGGAACATGTACCATGGTATGGAATAAATGTGTAATGGTTATCATTCACAAATACAGTAATACCTTATCCCCATCTATTGAATGAATAGTGTCACTGGCGTTTTAAAAGAATGCCAGTTACAAACCTTCACCTGGCCAAAAGTAATGTTAACAGCTATGATCTGTGACACCACAGGTTGTGCCCCTAAAAGTGCTAGTTGAAATTGTCTCAAGTACTTTTAGCCAACTTATATATCCAAAATTTTCCAATCACGCTACCGAGGCAGATTGCAGATTACGACAAAAAGAGGCAAGATCATCCATATGTAAAAAGGAAACTTGTGAAATGAATACCATTAAACATTCCTCTTGGTTGGTTATGACCTGAGATCATCATCAATTAGATCAAGACAATCCAAAGAGGGAAAAAAAAGAACTCCTAGACAAAGACTAACAATATAATGCGATACAGCACCTAGCTGATACAGGATGGATACACCAAGGTGGGTTATAGCCAATGTTCATGGTATACCTCCATGAAGCCTCAAAATTATTATTGGACCAGGGAATCCATAACAGGTTCCCTGATTACACTTGAAGACAAATAATAAAGCCTCACATATACAACATTGCTGACAGAGAATGATTACCTTCATAGGCTTATTAATGGAAGAGTAGCCACTAGTTTCAAACTTCCTTAATGGAAATTCTTTATTAGCAACTATTTGTGTGTTTTGGTTTCTGTAGGGGTCTGTGCGTGCATACTAAATAAATAAAAAAAAAATTCAAGAAATGAGTTCAAAATTCGTAACATAATTCTTTATTATCCTTCTCAAGGCAAATAAAGTGAGATGTATAGATAAACTAAAAATGCTATTAGGAATCCCTCTCGACTCATTTTATTTAATTATTTGCTTAAATAATTGAGTAAGCAAGAGAACCTTCAATCCAAACTAATCTCTTCATTTTGTTAGAGCATCATCAGAGTGCTAACGATTCGTGTAAGAAACAGTGTTGGATATTAATGGGAAACCACATCCGGCTCAAAATGTAGCCAAGGCCTTTCAAATTCTAAGTTGAGCCTAAACGCCTAACAAACCTTTGAGGACTTAATTTGCAACATTGCATGATGCAGACCTCTCTATCCCATATCCTCTAATCTAAGAGGACCTTAAACCATCTTACTTGGGTAGCCATATCATGGTGGAGAAAAATCAAGAAGAGCAATATGGTGGTCTATGGATAAGTTCACGAGAAATATAATAAACAGATAGCACTGACAATCATAACAATTAAAGATATTGATACAAATTAGCTAATAACAAGATAAAAGGCGCATCCTCAACAAAACTTAGAGCATGTTTGGAATGCATAATGAAACACAAAACGAAAAAAAAATACATGAATGGGAATCAAAATTCAATGTAATTTTGATTCCATTACAGATTTGATTGAGCGAACCAAACATGCCCTAAGTGGTTAGGCACTACTCTGCACCCTTTACATAGTATTTAATAACAAGAGAACTCCTTTTTTCCACCCAGGGGTTGAAACCTTGAAGCTCCTCGTTTACAACTAACAAAATCCCAATGTACTATAAAAAATTCACAAGAAAAAATCCAAAAATAAACGATACTCAAATACAATACAGACTGACTATTTCTATACATAAACGCACCATAAAAACATACTAATTAATAATAAAAAAAATTACTGATACTCAATGGAGGAGTACCTGCACGAAGAGCGGGGGTGTCTTTGGGAGAGGCTTTGAAGAGGACGAAAGAAGGGTCTGTAGAAGATGGCGGAAGATAGGAGCCGACTTCCACCTCTCTGGCTTCTGAATTCGGAGCTTCTTTAAGTAAAATGAGAGGAAACGATATGACCCCTTTCAACAACTCTCTCCTCAGAGTGTACTGATTGCGGTTTTGGTGCAATGCAGTTGTTGTCGCTGCCATTGAAGATTTTAGTGCAGATTTTGGAGACTTTAAAAAAGCTGGAAAGATTGGGGAAATTGGAGTTAGACAAGCAGTAGCCATTTTTGATAGAGAGAGAGAGAGAGAGAGAGAGAGGGAGAGATGAGTGGGTGACCGTGAAAGTAATTAAAGGAGATTTTTCTTTTCTTTTTCAAAGGATAGGATTTAGGCTCCCGCTCTCTTATCCATTTTTGGATAAAGCAAAGGTTGTTAAAATATTATTAAAATTAAAGTCCTAGTAAATTATACTTTTCTATTTCAAAGTTGGTTGAAACGGTACTGTCGTACCAAAGCTTTTTAAAATTGATTGTTAATTTTAAAACATCAATTTTTATAGTTAAATAATTTAAAAATAATTTTTTTAAAAAAATTAAAATTTTAACTAAATATTATTTTTTATGATAATCAAAGTAATTTTAGGTTTTATAAATGCTATTTTTTAAAAAATAGAAATATTAAGAATGAAACATATTTAACAATAAATTTTTAGGTTTTTTTAAAAAAGAAAATTATCATTCTTTTTCGAAAATTGTTAAAAGTATATTTTAAATGGATTTATATCTTATTATATGATATAAAGTAAATTTTACTTCATATATTTTATATTTTAAAAAATATTATGATATCATTACCTATCTCATTCTTAAATAAATGAAAATAAAAAACTATCATAAAAGAAAATTAAATATTTTCAATGAAAAATTTGTTGATACGTTTTTTTATAAAATTAAATAGATTAAAATCTCAAATAAACGAATATCAAAAACAATTATAAAAGAAAAATCAAAGACAAACTTTTCTATTTTAAAAATTAAAATGATATTTCATTTTTTTAGAAAAAATTGAATTCAAATAACCTGAAAATTTGTGTTATAAAAAATTTTGAGATAAATAATTGATAAATATAATTAGTAAACTTATCATAATAACTTGAAGATATTTTAACACTAATGGTGCTTTTGTCATCGTGAAAATTAATATCCAGTTAAAATTTTGATTCTTCAAATAAATTCATTTTGAGACTTCTTGATAATGTAAATTGATGTTTTGGAGTGAATAAGTTTTAAAAAGATTTGATAAGTTAGTGTCATTTCAACAAATTTGGAGGTAGTGTAGTGTACAAATGTTTCATAGTTAATAGCAATGAGGAGAAGGTGTACGAGTATTCTCCACAAGAATGGTATAGTAAGATAAACTATTTCTTTCATCAAAATGGATTTGAAAGAAGTGAAAATGAGCATACTCTTTATCTAAAGAAGTAAGGTATAAATGACTTCTTTATAGTTTGTCTTTATGTTAGCAGAATTTAAAACTTGTATAATGAAGATATTTGAAATGTCAAATTTGGGTTTGTTGCATTATTTTCTTGAGCTGAAAATTAAGCAAACTGAAGATGAAATCTTTGTTTCTCAAAGAAAATATGCAATAGATCTCCTTAAGAAGTTTACTATGCTGAATTGCAATGTGTCAATAGCTACAATGAATGTGAATGAAAAGTTGCAGGTTGAAGATGGTATTGGAATGACAAATGCAAGAAATTTCATAAGTTTAGCTGGTGGCTTGATCTATTGAACACATACTCGGCCAAATATTGCATTCCCTATTGGTATTGTTTCCAGGTTTATGCATTTTCCCATAAAGCATCATCTTGGAGCAGCTAAACAAATCTTGCGTTACATTGCTGGAACAGTGGGCTTTGTGTAATACCCGTATTTGTAAAGTAAGGGTAAAGAAGTATTTTAATAAATATGACATAGAGTTAAATTAATATATGTTTAAATACGAAGGATTTAATTTTTATAAAACAATTCTTAAAAAAAAAAAAAAACGGACGCGTTGTGGTGAAAACAAAAGGAAAATGAAAATGAAAAAAATCGTCTAGAAGAAGAAAAGAAAAAAAAAATTGGCTTCTAGAAGAGAAAAAAAAGTGCCAATAAACGAAAATCGTGATAGCCGGTATATATCGAAAATAAATGAAAACCATGATAGCTGGTATTTGCTGGAAATAAATGAAAACTGTGACAGCCCGTATATGCTGAAAATAAAAGAACCAGGAGGGGGCCGGTCTAAGATAAAAACATGTTGATATGTGGGAAGATGTTCCTTAATAATAATTTATGCATTGCATCTGTTTTAAATATTGATTGTATTACTGAAATGCTGAAGTGTTGTTTGTTATTATAAATTTATTTATAGATGAATGAGTCTCACTGAGAGACAGTTATAGTGAGAAAGAAATATAGAAGTATGATATGATAAGAACTATCTAAATGTTAAACTATGTGTTATTATCAAGTTATATGAGATATAAATGATTAAATATTAGAGGACTATTTATACAAAATGAATACTTCTAGTAAATTGAATTCACTGAACTTGTGAAGCTCATCCTTCATTGTACAATGATTTCAGGTAGCAAGTAGGACAAATAGTTTGGTGGGTTGAGATTCAGATGAAATCATTTTCTGTAAGCCACGTATATGTTCACATCCTCAAACTAATGAGAAAATAAAATAAAAATTTATTTGTAAATATTCATGCATTTTATGTTATATATAATGTTTAAGTCAAGATCAGAATGGTTTATCTCCCCTATTGAGGGTTGAAGATTAATGTAAAAAATTATGTTAATATTATTTTTATTGTTACATATATGTGTCATGCTGGAATTTCAAAATGTAATGACACCGTCTCGGGGGTGGCCAACCTGGGATGGGTCCTTATAATTTTGGTATTAGAGCATTAGCTTTATGATTTCGTAGACTGCATGAGAACTTAAAGAAGTGAAAGATCTAAATAAACTATATTTTAATGCTGAGTCTAAGGATGACACGTGGACGTGCTAGTGCTAGAGCTAGAGGTAGAGTTCTGAATCAGAGGGGACGTGGTCGACCCCCAATATTTAGTAGAACTGAAGCAGAGGAGGAAGTTAAGTCCATGGTTCCTGCGAGGGAACATATTGATAGTGCAGTCGGTGCTAGTAGAGCTGGGAGAGAATATGAGGTTAGGAAGGATGAATTGAGAGAAGTTCTTAATCGTGCTATAGAGAAGATGAATGCAGCTGAAGAAATGGCTGATAATCTGCAAAGAAGATTAGAGGAAAGGGGTAGAAGAGAACCTGATGTGGTGAGACAAGAAGTTCATGAGGGAAAATGTGTGTTTGCACATGAGATGCAAGGTGATTGTTTTGTGAGATTTCTTAAATTTAAACCCTAGTATTTTCGAGGATCTATAAATCTTGTAGAAGCTGAGCAGTGGATCAGAAATGTTGAAAAATATTTTGAGGTCTTACCAGTGACAGATAGATAGAAGGTTGCTTTTGCTTCATTTATACGGGAGGGTCTCAACAGTGGGAGGATAATTTGCCCAGAGTAAGCACACAGGTAAAACAACCTTTAACTTGGAGTAAGTTTAAGGAAGAGTTTTTTGCGAAGTATTTTCTAGATACCTTTCGGGTACAACAAGAGAGATTTTATTCATCTAAGGCAGGGTAATTTATCAATGGCTGAATATGATAGTAAATTCATAGTCATGTCAAGGTTTTAATTTGAATTAGTAAATACGAAGGAGAGGAAATGTAAGAGATTTTTAGATGGATTACACAATGACATTCGGACTAAACTCTTTTATATAGGCATAGAAAATTATGCGGTACTGGTAGATAAAGCATTACAAATTGAGAAGGATTTGACAGAGTTTAGAGGTAGGAGAGATTGACTGAAGAGGTCTAAATTTGAGGGACCTAGAGATGGTAACAGTATAGGTATACAAGGCGGGAGACCACCCTAGAGAAGGCGTTCCTTGTCACAAGGAACTGTAGTGCAGAGTCAGAGGTAAGCAGGATCTGTTGCTTCTATAGCTCAGAGTAATACCAGTGGGACCCCTAGATTTGGGAGTCAGACTATGAAAATTGGGAGTTATGGTAGAGGAATGAGTATACCATAAGGGGGAAGTGGTAATCTGATGTATGATCGAGAGGTAAGGGTTTGCTTTAAATGTAATCAGACAGGGCATCTGTCTCGAAATTGCCCTATGTAGATATGCTTTGTATGTGGTGAGAGAGGACATGTTGCTGTAGATTGTCCAGTGGGGAAATCTACTTACGTAGGCGTTGGAAGTGTTGGGAGAAGATCGGTGGAGAGAGGTGGTTGATCACAGAGTGTGCAGGGCAGAGGTTGAAGATCAGTAGCTGAGCGAGGATGTGGTAGTTGATTTCAATTTAGAGATAGCATAGTCTATACATTGACCCAACAAGATACACAAGCCACTCCTGATGTTGTTATGGGTATGATATCTATCCTTGGTAGGCCAGCTAGATTATTGATTGATCCTGGTGCAACCCATTCTTTTGCATCTAGTATTTATATGAAATCTATTGATGCTAGTACTAGTCCTTTGATGCATGTGATTATTGTTGAGGTTCCTACTAGAGATAGGGTTATTATCAAGACAATTTATCGAGGTTGTGTGATTAATATTACTGTTAGAGAATTTAAAGTTGATTTATTACCTTAAGATATGACAGATTTTGATTTAATTATGGAGATGAATTGGTTATCTGCATATCATGCTTAAGTAGATTATTTTAGGAAAAATGTGGTGTTTAAGATACCCGGATAGAAGGAGTTTAATTTTCAAAGAGAATTAAAGATACTTGCTAACTGTCTTATTTATGCCTTAACTGCTAGTAAATGGTTGAAGAAGGGTTGTGAGGGGTATTTGGTATATGTGGTGGATTCTAGCAAGGAAAGTAGGAAGTTAGAAGAAATCTTGGTAGTAAAAGATTTTTTTGACATATTCCTTGAGGAGTTCTCTGGTTTGCCTCCCAGTAGGGAGATTGAGTTCTCTATTGAAGTAATTCTAGGATCAGCACCTATATCTATAGCACCCTATAGAATGGCACCAACTGAGTTTAGAGTGTTGAAAGTTCAGCTTCAGGAGTTACCATGTTGTTTGTCAAGAAGAAGGACGGGACAATGCGATTGTGTACTAATTATAGACAATTGAATAAGATCACCATCAAAAATAGATATCCTTTGCCCAGGATAGATGATTTATTTGAGCAGTTACAGGGAGTTAGGGTGTTTTCTAAAATAGACTTGAGATCGGGTTATCATCAATTGAGGATAAAGGAAAGAGACGTGCCTAAAACTGCTTTTAGGACACGTTATGGCCATCATGAGTTTCTGGTGATGCCATTTGGGTTGACTAATGCTCCTGCAACGTTTATAGACCTGATGAATTAGATGTTTAAACTATTGTTGGACAGATTTGTGATTGTGTATATTAATGATATTCTGGCATATTCCAAGAATGAAGAGGAGTATATGCAACATTTGGAGATAGTGTTAGAAATTCTACGAAGAGAGAAATTATATACAAAGTTCTCTAAGTGTGAATTTTGGCTGAGTGAAATATCTTTCTTAGGGCACATTGTGTCGGGAGAGGGGATAGCAGTTGACCCACAGAAAGTAGAAGCAGTGTTGAATTAGGAAAGACCCATAAGTGTAACCGAAATTAGAAGCTTTTTGGGGTTGGCTGGTTATTATAAGATATTTATCCAAAAAATTTCTATGATTGCTGGACCATTGACTAAATTGACCAGGAAGTACGCGAAGTTTAGGTGGTCAAAGAAATGTGAGAGAAGTTTCCAGCTGTTGAAAGAAAAATTGACTACTGCCCTGGTATTAATGCTTCTTTTTGGTGATGAAGGATTTGTGGTATACAATGATACGTCACATTTGGGATTAGGATATGTGTTGATGCAACATAAGAGAGTTATAGCTTATGCATCTAGGCAATTGAAGAACCATAAGAGGAATTGCCCGACCCATGATTTAGAATTGGCTGCCATAGTTTTTGCGTTGAAGATTTGGAGACATCATCTATATGAAGCCAATTATGAAATTTTTACTGATCATAAAAGCTTGACGTATTTACCAACCTAGAAGGAGTTGAATTTGAGGCAGAGGAGGTGGATGAAGTTGATTTGTGATTATGACTATACAATTCATCATCATCCAAGAAAGGCTAATGTAGTAACTGATGCATTGAGTAGAAAGGTTACAAGGAGATTAGCTGCTATTGGGAGTCATAATACTAGCTTGATGATAGAATTAAGAAGAATGAGGATGTAGTTGAGTGTCAATGATAGAGGAACAGCAAATATGGTGGTACAATTTTCTATTATTGATAGTTTATTACAGATGTAAGGTAGAGATAAGGGGATAGAGAAGATCAGACGGAAAGTGTTGAGTAGGAAGCCAACGAAGTTTAGAAGTAGAGAAGAAGGTATGGTGGTATTGGGGCATCAAGTTTGTGTTCCCAATGATGTGGAGATGAGAAAGAAGATACTAAGGGAGGCTCATGATTCTGTATATTTCATGCACCTGGGTAATAATAAGATGTATAGAGGATTGAGACAAAATTATTGGTGGTCAGGGATGAAGAAGGACGTAGCAGAATATATTTCTAGATGTTTAACTTGTCAACAGGTGAAGTCTGAAAATAGACATCTAACAGGTTTATTACAATCCTTCCAGTACCTGAGTGGCCATGGGAAAATATGAGTATGGATTTTGTCTTTGGTTTTCCCTGTACCCAGAAGGGATATGACGCTGTGTGGGTTATAGTGGGTAGACTTTCTAAGTCTTCATATTTTCTTCCTATTAAAACTACCTAGAGTCCAGAAAAGTTGGCTGAATTGTATGTAGTAGAGATAATAAAATTACATGGAGTATGTTGGTATTTTGTCCGAGGTTTAAACAAAATGGTGAAAGAACAAAATCAGCATGTTCAGCATCAGTGTGCACCACTGCACAGCCTTCCCAGGCCGCGGTTCCCAGCAAATGAGGAGTCCTGGAGGAGGTGTACGCCGTGGCTCAGCCTCCCCCAGGCCGTGGCACCCAGAAGCTTGAGGAAATGTGCTTTGCCCTGGGCCGCGGCCTGCCCTATTCTGGGCCGGGGCGCCAGGCACACTGATGCACACATGTTTCAGCTTTTTAAGTGGTTCATGAGACATGTTCAAAATGCATAGGATCACTAAAGATTGATCAAAGGCTATTGATGATTAGTCTTCTAGATTTAAGGGTGGATATTGACCCTTAAGATTGGTCAAGAAGTTGGTGCACAATATAAAGGGTCACCTAGCTTCAAAAGCCATAACATAACTTGTGATTAAAAGTGAGATCAATTATAAGAGTGCAAGACATTAAAATCAAGAGAGATTCTATAGAGATGCCGGTTGTTTAGAAAGAGAGAGAGTAGAATATAAAGGGATTCAAAGGCTTGTAAGGGGAATTTTCTTGGGAAAATTCCAGGGTTAGTTCTTATCACTTTCTTCTTCTTCTTCTTTTTTGTTCTTCAAGAACCTGTGAGTTCGTGGAAGGGTGTTGCTGATTGTAAAGAACTCCATTGATAAGATAGTGCAGAAAGCTTGGAGGAGCTCACGAGGACGTAGGCATATTGTCGAACCTCGTCAATAAATTGCTTGTGTTCTTTTCTTTCTTGCTTTGATTGGTTGCTGTCTCTTTTCTTTATATAAGTCACTCTAGACTTGGGTGTTTGGAAGATCACCTCCTGGGCATCATCTAAGGTGGTTTCCTAACAGAGTACCCTTGAGTATTGTATCAGATAGAGATTCTAGATTTACCTTTAGATTTTGGAGAGGTTTCCAAGAAACTATGGGTACGCAATTGCAGTTTAATACAACTTTCCATCTACAAACTGATGGGCAGATGGAGTGAATCATCAGAATACTAGAAGATATACTGAGGGCAAGTGTATTGAGTTTCTCAGTAAGCTGGGATGCTTATTTACCTTTGATCTAGTTTGCATACAATAATCAGTATCAAACTAGTATTGGGATGGCACCATTTAAGGCTTTACATGGTAGAAGGTGTAGAACTCCAGTATACTGGGAAGAAGTTGGAGAAATAAAGATATTTGGCCCATAAATGATAGATTTGACTACTGAGATGATCAAACTAGTTAAGGAGAACTTCAGAGCAGCCCAAAATAGACAAAATGGATATGCTGATAAAAGAATACGACCTCTTGAGTTCCAAATTTGTAATTGGATATTTTTGAAGATATCTCCATGGAAAGGTGTGTTGAGGTTTAAAAAGAAGGGAAAATTGAGCTCGAGATTTGTGGGGCCATATGAGATGATTGAGCGAATTGGGCCAGTAGCATATCAATTGGATTAGCCCCCAGAGTTAAAGCAATTACATAAAGTGTTTCATGTTTCACTGTTGAGAAAGTACTTACACGATGAATCCCATATTATCTCGAATCAGACGATAGAACTTCAGGAAAATTTGACTTTTATGCAAGTACCAGTCAGAATTCTAGACAGAAAGGAATAAGTCTTGCGCAATAAGTCATTCATTTGATTCAAATATTATGGCAGAACAAAGATATCGAAGAAGTCACGTGGGAGTATGAAGCAAGAATACTGAAGGAATACCCCCAACTCTTTCATGAATTAGGTAAGAAAATTTCGAGGACGAAATTTTTGCAAGACGGGTAGAATCGTAATATCCGTATTTGTAAAGTAAGGGTAAAGAAGTACTTTAATAAATATGACATAGAGTTAAATTAATATATATATATATATATATATATATTTAAATACGAAAGATTTAATTTTTATAAAACAATTCTTTAAAAAAACGGACGCGTGGTGGTGTAAAGAAAAGGAAAATGAAAAAAAAAAATCATCTTGAAGAAGAAAAGAAAAAGAAATAAAAATAAAATTTTGGCTTCTAGAAGAGAAAAAATGGGTGGCAACAGGTGTCGCCACCTGTTGCCAAAATAGGTGTGTGATGCTGTATATAAGACAGCATCACAAAGTCGTGGCAGCAATTGGGAGCTGCTATGGCTGAATGGTTGAGAAATTTTTTTGTATATATATAATTATAACTTTAGTTTATTTTATTACATACTGATGAGAGCTATAAAATATATCTCAACAGTGCTTAATTGTTAGCATTTTAGGGTTGATGTAGGTTTTAATTGCACTTTTATACGTTAACAACTATAAAGTGTCTTTTTTGGATCATTGATCTATTTCGGTGCATTTTCAGGTATTTTATGTTTGAAAGAGAAGGAAAAGTGATCGCTACTTAAAGCGCCAAGATTCCATGCATAACAAAGTGTCAGAGTGGTTGCGGAGAAGCAAACATGAAGAAAAGTCATGCCATCAGTGTGCGCCACAGCCTAGACCAGCCAAGGCCGCGGTGCCCAGAACATGCACAAGAAGACTTCTAGCTAGCGCCTAGGTGCCCACCAAGGAGGGCCGCGGCGCCCAGAGCATGTTAACCTCAACCATTAGGCAAAGTCGCGATGACCACTAGGCAAGGCCACGGCACCCAGCACTCCCACCAACCATGGACAAAGCTTGAGCTGCGGCGCACACAAGAGAGAGCCGCATCGGGCACACGAAATTTCTTCTCTGAGTTTTGACCTAATTAGGATTTTAATGACTTTTTAAACCCTAAAACACCCTTGAACTTTGTGATTATAAATAGACCACTTAAGGTTTGTGAAAATGATCATGAATTGAACATCAATTAAAGAGCCGAAGGCCGAGAAACTTAAGCATGAGTCCCATAGCCGACTAACCTCCAAGCAAGGCAAAGGGATGAATCCCTAGGTGTTGTTGTTCTTATTTTCTTTTCTTGATTTAGTTTTAGTTTGGATTTATTATCATTAAACATTGTTATGATTTACTTTTCAATCTAATTAGAAGATTTCCCTTTAATTCGGTGATTGCATCTTTCCCCCTCCCCCATATAAGTCTAGTCATGCTCTTCTTATGTGATTTTGTTGAGGTGTGATTGAGTTCGGTAGATTTCTCTTATAGATTTGTCCATTACTGCGGTATTATCATTATGATATATTGTCATTTCTTGACAATCTATAAGTTAGGTCATGTGTGCTTGAAAGTAAAGAGTATTTCATAACAATTACATTAGGGTTTATATATGTGCTTGATTGAATATTTGCCGATTGCTTGTTTAGGATGTGAAACTTGCAATCGAGATAAAAACAACTAAATCAAGATTGGAATAAGGCAATGAACCTAGGGAGGATTCCCAGACCCTTGTTGTTCTCTATTTTATTTACACAATTATTTCACACTACTTCAAACTCAGTTTCTTTCCTTTAACTTTTATCGTTCGTTTTAAGGTTTGCACTTTTTCTTGTAGATCGCTTGTCTCCCTATGGAATCGACACCCCAAAGTTGTGCTGCAATTACCACGTTATACTTTGGGCGTAATCAAATTTTGGCACCGTTGCCGGGGAGACGCGCTTAAGTACAAGGAAGATTGTCAACCTTGAGACAAGACGGTAGAAGAATTGTAGATAGTTTTTCTTTTCAGCAGTTTATAAAGGCGATAACTTCGTTCCCTCTTTTAGCTTGTTGCATTATTTTCTTGTTGTTTTTTTTATTTTATTATTTTGTGATCTTGCATGCCCCGATATAGAGATACTTTAGGTAGATTTGCTTGTAGGCCTGTGTTAGAGTCAGAATTAAATTCTTTTCTAAATTCTTTATTTGATAATCCATCTAGTCCAGAAGAAATGAGTGAACATGAATACCAACCCCCTAGGACCCTTCAGGATTACCTCTACCCTACACACGTAGCCACGCCATCATGCATCATGTTTCCGGCCAATACTTACTAACTAGATTTTAAAACAGGGATGATACAATTACTCCCTACATTTCATGGCTTGGAAAATGAAAACTCATATGTGCACATTAGAGAGTTTGAGGAAGTAGTTGCGACTTTTCATAGTTAAGATGCACATGATGATATCATGAAACTCAAATTCTTTTCTTTCACTTTAAAGAATAGAGCTAAGAGTTGGCTATACTCACTGAGACCACGATCTATTGGGTCGTCGACTGAGATGACTCGGATCTTCTTTAATAAATACTTCCCCCAACATAAGACCAATGCTTTAGAAAGACAAATCTCCACTTTTGCACAAAAGGACAGTGGGACTTTGTATCAGTCTTGGGAGAGATTTAAGGAGTTGTTGAGTATGCACCCTCGCCATGGGTATGAGAATTGGCGCTTAGTGAGCTATTTTTATGAGGGACTTATATATAGGGAACATCAATTTGTAGAGATGATGTGTAATGGTGAGTTTTTAGAAAAAGATCCTGATGAGGCCATAGAATACCTCAATGAGCTTGCTGAAAAAGCTCACACCTAGACTGCACCTAGTACATTGAGTTCAATGCAATTTTTAAGTTGGGGTGGAGGAAACGCACCTCTTTGTTTCCATATTCTTTATTTTCATTTTTTTTTCTTTTTCCATTGAATTGCTTGGTGTCGTTCTCCCTTTTTGTTTGTTTTTAGCATGCTTTGTGTTAGCCTTAGATGTAGTTCACATGTCAATGATATGAGCTTAATTGAGATAGTATACAGCATTTAAAAGAAGTTAAATCTTGCTTTGGTTTGAGAATAATTTAAATATCAATCTTCATTTGGTTTGAGACTCTAGTTTGTGGTAAGATTGCATGATTAGTCTAAAGCATCTAGAGAAGTTTTATGTGTGATTGTTTCATGAATACTTTTGCAGTTTTGACAAGCTCTAGAACTTATTTGATAATCACTTGAGGCGAATTCTTAGAATGCACACTACTTAGGATATGATATAGGCCATTTTTGGACCATTTGAGCCTTTCAAACCTACGCTTCCAATATCTATCACTAGTCACTTGTTTGAGCCATTTTCTTGAAAAAGAATTTGAGCCTTGTTTGTTTCGAAAACCCATTTACTTATCCTTATGAGCCAAAAAAATATTTTATCCTTACTCTTCTTTTAAAAGAACTTAGTTATACACATCTATTGAGAAGCACTGAAGAGGAGTAAGGATGAAAATATGAAAAATATTACTACCATAACCCAAGTATATAAAGGAGATAAGTTTGGGGTTGTAGAAAAGAAAAAAAAAGAAAAGAATGAAAAAGGAGGTAAATGGTCTTATGCCAAAAATACAAAAGAAAAGAAAAGTGGTGACTCATCAAGGGAAATGCTCTTATAAAAAAATATGGTTGAAAGAGTTGGGTTTTGAAGTAAGGTTATCTAGTGCTTAATAACGGTTGTGTTTAAAGCTAAGAGATTGAGTTCTTTTACCTGTAAATCCTTCCCATTCTTCTTTAATCTTTACCTTAGCCTAACATTACAAGCTTATTAAAGACCTGTTGATCCAATGAAGTGTGATTTTTCTACAATAGTGGAGAGTGATTTGAAAAATAAGCCTATGGAGTTTGTTTATGTGATTGATGTCACACAGTTTATTATGTTTTAAGAGACCAAGACTTGTATTCATGAATGTTATGCATAAAATCATATGGGTGTTCGGATTAATGAATTGTGGTAAGACGGATGATAAGAGTCGATAACGATTTTAAGATTTATGCTTGGATTACTTTTGGACTTAAGTGATTTTTAATAATTCTATGTGCCGCGTATTATGTGACAAAAATGTGAATTTCTCCTTGTTTAACATTAGCATTGCTTTACCTTGTTTTGATTCCTACCATAGAATTCATCTCTTGTTTTCGCTTGAATTGCTAGGGACTAGCAATAAGCTAGTTGGAGGGGGTTGTGATGAGAGCCATAAAATGCATCTCAACAATGATTAATTGTTAGCATTTTATGATCTAGGTTAATTGCACTTTTATACGTTAACAGCTCTAAAGTGTCATTCTTGAATTATTGATCTACTTCGGTGCATTTTCAGGTATTTTATGTTTGAAAGAGAAGGAAAAGCGATCGATGCTTAAAGCACCAAGATTCCATGTATAATAGAATGTTGGAGTGGTTGCGAAGAAGCAAATTAGAAAAGTCAGGCCATCAATGTGCGCCGCGGCCTGGACCAGCCAAGGCCACGGGGCCCAGAACATGCACAAGAAGACTTCCAGCTAGCGCCTAGGCACCCACCAAGGAGGGTCGCGGCGCCCAGAGCATGTCAACCTCAACCATCAAGCAAGGCCGCGGCACCCACTAGGCAAGGCCACGGCGCCCAGCACTCCCACCAACCAAGGACAAAGCTTGAGCTGCGGCGCACACAAGAGAGAGCCATAGCGCGCACACGAAATTCCTTTTCTGAGTTTTGACCTAATTAGGATTTTAATGACTTTTTAAACCTTAAAACACCCTTGGACTTTGTGATTATAAATAGACCACTTAAGGTTTGTGAAAATGATCATGAATTGAACATCGATTAGAGGGCCGAAGGCCGAAAAACTCAAGCATGAGCCCCATGGCCGACTAACCTCCAAGCAAGGCAAAGGGATGAATCCCTAGGTGTAGTTGTTCTTATTTTCTTTTTTTGATTCAGTTGTAGTTTGGATTTAATATCATTAAACATTGTTATGATTTACTTTTCAATCTAATTAGAAGATTTCCCTTTAACCAGTGATTGCATCTTTCTCCCCCATATAAGTCTAGTCATGTTCTTCTTATGTGATGTTGTTGAGGTGTGATTAAGTTCGGTAGATTTCTCTTATAGATTTGTCCATTACTACGGTATTATCATTATGATATATTATCGTTTCTTGATAATCTATAAGTTAGGTCATATGTGCTTGAAAGTAAATAGTACTTCATAACAATTACATTAGGGTTTATATATGTGCTTGATTGAATATTTGCCGATTTCTTGTTTAGGATGTGAAACTTGCAATCGAGATAAAAACAACTGAATCAAGATTGGAATAAGGCAACGAACCTAGAGAGGATTCCCGGACCCTTGTTGTTCTCTATTATATTTACACAATTATTTCACACTATTTCAAACTCAGATTCTTTTCTTTAACTTTTATCGTTCGTTTTAAGGTTTGCACTTTTTCTTGTAGATCGCTTGTCTCCCTGTGAAATCGATACCCCAAAGCTGTGCTGCAATTATCGCATTATACTTTGGGCGTAATCACATACCAAATCATGTTTGGTTTTCCTTCAATTACTCTATTTTTTTAAACACTTGGGGACCGAAAGAAAGGTTGAAAGAGCAAAATTTTGAAGGGGTTTACGGGAGAATTTTATAGAGAATCACAGGAAGCTCTAAGAAAAACAGAAGGTAATAACATAAAGTTTATTTTTGAAATTTAGCATACATGAAATTTCTCGGAATTCAAAGTATGAATTTTCAAAGGGTGTAAATTATAGAAGAATTGAAGAATAAATTAGAAATCTAATATAAATATTATGTCAGGTGTTGACGATCAGCAACCGGGGAAAACTACTGAAAGGAGCAAGAAAGGCAAGGAGGTGATCCACGGGTAGCTCTAAGTGCTATGTGGTGAGTTAGATTTACTTTCAGCAATCTAGATAAAAATGAAATATCTAGTGATAATATTAAAATAAATTATTAGCTTATGCTTTGGTGGGAGATGAAAAATTGATTGAAATGTATGAGAAGAATATTGGACATGTAAAAAAATTATTATGTGAGAAGTAATATTATTAGAATAATGAGTTGATTTAATAATGAAGGTGATAAATGAAATTCTTGACGAGTTATGGTTGATAAATTGATGTGATATATGACGAGAAGAAATTAGTGAAATTAATCAAATAGAAATTTGAAGAAAGGCAGGATAGCTAAATTAAATATTTGAATTCATGTTTATTTTTATATTATTGTTTATATGCATATGTATAAAATAAAAGAACCGAGAGGGGGCCAGTCTAAATGAAAAACTGTGATAGCTAGTATACGCTGTAAATAAATGAAAACCATGACAGCCGATATATGCTGTAAATAAATGAAAATCATGACAACTGGTATATACTGAAAATAAAAGAACCGAGAGGGGGCTGGTCTAAGATAAAAACATGTCGATATGTGGGAAGATGTTCCCTAATAATAATTCATGCATTGTATCTGTTTTAAATATTGATTGTATTACTGAAATGCTAAAGTGTTGTTTGTTATTATAAATTTATTTATAGATGAATGAGTCTCACAAAGAGACAGTTATGGTGAGAAAGAAACATAGAAGTATGATATGATAAGAATTATTTAAATGTTAAACTATATGCTATTATCAAGTTATATGAGATATAAATGATTAAATATTAAAGGACTATTTATACAAAATGAATACTTCTAGTAAATTGAATTCACTGAGCTTATGAAGCTCATCCATCATTGTACAATGATTTCAGGTAGCAGGCAAGACAAATAGTTTGGTGGGTTGAGATTCAGATGAAATCATTTTCTGTAAGCCACATACGTGTCCACATCCTTAGACTAATGAGAAAATAAAATAAAAATTTGTTTGTAAATATTCATGCATTTTACGTTATATATAATGTTTAAGTCAATATTAGAATAGTGTATCTCCCCTGTTGAGGGTTGAGGATTGATGTAAAAATTTATGTTAGTATTATTTTTATTGTTACATATATGTGTCATGCTGGGATTTTCAAAATGTGATGACACCGTATCAGGGGTGGCCAACCCAAGATGGGTTGTTACACTTTAGGATATGTTGCTTTCAAGTGTTTGACTTTAAATTAATTGGATTTACCGATAGTGATTAGAAAAGTTCCTTGGGATGATAGAAAAATTACTTCGGGAAGCATTTTTAGTCTTGGATCGGAAGTCATTTCATGGAGCTCCAAAAAGGAAGCAATAACAGCCTTATCATCATCAGAGGTAGATTATGTCGCAACAACTTCTTCAGCATGTCAAGCATTATGGTTAAAAAGATTACTTGCAGATCCTCATGAAGAGAAATGAAGATACTTTGTGATAACAAAGCTACAATTGCAATGACAAAAAATCTAGCCTTTCATGGAAGAACTAAACATATCGATATTCGTCATCACTTCAAAAGAGACCGAGTAACTAGCGAGATAACATTGAAATACTGCAACAAAAATGAACAAGTGATAAACATTCTCACCAAATCACTCCCTCATGAGAAGCATGTCTACTTCAGATCCAAGTATAGTGTTGCAATTTTGAATCAAGCGAGAGCGTTGAAATGTGATTCAAAATCTCAACCCTATTGTTGACTTGGTAATTTCTATTAATTTGTTGAGAAAAATCTGGTCATTTAGCTAAGTCTTATCTATTTCAAAAAATTTATATAATCCCACAATTTTCTAGCATATTGTATTTAGTTACAGATAGTTCTCATTGTGGTTGAGAATTTTTAGGATTTCAATTAAGTTGTAAGCCTATATATAAACCTCTTATGTTTTGTGAATAATGCAATGAAGTAACAATAGGGATCTTCTATTGAGTTCTTTTCCACCAAAATATTTTTACCTTGTTTCTTATTTATTCAATCTGCAAGAATCCAGCAAAATTTGCTTGTCTTTATTTTTTTCTTATAGCCTTTTTCGCTTTAACCCCTCTCATTTAACACTTACCTACTAGGCTAACCTTACCTTTATAGATCCAAGAACTCTTCAAATTTAAAATTCTCTCCTGAAAATTATCACCTCCCATGGGTTTGTGATAGGGAATAGACCTCCAAGTTGCTTCTTATGGTGTTTTGCGTCCTCTATTCTTACAGGTTGTTGCATTGATGTCCTAATTTTTTTTATAAGTAGATATGGAGGATTCAAACTTGAGACTTACTCTTTAAAGGAGAAGTGTGCTTAGCCGTTGATATGTTTGCTAAGGTGGTTGTGCTGTTATGGAGCATTTGGAATACCAGAAATTGAGTTAGACTTGATTTTATTGCAAAACCGACGAGCTAGCAAGATTATTGAGGATGTTTTGAACCTTCTGTGTGATTTTCATAAACCTCAAGAGCAAGAAAGACATATAGGCAGTCTGTTCCGCTGGTTTGGCAACCACCACTGGCTTGCTTTTGTAGATAGATATTGATGGTGATAAGGATAAACATCAATCTGTTACAATGGATATTCAAAATACATAGCTTGCCCAATATACTGCAGTTTGGTACTTGGCGTGATTCTTCTGTTTCCTCTGCATGTTGGTCTTCAGCAGTTCTCTTTATCCTTGTATTTAAATTCTTGTAAATCTTATCTCTTGTAACAACTTTGGTTATATATATGAATGAGAATACACACGTCTCTGGTAAGTTAATCTAGAGCAGTTTTGATTCTTTCATGGTATCAGAGCCTTCTATAGCTTATGCTTCTATCGATCCTATGGCTGCTTCTACGGATTCTTCATCGTCTTCCGCTGCATTTCATCTTCCAGCTCAAGTTATTTCCATCAAACTTGATGGAACTAATTTTCTTGCCTAGAGTGCTTAATTGTTTCCTCTATTTCGAAGCTATGGACTCATGGGAATTGTTGATGGTTCCGATCTATATCGTCCTCAATTTTCCAGTGATGAATAAAAGGCCCAAGGTATTCTTAACTCTGCTTATATGGTTTAGTAGTATAAGGACGAAACGGTTCTTGGCTGGATTTTTTTCTTTGTCTCCTGCGGTGGTCTCCACCATTTATGGACTTGAGACTTCTCGGCTTGCTTGGCAAGCTCTTGGCACACGATTTATTGCGCCCTCGACATCTCGTATTTCTCTAATAAAGAGGAAATTGCAATCTGTACAGCAAGGCTCTTTGTCTTGCCAAATTTTTTTGGATAAAGTTAAGTCTCTTGCTGATGAATTATTTGTTGTTGGGAAACCCATTGATGACTCTAATTTAATTCTATTTGTTCTCAATGGTCTTAATGCTTTTTTTTAATTCCTTTGTGACAACGTATATGCTCTTTGCTAAGGAGAAATCTATGCCATTTTCAGATTTTCATGCAGAATTACTGAACTATGATCTTATACAAAAATTTCATAGCCAGTCCCTTCACTCTGAGGCCAATCCCTATGCACTCTACTCGCATAAACCTGGGTCTAAACTAGGTTCTCGTCACTCCAACAATAAGTCGCGCTTCTCAAGGGCATCTAAAGGCTCAGGTCCTACTTCTTCCCAGTTTCGGCAGCCCTTACCTCACCTGTTGTCCTTATCTTCAGCTGCCCATGTTCCTTCAGCTTCACGTTCTCGATCTCCATGTCAGATCTGCAAACGAGAGGGACACTAGGCCTTAGACTGTTTTAACCACATAAACTACTCATTTTAGGGATGTCATCCTCCTACTGAGTTAGCTTCTATGGTTGCTGAGGCTAATACAACTTATTTAAATCAACATTAATGGTTTGTCGATAGTGGTGCTAATATTCATGTTACCTCAGATATTGCTAATCTTGCAACTTCTCAACCTTACGAAGGTGATGATTCCGTGGGCGTAGGTAACGGGATAGGTTTGATCATATCTCACACTGGCAATGCTTCCATTAAAACTTATTCTTCTACACTTGTCTTAAAAAATGTTGCTTATTGTCCTCAAGCTTTCACTCATCTTCTATCTATCAATAAATTTTGTCAAGATAATAATGTTGTTTTTGAGCTTACTGGTTTTGCTTTTTTTGTGAAGTACATCCTGACGGGGGACATGCTCCTGACGGGACTAAGTGATAATGATTGTACCCGATCAACCTTCGTCAACTATCTTCACCAAAACATCATGCTCTCACAATGACTGTTGGTGTCAAGGCTTCTGCCTCCACTTGGCACTGGCGCTTGGGACATCCCTCCTCAACAATTCTTCATTGTGTCATTTCTAGTTTTTCCCTTCCAGTTAACAATTCAATAAATAACTAGTCTATTTGTGTGTTTTGTCAACTTGGCAAGTCTAAACAGTTACCATTCTCTGACTCTTCAAGAGAATCAACTGCCCTTCTTGAAATAATTTATTCTGATGTCTGGTCTACTTCCACTCATTCTTTAAGTGGTTATCGTTATTATGTAATTTTCATTGATGACTTTACTTGTTTTTGTTGGCTCTTTCATATTTCAAATAAATCCGAT
Source organism: Bretschneidera sinensis (assembly GCA_023935145.1). Taxonomy (NCBI): domain Eukaryota; kingdom Viridiplantae; phylum Streptophyta; class Magnoliopsida; order Brassicales; family Akaniaceae; genus Bretschneidera; species Bretschneidera sinensis. The sequence continues at coordinate 60,731,987 of CM043698.1, read as the reverse complement.
GTTTACTCTACATTTGTTAAATTCAAGCTTTTAGTGGAAAAACAATTTAATTTCCCCATTAAACAATTTCAAAGTGATAATGGCGGTGAATATTGTTATACCATTTTAAAGCAATTTTTGAGTGCTAACGAAATTTTTCATTGCCTCTCATGTCCTCATACATCTCAACAAAATGGCCTCACCGAGAGGAAACATCGTCATATTATGGACATGGGACTTACTCTTCTCACTCAATCCGGATTATCTAAGAAATTTTGGGTTGATGCGTTTCTAACCGCTATTTGTATAATTAATCATTTACCTACCAAGGTTCTTGATTATTTATCACCCTATGAATGTCTTTTTCACCTTTCTCCTGACTTCACATATTTTTGAGCATTTGGCTGTCAATGTTTTCCATGTCTTCGACCTTACACTAATGATAAATTTTCATATTGTAGCACTCCTTGTATTTTCATTGGTTATTGTACTAATCACAAAGGCTTTCAGTGCTTTGATCCTTCCTCTAGGCGTGTCTATATATCTCAGAACGTGATCTTTGATGAAGGGAAATTTCCTGCTCATGTACAATCCATCGTCACCGATCCTGCCAGCTGTGTATGCTCCTCAGGTAACTCTCCAGGTTTGTTTTTCGCTCCCCTCTCACTTCTTTATCCTTCTTCCCCTGTTTCGTCCAATACCCCAGCGTCTCCTTCACCAAATATTCCTCACAGTGCCCTTGTTTCGCCCGCTACCCATCTCCACTTCTCTGTCCCCGCTCTACCTTCTGGCTAACCCGAGACCTTTGTTCCCTCTCCCTCTTCCAAAACATCTTCTATTAGTCATCTCTCTACTCACCAAGATAGTGCACCTCCTAACCCCCAAGCCAGTGTCGTGTCTACTCCTGTACCTCCCTCCCGTATGCTTACTAGATCCCAAACTGGTAATCTTAAGCCTCGTAGCTTTCCTGATTTGAAGATGTATTCCACTCGTCACCCTCTTCAAGTGTTACATGCAAGTATTGTTATCTCTGAACCTCATTCCTATACTCAAGCGGCATCTATACCCGAATGGCATGCAGCAATGGATAGTGAATTTCAAGCATTATTAAAGAATGAAACATGGTCATTATGTGCACGTCCTCTTGGTAAAAATGTGGTGCCTTGCAAATGGGTCTTTAAGCTCAAACGACGTCCTGACGGCAGCATTGAACGTCACAAGGCCAGGCAAGTTGCTATTGGCTATCTCCAGAGAAATGGTATTGATTTTCATGACACGTTCAGCCCGATCATCAAACCCTCTACCGTTCGTATGGTTCTTGCTCTTGCTGTTTCTTTCAACTGGGACATTCGGCAACTTGATGTTTCTAACGCCTTTCTCCATGGCATTTTAGAAAATGAGGTCTATATGACACAACTGAAAGGCTTTGAGGATCCGGTTCACCCTCAGTATGTTTATAAGCTTCATAAATCTCTCTATGGGTTGAAACAAGCCCCTCGGGCTTGGTTTAATTGACTTTCAACTGCTCTTTTGGCGATTGGTTTTCAAAGTTCATAGGTTGATCCTTCATTATTTACTTATCATCTTGCGACAGTGCATGTATTTTTATTAGTATATGTCGATGACATTGTTATCACCTCAAATGATTGAGACGTCATTACCTCTCTTGTTTCTAAATTGCAACTTGAGTTTGCTATGAAGGACCTCGGCCAGGTGTCATATTTCTTGGGTATTGAAGCTACACGTAATTCTTCTGGCTTACATCTTCGGCAAACACGGTATACTATTGATCTTTTGGATCATGTGAAACTTCTTGGTATTCGACCGTATCGTGCTTCCTGTGTCTCAGGTTTCGAATTGTCCAAATTTGATGGAGAACTTCTCCCGGATCCTTTTGAATATCGACAAACGGTGGGTGCTTTGTAGTATGTTACTCTCACACGTCCCGACATCGCATACTTAGAAAATCAACTTTGCCAACACATACAAGCTCCAACCTCGGCTCATTTGACAATAGCCAAACGTGTGCTACGGTACTTGAAGAATACGCTTGACTTTGGCCTTTTCTGCAAACCTGATTCCTTTGCTATTAATGCTTATTGTGACTCGGATTGGGCTGGTGATCCTGACGATAGATGATCAACATGTGGTTATGGTGTTTATGTTGGACCCAATCTCATCTCTTGGTCAGCTAAGAAGCAACCCGTGGTTTCCAAATCGAGTACTGAGGCCGAATACTAGAGTTTAGCCCTTGTTACAGCTGAGGTTTATTGGTTGCGCATGCTTTTGTATAAGCTTAAGGTCTCTCTTGATTCTGCTCCAGTTGCTTGGTGTGATAATATTAGTGCGTTAACTCTTGCCTCCAATTCAATTTTTCATGCACGATCTAAGCATATTGAAGTGGACTACCACTTTATCCGTGAAAAGATGGCCAACCGTGATATAATTCTCCAACACGTTCCTACTTCCCTATAACCGGCAGATATATTTACCAAAGGGCACACGACTGATCGTTTCTGCTACCTCTGGGACAAACTCTTTGTGTCGGATCTACCTGCTGGTTTGCAGGGGAATGATAAGGATAAACATCAATTTGTTACAACAGATATTCAAACTACATAGCTTGCCGAATATACTACAGTTTGGTACTTGGTGTGATTCCTCTGTTTCCTCTGCACGTTGGTCTTCAGCAGTTCTCTTTATCCTTGTATATAAATTCCTGTAAATCTTATCTCTTGTAACAACTTTGGTTATATATATGAATGAGAATACATACGTCTTTGGTAAGTTAATCCAGAGCAGTTTCGATTCTTCCAGATGGCGCTTGGTCTTCAAGGGAGAATCGTGGTAGAGCTGTAGTAATTGTTCGTGGTTGGCAAGGTAAGGTGATTGCGGCTTGTGAGAAGAGTCTTGCTCATGTAACCAAAGGAACATATTATTTTAGAGAGTGATTCTCTTCACATTATCAATGGACGCACAGCTAGAGCAGAGAATCTTTCTAGTGTGAGGATTGTGCCTGATGATATCCAAGAGTTGGCCAAAACCATTCGAGTGAGCTTTCTCAGCAAATGGTGTAGCGCATAGTTTAGCTAGAGATAGTTTATTACAGAGTGTTTCTCATCTCTGGTTAGGAGAGACCCTTGTCTCCTGTTAACCAGGAACAATAGAAAATCTGTTTAATTTGATATTGATAATGTTTCAAATAGTTAGCTTAAATCTCTTTCAAATGACGTTATTATCTAATTGAAAAGAGATTAAAAGATATAGGTTAAAATTATCCAACAAGCTTTATAAAACTGATGAACCATGTTTCTCATGACAGGCTTGGGCAAGGACCAAAGGGCTCGTTGGGCGTTACCTTAAAGCACCCTCAAGCCCCACCAAAAAACCACTTCAAGTAAAGAAACATCATTTTTAATCTTCTCCTCCGAAATTTTATTTTTCAACTATTGATAGTTTCCAAGATGTTCTCTATAAACTTAAAAGCTACTTTAATGTTTTAAATTTTGCGCTGAATAATGTTTCGGTTTAACTATTAATATGGAATGTTTTAGTTTCAGTGTGTCTTTTCGGATTTAATGATATTTTTAAATACGTATCATTAAATTACATATATTTAAATATATATATATAATTATAAATATAAATTCTAAGAAAACAACCACTATTAGAGTATACAAATTAATCATAACTAATTTTTTTATTTTAAAATCAATTATAAATTTTTTTAAAATAAATCCGATTTAAGATTTTGTCCTCCATCAAATTACATACCTTACATATAATTATAATTATAAACAATCATCATTCAAATATCAAATGATAAAAATATTGTATCATCCATATCATCCGAAGTTTAAATACTCTTATAATTTTCAAAAATATTAAAAAAAAAATTAATGTTGAAATACTTGGTCGAAACGGATCGAAATAAATCGAAACAAAAAACAAAGTGAACTATAGAGATAATTCGTTTCAATTTAATATTGAAACCGAAATATTTCGACAGTTGAAATTCACAACTTTGAGCTACCCCCAAAAGTCATCGCATTTTTTCAAAATTTTGCCACTAGAAAATCATTTGTACACTCAGTAAAATAGAATTACGAAGATGAATAACATTATCGTTCTAAAATCACATACCACTCAACAGTTGTGGCACATGCAAAAAAGGTAGACCGTTTTAAGAACCTATATCTAATTCTTCCTCATATTTAGTTATTTTAACTTGATACAATAGCTTAAATGAATGAAAATATAGAGTAAATTAGACTCGAACTCTGGCATAATATTTTATGTTTCAAAAATACCCTCATTCATTATTTATGGTTATTAAAAAGATTTAAACTTTTCCCTAGGCCCAGAATACTGACTACAGGTGTTCGTATTTGATTGGAGACATGTCAACAGAATTTGACACCTCAGCATCAGCTTCCTCTTTTAAAACCCAAATGACCGTTAAAAGAGGGGTGGGGAGACGTGTACGATCTAGTAAGATTAAAAACGTGAGGTTTGCCACAGGGTAAAAGAGGGAAGAGAGGGAGAGGGAGAGGGAGAGAGAGAGAAAGACGAGAGAAAGAAAAAGGAACAATTTTGACTTTGAAGAGAAACAGGGTGAGACAGAGAGAGGTAGGTACCAGACCAGGTAATACATGTTTTTTATCAGATTTTTCATTGTTTTGGCACTAATTACTTGATTGTTGCTTCAATCCTTTACAAGTCTCTGATAATTTGGGGTTTTTATTACTCATTTCTGTATAAATCCGAGTTTTCTTCTAATTGGCACTCCAAGTGTTTGATTAAATACATGTTAACTGCAGACAAAAGACACATTGTCCACTTCAAATGCTAGCACAACTTCAAGACCGAAAATTCGATTCTGCAAAAAGAGGTGTCGGTGTGGACTTAAAGCAACTGTGAAAATCTAAGCTATATTAAGATCTGTTCCCTTTTTGTCGGTTTAGTGATAAATTAATTGAAACAAAGTCCTAGCTAGCGGCTATGAACTAAAGATAAAATTTATAGAATTTCAAAGTATTCATACATCTTTCTCACTGCCTTGAGCTACTCTAGATGGGATAAGTTGTACATATCCAAAGTTGGAACATAATTTATTTCACATTAAGTATGAAAAAATTGGGTATGAAAACACTGACGGTCTTTGATTTCATTCATAAAAACGTTCTCAACTCATGAAAATGTTCTCAAATGTGAACTCACATTTTACGGAGTTGAGAATTTTGACATCCAAAAAAATTACGCAATCACAATAACAAAAATAAAAAGAAAAAAAAACAAGACAATCATGCTAGCAAAAATAAAGAGAAAAAAAAAACATTTCCTATAACAATACACAATTTTTCGAGACAAAATTGTGTAAAAATTCTTCCCAATCTAACATCTTAAACCCTAATACACCAATATTCACTCAACCCTTGAAACCTTTGGTTTGCTACACTCTACAACTAACCAACTATTCATGTTTCAGGAATAGAGTGATGAACTATTTCTCTTTATGTTCATATTTATAATAATTAATCCTTTTGATGTTGGATCTTTAATCCAACATTGGGCTTATATGTGAATAATTATGTGCTGTAGACTGTCATATAAGGTTAAGCCCATTTAAAGTGGTCAACTAAGGTTTAGGTAATTTGGGCTTTAATGTATCTAATAGGGTGTGGGCCTTTAATGTGTAAAGACTTAAAGGTAATTTTTATTTTTATGATGGGCTAAAATAGAAATTTCAAAAGATAACAGGGTAGTTATCTATTAATAGTGGTTATGGTCCCCAGATCTCACGTACAATTATTCTTTTATTATTTGACATCCCATCATCAGAGAGAGAGCAAGAGTAAACAAAAGATTCTCTTAAAAAACGTGTTGATCTGGAAGACATACCACACAACTCTAGAGAGTAATTGATTGTCATGGATTCAGGTACACTTTCGCATATTAATCTGTTCATTCTTGGTGATTTAACATGAATGTTTCTTGGATTTTGAGAGATGTTTTATATCCAAAGATATTTTAATAACAAGTGGTATCAGAACCATATTCATATTGAATCATTGGGAATCGGAATTTCATTCGAATACATGATGATTTGTATGTGTTTTTGGATTTAATGGTTCCGGCTATGGTGTTGTTAAATTCGAGAACAATTTTGGTTGTTCTTTGTATAATTTTTTTTGAAATTTGGCTGATTCAAAAAGTATTTAGGGTTCGTTTAAAGAAAGTAATTAAATTGTATAATTTTTTGAGATTGGAGGTCAGGGATGACCAAAAATGTCATGTTGTTTCGGTCAAAGACAACCAAAACATCGTTTCATTTCTCTGGGTTGAGAAAACGACGTGATGTTTTTTTTTCTTAAATGAGATGACGTTTTAAGATAAGGGCGTTGACTTCAGTTGATTGGCGTTGATTTTGACAAAAAAAAAAAATTGGGTCAATTTTGGTGCAATTTAATTTTACATATTTGTATGTTTATATATATTTTTGAATGAATTAATTGAAGCAACATGTCACCAAAGTGACATCTCTTATGGAAATTAATTTGTTTTAGAATATAAACGGTTGTGTGCATGTAACTTATGTGAATATTGACCGGCCCAAAGGAAGGTTGATATTTAACATAATTGCCTGGGCACCTGTGGTAATACACATGTGATGATTATTCGGCTTTTTCATGTGAACAATACATTTGCTCAAAGGAAGATTTATTGTTCGACATGTTTCTTATTATTAGTGTTTGATTACTACGCCAAGATATCATATTCAAATTTATATTTTGTCCAAAGATGAAATATTAATGGTGTGCCCGGTATCTTGAGATGGGATTTACCTCTATTTAAATTTTATTGCTATTTATGTTATGAGTAAGCTTGTTTTGTTTGTTTGTTTGTTTGTTGTTCTCTGGATTCAACAACAACCACTCATTCTAATATTACTGCCAACATCAACTCTATTCCTATGCTAAACGGCACAAATTTCAAGTCATGGCAAGAGAACCTCTTAATAATTCTCGGAGTCATGGATCTTGACCTTGCGTTAAGGGCTGATTCTCCTACACCTCTTACGGATAAGAGTATCTCTGATGAAAAGAGGGATATGGAAAGGTGGGAGAAATCAAATCGCATGTGTATGATGATTATGAAGAAGGCCATTATAGAAGCATTCATGGGAAAAATGTCTGAAAAGATTACTACGGCTAAGAAGTTCCTTGCAGACATTGAAAAGAGGTATGTCAAGAACAAAAAGGCTGAAATAGGTACGCTCTTAACAAGTCTAATTTCAATAAGATACAAAGATAGAGGTAATATCAGGGAGTACATTATCGAGATGTCTCATCTTGCTTCAAGGTTGAAAGCACTTAAGCTAGAACTTTCTGAGGACTTGCTAGTGCATCTAGTTCTAATATCCCTTCCGACATAATTTAGCCAGTTTAAGGTGAGCTACAATTGTCAGAAAGAGACTTAGTCTCTGAATGAACTCATCTAACACTGTGTTCAGGAAGAAGAAAGATTGAAGCAAGATAAGACAGAGAGTGCTCACCTGGCCTCAACCTTTAAGAACAAGGACAAGGGAAACAAAAGGAAGAAGGATAAGGAAGCTGCAGATACGACACCTCAAAAGAAACCGGGTCAACCGGAAGATACTGGTTGTTTCTTCTGTGGTGTTGAAAGGCATATGAAGAAGCATTGCACCAACTACCACGCATGGCGTACTAAGAAAGGTGTGCTTTTTAATTTGGTTTGTTCTGAGGTTAATTTAACTTCGGTGCCTAGACACACGTGGTGGATAGATTCTGGTGCAACAAATCACATCAGCGTGTCTATGCATGGTTGCCTGACTTACCGAAAGCCAAGTGATGGTAAAAGATACATCAATGTGGGCGATGGCAAGACGGTTCAAGTTGAGGCAATAGAAAAATTTAGATTATTATTAAAGACTTAAATTTATTTGGATCTGTAGATCAAGGTTTCAACCCAAGAGGAGGGTGAATTGGGTTTTTAAAACATTTTGCGGAATTAATACAAGTTTATAAAAACGAATAAGCAGCAAACAATTAAGACAAGTAATGTACTGTAAATAAAGAGTTTAAAGAGAAGATGACGCAAACTCAGATTATAGTGCTTCAGCAATATCGGATTCGTTCCGACCCTACGTCCACTCTCTTCAAGGAACTCCTTGAAGTAATCCACTAAGTGACTTAGTCATACAACTTTCCCGGTGTTGTACAAACCTTACAATTCCTTCCTCTCGAAAGCTATCCCCTTCCTTTAGGAAGTAATCCCCTTCCTTTCGGAAGTAATCACTTTACAAAAGATTATGTAAAGTAAATGGTAGAGAAACGGCTAATGGAAGCTTATGCAACTGAATAATGTCTCTCTTTCAAAGTTAAGCTTGAAGAATGGCTCAATAAGAATATTTCAAAGCTTTTTGAGTTTCAAGAGTATAATAACTTGATTGTGTGAGATCAACTCTTTTTGAATGCGTGCAGCTGTGTTTTGAAAGCTTAATAGAATAGGATTATATAGCAATCAAATAATATGGCCGTTACGACTTTAATTTGAAAAAGATTTGCTTTAAAATGTCCAGATTTGGAGTCCAACGGTCATATTTTTGAACTACCAGTCAACTGGGTTCACTTGAAAAAATCTCATTTTTAGATCTTCTGGGTTACCAGTCGACTGGTATTTTTCATCCAGTCGACTGGGGACTTACTGTCCGTTTTACTAGTCGACTGGTATGAATGACCCAGTCGACTGGAGACATACTGTCTCATATACCAGTCGACTGGTATATGTACCCAGTCGACTGGGTTGTCTTCCAACCCAGTTTTTCTGTTTTAATTTAAAACGTTTGTTTTAAAACGATCGGTTTAGAAAACCTTTTTTGTTTAAGCCATTGAACAAGCTATTACAGTGTATAAGTGAGACTTACATTGGTTCTAAGACCTTAAACCTATACTAGTTCTTTAGTCTTCACTTGATACTTTGATTAGGTTTGAGTTCTTTGCACCTTGATCCTCGGTTGAATGCTTTTGTTGCTTACTACACTTAGTTAGTATAATAACAGTTATGTTTTGTCATCATTAAAATACGGGTGAGGGTCAACAATCTCCCCCTTTTTTATGATGACAAAACTAATAATGTGAAAACAAATAAAAAAGCTAATTGTTTGGTTTTTACGAAAAATCGAACAGAGTCTCCTCTGTTTTTTGAATAAAACCACCCTGTAAATAGGCAAACGCAGTTCATATATATATTTCAACCAACCACAATTAACTCAACCAATCAAAGAATAAGTTTTGGAGCAGAGCTCCCCCTAAATCTATGCATTGGTTTTTTTTTACTTAGTTTTTCTCGTTTTTCTCATTTTTCTCCCTCGTTTTGACAACAACAACCAAAGGGGCCAGAAATCGAAAAATAAGCTATTTAGTAACCATAGTCATCTAGAGTATGCTAAAACAAACTTGTACATGAAAATTTGGCTTCATTCATAGCTCGAAAGCCTTCCCGGGAAGAACCAGAAGTTTTCGTACAAGCATAACCATTTTAGAGCATTTTTGTGACTAACAGTAGTTTGAAACTATGCAAACATATCACAAATAATGTAAATAGAATATGAAATATGACTAATGATAACAGAATATCATATACATAAAGTCAATACATGTCCGGGCTTCACAGAGCCAAAAATAAGACAAAAATACAGAATATGTCCGTGCTATGTGGTAAATGCTGGAAAATCCTAAGTACATAATGAAGACATAGACTCAAGGAGCGGGAGAGTCCGAACCATCACGAAGAAGTTCCTAATCTCAGCTAAGGAACCCTCGGTGTGCTCTCGATGTAACTCGAAGTCGTCTCGTAGATGGTCGATCGAGGAGCTCAATCTCTGGTACTCCGACTGCATGGACTGGAATCCAGACTCCATCGTCATCTGAAGGCTCGAGATAGCCTGAAGTATATCGCTATATCCAGTCTGACCAGAACTCGAGTCACCAATCGGAGGTGCTCGGGTGTCAGTGTCCATACCAGCATAAGCAGCAGCCTCCTCCTCATCATCATCATCGTTCTCATCTCCTCGTATCCGTAAGTGCTTCCCGACTTTTGGATAGAGGAAGCCGTCACGAACCGTGCATCCCATCTTCTTCAGTGATGAGACATCGATGATGTCCGTCGGTCCAATATCCTGAGCCTTAGAGGCTGGCAGAGGCACCCGGAAGTGCTGGAGTATGAGCATAATTAGCATCCCGTAAGGAAGACACCCGAAGTAGCTCGTTTCGTCATTTATCATGTTGGCGAGCAGCAGAGGATAAATATTGAAGTGGTGCCCAGATTTAAGGCACCAAATCAATACCGTATCTATCTTAGATAGATACCATCGACTCCCGAGTTTAGGGTGGATGGTCCAACTCACTATCAGCTGAAACAACTTTAAGTCGATGGGCATATCACTACATATATGAAATGTAGTAGGTCTGTACACATAGTTAGGGTCTCCCCTGACTATCTGACAAGTCGCTTCAACGTCGAAGTTGTCTGGCCATCCATCCAGACTCCATTGGATCCCTCTTGCAGGGATCCTCAATAAGCTCATGAGGAGGTCAGTGTTGACTTCAAACTCCACACCACTGACTCGGGTTCTGAATCTTAGAGCCAGAGGACTGGGTTTCACCAAGTTAGTGTAGAACTGGTGAATCAGTCTCGGGTAGTATTTTTCATGCACTTTGACCAGTAGGGTCAAGTGAATCGCCTCAAAGGCTAGCAAGATGTCAAAATTTCCATGATGAATAGAGTCGAAGTCTACAACTCTACCCGTCATGATCTTTTTATGACGGATTATTGAGTTATACCTTGCTTTTGCCGTAGGACTGAAAAACAGAGACTTATCAAGCTCTGTTCTGGGCGTATTGCTTGATGAGCCCGCTACACCTTTCCCCCGTGACTCTGATGCCGAAGGTTTTGTAGACCTTGGCCCTTTAGGCGCATTTGGTCCATTGATTGTGAATTTAACACGAATTTTATCGGACATTTTGGATAAATTTGAAGTTTTTGGGTAGAAAGGATTTTAGTGAAAATAAGAGATTTTAACCGTAGAAAGTTAAAAATCTCGTTATGGATGAGTAGATTGGTGTGTTTAGATGAAGTTTGGATGATTTTTAGATCAAAATGATGAATTTTTCTAGAGAGAGAAAGCAAAGGTGTTCGAAAATGGCGTAAAAAATCAGAAAAATAAACAGTTCCTTTTATAGAATCGCGATACCAGTCAACTGGGTCGAGTTACTAGTCGACTGGATCCCTTTGAAAATATGAACAGTTTTTATACCAGTCGATTGGGTTCATGTACCAGTCGACTGGGTGAACTGGCAGTAAGATACCAGTCGACTGGGAAGTTTGTTCCAGTTGATTGGATGATAATTGATTTTCAAAAATTGGCTCCAAACTGGGTCTAGAGGTACCAGACGACTGGATAGGATTTACCAGTTGTCTAGAGAAGAAGACAGAGACTTACTAGTCGACTGGATTAAAGTGCAGTGACTTACCAGTCGTCTGGTATAGTTTTACCAGTCGAATGGACCCTTAAGAAAATTTTCAGTCTTAGTTTATAGCACAAAATTTGTTTATCTATGACATCTTGAGTGAGGGAGATATTTAAACAATAATTAATACTCTTTCACTAGATGTCAAACATGCATATGATGAATTATGAAGCAATCAGATATTCAGTTTATCATAATCCAGCAATCCCATTAACATTCTTATCTTACAGAAACTAGCTTCACCTAGAGGTTTTGTAAGAATGTCAGCTATTTGATCTTCTAAAGGTATGAATTCTAGTCTTATGTCACCTTTTTGAGCATGGTCTCTTAAGAAATGATGTCTTATTTCTATGTGCTTTGTTCTAGATTGTTGAATAGGGTTCTTGGTTAGGTTGATAGCATTAGTATTATCACAAAATATTGGGATGTTTTTGAGGTTCATGTCATAGTCTTCTAGTTGTTGTTTCATCCATAATACTTGGGCACAACAACTTCCGGCTGCAACGTATTCCGCCTTGGCGGTTGATAGTGCAACAGAATTTTGTTTCTTGGAAAACCAAGAGGTTAACATAGCTCCTAAGAATTGGTATGTACCACTTGTGCTTTTTCTATCTAACCTACATCCAGCAAAATCAACATCTGAACAACCTACAAGCTCAAAAGATGAATCTCTAGAGTACCATAATCCTATGGTTTGGGTTCCTTGTAGATATCTAAGGATTCTTTTTACTGCAACTACATGTGATTCCTTAGGATTAGCCTGAAATCTAGCACACATGTATACATTGAACATTATATCAGGTCTACTTGCAGTCAAATAAAGTAAAGCACCTATCATGCTTCTATAATATTTAGAATCTACAGTTTTACCTCCTTCATCAGGATCAAGTTTAGTAGTTATGCTCATAGGCGTTCCAAGTGGCTTTGAGTTTTCTATCCCGAACCTCTTTAGTAGGTCCTTAATGTACTTCTGTTGATTGATGAAGATGCCTCCTTTTAGTTGCTTGATTTGAAGTCCAAGGAAGTAGGTAAGTTCTCCCATCATGCTCATTTCAAATTCACCTTGCATGCACTTTACAAACTCTTGACACATAGATTCATTAGTAGCACCAAATATAATATCATCAACATATATTTGAACAATCAAAGTGTCATTTTTGTGAAGAGAGTTGTGTCTATTCTACCTCTTACAAAATCATTGTCAATCAAAAATTTACTTAGTCTTTCATACCATGCTCTTGGAGCTTGCTTCAACCCATATAGAGCTTTAGAAAGCTTGTAGACATGATTTGGAATACTAGGATTTTCAAATCCAAGAGGTTGCTCAACATAAACCTCTTCTTCTATAAAGCCATTTAAAAATGCAATTTTCACATCCATTTGAAATAGCTTGAATTTATTAAAGCATGCAAAGGCTAATAACATTCGAATAGCTTCTAATCTAGCTACGGGAGCATAGGTTTCATCAAAGTCTATTCCTTCTTCTTGATTATATCCCTTAGCAACTAGTCTAGCCTTATTTCTAGTTACTATACCATTTTCATCCCTTTTATTTCTATATACCCATTTAGTTCCAATTATTGAATGATCTTTAGGTCTTGGAACTAGTTTCCAAACATTGTTTCTCTCAAATTGATTTATCTCTTCCTGCATTGCAATTATCCAATCATTATCTTTTTTCAGCTTCTATAAAAGTCTTAGGTTCTACTTGAGACAAATAAGCTACATAATTGCAAATATTTCTAATAGAGGAACGAGTTCTTACCCTTTGTGAAGGATCACCAATGACTTGATCAGTTGGGTGATAATTTACATACCTCCAATCTTTGGGTAGACTTTCCTCTTGTTGGCTTGAGGATGGTTGGTCCAAATTGGGAGTTTCCATTTCTTCATTTGCTTGAGGTGAACTCTCTTTTGGGTCAACAATGGGAGTAGGAGTTTCCATTCTTGGAATAAAATCTGCATCATCTTTAAAGGAAACTTCTCTACTACTAATTGGGTTAGATTCATCAATAGTTATATGTACAGATTCTTCTACCACTAAAGTTCTCTTATTGAAAACTCTATAAGTCTTACTAGATGTTGAATATCCTAAAAATATTCCTTCATCGGTCTTAGAATCAAATTTACCCAAGTTAGTTTTATTGTTATTTAAGATGAAACATTTACTACCAAAAGCACGAAAATAGGAAATATTAGGCTTTCTCCCTTTCTATAGTTCATATGGAGTTTTATCAAGCAGAGGCCTTATCAAAATTCTATTTAAGATATAGCAAGAAGTGTTCACGGCTTCAGCCCAAAAGTATTTTTGTAAACTATTTTCACAAAGCATAGTTCTCGAAAATTCTTTTAGAACTCTATTTTTCCTCTCAACAACTCCATTTTGTTGAGGAGTTCTAGGAGCTGAAAAGTTGTGATTAATTCCATTTTCATCGCAAAATTTTGAAAAGCTTTGATTTTCAAATTCTTTGCCATGATCACTTCTTATGCTAGAAATACAAATTCCTTTTTCATTTTGAACCTTTTTGCTAAACTTTTCAAATGCTTTGAAAGCTTCATCCTTGTAAGCAATAAAAATAACAAAGGTATATCTTGAATAGTCATCAACAATAACAAGAGCATATTGATGGCCACCTAGACTAATGGTACTAATTGGACCAAATAAGTCTATATGCAAAAGTTCTAAAGGTCTAGTAGTTGAGACTACATTTTTTGCTTTAAAAGAAATCCTAGATTGTTTTCTCATTTGACAAGCATCGCATACTTTGTCTTTTTCAAAATTGATTTTAGGAAGTCCAATAACTAAATCTTTTCTTAAAACAATTTTTAGCAAGTTCATGTTTACATGACCAAGCCTTCTATGCCATAGCCATGGATTTTCACTAAAAGCAGGAAAACATTTTTCATTTTCAGAATGCAAGGATTTCAAATCAACTATGTAGACATTTTCATGTCTATGGCTAATAAATTTGATCTTGTTGCTATTGATGTCTATAACTAGACAATGAGATGTCTCAAATATGACTTTGTATCCTTTGTTACATAATTGACTAATGCTAAGTAAATTTGGCTTAAGGCCTTGTACTAGTAATACATTATCTAAGGTTAAGAAATCATTACCGACTTTTTCATGCCCGATAATTTTTATTTTAGTATTGTCTCCAATGGTCACAAGTCCACCATCTCTTAGAGTTAGCTCCTTGAATACACTTTTATCACCGGTCATGTGCTTCGAGCATCCACTATCAAGGTACCAATAGTTACCTTTCTCCTTGGTGTGGAGACATATCTACATCACACAAGGATATACGATAACACTTTTAGGTACCCAAAATTTCTTGGGTCCTTCGGGGTTAGTCCTAGAAAACATGGTTCCTTTTGGAACCCATAATTTCTTAACAGTATATGGTGATCTATGGACATATTGATGATGCACAATCCTAGGATGATAGTAATTAAAATTTCTAGGATATCTTACATGTACATTCCTATAATCCTTAGGATAATAGTTTATAGGATACATGTTTCTATGGTAAGGAGTATGAAAATGCATGTCATTTCCAAAAAATGAATGATGATACATTCTAGGATACATGCTAGCATGTGTATGCAAATTATTTCTAAGATAACCATGATGGTAATTCCTAGGATGAGCATGTGCAGAGTTCATATGTTGATTATGTACATGTTGGTTATTTCTAGGATGTGTATAAGCATTTCTAGAGTGTGCATACATATAAGCATGTGTATTTCTAAGTTGCTTCATTTTTGTATGAACATTTGAATTCCTAGCATTTAATGAGGGAGTGCTTTTAATCTTGCTAGGGTTTCTTGAAGTAGAAGCTTCACTCACACATGAGGCTTTCATGAATAAGCTCTCTTTTGATTTTTGCTTTCCCAAAGGAGAGTATCCTATACCAGATTTTCCTCTACTTAATCTTTGGGAAGAAAGCACTTCATCAAGTTTTTCTTTTCCAAGCATAAGTCTTGATATAGTGCTATTCAATTCAGAAATTTTATTTTTTAAATTCTCATTTTCATCTTTGAGAAAATCTTGAGAAGAATCATAAAGTAAAGACGATAATTTTTCTTTTTCTTCTCTAAGACTTATCATCTCTTTAGAGAGAGATGATACCTCTTTCTTTAGAACAGAATTTCTAGAATCAAATTTCTTCAATTCCTCATGCATTTCATTTATTACTTCTAATAGTTCTTCACTACTGCTCACAATATTATTCTTAGAAGAAGGAGAAGATGTTACCTCACTTTCATCGTCGATTGCCATCAAACAAAGGTTGGCAATTTCCTCGTATCCGATTTCTTTGTCTGATGACTCATCTTCTTCGTCATCGCTCCAGGTAGTTACTATCATGGCTTTCTTTTTGAAGCTCTTGTATGGTTTGTTTGAAACTGGACAATCAGCTCTAATGTGACCGGGCTTCTTGCAGCCATAGCACATAAGCGGTTCCTTTTTCGGAGTGGGATCCTTTGTGTAAGGTTTCTTGCTTTTCTTCAAGAACCTATGAAATCGTTTGGTGATCAATGCCATTTCACCGTCTTCCTCGCTGCTCTCAGCTCCTTTTTCTGATTCCATTTCTTTACTGTTCGTAGAAGCTTTGAGAGCAATAAACTTTTTCTTCTTCTCATCATTATTGATGATGGGAGTCATTTCTTCCATCTCATACGTCAATAATGACCCAAGTAGTGTCTCAACATCCAGTTTGTCAAGATCTTTAGCCTCATGTATGGCTATCTTCTTTAGTTTCCATTCTGGTGGCAGAGATCTCAAGATTTTTCTGGTTAGTTCAACCTCCTCAATATTCTTACCAAGCAGTTTTAAACCATTTATAATAGTGGTGAACTGTGAGTGCATTTCAGAAATAGTTTCGTCAGGAGACATTTTAAAGGATTTATACTCAGAAATTGGCATGTAAATTTTTGATTTTTTTACCTCACTAGTTCCTTCATATGTAACTTGTAATTTGTCCCATATCTCTTTAGCCGAAACACATGTAGATATTTTATTATATTCAGAAATATCTAATGCACAATGTAACATTCTTGTTGCTTTGCTACTGAGAGATATCATTCTACAATCCTCGTCAGTGTACTCAGTTTTGAGTTTAGGCATTGTATGATGAGTCTCTCCAATAGCTATTTCTTTTGTAGGAATTCTAGGTCCTTCTTCAATGATTCTCCATAGATTGTAATCTTGTCCTTCGATAAAGATTTTCATTATGTTTTTCTAATAGTTATAATTAGAGCCATTGAACAAAGGTGGTCTAGTATAAGAGTGTCCCTCAGAGTAGCTATTTGCTGCCATTGGATCAACTCAAGGATTTTAAGGCTAAATATGAGAACAAAGCTCTGATACCAATTGTAGATCGAAGTTTCAACCCAAGAGGGGGGTGAATTGGGTTTTTAAAACTTTTTGTGGAATTAATATAAGTTTATAAAAACGAATAAGTAGCAAACAATTAAGACAAGTAATATGCTGTAAATAAAAAGTTTAAAGAGAAAATGATGCAAACTCAGATTATAGTGGTTCGGCAATATCGGATTCGTTCCGACCTTACGTCTACTCTCTTCAAGGAACTCCTTGAAGTAATCCACTAAGTAACTTAGTTGTACAACTTTCCCGGTGTTGTACAAACCTTACAATCCCTTCCTCTCAGAAGCTATCCCCTTCCTCTCGGAAATAATCCCCTTCCTTTCGGAAGTAATCCCTTTACAAAAGATGATGTAAAGTAAATGGTAGAGAAACGGCTAATGGAAGCTTATACAACTGAATAATGTCTCTCTTTCAAAGTAAAGCTTGAAGAATGGCTCAATAAGAATATTTCAAAGCTTTTTGAGTTTCAAGAGTATAATAACTTGATTGTGTGAGATCAACTCTTTTTGAATGTGTGCAGCTGTGTTTTGAAAGCTTAATAGAATGGGTTTATATAGCAATCAAATAATATTGCCGTTACAACTTTAATTTGAAAAAAATTTGCTTTAAAACGTCCAGATTTGGAGTCCAACGATCATATTTTTGAACTACAAGTCGACTGGGTCGAGATACCAGTCGACTGGGTTCACTTGAAAAAATCTCATTTTTAGACCTTCTGGGTTACCAATCGACTGGTATTTTTCATCCAGTCGACTGGGGACTTACTGTCCGTTTTACCAGTCGACTGGTATGAATGACCCAGTCGACTGGAGACATACTGTCTCATATTCCAGTTAAATGGTATATATACCCAGTCGACTGGGTTGTCTTCCAACCCAGTTTTTCTGTTTTAATTTAAAACGTTTGTTTTAAAACGATCGGTTTAGAAAACCTTTTTTGTTCGAGCCATTGAACAAGCTATTACAGTGTATAAGTGAGACTTAAATTGGTTCTAAGACCTTAGACCTATACTAGTTCTTCAGTCTTCACTTGATACTTTGATTCGGTTTGAGTTCTTTGCACATTGATCCTTGGTTGAATGCTTTTGTTGCTTACTACACTTAGTTAGTATAATAACAGTTGTGTTTTTTCATCATTAAAATATGGGTGAGGGTCAACAGGATCTTAATGAGACATTTATTGTACTGTCTTTTAGATAGAATTTGATTTCTATTTCTGCTTTGGACAAATCTGGTTATTCTTGTTCATTTAGGAATGAAAAATTTAGTTTGTTTCGTGATTCAAAATTGGTTAGTTTCGGTTCTTTGTCAGGTTATGATAATCTTTATTTGATTGATACAATTGCTTCATTTAATGAATCCCTGCAATTAAGTACACGAGGTATAAAGAGATAATTAACTAATGAGAATTTAGCTACATTGTGGCACAATAAATTAGGTCATATCTCTAGATAGAGAATAGAGAGACTTATGTCAAACGAAATTCTAGACTCCTTAGATTTCGCAGATTTTGATGTTTGTGATAACTGCATAAAGGGGAAACAAATCAATAAAAGGAGATTTGAAGCCAATAGGACTTTAAATGTCTTAGAACTTATACATACAGACATTTGTGAGCCATTCCCTATAGTTGCTTGGAATGGTCAACAATATTTTATAACGTTTATAGATGATTATTCCAGGTATGGCTACATATATCTCATTAATGAAAAGTCACAATCACTGGATATGTTCAAAAATTTTAAGGCTGAAGTTAAGAACCAACTCAACAAAAAGATCAAAACCGTTAAATTTGACCGTGGTGGTGAGTACTATGGCAGATATGACGGTTCAGGTGAACAACGTCCAGGACCATTTGCTAAATTCTTAGAGGAATGCAGTATCGTCCCACAGTACACTATGCCGGGTTCGCCAACTATGAATGGTGTTGTTGAAAGATGAAACATGACGCTTAAAGACATGGTAAAGAGTATGATTTGTCATTCTACCTTACCAGAAGCACTCTGGGGAGAAGCACTTAAGACTGCAGCATATATCCTTAATAGGGTTCCAATTAAAGCGACTACCAAAACCCCTTATGAACTTTGGACAGGCAAGAAGCCTAGTTTAAAGTACTTGCACATTTGGGGATGTCTAGCTGAGGTAAGGCTGTATAGGCCCAATGAAAAGAAACTGGACTTAAGAACTGTGAGTTGCTATTTTATTGGATACTCTGAAAGATCCAAGGGGTACAAGTTTTATTATCCCACGACTAAGTCGATTTTCGAGTTTGAAAATGCTCGGTTCTTCTAGGATGTCGAGTTCGTGGGGGGAGATACAGTTAGAGACTTTGTCTTTAAAGAGGAATATGTTGATATTACCACAGGTGTTATTGGCATTGATCAGGATTCCATTCCTGACTTTGATCAAGACACAGCAGATCAAGATAATGTCGGAGAACCTCTCATTCAAGAAATTATTCCAGAAGAACAAACTCTACCACCTCTAGAGCCTATGCCATTAAGAAGGTCCACTAGAGAAAGGTGAAGTGCAGTGCCAGATGACTACATTGTATTTCTTCAATAACATGAGGTTGACATTGGAGTGATGGAAGATGATCCGATCAATTCTTGTCAAGCCATGGAAAGTTCTAACTCTCAGAAGTGGATTGATGCCATGAATGAAGAGATTAACTCCATGAAGGACAATGATGTGTGGGATCTTGTCCTATTGCCAGAAGTTGCAAAACCCATTGGTTGCAAATGGATATTTAAGACCAAGAGGGATTCGAAAGGCGATATAGAAAGGTACAAGGCTCGTCTTGTCGCTAAGGGCTTTACACAGAAAGAAAGCATCGATTATAAAGAGACTTTCTCTTCGGTTTCTTCGAAAGACTCTTTCAGGACTATAATGGCATTGGTGGCGCATTTCGATCTTGAGCTACATCAAATGGATGTAAAGACAGGGTTTCTCAATGGTAACATTGATGAGACGATCTGTATGGTGCAACCAGAAAGCTTTGTGTCGAGAGACCCAAAAAATATGGTTTGCAAACTTAAGAAATCCATCTATGGGCTTATGCAAGCATCTCGACAATGGTATTTCAAGTTTTATCAATTGATCATCTCGTTCAGTTTTGAGATGAATTTGGTCGATGATTGCATATACCATAAGTTCTGTGGGAGCAAGTATAATTTTTTGTTTTTATATATCGATGACATTTTGCTTGCCAGCAACGATATAGGCTTATTGCACGAAACCAAAAGATTTCTAGCTAAGAATTTTGAGATGAAAGATCTTGGTGACACCTCTTTATATTAGGCATAAAGATACATCGGGATCGCTCTCAGGGTATTCTTGGATTATCATAAAAGAGCTATATCGAACAGGTTCTCAAGAGATATGGCATACAGGATTGCAAACTAGGTAATACTCCTGTGGCAAAAAGAGACAAGTTTAGTCTCAATCAGTGCCCTAAGAATGATTTTGAGGAAAAGGAAATGCAGAAGATTCCTTATGCGTTAGAAGTAGGAAGTCTGATGTATGCTCAGGTTTGTACCTGTCCGGATATTGTGTACATTGTTGGGATGTTGGGCAGATATTTAAGTAATCCAGGAGTAGACCATTGGAAAGTAGCCAAACGGGTCTTGCGGTACTTACAAAGAACAAAAGACTACATGCTCACGTATCAGAGGTCAAATCAGCTTGAGATCATTGGGTATACTGACTTCGATTTTATTGGATGCCAAGATAGTATGAAATCTACGTCGGGCTATGTTTACCTATTAGTTGGAGGTGTTGTCTCTTGAAAGAGTGCTAAACAGTATCTTATAGCCTCTTCTATTATGGCAGTAGAGTTCATAGTGTGTTATGAGGCGTCCAATCATGGAATATGGTTGTGAAATTTTGTCACGGGGCTGTGTATAGTGGACGGTATTAAAAAATCACTCAAGTTATTTTGTGATAATAAGTCAGCAGTTCTATATTCCAATTATAACAGGAGCTCAACGAAGTCAAAACATATAGACATCAAGTTCCTAGTTGTTAAAGAAAGAGTTCAGAGTAGACAGTTGTCTATAGAGCACATCGGTACAAACTTCATGATTGCAGATCCGCTTACTAAGGGATTGCCACCCAATGTGTTTCATGAGCACACTGTTCATATGAGTGTCATGTAATTTGAGGGTATTCAATTTTAGTGAGAGTTTGTAATTTTATATGTTTTTTTTGATATAGACATATTTTCAGGTATTTCAATTTATGGATATTTTAAAGTTATTTTCTGCAGAAATAAAGTTTTGGCTTATTTACACTCTAATTTTGGTATGGATTGATCTCACTAAGGCTTAAGGTTGGACCAGTTAGAAATAGGCATGTTAAGATCACATTGCATGAAATTTCCATGCTACACATCCACATCATGATCTATGTCATTCAGTTGTATTGGCATACATGACCATTGATGGGTCGAGTTACGAAAGATGTAACAAATACCACTTTGATCCTATGTTGGTATGATTGATGGACCGGATTGATTATAGATACATTTCAGTAACGACAGCAAAGTAGAGCTCATATGATTATTATTTTGGAATGCATAATTTTAAAGTTACACATATAGCCCAAGTGGGAGATTGTTGGATCCTTAATCCAATATTGGGCTTATATGTGAATAATCATTTGTTGTAGATTGTCATATAAGGTTAAGCACATTTAAAGTGGTCTACTAAGGTTTAGGTAATTTGGGCTTTAATGTTTCTAATAGGGTGTGAGTCTTTAATGTGTAGAGACTTAAGGGTAATTTTTATTTTTATGATGGGCTAAAATAGAAATTCTAAAAGATAACAGGGTAGTTATCTATTAATAGTGGTTATAGTCCCCAGATCACACGTACGATTATTCTTCTATTCTTTGACATCCCATCATCAGAGAGAGAGCAAGAGAAAACAAAAGATTCTCTAAGAGAACATGTTGATCTAGAAGACATACCGCACAACTCTAGCGAGTAATTGATTGTTATGGATTCAGTTACACTTTTGCATATTAATCTGTTCATTCTTGGTGATTTAACATGAATCTTTCTTGGATTTTGAGAGATATTTTACATCCAAAGATATTTTCTAACATTTGACACATAGACAATGTGAGATTAGACTACTTACAATAATATTTCTCTCTGATGTGGATTTGAGGAGTATTCCAACAAATTCCTCCCTCAACTCAAATCCCTAAACACTGTGATCCTTGCGTTGGGTGTGCCTCCACCCGATTAAAACATCCCTATTTTAATCGGGTCTTCAATAACACTTAATCAGATTTTTGGCCTAATCCTAACAATCCTTCACTTAGGCTTAAAATATGATCTTCAACAACAAATCGAACTTGCTTTTTCACCGCATCAATTCTTTGAATTTTTTGTCATTTTTGAACCCTGCTTTGATACTGCTTGTTGGGATTTTACTTCTAAAATCTACCTACTCAAATTTTAGGCAAAAAAAAAACACAACCACAACAATAATTAAATAGGCATAACAAATAAAGAGTAAGAACACAATAGTTTAACTTGGTTCAACAAACTCTTTGCATACGTCCACCAACAAATCCATCACTTTATTAATCTTCAATTGCAACTTTCAAAAGAGCGAAGTTGCTAAACCCTCACTATCTCACTATCTCACAACCCAAAAGCTCCAATACAACTAAAGCTCTCAACCTAGCATTAGTTGTAAGTGCTCTCTACATGACAACCCAAACCCCCAATACACCTAAAGCTCTCAACCTAAGTCTAGTGGTAAATCTTTCTAATTTATAATGTATATTGGAATTATGAGTGTGCATCAAACATTTTCTAGGACACTTTTTATATAGATGATATTTTCTTAATAGTTCCTAATACTATTAAGAAAAGAACATCATAGTAAACTATTACAACTACTTAACAATTTGATAGGAAAATACTACTACTCCTATCAGAATAAGCAACTATAAAATATATAGGAAACCACTTTTTCCAAACCAAATAGAAGTTTTCCGGGATTTGAGCCAAAATCCTAGCATATACATGATAAACTTAATTTGTATCCACAACAATTCTTCCGACCTCTATAAATTAGAACAATTTTTCTATATAATGTTATAAATTCATAAGTCATAGTGATGAATTTGGAGGGCGAAAATTCAAACAAAAAAATAGGTGCACATCTTCTTTATCGTAACTTAAACTCTAAATCAGATTACTTCAACATACCTGTAATGATATGCCCATTATAGTATTAGTCAGAACCACACTTTAGTCCAAATATCAATGGTGGACTTCGTACGTAGATGTAGTGATTAAAGGTAAGGAGAAGTATCAAGAACACATGAGGCAATTCCAAATCCAACGGCAAGTTCGTCACCAATTCCTTCACCGAATAGCAAGGATTAGCTAACTTGATGAAGCAAAAGTATGAATAATCACTGCATCATCTCACCCACAATGGGACTAATCAAGATTTGGCACTGAGGATGAGCAAATGCCAATGATATTCATTATTCAATCTAGTAAAGCCGAAGTTACAATCTGAGTCGTTGAAGAATTCATCAGGCACACTTCTCATCGTTTTCTTGCAAAGTTATGGTTTGATGACCTTAATTTCCCAGATTTTGTTGATCCAGTTATCTCAGAGTACTGAGACTTAGTTGCAAGAAATGCTCATCCTTTGTAATGCATGTTTGGTTCTATTTCATGTTTTTTTTTATACGATCTTTGTTTTTATTTTGGTGTATTGTTATGGTCCTTGTTGCCTTGAGATTGCAGGTTAGTGTTTTAATGTGATAGTTTATGATTCAAAGCTTCTTATGAGAAAAATTCGGTTGTAAAATTTTAACATAACTTTTTTGTAATGGTTGTTCAGTTCCATTCATTGGGTTTTATAATTCAACATATATATTTTTTTCCTTGATGCACTTTGGCCACTACACAATGGTATAGTTTTTACTTAATCGATATGGACCAATGAAAAACTAATATTTTTAAAATATGAATTTTTGGAATCTTAAATTGAAAATTTTCTAGCTCTCTATAAATAAATAAGATTTTTACTCATAATTCAAAGTGCATTATACACTTAGCAAAAAATTTGGAGAAAGTGAAAGAAGTACGTTTATTCATTGAATCTTAAATTATCAAATGACTAATACATGTAGATTTTATTTCTATACATTCATAACCCACTGGACTTGCCAAATTATTAATACAAGGGTAAAACATTGAAGTATTCATTTTTTGGAGGTGATAATTGAGTAATGTATTTATGTTATTTCTATATGCATGATAATTGGAATTAAAACATATTCATTGGGTTTAAAGTATCATGAAATGAATCTAAAATAAGGTTATATATATATATATATAGTTGGTAAGTATAGGAAGTGATAGTCTAGCACCTCATATTATCAGCATTCATGTCTTAAAATGACTAATTACTTTGGAATCTAGGAGATCTGACTAACAAAATCCGTTTGGATTTTGTGTGAATTAGCTAGTACCCATATTTTTACTTATTTACAACATAAACCTTCATCTTTTTCTGATATGATCATTGATATTGAAGTATTTTTATTTAGTTCTTCTATATTTCTTATCCCCGAAAGATATAAATTAAAGTATATATAATCCCTCGCAAGTGTGAAGTCAAGGATAATTATCTTAAACAACAACTATATGTAACATTTGTTTCATTGACACTATGTCGGCTGTACCTATAAATCCCATAATAAAAATAAAAAAGTGTTAGAGACACCCTTTAGATCAACAAAATTACCATAAAACATATTGTAAAACTTAGAACTTAATTAATAAGAAAGTTCGTGAGAACTATAACGTGAAAGAAGTTAAATTTATAAAAAGTCGATTATAAATAACTTAATGTGAAAGTCTTTTTCCACGGTTGGCACACGCTTGTTACAAAATAATTGTATTGCAACAAGCGCGTGTCAAGTAATGACTCTCCACATCGTAAATTCTTACTATGTTTAGTAGGAAGACAATTTAATGGTGTGAAATTTTTTTCTTGTAACAACAGGATAAGAGTTTATTCACTTTAGCCTAAATTTGTAATTGATTAGAAAACAATTTTTTTGACATAAATAAATTAAAACAAATGGCATCAAGATACTATAGTTTAATATGGTTTGAATTCTTAATTAACAACTAAAAAAATAAAATGGTGATTAATTAACCTAATCACCCGATTTATTAACAAATATATATTCTTCCAAGAAATTGAAAAATAGTGAGGGGACTTTTAGCAAATTAGTTCTCGTGAATAAAATGTTGAAAAGTATGGGTTAATATTTTAGAATTATATCTGAGGGTACAAATGAAAGAAATACAGATAATATGTGGAGCATGTGAAAAAACACCCAAGATGTCTAAGTGGCCTATAAAAATCAAAACATAGCACGAGTTAGTGCAAATGAATTAAGAAAAGAAATTCTCATTATTAATTTGAAAACTCCTAAAGTACTCTCCAACCTCATCAACCGTGGAGGACATTGGATATCAACAAGCAATGTCCAAGCTAATAACAAAGTTGAATATCGTTCATTGACACCAATGATATTGGCAGCTATCTCCAAAATACAACAGTGAAAGCTTCAATGGCCATACAAAGTGCATTATTAATTCATGACTGGTTGCTACCTGGATGGCTGGCTGAGAAGCGGCACATGGAGTATGGCAGGATTTACAGGGTACTATAGATCTCTATTCACCATTCTTTCTACTAATTCCCATTTCATTTTTCTTTAATATAGGTTTTACTAAGGTTTCTAAGGTTTTACCTTGCGATAATTAGAATTTTATTCTGAGTAGCTAGGGTAATGAAGGCATATTAGGCTGAAATATTTGAGGCTCTACTACATTCATGAAAACATAAAGATTCTGATTAATAATTTGGAAGAAACAAAACTACAAGTGAGATTATAAAACAGTTAATATACTTCTATTGCTAAGCATTTCCATAAAAATCAGGAGAATAAAATGATAAAATGCGGTAATACATAAATCATATGTGTATATGACATGTTGATATTATTCCCTTTAATTTTTAACATGAGGGGATGGAAGAAAATAATAAATAAATAACTTCTAGTGGAAATAGGTGTAGAAATAATTAGATGTCATTTCTTTGAATCAGAGAAGGCCAATTGCAAGTACAAAGGATGGCCAAACAATCAGGGTCCTTTTTATCACAAGGAAAGAATAATAATGAAGCAAACAGTAATCCTATGTTTTTTTGTCTGTTAAGTCAAATTGCAATACTGGGTTTTAGAATGCTCCCCACTAATTTAATACCACAGCTTACTGCAGAATTCGTTTCTTGGCTTCTTGCAAGGCATAATATCTTAAATAAGTCAACCAATTATCCAATCAAACTACTTGATCATCAATTAAAGTTTGAACGAAGGTATTGACCACCCTATGTTCATGTTCTGTTGATCTCAAGTTAAATCATGTCAGTAATCTCAACCTAAATTCTGAATTAACGTGACACTCACGTTCAAACTATCAAATTATTTTTGCACAATACTCAAATTTCTCATCCAAACAACCTGAACTATTGGAGATTCTGAATGGTGACTCATTTATTAGAGTCATGCATGCACCTCTTAATTTAAGTGTTGTCTTTTTCCTCCACAATTCTTTTTGAGAATGAAGAGCAGTCACTTCTCCATTGGTCGTCGGTCCAAGTCTGGGAGTCACCACTATCGTTTGATATTCTTCTTAAGCCATTCTTCCCTATTCAATGAGAGGTAACATCATCATCCACTTCAACAGCCTGCTCTAAAGTGTAACCATTATATTTATCTCTGGATGACTCAAACGGAGGGATTAACTCTTCATTCAATTCAATCACTGAAACAACATTTAATTCAAGTCCATGTGAAACAAATGGCAACTGATCTTCTTCTAGAGTTTCAGGCTTCATCCCATTGCTTGCTTCACAACATTTCTCAATGTTAGCACTGCAAAATCCTTTTCAAAGCAGCCTTGTGAAGCAAGCAAAAGGATTAAGCTTGGAATGTTAGAAGAATATCAGTTGCCATCTATTGCACATGAACTTGACTTAAATGTTGATTAATTGCTCGATTTGAATTAGGAGTTAATCCCTCCATTTGAGTCATCAATGGATAAAGATAATTGTTACACTTTAGAGCAGGCTGTTGAAG
Organism: Bretschneidera sinensis; assembly: GCA_023935145.1. NCBI lineage: Eukaryota > Viridiplantae > Streptophyta > Magnoliopsida > Brassicales > Akaniaceae > Bretschneidera > Bretschneidera sinensis. Next base: position 60,704,871 of record CM043698.1, on the reverse strand, counting down.
CAGATGATGATGTTACCTCTCATTGGATAGTTAAGAATGGCTTAAGAATAATATCAAACAATAGTGGTGACTCTCCAACTTGGACCCGATGACAAATAGAGAAGTGACTGCTCTTCATTCCCAAAAAGAGTTGTAGAGGAAAAGGACAATAAACTCAAATTAAAAGGCGCGTGCATGACTCTAATAAATGAGTCACCATTCAGAATATCTAATAGTTCAGGTTGCTTGGAAGAAAAATTTGAGTACTATGCAAAGATAATTCAATAGCTTGAATGTGAGTGCACATTAATTCGGAATTTAAGTTAAAATTACTGACGAGGTTTAGCTTGAGATCAATAGAGCACGAACGTAGGGTGGTCAACACCTTCATTCAAACTTTGATTGATGATCCAAGTAGTTTGGTTGGATAGTTGGCTGACTTATTTTCAGATATTATGTCTTGCAAAAGGCCAAGAGATGGATTCTGCAGTAAGATGTGTCATTAAATTAGTGGGGAGCATTCTAAATCCCAAGATTGCAATTTGACTTAATAGACCAAAAACATAGGATTGCTATTTGCTTCATTATTATTCTTTCTTTGCGATAAAAGGATCCAGATTGTTTCATCATCATTTGTACATGCAATTGCCTTCTTAGATTGAAAGAAGGCTAATTAATTGATCGCGGATATTATTATTTAGTTAAATTACATATAAAAAAAAATCATATTTGATTACTTCTACACTTGTTTCCTCTAGGAGTTTTTTTTTTCCTTCCATCCCCTCATGTTAAAATTAAGAAGAATAATATCAACATGTCATATAAGCATATGATTTATATTTTATCTTTTTCTTCTCTTGATTTATATGAAAAAGCTTAGCAATAAATGTATAATAACTCTTTTATACTCCCACTTTTTCTTTTGTTTCTTCAATATTATCAATCAAAATCTTTTTCCCTATACATGAATGTAATTAATAGTCTCAAATATTTTAGTTCGATATGCCTTCGATCATTACCCTAGCTACTAAATCTAATATTCTCACTATCAAGGAGCATAAGAAAACACGAAATAGAACTAAACATGCATTACAAAAGGATGAACTTTTCTTGCAACTAAGTCTCAACAATTTGATGAACCAAAGCTTGGTAATTAGTGTTATTAAACCATAATTTTGCAAGATAATGATGAGAAGTGTTATGGCAGTTGAATTTTTCAGTGACTTAGATTGTAGCTTTGGCTATGCTAGATTGAATAATGAACTTTATTGGCTTTTGTTCATCCTCGATGTCAAATTTTGGTTGGGCCCACCGTTTTATGAGACGATAGGTGAGATAACGCAGTGGTTGTTCATTCTTTTGCTTCATTGATTCAACTAATCATTGCCATGTGGTGAAAGGAATTGGTGTGCATTTGCCATGTGTTCTTGATACTTCTCAGCGCCTTTAATCACCGTGTCTGCATAGCAAGTTCCACACTGATTTTTGGACTAAAGTATGGTTTCCGACTGAAACTATAATGGACACTTCATTGGGGATATGTTGAAGACATCCGATTTTGGGTTTAAATTACAATAACGAAGATATGCAACTAAACTTCTTTTTGGTTGATTTTTTGCTTCCAAGTTCATTGCTACTACTGTAATTTTATTGATTTATGGCATTAGATATATAGAAAATAATGTTCTGTGAATACAAATTAACCTTATCATAGGTAAAAATGGGAGTTAAAATCTGAGAACATTTTTTTGAGTTAAGAATATTATTGTGAAGTAAGTGATGTTCCAACTTTGGCTCTGTACAACTTATCTAGTCTAGGATAACTCAAGGCAATAAGGAAGATGTATGAATACTTTTAATTTCTATAAGTTTTAGCTTTAGTTCATAGCCAACTAGCTAGGACTTTGTTTCAATTAATTTATCACAAAATCGACAAAAAAGGATCAGATCTTAATACATAGCTTAGATATATGATTTTTATGAATGACTACTTTATCAATATCATATATCAAAAACTAAATTTAGTGTAAAATTTTAAGATCCAAAAATATGAAAAGCTTAAAAATAGATGTGTGTAAATTACCTTATTTGTCTTCTATTACAATCAATTGTTTGTTGCTTTCGTAGTCAAGGTATTTTTTTCTTTCTATTTTTCTTACATTTAGAGCATTTATTTTCATCATTTCTTCCTCTATTGCTCTTATTTTTCGAGCTCGAGCATTGAAGTTTTTGTTTAGCTCATCAGAATTTTTTTTTTCTATTCTCATACTAGTAGGTGATTGTAGTTTAACGAATCGTATCGTTTTAACTTCTTAGCAATAGAGAGAGGGAGAGGGAGAGAGGGAAGCTTGGTACTAAGAATGCAGGTAACAAGTCTTGTAACTACAGAATGAATAGCATTTATATTCTTTTGAAGTTAACTTGGAATTCTTCACCTTTAACAATGTTTTCTTAGCATATTCTTATGCAATTTTATTCTTGACAATGCATTATTTGAGAAGTGTTTAATTTTAAATATGAACATATATCTTTTCAAGCATTTAGGCATGTGGTACACTTTACTCTTGAAAATCCAGTCTCCAATCAAAAAGACAACATGTGGCACTGGGCAAAACTTCATTTCGTAAATCAATGGTAAAATGGTAAAAACCTATCCAAAAGAATAAGGGTAAAAATCATACTAAACCTATGGAGCGATCTAGACTCTTCATCTAATCTCCAATTGACGATCCAACTCATCTGCAGTAATGATACTCTTTCCACCTCTCCACTATATAAATGAGGATAAATTATTATAATTAGGTTCTAAATCATATCTCTAAACTTTTTAAATACATGCAATTTTCTTTTTTTAAAATTGTATACTAACTTGAGTGTTAGAGTGTCTGTTCAAAAACAAACTTCGGACTTTAACCTAGAGCCCCAAGTTTTCTTTGCAGGTACTCGAGTACTTAGTCTTAGCCTCTCTACTCGCAAGACACTACCACTCTAAGTGACTTGATCACATTTTGGGCATCAATACATACCTTGACCAACGCTGTTGTCTACAAGCATATCGATGTGGGGCAACAGAAAATCATCTTTTGGACTAGCTTTGTTAAGGTCACGGTAATCAACACAACAATATATTCTCCCATCTTTCTTTGGAACTAAAACAATTTTGGTAATCTAATATGGATACTTGGTAACCATTAAGAACTTGTACTTCAATTGCTTAGTGATTTCCTCTTTGATTTTTCAAAACCCATTCATGTCTCAGGCATCTGAACTTTTGCTTTACAGGTTTCATGTATTCATGTAATGGGATGTCGTGTTATGCAATTTGAGAGTCTATGCCAGGCATATCCTCATATGACCATGTAGGTATATCAAGAAATTCATGCAAAAGTGTAACAAATTGTTCCTTTTCTTGTGGTGAGAGTGTGCTGCCAACTTTTTTTTTTTTTCAGGTTTGTCATTAGTTCCAAGATTACTGGAGAAAACATCATCAAATTTTAGTTGAGCATTGTATTTTTCCTCATTTTCATTGTCATATGTCTCATTATTGCAAGATAAAACAAGCGGATACTAAGAAGGCATACTTTTAATATTATATCAAAAGTTAAAAATTTGGAATCTAACTCAACCTCATATGTAGTTTTAAGACTCAAAAACATCGAAATTAAATAAATAATAGGACTTGAACTCTAAGTTAGAGCTAGAACTAGAAATAGAAATTGAAAGGGAAATAGACATAAACTTAGACTATAAAGTGGACTTTGAAAATGAAAAATCTTTACCACTCGTGGGTGGCACAAAATTAAACCTAAAACTAGACTTTTCTCCAAACTTTCAAGCACTAGTTTAACCATTAGTAGGACAAATGAGTTTGGAGGGGTCAGCTACAACAACTCCTTCATCCATTTTGAATAAAAATTCCGTGGCTTCATACTCTACCTCTTATCCGATCGCTTACTCTCTATTCTTTTAAGGGTTTGGTTTTTTTGTTGGTTTCCCAATCCACTTCAACATTATGGAAGATCTCAAAGCCACAACACCTAACATCATCAATGAAATTTATCCAAGGTTCGAAGAATCCATAATAAAGAAAATCTTCACCACTCTCAACAAACAAGCTATTGAGGGTAAGGTACTTACAACACCATTTCTCAACTTTATCTTTCATTTGGGGATCATATCCTAGTCCTTGATGATTCTCATTAACAATGATGTTGGGGAGGGGGAGATACCTTAAAGGTCTTTGCCTAAACCCTTGCTTGGTAAGTAGCCCAATCTATTCATCATATTCTCAACCACAGGATTCTCAAAAATTTTGACCATATCAACAGTGAAGTCAAAACATGTAGGGTAGTCTCACTAGTTTCGGCACCACCTCCAAGCACTTTTATGACAATTTGATCTTTAGTCATAGTGATTACTCCATATCTTGACCATTTGATGCAACATTGAGGGGACAACTCCATTAGAGTGAATCCAAGGCCTTCTTAACAACAAGTTAAAGGAAACATGAACCTCGATGACATAGAACTCAATTTAACTAATTGTTGGTCATACCTTGGTACTCGGCTTGAACGCACCAACTACTCTTCTCCTAATGTTATCATAGGCCTTGACAACGTGAGAGGCAGGTAAGCAATTTTTGGAATCAACACCCAAGCATTGCATAGTGTGCAAATGACAGATGTTGAGTGGGGAGCCATTGTCTATATATCATCACAATAGGCACTTTCTTACCATAGCACTCCAAAATGATATTGAGAGATTTATTGTGGTCTAATCGCAAAGTTCATGATGTTTTCGAGTGTAGTATCAATAGACACTTCCATTTTGACCAAAGCTTCCATCAAAACCTTCTTATGAAGATAAGAGGCTTCTAATAAACCCCACACAAATATATTGGGATGCTTCTTCTTCAATTGCTTGATCACTTGGTCTTCATCCTCCTCAATCATTACCTTTTTACCTTTATTATTAGCCTTAGTGTTAGAACTCTCACCTTTTTATGGACGGTCTTGTGAAAGATTAAGAGGCTTAAAGCTCCTATTACCTCAAGTTATGTGACAAAATCTTAGACTCATACCAAAATGTATCGTTATTAATCTCTTGCTCGATTTGGTCCATTGGATCTCTTCATTAGAATCCCAAAAGTCACCGTCATCATACCTCACCCAGTCACCAGTAAATAAAATGTTAGGCTAAATACCTATTTTTATCCCATACTTATTGACAACATTCTATTTTGATAACATATTTATCACTTGTATCAATCAAATCCTTAAATTATCTTTTGTTTTCCAATTTGACCATTCTGACAATTAAAGCCTTAAATCTTATTGGAATTCTACCTCAACTCCAATTTCGCACTAAAGTGGCTTGAGAGATGATTTTGATGGCAAGATCCCCGCCCGTTTTCTTCTTTATTTTTTCTAAGCTGAACAGAGTTGAGAGATTTCGAAAAAAAAAACTAAGGGAAATAAAAAGAGAAAGAGATAAACCTTTTTCACAATGAGTTAGGGAGAATTAGCATCAACAAAATGTTTCATTGCCGCTTCAATATGCTATCGTGAGAGACAATTGTTATCAAGACTTTGTGGCAAAAGATTCGTTAGTTGCAAAAAATATAGGGTATATATTTGCCAAAATAATCGCTCAATTCAAGGTGAAATTTTGATGAGATTTCAAGCTTTAAATCGTTTGAACAATTACGTGGTTGTTAGAAAAAAAAAAAGTATTTATCCTAAAATGTTATGAATAAAATCTTATGAATAAAAACTAAATATTTATTAATTAAAAACTCAATGAAAAATACAAAATTTAACAGTATTAATAAATTCTATTTTTTATATAATTTTTTTGTGTATAACAAAGTAAAAGACTGAAACAATTTTTTTCTCATTAAAATCTTGTTTGAGTTGATATTAAAATCAACTTAAACAAAATAGTTTAAGATACCTTGAACCAATTTAAACTAAATTTTAAAAATAAACTTTAATACCAACCCAAATAAACCTAATACCAACCCAAACAAACCTAAATACTCCTTTGCGACCTCTTTTCATCACGTTTAACAAGGTTCACGACTCCATTTGATTTTAGCTCATATTTTTCTCTCTCTCCCCTTTTTTTACTTAAAAAATTAAAATAAAATACTCTGTTTGCCCAGAGACTAAAAACCCAGGAAAAAAGGGGGAAAATTATGAAAAGAAATTTAAAGCCTCAAATCTGAGATATCTCTGATCTCAGAGAGAGATGGCGGAGGCATCGATGTGCAGCAGCAGTAGCAGTACGGAGCTGACGCCGGAAGAAGAGAGGGTTTTAATCAGAGACATTGCCATTGCCGCTGAAGCTAACAGCAAAGAAGGCGATACCTTTTATTTGATCACTCAAAGGTAGGCGTTTATTTTGGTTTTATATTTATTTATTTTTCATAAACTAAATTTAATGCGATCTATTCCATTGATGTGAATTTTCTGGGCACTAACAATAGAAAGATGGTCTTCTCCTTATAAATTCTTAGAATTTTTTTTGCCTTTTTATTTGGATGTTTGCATTTGTATAGATTTAATGCTGGGTTAATATTTTATGGGAATTTACATTTTATTGTGGCAACTCACTGATACTAGAGTGTTTATGGAAGTTGAACTTGGTGGTATTTAGTGATTACTTAAAGCTCTGCATTCATCGAAGTGGGAATATAAAAGACTTATCAGTGAGAAATACTGTTCTTGGAAGATGGAATTGGCTTCAGTGTGAAAGGGTCTATGCAAGGAAGCAGTCTGATGACTGTAAAATTTTTTTGATGGCAAGGAAAAACCCTTAGCCACCACCAATGAAATTATAATGGATTTTTTTTTGGTTGTAAATTCCCAGTCAAATGCATTTTCGAGTGTCATGTTCTCTCTAAATAAATAAAAAATAGTAAGTGAAACTCTTTCATTACCATCTAGGTCCCGAGAGATTCGCTTGATGATGCTATGAACATGTGGGGAGTGTATTGTAGAATCTGGTGGTTTGTGTTGAGAATGAGCTAAATTTTATTCTTTTCCCCACTTGTCATAAAAATAAGTTTATTCTTTTCCTAAAAGAAAAGTTGTTTCAATATGTCCTAATTCTTTTGTAGGACAATTGAACTCGGCTCAATTCAATGTAGCCTTCTACCTGAATCTTAGTTTTCTTGTAGATTTGCCATATCTAGGGTTACATGTTTTCTATTGTGTAAGGCTTAAGTCGCATCGGTACTGTATCCTTGGAGTTGGGAGACAGTAAGTCGCATTGGTACTGTATCCTTGGAGTTGGGAGACAGTTTGCCAACCCAGAGTGCCTAATTTGTTTGGCAGTATGGCCTAAATCTCTTATTTCTACTCGTATGCTTTTATAATATCTATCGGACAGGTTAAGTTTTGGGAGATTCGTGGTGTGGATATTGTGTCTCTAGGCCCTTTTTCAACATCTGCTAATTGTGTTATGTTGAAGTCTGGAAGATTATGCATGCTGCTTTTTTTTTTTCAATCCCTTCTTTTTATGGTTTTGAGTAATGTTTCGGAAAATGTGTGCTAATATGTTCTAAATGGTCCCCGACAGATGGTGGCAGCATTGGACTGATTATGTGAACCAAGACCAGCCAAATAACACAAATGATGGATCCTCTTTGTCGGAACATTGTGATTCAGCTGGTTCAAGTACTTTAAAGAGGCCGTGTGGTATTGATAATTCTGATTTGATATATGATGCAGCATCAGAGGATTCCAATATGGGAAATGAGATTCACGATACTCTTCAAGAGGGCCGTGATTATGTATTACTTCCACAAGACGTCTGGAACCTATTTTATTCATGGTGAGTTATGTGGAAATGTGCACTATTCTGGATGTGAACATGCCCTATTTTTCTTTGATCTCTCTCTCTCTTGCCGGATGACAGTTAAGATAGCTACTCACGTGTGAACTGGGGACATTATTATTCTACATTGAGGTTCTTATTAAGTTTTGCACTTCTTATGGGTAATAAGAGAGTTTTGAGAACTGTGTAGTGCCATGCAACAAAACCTAGGACAAGGAAACTGTTTCCTGGAGCTGGATTGGTTAATATATTGAATGCAATACATCATGAGGAAGATAACATGACCATATCTTTGCTTACAATGTCCCAAGGTGGCTGTAGAATTAAAGGTCTTTTGAAAGATCTGATGCAAGGAATACATTCATATGCTGTAATGCTTGGCGTGTCATGGTATAGATAGTATGACAAGTATTAAACTCCCCTGTCATTCCCACTCTCCACCTCTCTCTCTCTCTCTCTATACATATAAATATGTGTGTGTGTTTGTATATATGTATATCTGTATATGTCTGTGTGCGGATAGATGTTCATGGACACATATTTATTTGTATTGAATACAAACTCAAACCCTTATATGCATGCATGCATATATGTAAACTCTTTTATTACAATTTACTTATAAAAAAAAAGAAAACTCTTTTATGCATGTGTATATGTATACTCAGTGCATTGTCTGGGTGAAGAGATAGTCTTAAATATTCCGATCCGCCCAAAAAAATCCTCAAATGAAATTATCCTCCACCCAAAAAAGAAGAAAGAAAAAAAGGAAAGAAGATACTAGAATTTATCTTGGGTCTTGATTGATAACAGACGTTAATTTGAGGCAAGAGCCCTGCAGAAGCCTTGCTGAAAATCTATGGTGAATTTATAGTGGCCTGCGGATGCGTAATTAATTAATTTGTCAATTTTGTATGTACTTCAGTAATTGGAACAACATGATTGATTTGGTGTGATGCTGTAAGTCATTTATATGTTGCTTGTTTCAAGTGTCTCCTTTACTCTTTATATTGATGGAAGATACTCATAAAATTGGGTGATTGTTAGATGGTGCTATGTTTGCGTTCTATCATCTCAGTGGTAGTCTCTATTGGATTTAGGTATGGAGGTGGTCCGATATTGGCACGGAAGATCATTAGTTCAGGTCTTTCTCAGACAGAATTGGCTGTAGAGGTGTATCCTCTGCGCCTTCAGCTTCTTGTTATGCCAAAAGGTGACCGCTCTACTATAAGAATAAGTAAGAAGGTATAATTTCAGATTAGGTCCTCTTCTATGGCAAAACCTAACTATTTGCTGAATTTACTTATCTGAAGTTTGGGCAATTTTGGGCAGGAAACTATTGGAGAGCTTTACCGTAGAGCTTGTGAGATTTTTGATCTTAAATTACAACAAGTAAAGACTTAATATATCCCGGATACTTAAATTTCAGTTTTTTTTTCAGGCATACTTTTCCAGCTCTTTGCCTGTCACATATGTATTTTTTTTCTTCTTCTTTTTGTAGGTACGCATTTGGGATTATTATGGCCGTCAGAAACATGCTTTGATGAATGACATGGATAAAACACTTGACGATGTCAATTTACAAATGGATCAGGATGTGGGTTTCTCTAAGCTGCACTGATTATTTTTCATTTTAGGACTTATATTTCTATCATAATGGAACAATGCTAAGCATCTGAAATTCAATTTTTCACATATGTATTTTATCCTGATTGGCTGTTGCATGCATACAGAAGTTTCTGAAAATATTGCACATACTTTTTAATTAATCTCAAATGAGTTAATAAAAGAAATTTTAGAAGTCATAGTCAAGAAGTTTAGAGCGTTACCATCTAAAGTTTGAAGCGTTGACTTTCCAGCTAAATACTATTTGGCTACTGTCACTGCATGAGATTGTATCTTATTTCTGAGATCACTTGTATATTGTGGGTTTTCTAAATTTTTAGTGCTTAGAATGATTTTCTGGCACCAGCTGAGTAATTATGAAACTATTAATTTGTTTCATAGTTATGTGACAAAAGACAGCATTTCTGTCATGTGCTTGGCACCAACACTATAAGACAGCATCTTATGCCAATTCACCTTTAGAAGACGCTATGCTTCCTGAAGTCTCATGAACTTGTTTCCTATGCGTCCCATTACTTTTCTTTTTGGGTTACCTTGGGTTGCACTATTTAGTTAGGATGAAGGTGTAATTAAGTTGAGTTTGCCTTTATAGTCATGAGTAGCTATCTCTTAATCTTATCTGGTGATAGAGATCCTCTAATGGGGAGAGATAGGAGAGGATCATTATCTACGAGAATGAAATGAATAGAAATTAGGATGTGTGCTTGCTAGAGTTTGGAGTTTTTTTTATAAGTAAAGATAGTTGTATTCAAAACTGCACTGAGAGGGTGCTACCCATTTACAAGATAAAAATTCAATGAACTCTGCAAGCCATTCCTCATTGACAAAAATTTCCCCACTAAACCAAAAGTTGAGGGTGTGAAGCCATCTATCCTTAATCACACCAATTGGTTTCTCCATCCCGTCAAAAGTCCTCCTATTTCTTTCAGTCCAAACCATCCAAAATATAGAAAGAGGGATAAGGCTGCTAGCTCTCCTAAACTCTTTGGAGCCTTTTAGCCTTTTCCAAGCACAAATCTCCTCCCTAACCGAGCCTCCCATCACCCAGCTCACCCCAAGATGGCATAAACCAAAGACCACAGCTGCCTGGTCCAAGGACAGCAAAGCAACAGATGGGAAACAGTCTCAGCCTGCTCTTGCTCCTTGCAGAAATAACAACGATTAACCAAACACTTCCCACATCTCTGAAGATCGTCTATTGTCAGAATTCTCTCCCAGGCAGCTTCCCACGCAAAAAAAAAGAGACTTTGGTTGGAGCCTGGATTTCCAGATTTCTTTCCAAGAAAAGTTGACACAACCCTCTTCCACTGATCCCTCAGGTAGACTTTGGAGTTTCAGGGTCATTGTCAACTTTTAGAGACGGTGTTTCTGTTTTGAAGGGAGATGGGTCGTCATTTAGATTTTGGGATGACGTCTGGTGTAACAGTACTTCCAGCCATTGATGTATTTTATGCTCTAGCAATATGGATGCCATAAGTGAGCAATGACTTCCCTTGTTCTAAAGGTGGGGATGAATTGTACCCACCTTTGACACAAACTTGTTGGGCTCTTTGGGAAGTTTGATTGATATGTTGTGCAAGGCTGGTTCCAATACATTGTGGCCATTGAAAATGGGAGTGGGATGTCTTTTTGTATCATTCATAATTCTTTCTTCCTTGATCTGGTTAGTAATGATGGTGATCTTTGAGTGGTTGGCTACATTGGATAGAATTTAACATAAAGCACTATATATCCAGTGGTGGACAATTCATAGGTAAAATTTGATCACATGTCTTTTGGAGATTTGGGAAGTCACGGAATGCCCTCCCTTATTGGGTAAGTAGAAGATAGTTGGTTCCAGAGTGCTTGGTCTTCTGTGGTCTTGAGGAAAATGACTTCACCGTTGGTGCTGTTGTTTGTTTGAATGAAATAGAAAGATGGATTTCTTATTCTATTTATTTTTTCCTTTCCCTTCTAAGAAGAATATGGTCTAGTTGCTTGTTGTTATGCATATCAGGCATGGTCATTTTCACTGTTGATGCCCAATACTTCTCTATAATATTGTAACCATATGCCTTGTACATCTCTTGAGTTTTAATGGAATTCAGTATCAACCCTTTGCACCAAAAAATACAAAGGTGTGAAAGAGGAAGAGTAAAAGACTATTAACTCCCAAAAGAAGCAATTGCAATGCAATAACTCCTTATGTGAAATTTAGAAAACATGAGGTAGATTAATACACAACAATACAAACAATTTTCTTGTGCCTTTTCTGCTGGTGAATTAAACTCTAACTGATGCTATCTTGAACCATATTCTGCCATTCAAAGCATAGGTGTTAGTGGGGTTTTGAAATTTTTCTTATTGTCTTCTACAGATCGCATTACGATCTTTGGGTCTAGCTCAACTTTAAGCCGGAGCTTTTTTTTTTTTAAATTTCCAAAAACTTAATCAAATTAAATCAAACCACCTATTAATTGATGTTAAATTTTTATTTAATGAAATTTAATAAGATTTGATTCAATTTGACTAAGTTTTTGACGAATTTTAGAAAATAAGCTTTAGCTTAAAGTTATCTTTAAGTTGGACTCAAACATCGCCGTTATTGTTATGTGGAGCATGATTGCTAGAATCATTGGCCAGAATATGCATGTATGACGTAACATACATCTTGTGTTGTCCCATATTCAGATTTAGGCAAATTTCCTTTTAAGTTTTGTATTATTTGCTGCTGGTCCTGGTTTTAGTGGTTATGTCCTGATAGGTTTACGTTTTGATGTATAATTTCTTCTGTTTTGTTATCAACTAAAACAGATTCTGGTGGAGATCCTTAACAATGTCAATGGTACTGCCTTGGGTGGTTGCATGAGTTCTATTCAGGAGAACGGATTTGTAGAGAAGGATGCTACTTCTGTTCTTGTAGAGCCTTCTAAGTCAAGCTTATCAATTGCAGGAGGTTTGTCTGCTAGCAAGGGTGCTTCCAGAAGCTGCAGAATGGAGCTGTCACAAAGTCAGAAACTGACTTCCTTAGTTAGAGGGGTGGATAACACGTATGGTACCAGTGGTGTTAGTACAAGGGGCTCTTCTGGTGGCTTGACTGGGTTGCTGAACTTGGGGAATACTTGTTTCATGAATAGTGCAATACAATGCCTAGTTCATACACCTGAGTTTGCTAGATATTTTCGAGAAGATTATCATCAAGAAATAAATTGGCAAAACCCTTTGGGCATGGTTGTAAGTTTCTGATATGATTTAATTGTGGAGTGAAAAATGATTTTGTTGAAGCATTATTTTCCAAAGCACTTCAAAACTCTTTGTGAAAGACTGAAAGCTATAGTTTTAAAGACTTTGAGTATTGTGCTGTTCATCATTACGGTGCCTTGCTGGTAATCCCTTTGATTTTTTATATGAAATGGAGGGTATGTCTTCATGTGCCAGTTAAGCTGAGCTTCGTGCTAGATTGATATTTGCATGTTTTCTTCTATTAATGGCTCTTTTTTCCTGCTGTTTGTTTTGTCAACTGTTTTGAGTTTCTGGTGGGGGATGGTACTGTTTTTGAAGTACATGCAGCAGAAGATACATGTTTGAAAAGCTAATTGCTACCTTACGTTTTAAATAGAATCCTCAACATTATTTTTTCTTTTTAAAGAAGGGAAATTTACTTTCTACAACTAGGTTGCTTGGTCCATACCTTTTTTTTCCTTCTCGTTGAAGGTCTGGCATTTTTGTCAAGGTTCAAAATTTATCTTAGTTTCTATGGTTCATATCAACACGACTACTTACGTAAAGCAACTAGCTCTAATTTTTTTTATCAGCTTATTCACTTAGGTATCTTTCATTTGTGGTGGTTTAATTTTTTAGCAGATTATATTTCTATTGCATGCAATTGTCTAGAAGGATCAAATTTTTCCATTTACTTTTAACATAAAAAGGGCTATTTTCTTTTCACATGAATGCAATTTATTGTCTTCATCGTACCTAGAGCACTGAAAAAACCGACTTCCTGCATACTTGTTCCTGTTGCATCTGACCGAGCCATCTTGGATTAATTAATTTCATTTTTCCCTTAATTAGTTCTACCTCTAGACTCTCAAATTGCATATATTTCTGATCTTTTCTCTTTTGCTTGTTATGCTCAATTCTGGTAATTGTCTGATTAAAAAAAAATTCTAGTAATTGTTTGATGGATTGTCATGCATAATGCATAATAAGGTGTGTGATTAGCCTTCCATGTGTTCCGTAATCTCTTTTGTTTGTCACAAATCAATCAATTGCTGCATTTAACCTGCTCGAATCATATAATGAATTCCTCTCCTTGCGTTCTTTATGGATGATAATTCTAAGACATTAAAACTGGTCACTTTTGGGTGTTTTCTGCCTCTATGTACCACCATTGTCTCACATTTTAGCCCTGTTTTCATTAAATGTGCTATAAACATATCATGTTTATATGTGTGCATGTATGAATGTATGTATGTTTGTTTGGTTGTTTTGTATGTATGTGTTTCTGTGTGTGTAATTGCCTTGCGTATGTTAAAACAATTACATTCTAAAAGCAATTGTAATGGTTCATTATTAGGATTGACTATAGCAAAAGGCATTTTCTCATGAAGTAGTTGACTAAAGGACCATATGAAATGTGTGTGTTGGGGTAGTCGAGGGCAAATAACAATGTTATGCATCATCAATGATTTGGAAATTTTTTTATTTATTATTAATTCAACCCTTAATAGAAAAGCTCTTTTGAACGAGTAATCAATAGTTAAATGATGTTCTTGGGATTCTTGTCATACTTGGGATGATGTATCAACTAGATATTTTTTAAATTCTTGTATTTGATTTTGGTTACCAAACTATTTGTTGACAGTAGTTTAATCCAACCACTCTTTTTGAGTTCACTTGGTTATGTTGCTACTGCATTATTACTATTCTGAATTGAAGTAGTTGTGTTTAGGGCGAATTAGCACTAGCATTCGGTGAGCTACTTCGAAAGCTTTGGGAACCTGGACGGACGCCATTTTCTCCTCGGCCATTTAAGGCAAAGCTTGCTCGCTTTGCACCTCAGTTTAGTGGATATAACCAACATGATTCACAGGTTTTTTACCTAATGTATTTTTCTTTTACTAATCCATGAATTCACACAGTTTTTATAAGTGAAATGGTTTATCATTATTGCAGGAGCTTTTAGCATTCCTGCTAGATGGTCTTCATGAAGACCTGAACCGCGTCAAACACAAACCTTATATAAAGTCTCGAGATGCAGATGGCCGACCAGATGAAGAAGTTGCTGACGAGTACTGGGCTAATCACATTGCTCGTAATGATTCGATAATTGTTGACGTATGCCAAGTGAGTAATGTCTTGATGATGATATCTTAATTTTAAGGTGTTGTACATGGTTTATGAATAATACTTGTTCGGAATGAAATTGTATTGCCTTGTATTACAAATTTGAAGTTTAACACGGAATTTTCAATGATATTTCACATTAATGATGTTATGCATAGAATGTATCATGCAAATAATTCTGGGCATCACTGTCTTTTGTAACCCTGTAACATGCTCAAGAGTGTGGTAATATGGTAGTCTAGTTTGACACCCCATGTGAACCTAAGATTCTCAGAGGAAAACAAAGGGAAGCCTCTTTGGGGGTGCTAAATCAAGAAAATGCTAATTTTAACACGAGAATGTTGAAGCCAAGGGCTGAACTTTATTAATAATCAAAAGTCATAATACAATGGTTTTGTAATCCGCATAAATAAGTACAAAAATCCTAATGCTCTATTAATGATTAAACCATAACCCTTAAAATAAATATAATCTCAGCTTTGCAAAATAACACTAGCCTCAAGGATACAATATATTTTACCAATCAAAAAACACTAGCCTCAAGGAGAACTACTTAGAAAGATACTAAAAACTCTAATTAAAAAACTGCCACGGAACAATGAATGTTATTGTGAACAGTGTTTGTGCTATAGGTGCTACTTAGAAAGATACTGAAAACTCTAACAAAAAAACTGCCACGGAACAATGAATGTTATTGTGAACAGTGTTTGTGCTATAGGTGCTGTTTGGTTGGGATTTAAGCAAGCTCAAGGACAAAAAATTGCTTTGAAGGGATTTCAGCAAGCTGATTTAGGCTTTACTTAAATCCAAACCAAACAGTTCCATAGTACCATGAGTACTGCTATAGTACTGTTTGCCTTGCATTACATGTTTAATTCTCACATTCCAATGCTTTCAGGTTCAAAATTTCGTGTGATTTTGTATTTTAATGGTCAAGTTCTAACCTTCTTTAATAGGGGGACTCCATTAAACTTCTGATAGAAACTGTTTACAAGAGTTTAGGAGAGTCCTGCATATATTATTGGCCCCTTTTACCATTGCTATAATTGCGTGGGCCAACTTTATAAATCACAAATCTGAACCTGGTCTTAAATCTTCTAACCTATTTTGGCCATGTTTGGGTTTGTATTTAAGCTAACCTGCTTTAAGTTAACTTAAATACAAACCCAAACATCTCCTTTGTCCTTTTACCCAATCATGGCTTCTGTTGCTAAGACGCTCAACAAAGTTTGAAGAAGTATTCTTTGGCAGGGTATTGATGATGGGTTCAAATATCACTATGAAATTGCAATGAAAATTATTTGTCTTGTTAGGAGGGTGGTTTAAGGATTGGAACTAGACAACTACAAACGAATCTTCGATGGAAAAGTGTCTTTGGGGATTTGAGTGAGAAAGAGATCTGTTTTGAAGGAGGATGGTTTGGGTAGAATATCGGGATGATTATTGTTTTAAAAGATGTTACTTAAGGCAAACCTCAGTGCAAGCTGAACTTAAATCGTCTTGAGGCGATAAATCTAAGTTGTTGGACCGAAAAGTCAAGCCTGAATTTTAGGGCTGTATGCCTTTGCTGCCCCAATAAACGAAGCTTATGCTTTTAAGAGAATTATTTCTCTGTTGTTGAGATAAGATGGCTAGCTAGTCAAGGCCATGAGAGATGTGGTCGAATTATTATGATACAAAAGGGACAAAGAGACAAAAGTCATGACATCATCCTTAGCATTTTGTTGCCGTGTCAGAAATGATCTACCATATCTCTTTAATTGCTGCAGATTTTGCTTGCTCTTGGCTTTGATGGCTCATATCTTGTGACGAGCTTTTCTTGAAAGCAACTAAGAGCTTTGGAGTACGGTAATGACTATTTTACCTCTCATAAAATTGTCACAAAAGAGAATGCAAGGTATGGATGTCTCTCAAGCATTAGAGAGCTCATATCTAAGGCTTGTGCCTCACCTCACAAGGGATGAAACGCCTTGTCTTATACTTTCGCCTTTGAGAACACTTGGGAGTTGGGATGATAGGGTTGGATGTGTGTCTAGCTCCATGTGAAGTGGTTGAGGGTGTGTGTACACATGCACAACTAGAAGAGCATTGGAAGGGGTTTGGCCAAATTCGTGGAAAATATTTAGTTCTAAAAGACAAAGTGCTTTTCTGGAATGATGTTTCATGCATTGAACCTTCCTGTAGGATATTTTG
Organism: Bretschneidera sinensis; assembly: GCA_023935145.1. Taxonomy (NCBI): domain Eukaryota; kingdom Viridiplantae; phylum Streptophyta; class Magnoliopsida; order Brassicales; family Akaniaceae; genus Bretschneidera; species Bretschneidera sinensis. The sequence goes on along the minus strand of CM043698.1, from coordinate 60,687,909 downwards.
TCCCTACTTGTAATCCATTGCCCTTGATAACTGGGCTATGGTCTTGTGAGATGGGAATGAGGAACTTTGCATTGGGATCTCAGATTTGGTAGAGCTATCCTAGAATGGGAGGTCAACTTGGTGGAAGGTTGTTATAATATAATGTCTCTTGTTACTCCTTGACTAATGAAGGGGTATCTTGGGTTGTATCATTTATCCGTAATGTTCAAGATTGGGAAGTAGAAGAGATTGTGATATTTTTGGGAACTTTATATAATTCTAGGATTGAGATAAGTAAAGAGGATGTGATGAGATAGGGACCTTTCCTGGGAAAAATATTTAAAGTGAAAAATCTTTATAAAATCCTCCTTGATAGAGCCCTTTCGAATGGCTGCAAAGCACTTTGGTGCTCCTATGCTTCCAAGAAAGTAAGTTTTTATTTATTTATTTATTTTTTTATGTTGTTGTGTGGGAGGCCTCATAGGAGAAAATTCTTACTCTTGACAATCTACAAAGAAGGGGTGCCGAGTCTGTGTTTCATCTCTTGATGGAATGCTCTTTAGCTAGAAGTTTGTGAGAGATGACTTATAAAATTGTGGGAGTGTTTTAGGTAGTTGCGGGTTCTGTGAAAAATGAATTTTGGGCTTTGAGTGGTTTGAGAGCTTTTAAGGAGGTTAAGAAGGCTTTGTCTTTGATTCCACACTCTATTTATTGGATAGTATGGAGATATAGGAATCATAGGGCTTTTGATGAAGTGGAGAGATCTATTGGAATTATTAGAGATAGCTGGTTCAATACTTTCAATTTTTGGTTTAGAGGGAATTTCTATGTAAATAATGATGATTTTCTTGATTTTGTGGACTTCAAATAGCTTTGAGCTTTGAATTGCACCCTCTTGGTTCCTTTTAATAAATTTTATTTATCAAAACAAATATAATGTCAGAAGTTTGAGGGTAGAACAAACTATATAGTCTTTTGTGGCTCCTATTGTGAAAGTTTTTCCTACAAGACTATATAGAGAAGTTAACATACAAAATATGCTTGTTTATGAGAATTTGATTATCAAAAGAAAATAATTGTTATTTGGTATACTATGATTTCAAACGTTTGGTCACTAAAATAGTTACAGTATTATATATTTGATGCCATGGAGAGACGAAAATTGTTCTCTTCGTATAATCATTTCTTTACTAAAGCTTGTATTGACGCAAATTCCTAGGCCAGTGTAGTCAAACAAAGTTCTTTTTTCTTGAGAAATTTTTAGTACTTAAAAATGTTCAATGTAGTTGGGAAATTTCAGTGGGGGAAATTGCCCTCATTCAATTAACCGTGGCTCTGCCACTGTCTGTGGGAAAATAAAGACCGCTATTAGCGATTTATAAGTTCTCTCTGATTTACATTATATATTTTTTTTCTTATTGATCCCACTTAAAAGAATAATGGCATTTATATTTCTAGTTCTTTTCCTTTCTGGGCACTCTAAATAGTAGTCCATATTTGCTTAGTACTGTTAAATTCCTTTTTTTCATCACTGGGCCGACTCTCTTTTGTGTATGGCTTATTTGGGCTTCCACGAAAGTAAATAATGGGTCGATTTCACTCGCTTGTGTTTTTTTCCTTATTTGAGATAATTTTTTTTTTCTTTTAAAATTCCACTGAGTTGGGAAAAAGCAATGAATATTTTAGGGTTTAAAACAGAGGAAAAACAATTCAAGTGATTAAAATTTTTCAAGAGCAATAAGAAAAAAAGAAATGCAAAATGGATGAAAAAACTAATTGCAAACTTTTTCTTGATATATTTTGGTATTTATAGATAACTCTTTACATAATAATTTGTTATATATTGTGAGAACTTTTAAACTTTCGGGTTCTTTTCTTAAATTACTAAATTTATGATCACCTATTACATTAATGGTTGTTATTGACTGCAATTTCGATTCTTACTTATTAAATTAGAGTTATCTAGTCAACAATATATTAGTTTCTAGTTGTTCTAAATGAACCAACATAGAGGTGGACGATGCATTGAGATTGAGCTTGTCACTTACTAAAACTAAGCTTATTTTTGTAACTTGCCTTGCTAGTGAGCTTGTCATTTTGGTCTGGAGCTCTTTAGTTTCCTGTTTCCTTTCTTTTGCTTTATTCTACATGATTCTTGTATACTGCTTGCAGATTTGGGTTAGCCATTCCCCCTTCTTTAGGCCTCTATATCTCCCTCTATCTCTCTTGGTTTGACACCAACTTGTAAAACAATTTCTTTTCTGTCAGTAAGAAAAGCAAGAGTGAAACCATTTACTATAATGTCCATGAAGGTTATGACTACCATGAAATTATGTAATTCTTGGCATAAAAATTAACTATTTTTCGCTTTATCGATTGAACGGTTGCCCACTAAGTTACACAACTCATTTATATGTATGCTTATATTGGACCCTCCTGCGCCTTCCAAGGCCTTGTAATTCCTGAGGACAGCACCATGCTTCTGCTGCAGAATTTGCGATCAAACTGTGCTTTTGTGCATTGAGAACATCTAAGCAGTGCACTGGCCATTGGTGGAAGGCTCATAATAAGCAATTTTTTGAGGGAGGATTTGTATGAATTTCTCATATGTCAATGGTTTTTCTATAAACACCCTCCTCTTTTTTTAGATATTTCTTATAAGAGATTTTTTTTTGAAGTCTTCAAAATCTTGGCCATTTCTGCGAGGGTGTGGAATTCTTTAGATATGGAATTCTAATTACTGCTTTTGTCTAAGGATTTGTTAAAAACATTTCTTGAACTTTTCCTCATTAAATGGTTCTTGTCTGATGCATATTCTAGTCGTGCTACTTTCTTAGAATGATTATATAACTAGTGTTTTCTTGACTTCTTTAGGGATTAAAAACTTGAAGTTCCTTTACAAAATAATGGACTTCTCTGTCTTGTACTCTTTATCTGTACCCCAAAAGAATGTTGCTCATGTCTCTGTATGTCTGAGGCTAGAGACACTGATGATCAAGGTTAAAGTTTAGGAAAGACAATAGTAATTTTAAAGTTACTCTGTTATCTTTTCACAAATAACATTTTCAATGTGCGGTAACGGAGATAAATGCAATTGAATTTGATAAATGCTTAGATTTATAAAAAAATTGATAAATGCTTAGAGGCTTAAATATTATCATTATGGGTATTTGTATCGGAAATTAAAAGTGGAAAAGACAGACTGTGATAATATTATTAACCCGAAGCCTTTTAAGAAAAAACTGCATCAATATGTAGTTAATAAAATATGATTTGAATCCTGATTTTTTTAATGTCTCCCACTCTCATACTATAATGGACTGGTGTGATATCTCACTCCTTGTATGTTCAGATTAATTCATCTGTGTAGCACTCCCTAGTGATGCATGATACATGAATGAGAGAAAAATCCCTTTCATTGTGCCCCTTTACTTGATCTTAACTTAGGGGTGCAAAGTTGTATGACCCCTCATTTTGTTAGTTAAGTTAGGTTCAAGTCTGACAAGAATAATATTCGACGACAAGCAAGTTGATAAAATTTTCTACTGTGTTTCCCATCCAACAGGGGCAATACAAGTCTACTTTGGTCTGTCCGGTGTGTAATAAGGTTTCTGTCACATTTGATCCCTTCATGTACCTCTCTTTGCCACTCCAGTCCAACACAACTCGAGCTATGATGGTAACAGTTTTTACCTGTGATGGAACTGCTTTGCCATCTACTTTTACTGTGACTGTTCCAAAGCAGGGACGTTGCAGGGACTTGATTCAAGCGCTTAGCAGGGCTTGTTCCTTGAAACAAACTGAAGAGCTTAAGCTTGCGGAGGTTTGTTGTTTCAAACATTATGGTTCTTATGTTCATGAGATTTTACACATCTATCTAACTGGGTTGAGTGTGTTGTTCCCAGATACGAAACCATTTAATTCAAAGGTTTTTAGAAGACCCTTTAATGTCTTTGTCCACAATTAAAGACGATGACCACCTTGCTGCCTACAAGGTTCCAAAGCCCGTGAAGAGTACAATGTTACTTTGGTTGATACACCGCCGTAAAGATCAGTAAGTATAGTTTGCTATACCTCATACTAACAAGCAAACTTGGATTAGATGAACCTAACCAATCATCTATTTGTATGGCCGATGTGGCCAGCCAAAAAAAAAAAATCAATGGTAGGCAATTCTCTAAACTGAATTTTTTTCTAGTTGAATGTTTCTACTGTTCTTATTTCTTATAAGCATACTCATACTAAAAAACTAAAAATTTCATTTTGGTTAAGTCCTTTTTTTTTGTGTTTTGAAATTCAATAAGTTGGCGTCTGAGGCCAATAAGAAGAACCTTACTAGTATACCTCATACCAAAGAAATAACATCAATTAATGGCATCTAAAAAGTGCCTCTTTTATAGTCTGTGGTGGGCTAAAAGATTCTCCTTGGTAGACAATTTTTTCTAGTCAACTGTTTCTGCTTTTCTTATTTCTTTTAAAGCAGCCTTAAGCAACAGTTTCTTTTACACCACTATAATGCCACAAAATTCTGTCACTGTTTTTTTACATGATGCAATTTTTGTTCCATCCTCTGTTTTTTAAGGAAACATCCTAGGCCAATTAGGAAAAAGGATTCAAATTAACAAGGAAAACTGTTTATGCTTCAGGGAAACTGGTGATATCCAAACTACTTCACGATGGAAACCATACGGAACACCTCTTGTCTCCTCAGTTTTACGTGATGATGCAATCACAAGAGGCGATATACAGACTATTGTTCAAACGATACTTTCTCCTTTTCTCAAAAAAGAGAGCAAGGAACATACTGATATTTCTGATCCTAGCATCTCAGGGGCAGATTCAGACCCCTCTAATAGTTCTGGTGAAGCAGATACTGACTCTAGATCAAATTCAGTAGCCAAAGATGCTGGTACTTCTATAGCAGTGACATTAAAACTACCTCTTCAGTTAGTTGATGAAAGTAATGCATGCATTGATCTGTCAGTGGGAGAAGAGAAATCCATTAGACTGTCCTCATCAGCGCCAATAGTTGTTTATTTTGATTGGTCACAGAAGCTTTTGGAGAAGTACAATACTGATTACTTGGAGAACTTGCCAGAAGTGCACAAATATGGGCCTGTGACCAAGAAAGCTCGTACTGAACCTCTCTCATTGTATACCTGCCTGGAAGCTTTTTTACGTGAAGAGCCACTTGTGCCTGAAGATATGTGGTTAGTGTCCTCTCTCTTACTCTCTCTAGATAATATATACACCTCCCTGCCATCCCCACTTTACAACAAAGGAGATGCAGATGGAAATATTGTTTTCATGCATTCATGATAGGTTCAAATCTAATTGATAGTGTTCCAACCTATGAGGTTGACTGTAGTCCACTGTTAGTGTATAATGTGGTAGTTTACATTTTCAAAACAATTGAAGAAGTTGTCCACCTCTAGTCTCTTGTCTGAATAGTATCTTTTGTCATGAAATTTCAAATTGCTTAAAGGTCATGATGGTCAAGGGTTCAGGTCTTGCTTGTATTCAGGTGATGATTTCCCTTTTGAGCAGTGCTCTGTGACTAATTTGGGAAAATGTGTTTTTCTGTTCTTTTATGATCAACTTATAATTGGAATTCAAGCACCATTAAACTCTGGAAATGATTCTTTTTGTCCCACTTGCAATTGATTTGGATGCTGATATCTTTCCTTCGTTAGTTGGTAAACAATTCTTGCTTCGCATTCTTAGTTTTATTTTGTACTAATCCTGTAATATGTTTCTTATACGGAATTCTTAAGATGGTTACATACCTGAACTGTTCCATCTGCTTGTTTGGTAAACACCCACTAAATCTCAAGGTTGCATGCAAACTAATATGAATTGTTGATGCATATCCAATAAAGGTACTGTCCACAATGCAAAGAACGAAGGCAAGCAAGTAAAAAGCTTGACCTTTGGAGGCTTCCCGAAGTTTTAGTCATTCATCTGAAGAGATTCTCATACAGCAGGTCGATGAAGCATAAGCTAGAAACATTTGTCAACTTTCCCATTCATGACCTTGATTTAACAAAATATGTTGCCAACAAAAACAATTCTCGACGACAACTCTACGAGCTCTACGCCTTAACCAACCATTATGGTGGGATGGGCAGCGGGCATTATACTGCCCATATCAAGGTAATTTGGGAAGCATTGTACCTTCTCTTAAAGTATTTTTTTCAGCTTCCCTTAATTAATCAGTTGTTACCGGATAATATGATCTCTGTTACTACTATCAGCCTTCTTATTCCATTCAGTTTTGAAATATATGTGTTTATCTAATGCTTGTGTTTGATTGTGATTTATATGTCATGACCAACTTTTCAGTTCTTTTTCATTATGGTTTTGTAATTGTTGTAATGACTAATCATCAAAGTTTATGGCAGGTAGGCCACTGTTGTAGTAAACTGTTGTTTGTCTAGATTTGGCATTTAACCAGTCTATCTCACCATCTCATCCTTTTTCCTTTTTCTTGTTTTGCTGTACAGCTTCTAGATGAGAACAGGTGGTACAACTTCGATGACAGCCATATATCACTGATAAATGAAGAAGATGTAAAGTCAGCTGCTGCATATGTCCTCTTTTACCGGAGGCTAAAGACATCGGCCTCGACTAGCGATGCAGCACAATCTGGGGCAGGTCATAGAAACATATCCTCCCAACGGTAGCAAGGACATATAAATTTTTGCCCAAGGGTCGAATGTCCAGGTGTGCGAGTGTCTATGTGGATGGGTGTGTGCACATGTGCATTTTTGCATGCATGCTTAACTAAAATTTATCTAAGCATACCTTGGACTAATTCTGGATCTTGACATGGGAAATGTTGACTTAAAGGGGTTATCATTCCAGGTGTCTGAAATGTGATAAAGTTGAGCTCTTTTCATTAATAGACGATTTAACATTTTGAAAATGCCAAAGTGATTTGTATTTGGTAATATTGAGCAAGTTAGGTGCCTAAAGTGATCCTGAAAAAGCAGTGACTCTTCCTGCTTGGGTCTGGTCGTGTGGGGACCATTGGCATGTTAAAGGAATGCTGTTTACTTAAAATTGCTTTTCATCTTAATCATCATTGAAAATCAGTAAATATGGGTATGGTTGTGTTTATTTATGCGTGGATTTATACCCAAATTACTAACAGATTTTTGCTAGAAATCTTATTAAGTTTATTACGAAGGCACCATTGCTTGCTAGGTTCTCTACCACAAAACTGTTTAAACCTGATGTAAAGCATATTATTCTTGCTTGTGGGTATTGCAGATGGGTGTTTATACTTGGCTGATTCAGAGCTTGGTTCTAAATAAGCGCGTGTTTAATTTAAACTAATCATGATATACTCCTTGGAGGTTTGAAGGATAATTTATGATTTTATTGCCTCAAAGACTGCCTTGATTTTGGAAGACATCATGCCATGAAGCCTCCTGGATTTCAATTTTGTAGTTCAACTATGGGATGGAAAAAAACATATGGTTGAGGAGACCCAGGGCTGTATTTAGTATTTCTTGCAATATTCTCCCCTTTTTGATTGTACAAAAACATTGATCTTTATTGACGCCACAGATTAAAATAAAAAAAACATTGATGACTGATCTGTTTGTTGTATGCATGATACCTTATATCTTGAAGGATTCCCTATCCAAATGGAAGGAGGCCCTTTGATCTGCCTGTGATATGCCCTGTCCAGACTTTTGGAGAATGTATATATATATAAAGAAATACTATATATAAAAAAGCTTGAGGAAAGAAAAATTTATTAATACAAATTTTATATCTTTGGATTTTGGCGGATATTGAATTGAATTGAATTTAAATTTAGTTTTTTTTATGAAGATATTTAAAAAATTAAATTTAAATTATATTAAATCTAATAACAAACATATATTATAAAATATATTAAAAATAAAAAATAAAAGTTAAAATAGAAAGGAGGGATATATAATTGGGTTACAAGTGGAACGCGCACTGACAACCCAACAACAATTAAAAAAAAAATCATCTTAAAAGACAAATTAAGCCCTGGTACAGGAATATTTGACACTTTAAAAAATAAGTAAAACAAAAGAATTTAAAAAAGAAAATACGATACAGGCAGGAAACAAATAGCATCACAGGCTGCTCTCCCTTATCACCTATGCTGTAAAAGGAAGGGACAAGCGAGCAGAGCGAGACCTTGCAAGCGGTGGCTTATCCACGTTGGGTGGCCTACTACTCACATGCCTCAATTCTCTTTGTCCCTCTCTCTCTTTCTCTCTCTCCGGCACGCATTTTAGTGGACGGGGCCCCACACTCACCGCCTTCTCGCATCGACAGCTCAACAGCCCATTGCCTGATCTCCTCTTGCCGCCCCCGCCGCCATCGCTCTTGTTAGATATATTTATTATTGCCATGTTATCGTCCACCGCTAATTCTGATGCAGTAACTGAGAAATTTGTGACGCTAATTGCTTCCGCTGTGGTTACGCTCCAATCAATGCTAGCCTCGCTTGGCTCGTAAGTAGACTCTGCCATCATCATAATTGGTTCATCCAAACTCCTTCTACAATACAAGCTTCCTGAACCTGCTCCTCCTAATCGTCGACTCGCATCAAAACTTGATGCTTCATCCATCGAGTCCGGACGATTATTATTGTTGTTGTACAATATCGGATAAGATGCGTTTGTAGTGGTCTGAGTAGAAAAGCTCTCGATCTCGAACAAGTCTGAACTCGCATCACTTGCCACCTCATCATCGTCTCGCGATCTAGGACTTGTCAGAAAAGTCAAACTAGTCTGTCGACGTGATTTCCTCGTGCCTGCTGCTGCAGGTGGTTCGTGATCTAACGGTCGAAAAACTTCGAGTGAATCCCGAGGTGGATCTTCTTCAACATGATGATCAATAAGAGGTACCAATCTCATGGGATCAGGTGATTGGTTCAGTATAGGAAACGTAAAGCCCGTTGTGGCAGTGCCAATATCGCTAAAGGGACGTATCCTTGAGGGGGGCAATATGGTTGGACGAGTAGTTGGGGGAAAACGATGATTCTCTAGCTCTGCTGAGATTCTATGATTTTTCACTTCCTCCAATATCACACTTTTGGTGGGATTCAAGGTGGGTGTTCTGGGTTCTTCTCGCTTTTCCACGACTTGAACAGATTTCTTCCCCGAGCAGGGGCATTTTGGCCCAAAAACGAGCCACTTTGCAGCCGACCCTTTTTTCTTCTTATGATCAGTAGCAGAAGCAGGATTCCTTATCGATACAGCAATGGCCCCAGGTGGATTCGACAACAGACCAGTTTGGCTATTCCAACTAGCTTCCGATGAAGCCGTTGGCGTGGCATGGAAAGAACGAACTCGGTAGTTCCTGCTGAACCCGTCAGCCGAAGAAGCAGAAGAGAATCTAGAGAGACCTGAAAGATCAGTATGCTGAAGATCGATCATCATTTTAACAGGAGACACTCTCTTCCCCACTTTGGCAGCGGCGACGTCGTTACTTTCATTAAAGTAGTTGTGCGCTTCAAAAATGCTTATCTCTGAATCTTCAACTTGATGATCTTGGGGTCTGATATAAGAGGAGAAAGATACATCTGATGTATTGTTGGTGATCTTCTGTGGAAAGGAAATGTAAGGGAGGGAGGGTTCGATGGAAGTAGAGATTAGTTGTCGAGATAAGTTTCCATTCAAGTTTTTTATTGTGGTTGAACTTTCCATCTTAATTTGGGGGGTTAAGATTCAGATTGAAATTTGTATGGGAAGTCTGACTGAGCTATATATGGCTTATGGCAACTGAATTGCATCCAAGTTCCATGATGTTATAGCTAGTACTATATGTAGACTGTGTATAGATCAAACATTTAGTTATCAAGCAGTAAAAATTAATTATCTACGTAGCTACATTTTATTTGCTCTATAATTTGGTGGGGTTGCAAGCTCAAAGGTTTGGAGTATGTTTGGATAACAGTTTTCGAAAATGAAAATTGAAAACAGTTTTATGATGTATATTTTGATAATTATAACTCGAAAACTGTTTTCAAAACAGAAAATAATGAAATGTTGTTTAGATAATTTTATTTTGAAAACTGTTTTGATAGAACTTGTAATTATTTTTAGTTTTGAGTTTAAATTTAAAATCTATATTAATTATATTTTTCGTATTTACTAAACACTTAAAAATAATTAATATTATTTTATTTTTAAAATATTAATATTTTTTATATACCATAAAAAAAAGAATGAAACAGAGAAGTGAACACTGATTTTAGAGTTATTTTTCAAAAATTATGTCAGAAAACATCAATTTGTAGTTTTCAAAAAATAGTTTTAAAAAATTATTTTTAAAAACAGTTTTTAAAAGTAATTTTCTAAAACTTGTCAAACATAAAAAAAAAAAAAAAATTTAAAAACTGAAAACCGTTTTTAAAACTTTATCCAAACATATCCTTGACATTTAGGATGGGATGTCCGACCTAAGAGACCATACCAAAAGCTGTCATCGTCGCTGTACTCAATCAGGAAGAGTTTTATTGGTTTTGGAAGTTGTGCATGTGGGGTATTTCTAATCCTTTAGCAAACATGAGATGTTTTTCTTTCGGTCGCTTGCTGCTACAAGAACCATGCTGTCTGACCACCATTTTCAATCACTAGAAAATAATTTAATAATTTATAAGAAGTTAGTTCCCATTAGTAATTTATAACAATTTTACTCTTAACAAAATCTCTATAACGAGTGGTTTGTGAAAAAGAGTGTCCAAATCGGTGGTTTATTTTAGTGGTGAGTTTCATTTCCTTTTTATTTTAGCTACAATGCTAACAAGATAATATGAGATGTTGCATACACATGGCAGAGCTGAAATCCCATATTTGGAGACAAAGCAAAATTATAAAAGAAAGATAAATTTTTATTTGAAGTTATAGTTAATATTCAACAAATTTTGAAAGCAACATGCAAATTTATAGGAATTTACAAAAAAAAAAATAATAATAATAATAATAAATTAAATTTTAAAATTTTGAATTTTGAATTTTTTTAAGGGCAGTTGGCCCATTCTTATATGTGGCTCGAAATATATAACTACTGGAAAACATATTTTTGTTTTCGATGTTGAAAAAACTTAAAAGTTAATCTTAGTAGTGAAGATAAATAGATCATTTTAATTTTGAAAATAAAAGAGCTTTTGTTAATAATTCATGGTAAAAGTATTTAAAACTATAGTCTAAAGATTGTTTAAGAAAGATATGTTTCGATATTTTTTTATAAGGATATGGTTCAAATAAATATATATGTAGTTTTTATATTTGGATAAGAAAGATAAAATAAAAAAAATATGCATAAGATATATCTCTAAGTGCATATTTTTTATAAGGATATGGTTCAAATAAATATATAGTTTTTATAATTGGATAAGAAAGATAAAATATATATATATATATATATATATATATATATATATATGCATAAGATATATCTCTAAGTACATACATAAACTAGTTGACAGCTCATGGGTTATTTGTTAATGCTATTGTTATATATTTGTTGATATAATCAATGTTACATGCATTCTTCGTTTTATCTTATCATATCAATGTCGAACCATCGACACTTAAACAAAAGTATGATGTTTAATTTAAAGTAAAATTTACGAAAAACTATTAAAATAGACGTGTTCAATATTTGGACACGTATCCGTTTCCGAGACTCATTCCTAAATTCAAGTAATATTAGATATGATGCATAGTTTGAGGGTTAATTGATAATGATTTTGTTATGATATGGTGAGAAGAAAAAGAGGTTTGTGGTTAGTCTAGAAGCAGTTCAGACCAAATCAGTTCATCAGAAGTTGGAAAATATTAGAGTGGAATACCGTGAATAGGAATGAAGCTTTCTTTTTTGCTTTTGAAATGGGGTCAAAGATAAAAAAGAGGGGAGTTAGTTAGATAACGCTGAGTGGTGCGTCCTACTGCTTCTGTTCCAAGCGTGCTTGCAATGTGAGGTAAGTTCCTTACTGTGCCTCAGTAATCTTATGAAGTTTCTTTGTATCTGTGTCATGTCCCCCACCAAAAATTGTTGCTGATCTAGTCAAGTTTGTTGCAAATGTATTTTAGCAGTTTTAAGCATGCCATTGTGTAAAATCGATAAGGAGGAAAGAGTGACTTGATCAAAGTTAAGTCTACCCCAAGGTGCATTTTAGCTTTCCAGCCAGCAAGTTTTGTTGCAACTTTTTCAACGAAGTATTGGAATAGATTTTTTTTTTGGATCGACTTTTCAGGTGTAAAAAAACTGTGAATTAAAACATACAATACACATAAAATTTGATTATAAAATTGTCTCCATTAAATCCTTAAATTTAAAAAGTCAAAATTCATATAAAAAAAGTGTATTGCATGTTTTACTTCACATTTTTATATAGCAAAAGAGTCAATATCTTTTTTTTTTTTTTTTTGTGGCTAGTGAAATCCATTTCTAGGCCCAGACATATAGGCGGTGGTACAGTAACTTTTTGAAATCCCAGAATACGTGAAAATAAGTCACCATCCAGCACCACTATAATAGGGCTGATGTAGCATTCTAATTTTTGTTTATTGATCTCTTACCCTGAAGAAGTTATTGTCTGAAAGAGATACATGACACAAAAGTTCATCTCACCGTTAAATAGTCTGATAAAAGAGAGAAAAAATATATTTTATTTTCACACAAGGGTGAAATAAATCATTGTGCCATGTATCTCTCATGGAACTGTGCTAATTTCCCTACCTAACTACTCAAAAGGTGGTGATGACCTCATTTAGGTGTTGTATGTTACAATTTACAAGAGTTTGCCTTAATATAAAAAGTAGCAATCATCTGCAAACATGAGATAGATACTATCGTACATTCCGCGCAACCTGGATGCCTTGAATTTTCTTGAAAGCTTTGGCTTTGACAAGCATACAGTATGGACTAATTTTCCACAAAGTTGACATTGAGGACGATTATTGTTAGATCTACCACGACCTCTGCCTCTATTGCCATTATATCATCCTCTTGAGTTCTGGTTGTTGTAAGAGTAACCATTTGAATTCTGATACCCTCCATTGTTGTAAGATCTTTTTTTGGCAGTGTTGTTTTTGAGTAAGATTCTTCCTTCATGGGAAAGAAGACGATTGTGAACAGATTGTGGAGTGTAAGGGACATCCCTTGAGCAAACAATAGCTATTATACTCTCATATTCGTCTCCCAGACCATTCAAGATTGCAAGGACTTGGTCTAAATCTGAAATTTTGTGGCCCGAGGATCCAAGCATGTCAAATTATCCTTTCATCTTTATAAGTTAGTCTCTCATAGGGAGATTTCCTTTTTTGAGGGTCTAAATCTGTTGTTTGTAGAACATGGCTTTGGCTGTTGAATGTGAATTGAAAAGTTGTTCAACTGTGGTCCAGATTTCGAAGGAAAAGGAACACCCAATGAGTTAAGGAAGATAGGTAGTGCTGACGGAAGCAAGAAGCCATGATACTAAGAGACAATACTTGCCTTTGATAAAGAACAAAAGCTGGGTTTATTGAGGCAGTACCATTGGTATGGGTGATCATTCTTGCAGGTACAAGATTGGTGCCAAAAATGTATCCATCAAGACCATAGCCAAGAATAGCATTCTCGACTTGAAATTTCCAAAGGAGGAAGTTGTCATCTTCAAGTTTAATCGTGATCAGTTGACTCATAGGATTGGTGATCGACACCATGGCCAGGTTCGCAGATTCATGAGTAAGATCTGGTCCAGTCGAATTATCATTCATTGGTGTTGTCATCTTCACTAGAGAGAATAGAGAAGAAAGAATATGAGCATACCTAGATGCTTTGATACCAAGTTAAGTTTCTAAAGAAACAGAGAAGGAAAAATCAGGAAGAGAAACAGAGAAAGAGAAAATGAGAGCTTTCTGGTATATTAATTAATAAGAAAATACAAGTGACCCTCTTTCTATAGAACGAGGATAAAGGAAAAAGTACAAGAAGATCAAGAAGAAGTTACAATTGAAAAGTATAACAGAAAGCTGAACATAAGCAACTACCTACCTAACTAACGGATTAACTAACTAACAGACTTCTCCCTTAACTCAAAAGAACAAATCACTTAGAAAGGGACTGTTATTCGAAAGGAAAACCATAGTTGCAATTTCATAAAATGCTTTTACACTTACAAAAGTTTTGTAAATTCAAGTTGAATCAACAAGTAAACATGTCACACTGCAATAAGGGAGAAGATCACTTGTTTGTTGCTTGCCAAGCTTCAGTAACCTTAAAAGAGGATGTCCGGTTGATCGAACGTGGTTGTATTAGCCACATGATAAAGAACTCCCACATCTTCACTCATTTAGATACTTCAATCAGAACACTAGTGAAGCTCGGAAATAAAGCAGATGTGAACTCTAGTGGCAAGGACACCATTACAATTGAGACCAAGAAAGGAGTTAGATACATCAGCGATTTTCTCTATGTCCCCAGTCTTGATCAGAACCTGCTGATTGTAACTTAGATGATGGATCATAGATATTCTTTGTAGTTCCCAGATTAATCTTGTACCATTTATGACTCTTCCAACAAGATGATTGCTAAAGTTTGAATGGTGTGGAAGTCTTTTCCTCTACATTGGCAATATTCTGTTAAGAAGTCCTTGAAGACTCAATCTATGGACTGTACGTGGTTGTGGCATAAGAGGCTAGGTCACTACAATTTCAACAGGCTAAAGCACATGGCTAAATAGAATTTAGTGAAAGACTTGCCTACAGTAGCCGAATGCACAGGAGTTTGTGAAGGCTGTCAGTTGGGAAAGATGCTTAGACTGTGTTTCCTACAAACAAGGCATGGAGAGCTAAAAGGAAGCTTTAACTCATCCAATCTGATATTTGTGGTCCTATGAGGACACATTCTCTGAATGATGGAAAATATTTTATCCTGTTCATTGATTACCTCACTAGGATAACTTGGTTTTATATCATTAAGAAAAAGTATGAGGTATTAAGAATTTTCCAAGAATTCGAGATTTCTGTTGAAAAACAAACTGGCTGCCAGATAAAAACAATCTGTAGTGATGATGGAAAAGAGGACAATCTAAGAGAGTTTAACAGATTCTGTGAAGAAGAAGCCCTCCATCATCAACTAACAGTTGGCTATGCCCTTGAATAGAATGGGGTAGCAGAGAGAAAAAAACATGTCAATGATGAAGATGGCTCGATGTATGCTTAAAGATAAGGGCATACCTAATAAGTTCTGGGCAGAAGCTGTTTACACAGCTGTATACTTGCAGAACAATTGTTCTACTAAAGTAGTCCAAGGTGAACTCCACTTGAAGCTTGGTCATGACATAAGCCCTCAATCAAGCATCTAAAGGTGTTTAGTAGATCTGCTACATGGATGTACCAGCTCAAAAGAGGCATAAACTAGAAGCTAAAGCAGAAAGATGTATCCTACTTGGTTTCAACTAACAATCCAAAGGATACAAATTGTTCAATTTGGCTACAGAGAAAGTTTTGATAACCAGAGATGTTAAGGTGGATGAAAATAAAACATGGAGTTGGGAGGAAAGGAAAGTTAAAACCAAGTCAATTTTGGTTCCATTCAATCCTCATCTGCCTTCAACTCAGCAACAAAGAAGCCATCTGATTCGACCAAGCAGCACAAATTCTGAATCAAAATATGAGTCTGACAATGACTCGAATGCTACTATTCCATATTAACGCTTCACCAGCCGCTCTCCTTCATTTTCACAAACACAAACTAAGTCATCACTAGAGTCTAAATCTAGAATGATTAAACCTCTTTCAGATTTATATGAGGTATGTCTATGAGTTTTGTTACTTTGCTACTCAAGAACCAACTTGCATTGAGGAAGTAAATCAGCAAACGAAATGGCAAGATGCTATGAAAGAGAAAATAGAATGATATTTGGGATATAGTTGAAAGCCTACTCACAAGGATGTGATTGGTGTGAACTGGATTTTCAAGACCAAATTGAACCACCAGCCTTGATGGTTCAATTCAGAAACACAAAGCAAGGCAGGTGATAAAAGGATATTCGTAGTAGTTTGGTGTGGATTACAATGAGACCTTTGCCCCAGTCTCAGGCAAGATACGATCAGATTTGCCTTGGCTTTTGCAGCCTATAGTGGCTGGCATGCATACTAGCTTAATGTTAAATCAGAATTTCAATGGATATCTTATGGAAGACATTTATATTGAGCAGCTTCCAGGATTGATAGCCAAAGGGCAGGAGGATAAATTCTTGAAGTTAAAAAAGACATTTTTTGGCCTTAAACAGACACCAAGAGCATTGCATGGTAGGATTGATTCCTACTTTATAGAGCAAGGTTCGAAGAGCTCTTGTTAGCCTACTCTTAGTGTTAAGAAGGCGAACAAGTCAGATGTGCTCATTCTCTCCCTGTATATGGATGATCTCATAATTACAGAGAACAATACAACCCTCATTTCTTCCTTTAAGAAAGAGATAATGAAGCAATTTGAAATGACAGACTTGGGGCTGATGAATTATTTTTTGGGAATGAAAGTGCACCAATCATCAAACGACATTTTCGTATCTAAAAGAAGTATACAAGTCTATTGAAAAATTCAAGATATTGAATTTCTCTTTAGTCTCTACTCCATTGATGCCTAATGAGAAGTTGGTGACAGAAGATGGAGCTAATAAGGAAGATTAAAAAGAGTACAGAAGCTTGATTGGCAGTCTTCTACACCTTACCTCTACTATACTAGATCTTATGTATGCGAGAAACTTGCTATCCAAGTTTATACAGTGTCCTAGTAAACTATATTTTTTTTCTGCTAAAAGAGTGCTCAGATATGTTAATGGAACAATTGAGTATGGTATCTGGGTTATGGATTCTAGAATGATAGGCTTCTTAGATGCTGACTGAGCAGGGTCTTTGGATGATATGGAAAGCACTTCAGGTAATGTGTTTTCTTTGAAAAGTGGAGTATTTTCTTGGCTTTCTCAGATGTAAGAAACAATGGCACAGTCAAATGCATAAGTAGAGTACATTGCAGCGTGTGCAGCTGTACATCAAGATATTTTAGTTAAGGAGAATTTATGTAGATATTAGGGAAGCTCCAACTGAAGCTACTCCATTTTTTTATGGCAACAAGTCAGCCATAGCCATTGCCAAGAATCTTGTTCAGCACAGAAGGACTAAACACATTATGGTGAAATTCCATTTTGTCAAAGAAGCAGAGAAAGCTAAAGAATTTGATCTGATTAATTATAGCAGTAAAGATCAAGCTGCAAACATTTTTACTAAGGCTCTACCAAAAGGAAAATTTGAGAATCTCATGAGCAAGCTTGGAGTGGTAGGAAAGAGATTCAAGGAGTGTTAAGTTGTGAATCTCTCAAAGTTAAGATTTACTGCTAAAGATATCAGATTTTTTATTTAGTTTTAGGATGCAATCTAGTTAGGTAAAAAGCACGTAAGCATAATAAATGGCTTACCTTAAAATAAGAGATTTTCTCTAACACTTTTGCTTGTTATTGAGTCTATAAAATCTTATTGTAATTTGCTGAAGTTGAGTCATATTGGTGCCCATTTATGTATATCAAGCTCGGGTCTGTGTGATCTCTCGCCATGTGAAATACTCTTAACCTTAACAAGTGGTATCAAAGCCTGGATTGAGTTGGTCACGATCGTGTGACTCTCACGATGTTGTCAATACTCTCAACCTTAACAAGTGGTATCAGAGCCTGGATTAAGTTTTTCACGATCATGTGACTCTCACGATGTTGTCCTGTGATTGAGTCTATGGAAGACAAGTGTTTGTATGCACACGGTTGTTTACCCGGTGAAGACTCTCATGGTTTGCCTCTCCCATGATTGAGTTTGGTTTGGCTTCTCTTGTTGATGAGTGACTGATGGTTCTATTCAAGGGAGAGTTTGGAATATCACTCACACATGAGGGGGAGATTTGTTAGGATATCCACATGCGAGTTATCGCACATCAGAAAGAAATAAATAATAATAGTGGGTTATATACATGGTTTGATCCAAGACTCGTGAGCTTAAGTTTTTTAGTCATATTGATGCCGATCCATGTATATGAAGTATTTTTCGTGTGATCTCCTGTCATGTGAAATAATCACAACCTTAACATGATCAGTTTATACCCCATGTTTAATCAAGTACTAAATCCAATCTGGTGCTAACATCCTCCACGAAGGTGGCCATAGTCAGCCAAGCAGTTGAGGCAACAATGTTGTCTTGTTGAGGTATAGTAAGAAATTTTCAACTCAATTTACATAGATTTTAGAATGCTAATAATGAGCGAATGAAGTGAAAATCAAGGTGTCAACAATAAGCCAAATGCATATGTGATATTTGATTTTCTATATGAAAAATGAATTGAAGGGACTTGATGTTACTAAAACTGTCAGCAACATTACGACACCGGTTCAAGGGTGTACTCCGTTGGAAGATCAGGATTCAGAAGAGATAATAGGGCTTGCTTTGTGAGGAGCCTAGTGACAGTTGCAATTACCAAAGAAACAAGATTGCTAAAGTGGAAGTCCGCAAAGTGCTTTCCTGCTGGCAGCCATTGATATTGAGATTGTAATGATTCATATGTAGATGTTAACATTATTTGCTTAATTTAAGTGACTAGTATAGTTGGTTAGGCCCAAACCTGCTTTAAATTTCTTAGTACTTACTAGGAAAAATTATTTTACCTGCTCTTTTACAATCTTCCTTCTTCTATCTTCTTCTTATTCTCTAATTCAAAATTGGTACTATATACATACACATACACATATAAGGAAACTACCCTGGAATGAAGCATTTCCATCATCATCTCAACAAGCAAATAAAATAACTACTAGAATTAATTTTGCTCAAGTTTAAACAAGTTCCATTACAACAATAATTGCAGACATGTAGAAGAAAGTAAATAGCAGATGTAAAGTAAAATGACGAGAAATCCAAAGATTGACAAAATAGATGATCTCATTTAACATTCAAAACATTACAAGGCATTCATGTCAAAAGCTCCAAATACTAAAACAACCACAGAGCAACGGTGTCAAAAGAGAGAAATTAACAATCAGATTCCAAACACTCTTTCACTGAGAATACCGATCAATGCAACTCTAACATCAGTTTTCCCCCTTCTTTCCAAGGAAGATATCAGTAAGTACCATCTTCGATTGCAGCGAAGCCTTCAGCAGTTTCACACCCTAACATTTAAAACAGAGGAAGTATTATTGCAGCAATCATTAAGACACAGTGTTCAAATCTAACTCCATAAACATGCAAAAGAAATAAGTAGATAATGCTATACCTTATCCATGTCAAGATCAACTACTTTCTCTTCAAGAGCACCAACATCCTTGACACTAAACTTGTTGAGCAGAGTAATACTAGAGATTGTTGACATAGGTGTCACCAGCAAATCGTCCATCACCATATACGTCACCACCCCTTTCACATAACCTCCCTCTTTGGAGGATGAGCCCATACCTGGTGGATTGACAAACGTCAGTTGGTCAGTCATACAGTTTTTGCATTGGGGACAAATGGCACTCGGGTCATTTGACATGTATGCATTGCAGTTGCTGTATGAACGGCTTTCACACCTATAAAAGTTCCCGGAAGTTGATGACTCAACGTTTGGCAACAAAAGAGGAACATTTGCAGCATGATTTGGTAATTTAGGCATCAAAAGGGAGTCCTTGTTTTGGTTAGGCTGAATATAAGTATCACTAATATTTTCAATGCTCCCATAAAGATTACCTATGCAACCAACCATGTCTTCCTTTGTTAGCAGCCTTATGACAGTGCCAACTGGCAAAGAAAGGATGTTGAAGAGAAAATCAACGCAATCTTTCCCAGCTTCCGCAAATAGAACTCTGTGGTCTTTAGTGTCTATCAGAAGCTTCAAGCTCACTTGGGTAGTTGCCATGGACACTACAGTATGTAAAATGGTGAATTGTATTACTACACGTAAGGAGTTTATCTATTTGTCATCCATGGTAGTTAGTATATATGGTAGTAGAATTTACAAATACAAGACTCTGCTAGTGCTGGACTGGGTCCCTCCTCAAGTGGAGAACAAAGTTTATAATGTGATTAAGGAAAAGAAAAAGGTATAGGTCCTTTTCTTTTAGTGAAACTACAGAAGGAAAAAAGAAAGAGAAAGAAGAAAAAGGAATAGATAATGGGGGTGTACACTGCTTTGAGATCAGAATTCAGAAGTTGATCTTAACTTTCATTATGTTCAAATTTCAGGTGGTGAATGAAAATACAAAGAATATAAGAGAATTAGTAGAGAAATAATTTTCTGCATTCCGTACGTGTTAAGTAATCTTCAGTTGGTTGCTTTAATGTCCTTGAACTCTTTCCCCATTTTGTGTTTGGCAACTCCTTCTCCATGAAGATATGGGTGAGAACTGCTTTCAACAATTTCATAAGCTATAGCAAGAAATTTTCAACTCAATTTACATATATTTTAATGTTAGGATTTTAGCTCAATTCCCCCACAAGAAATATTTTTAATTGATTTGTTATAAGCGATTTCCTATTTTATAGTTGTTTGTTCTAATAAAAGTGGTAGTAATTTCTCATTAGATATTACTTGTCCTAACAGTAGTAGAAGTTGTTTTCTTTGTTTCTATTCTTTTTCTATTAGTATTAGAAAAATCTTCTCTATACAAAGGATTCCAGAAAAGATTTGAGGTAAACTCATAATTCCAATGTACATTATAAACCAGAGGGTTTACTGTTAGAGTTAAGATGAGAACTTTAGGTGTACTGGGGTTTGGGATTGTCAAGTAGAGAGAGCATTTATAACTACTGTTAGGATGAGAGCTTCGGTTGTAGAGGCTTTATGGTTGTGAGTTTGTAATTAAAAATTATTAAAGCAACGAGTTTATTGGTGAATGTAAGCAAAGAAATTGTCGAACCGCATTAACTTTTGATGTTCTTGCTCTTTATTTTATTTGCCTATTTAATTGTTGCGGGTTGTGTTTTTGCCTAAAATTTAAGTACGTGGATTTGAGTAGAATGAAGCACTTGGAGGAGTTGAGTAAAATAAAGCAAAGTGACAATGGAAAAACTAATGAAGATGATAGAGATGCAAATGCAGGTTTATACAGTTTCCAAGTAAACTATAATTTTTTCCGGCTAAAAGAGTACTCAGATATGTTAAGGGCACAATTGAGTATGGTATCTGGGTTACGGAATCTAGAATGATAGGCTTCTTAGATGCTGACTGAGCAGGGTCTTTGGATGATATGGAAAGCACTTCAGATAATGTGTTTTCTTTGAAAAGTGGAGCATTTTCTTGGCTTTCTCAGAAGTAAGAAACAATGGCACTGTCAAATGCATAAGCAGAGTACATTGCAGCGTGTGCAGCTGTAAATCAAGATATTTTAGTTCAGGAGAATTTATGCAGATATTAGGGAAGCTCCAACTGAAGCTACTCCAATTTTTTATGACAACAAGTCAGCTATAGCCATTGCCAAGAATCTTGTTCAGCACAGAAGGACTAAACACATTATGGTGAAATTCCATTTTGTCAAAGAAGCAGAGAATGCTAAAGAATTTGATCTGATTAATTATAGCAGTAAAGATCAAGCTGTAAATTTTTTTACTAAGACTCTACCAAAAGGAAAATTTAAGAATCTCATGAGCAAGCTTGGAGTGGTAGGAAAGAGATTCAAGGAGTGTTAAGTTGTGAATCTCTCAAAGTTAAGATTTACTGCTAAAGATATCAGATTTTTTATTTAGTTTTAGGATGCAATCTAGTTAGGTAAAAAGCATGTAAGCATGATAAATGGCTTACCTTAAAATAAGGGATTTTGTCTAACACTTTTTTTTGCTATTGAGTCAATAAAATCTTATTGTAATATGCTGAAGTTGAATCATATGGGTGTTCATCCATGTATATCAAGTTTGTGTCTATGTGATCTCTCGTTGTGTAAAATACTCTCAACCTTAACAAGTGGTATCAGAGCCTAGATCGAGTTTGTCACGATCGTGTGACTCTCACAATGTTGTCCGGTGATTGAGTCTATGGAAGAGAAGCGTTTGTGTGCACACGGTTGTTTGCCCCGTGAAGACTCTCATGGTTTGCCTCTCCCATGGTTGAGTTTGGTTTGGCTTTTCTTGTTGATGAGTGACTGGTAGTTCTATTCAAGGGGGAGTTTGGTATATCACTCACGCATGAGGGGGAGATTTGTTAGGATATCCACATGTTAGTTATCGCACATCATAAATAAATAAATAATAATAGTGGGTTATATACATGGTTTGGTCCAAAACTCGTAATCTTAAGCTTTTGAGTCAAATCGGTGCCCATCTATGCATATCAAATTTGTGTTCGTGTGATCTCTCGCCGTGTGAAATAATCTCAATCTTAACATGATCAGTTAATACCCCATGTTTAATCAAGTACTAAATCCATTCTGGTGCTAACATCCTCCACGAAGGTGGCCATAGTCAGCCAAGCAGTTGAGGCAACAATGTTGTCTTGTTGAGGTATAGTAAGAAATTTTCAACTCAATTTACATAGATTTTAGAATGCTAATAATGAGCGAATGAAGTGAAAATCAAGGTCTCAACAATAGGCCAAATGCATATGTGATCTTTGATTTTCTATATGAAAAATGAATTGAAGGGACTTGATGTTACTAAAACTGTCAGCAACGTTAGGACACGGGTTCAAGGGATGTCTTAATTGCATATCAATATCCTTTTTCCCTAAAACTCCAAACCATTCTTAGATAAAAGTAATCTGTCATTGATCAATAGCATTACATCTTCAATTCGTTAAGTAACCTTTATATTCAGTAACTCATATACAAATAAATGCTTCAGATTGAGAAGGTACCAGGCTACCAACTAGCTTACCTGGAAAAATTCTCTGGTGGTTGTAACAAAGACTTTGTATCAATTCTCACATTTACTCGCGATTGAGGGAGGATTATGGGACAGAAGATTGTTACCCCTATAATGTAACCCAGCCTTCAAACCCCCCAAAAAAAAAGAAAAGAAAAGACAGAGCACTGATATTTTACACCCACTTTTGACAGTCAAAACATACACCCTGGAAGACTTAGTGGGACAGTCCACTAATAGTCAAAATTACCGATTTCACAGGAAAGGGAAGTTAACAACCCATGGTCATCGAAGAAAGAATCATACTTTAAGGCAGTCAGATATTAAACCCTTATTGCCTTGTTTGGGTCCATAGGAAACGAAAAGAAGAGCTGAAACCAAGGACACTAAAGCCACTACCTCGAGAATTACTTAACATGTAAGGAATGCAGAAAATTATTTCTTCTTTCTTAATGATGAAGACATCAGTTAGAGCTGCCTTTGACTGGACAAATTAGTTGAAGACATCAGTTGGCTCTTTCTCAACTTGGTGTCTGCCATTAATAAACGCTGCAAAAGAAGATTAGTACTACACGTAAGGAGTTTAGCTTTATGTGATCCCTGATAGTACATGGTAGAATTTACGTACAATACTATGCTATTTGTGCTGTACTGGTACCTCCTCAAGTGGGGAACAAAATCATATGTGAATAAAGGAAAAGGAAATGGTGTCGGTCCTTTTTCTCTTAGTGGAACTCCAAAAGGAGAAAAAGAGAGAGAGAGAAGAAAAAGGGAGAGATAAGGGGGGTGTACTCTGTTGGAAGATCAGAATTCAGAAGAGATAATAGGGCTTGCTTTGTGAGGAGCCTAGTGACAGTTGCAATTACCAAAGAAACAAGATTGCTAAAGTGGAAGTCCATAAGTGCTTTCCTGCTCTCTGGCCCTTTTTGTTGGCAGCCATTGATATTGAGATTGTAATAATTCATATGTAGATGTTAACATTATTTGCTTAATTTAAGTGACTAGTATAGTTGGTTAGGCCCAAACCTGCTTTAAATTTCTTAGTACTTAATAGGAAAAATTATTTTACCTGCTCTTTTACAATCTTCCTTCTTCTATCTTCTTCTTATTCTCTAATTCCAAACTGGTACTATATACATACACATACAAGGAAACTACCCTGGAATGAAGCATTTCCATCATCATCTCAACAAGCAAATAAAATAACTACTAGAATTAATTTTGCTGAAGTTTAAACAAGTTCCATTACAACAATAATTGCAGGCATGTAGAAGAAAGTAGATGGCAGAAGTAAAAAAAAAATGACGAGAAATCCAAAGATTGACAAAATAGATGATCTCATTTAACATTCAAAACATTACGAGGCATTCATGTCAAAAGCTCCAAATATAACCAACATACATACTCTCATATCTCCTACTAAAACAACCACAAAGCAACGGTGTCAAAAGAGAGAAATTAACAATCAGATTCCAAACACTCTTTCACTGAGAATACAGATCAATGCAACTCTAACATCAGTTTTCCCCCTTCTTTCCAAGGAAGATATCAGTAAGTACCGTCTTCGATTGCAGCGAAGCCTTCAGCAGTTTCACACTCTAACATATAAAACAAAGGAAGTATTATTGCAGCAATCATTAAGACAAAGTGTTCAAATCTACTCCGTAAACATACAAAAGAAATAAGTAGATAATGCTATACCTTATCCATGTCAAGATCAACTACTTTCTCTTCAAGAGCACCAACATCCTTGACACTAAACTTGTTGAGCAGAGTAATACTAGAGATTGTTGACATAGGTGTCACCAGCAAATCGTCCATCACCTTATACGTCACCACCCCTTTCACATAACCTCCCTCTTTGGAGGATGAGCCCATACCTGGTGGATTGACAAACGTCAGTTGGTCAGTCATACAGTTTTTGCATTGGGGACAAATGGCACTCAGGTCATTTGACATGTATGCACTGCAGTTGCTGTATGAACGGCGCTCACACCTATAAAAGTTTCCGAAAGTTGATGACTCAATGTTTGGCAACAAAAGAGGAACATTTGCAGCATGATTTGGTAATTTAGGCATCAAAAGGGAGTCCTTGTTTTGGTTAGGCTGAATATAAGCATCACTTATATTTTCAATGCTCCCATAAAGATTACCTATGCAACCAACCATGTCTTCCTTTGTTAGCAGACTTATGACAGTACCAACTGGCAAAGAAAGGATGTTGAAGAGAAAATCAACGAAATCTTTCCCAGCTTCCGCAAATAGAACTCTGTGGTCTTTAGTGTCTATCAGAAGCTTCAAGCTCACTTGGGTAGTTGCCATGGACACTACAGTATGTAAAATGGTGAATTGTATTACTACACGTAAGGAGTTTAGCCATTTGTCATCCCTGATAGTTAGTAAATATAGTAGTAGAATTTACAAATACAAGACTCAGCTAGTGCTGGACTGGGTCCCTCGTCAAGTGGGGAACAAAGTAATCTCCCCGAGTTAAGTAATCTTCAGTTGGTTGCTTTAATGTCCTTGAACTCTCTCCCCTTTTTGTGTTTGGAAACTCCTTCTCCAAGAAGATATGGGTGAGAACTGCATTCAACAATTTCATAAGCTATGGTAAGAAATTTTCAACTCAATTTACACATATTTTAGTGTTAGGATTTTGGTTCAATTCCCCACGAGAAAGATTTTTAATTGATTTGGGAAAAACGATTTCCTATTTTATAGTTGTTTGTTCCAGAGAAGATTTGAGGCACACACATAATTCCAATATACATTGTAAATCAGAGGAGTTTACTTCTAAAGTTAAGATTAGAGTTTTAGGTGTACTAGGGTTTTGGGTTGTCAAATAGAGAGAACTTTTACAACTAGAGTTAGGTTGAGAGCTTCGGTTATATTAGAGCTTTATGGTTGTGAGTTTGTAATTAAAAATTAATAAAGTATCGAGTTTATTGGTGGATGTAGGCAAACAGATTGTTGAACCGCATTAATTTTTGGTGTTCTTGCTTTTTATTTTATTTGCCTATTTAATTGATGCGGTTGTGTTTTTGCCTAAAATTTGAGTGCGTGGATTTCAGAAATAAAATCCCAACAAGTGGTATCAGAGTTGTGGTTCTGATGGTAAAAATACAAAAAAAAAAAGAATGATTAATATTGCGCTATTTGATGAAAGAAGATGGGTGATGGTATGTGCAGTAGTCTTTTTCAATTCCATTATCACTAATTTGTTGAATAGTATGTTGACAGAGATGAAGTAATTGTCACCGGAAGAAGATGACATAGTCACGATGTTAATGATGGGCAAAGAAGTTTGGATGGATGAGAAGGTTCCTACTGTACCTCTAGAGAGAGATAAGTTGAAGATGACAAGAGCTAGACAAAGAGAGTGAGTGGAGCACTTCAAGGAAGGTAGAAGAAAGATCAAGATCCAAGTCTTTAGATTTTTCAAATAAAGAGTATCTACAATAAGAAAGAGAAACACACACAATTGCAAAGCAAGACCACAATGAAGGACTTGGAGGAGTTGGGTAGAATGAAGCAAAATGACAATGGAAAAACTAATGAAGATGATGAAATTCAAATTCAGGTTTATACAGTCTCCAAGTAAATTGTAATTTTTTCCGGTTAAAAGAGTGCTAAGATATATTAAGGGCATAACTGAGTATGGTATCTGGGTTACGGAATCCAGAATGATAGGCTTCTTAGATGCTGACTGAGCAGGGTCTTTTGATGATGATGTGGCCCAAAATACTCCCACCCAATGAGCAATCCAGTAAACTCTCCGGCCCAATGAAGAGCAGCCCGACAAACCCACAGCCTTACAGCCCCTCTACGCACACAGCCTTGCAGCCCCTCTATGCCGCCTACATCTGCGACCCTACAGCCGCCCTACGCCGCGCCACCCTACGCCGTGCCACCATGCAGCCACCCTACAACGCACCCTCCCCTGAGCTTGTAATCATGGTCTTCCCATGGGCGGATGGCTATAAATAAGCCCAGGTATGAAATTCACAGGGGGACACATTTTTTACTTACACGCCAACTGCTTAAGCCCTCGGTTTCTCTTTTAAGCGCTTGCTAACTTAAGCTTTGGAGCGCCCTCAGAGGTCTCTCCCTTCCCTCATTCCGAGGGCCTTTAGTTCACCCTTGTTACTTGTGCAGGGTTCAAGCCATATCAGCTCCCAGATCATATCAGCTCCCAAGCCACGTCAGCACTAACTGTTTTTTGGCATCAACAGATTAGTGCCATCTGTGGGAAACCACAATCTCTCGCTACAGTGCAAGAGAAGAAATACAAAAGAACTCATATGTCACGATGCCACCCAGAAACAGTACTAGAAGGACAGACAAGGAAGCCCCAACAGCATGCTCAGCCTCTATCCGAGGCAGTGCCCGCAGTCACCAATCTGGACCCAGGTTCCCCACAATCCTCGAGCATGCCACCCCTGGAACAAGGAGAACCCTACCAGAGAGCAACACCCTCATTGTGAGGAAACAACTACACATCTTCAAGCCCCAGCGACTCAAGCTCAGTTTCAAGAGCTCTCCAAAATGATAGCCAACCTAGCGGCCCAGGTTCGGGGAGGAAGTCAACAACCTTCCATCTCTTCTCACCAAGCTTCAGTGTAAGCAGAGTCATCCGACAGAGATGACCCAACCTATAACCAGCCTCCTACCAAGCCCTCGCTGCATTGCAGCCGATTCAAGGAGAGCTCCTCAAAAAGCAACCTCAACTTAGACAAACGGTTCGAAGAAATGGAAGGGAAGATAGACTTAGCTTTGAGACATAAGAATCTTAGTATCATGGATGAGCTCTGCATTCAAGACCCTCCATTCACGGAGGATGTTCTCAAGACCCCGCTTCCACTCAACTTCAGGATGCCTCAAGTCAAAATGTACGACGGCTCCACGGATCCCATGAACCACCTGCAGCACTACAAAACGACTATGATGTTGCACCGGCACTCCGACCCAGTCATGTGTCATGCCTTCCCTTTAACTTTCGAGAAGGCAGCGGGTACATGGTACTCACGCTTGAAACCAGGAAGCATCAGCAATTTTAAATAACTTAGTTACGCCTTCACCTCGCATTTCCTCAGTAGTAAAGGGCCCAAGAAAACTTCAGAAAGCCTCTTCAACATCATCCAGCATCGAGGGGAGAGGCTTCGAGCATACATTTCTCGGTTCAATACAGCGGCATGGGAGATTCCGGACCTCGACCCAAATGTCCAAGTAATGGCGTTCAAGAATGGATTGAGGTCTGGCATCTTCAGCTCCAAACTAACTGCACCCGCCCAAAGACATGAATGAGATCCTAGCCCGAGCTGAGAAGTACATGCTGGCGGAGAACGACTAAGCCTTCAGAAGAGAGAGAGAGGGAGAAGCTGAGAAGAAGAGGAAAGATCCAACCCCCAGAAAGGGACAATCAAGAGACCCCACTAGGAGAACAGGTATAGACCCCACCCTCGAGTTGACAGCTTCACTCCCCTTAATGCAACTAGGACCAACGTTCTCATGCAGCTCCAAGATAAGTTTGTTCTCCAGTGGCCACCTAGGAAGCCGCATCTAGAGGGGACCAGAGACAGTGGTGCCGATTCCACAATAATTATGGTCATGACACTGAGGAATGCCACGACCTGAAGGAGTAGATTGAAGCTATTATCAATCAAGGATACCGAAAAGAGTTTAATGAGCCTCGGAGAAAGGATGAGCCCGCACCATTAAAAAGAGATGCTGGGCATCCCTACCGCCAATAATGGGAGTGGTGAGACCCTCAAAGGAACCTAAGGATTGAGCATGAAGGGCCCAGTCAGAAAAAGGAAGAGGTAGCCACCACCACCTGAATCATCAAAACAATCTGCAGAAGCCCAGCAGCGGGAAACAATTCGGGGCAAAGTAGTAAGGCATACGCCAGGGCCGTCGCCTCTGTCAGTGGCCCCCACAAGAGAAGGAAAACAGAGCCATTAATCTCCTTTATAGAAGATGACCTGGAGGACGTGCAAACTTCCCATGACGATGCAGTGGTGGTCTCCCTCCTGGTAGCCAACCATGAAGTACGGTGGGTCCTGATTGACAATGGAAGCTCCGACGACATATTGTTTCATGATGCTTTCCAATGCATGGAGCTGAAGGATGGGTGTCTAGAGCTGGCCCTGGCCCCTCTCTATGGTTTCGACGGATCCCCAGTGTTCCCCGAAGGAAGCATAGTCCTCCCAATAACTGCAGGAACAGCGCCTAGGACCTTCACAGTACATACCACCTTCCTGGTAGTCAAGCAGCCCTTCTCCTACAATATGATCATCGGCCTACCTACCCTCAACAAACTGAAGGCCATTGTCTCCACCTATCACCTGAAAGTCAAATTCCCTACCAGTGAAGGTGTGGGAGTGATCAGAGGAGACTAAAAAGTCTCCCGGGCCTGCTACCTGAATGCTATCAAAGAAGAGAAGAAGACTGAGGCCCTGCCCCTTCAAGTAGAAGATCTCAGGGATGAGATAAAGACCCCAAGATGACGACCTGTGGAGGAACTAACCCAATACCCCTCGGGAAAGACCCTACCCGAACCGTCCAAATAGGTGCAAGCCTCTCTGAAAAGCACAGGAAAGAACTCTTCTCCCTCCTCTAGAAAAACAAGGACCTGTTCGCCTGGTCAGCATCGGATATGCCAGGGATCGACCATGGAACCATTAAGCATCGCCTGAATGTGGACCCTAAGGGCAAGCCGGTCATTCAAAATAAGAAGACATTTGCCCCCGAGCATCAGATGTCTATCAACACTGAAGTAGATAAACTGCTGGAAGCCGATTTCATCAGAGAGGCAAGGTATCCTGAATGGGTGTCTAATGTGGTAATGGTCCGAAAAGCCATTGGCAAGTGATGTATTTGTATTGACTTCACCAATTTAAACAAAGCCTGTCCAAAGGACAGTTTCCCTCTCCCTTGGGTTGACCAGATGGTGGACACCACCTCAGGGCATGAACTTTTTTCTTTCATGGACGTATACTCCGGCTATAATCAAATCTTCATGCATTAACTAGACTAAGACAAGACCGCCTTCATCACTGATCGAGGGCTATACTGCTACAAAGTCATGCTCTTTAGGCTCAAAAACGCCTGGACAACCTATCAAAGGTTGGTAAACAAAATCTTCAAGGAACAGATAGGACGAAATACAGAGGTCTATGTGGATGACATACTGGTCAAAAGCACAGAACTATTGTTTCGACTTGGAGGAGGCATTCAGAGTACTGCGAAAACACAACATGAGGCTGAATCCGTCCAAATGTGCGTTCGGAGTAACCGGAGAAAATTCTTAGGGTTTATGGTCACCCAAAGAGGAATAGAAGTCAACATGGAAAAGATAAAGGCCATCATCGACATGACCTCCCTAAGTCCGTGAAAGAAGTCCAGCGGCTCACCGGCAGAGTCGCGGCCCTGAACTGATTCATATCCAAGTCTGCAGAAAGATGTTTGCCTTTCTTTAAGGCTATCAAGAAAGCAAAAGATTTCTCCTGGTCCGAGAGCTGCCAGGAAGCCTTTGAAGATTTGAAGAGATATCTGAGTTCACCACCGCTCTTAACCAAGCCGCTCCCGGATGAGGAGCTATTCCTTTATTTATCAGACGAGCAGAACACTGTGGCCTCTGTCCTGGTGTGGGAAGAAGCTGGCATCCAGAAGCCCATTTACTATGTTAGCAAAATTCTCCACGAAGCTAAGACAAGGTACCCTCCTATTGAGAAGATGACCTACGCCTTGGTAGTGGCTGCACGAAAGCTCCGACCTTATTTTCAGGCGCAAACCATCGTCCTCCTAACAGATAAACCTTTGAGGTAGGTCTTGCATAATCCGAGTGTTTTTGGGAGAATGGTGAAATGGGCATAGAACTGGGAGAGTTTGACATCCGCTACCGGCCCCGACAAGCGATCAAGGGCTAAGCTTTGGCCGACTTCGTTGTAAAGACAACCCTGTCCATAGGCCCGGACGAGTCTACGACTTCTGTGACCAATGGACCCTCCCCATGATGGACCCTCCATGTAGATGGATCCTCAAATTCACTAAGAAGTGGGGCAGGGCTCATCCTTTGTAGTCCAGAAGGCTTTACGGTCGAGTACGCCTTTAGGTTTGAGTTCAAGACCTCCAATAAAAAAGCAGAGTACGAAACCCTCCTAGCTAGTCTAAGATTGGCCAAAGCATTGGCCGTTGAGGTTCTGGATGCTTTCAGCGACTCTCAATTGGTTGTGAGTCAGGTAAAAGGAGAGTTTGAGGCCAGAGGGGAGAAGCTCACCCAATATCTCCAAAAAGTGAAGAAGCTAGCCGCCATGTTTAAGACGTTCCGGATAACTCAGATCCCCCAAGCTAAAACTCCAAGGCAGATGCCCTGGCCAACCTAGCCTCCTCTCGGCACATGGTGCCAAACCAAGCTGTTTACCAGGAAACTCTCTTCGTCCCAAGTATAGACAAAGCTCCAATCCTGCCAGTAGAAGAGGGAGTAACATGGATGGATCCAATCCTCCAGTATCTGAGAGATGACACAATACCATAACAGAAGGATCAAGCCAGGAAACTAATCTCCCGTGCCTCTTGGTACACCCTCATGGAAGAAAAATTGTACAAAAGGGCTTTAACCCTACCTTACCTACGATGCCTCGGGCCGGGGGAGGCCGACTATGCTCTTCGAGAAGTCCATGAAGGAATATGTGGGAATCACTTGGGAGCCCGGGCCTTAGCCTTCAAAGTTCTCCGCCAAGGGTACTACTGGCCCAAAATGAAGGATGATGCAGTTGACTTGGTCAAGAAATGTGAGAACTATCAACGATGGTCTCCAATATCGCACCGCCCTGCTAACCCTCTTATCTCCATCACCAGTCCCCTCCCCTTTGCTATATGGGGGATTATCTCCTTGGCCCGTTCCCTACGGCTACCGAACAGAAGAAGTACCTCATCGAAGCCATTGATTACTTCACTAAGTGGGTCGAGGCAAAGCCATTGGCCAGCATCACGGATCACCAAACCCGAAATTTTGTCCCAAAGTCAATAGTATACCGATTCGGGATCCCTCGAGTATTGATCACCGATAACGGTAAGCAGTTTGATAGTTCCCGGTTCAAGACATTCTGTGATGACCTCCACATCGAGCACCGGTTCTCATCCGTTGGGTATCCACAGGCCAATGACCAGGTTGAAGTAACCAATAGGACACTTCTCCAAGGAATCAGAAGGAGACTTGATAAGGCAGATAAGCAGTGGGCTGACCAGCTCTCCAATATCCTTTGGGCCTATCAAACAACAGTACGAACACCAATAGGAGAAACTCTATTCTTCATGACATACGGATCAGAGGCCATCATCCCTTTTGAAATCGGGGTCCCATTAATACGAGTACAATGCTTTGAACCAAGCGTCAATAAAGATGGATTAAGGATGAATGCAGATTTGGTCTACAAAGCTCGAGATAAAGCCCAAATCAGTCTGGCTGCCTACCAGCAGAGGGCTGCTCGATACTATAACTCTCGGGTTCGGCTCAAAGACTTCAAGCTACATGACCTCGTCCTTTCTACACGGGAAAGCTCGTTTCAAATTGGGAGGGCCCTTACCGGATCCAGAAGTTTGTCGAGTCGGCACTTATGAGCTCGAGGATATGGATGGCAAACCCATGCCCCGCACTTGGAACACGGAGAATCTTCGAAAATTCTATCAGTGAAATGTAAAAACGAAAATTCAATAAAGTTTAAAGTTTGAATTCCATGATTTTCTTAAGTTAAAAAGGGAGTACAAAAGTCGAGCGCTATCAACCTCGGATACAAAAACAAGTCTATTCCCGAGAGGCAGAAACCTCATGGGCCTCGTCATCACTCCCCTCCGCTCTGTCCTCGCCATCTCCCACTTCATCGGCTTCACCCTCTAAGGCTGGCTGGGTCTCGCTCCCAAGTCCCTCCTGAGTGCCGGCTATAGTAGTAACCTCTGTGCCCTCTCCCGAAGAAGCAGCGCCAAACTCTTCTGAACTAGCTGCCAAATCAAGACCAGAAAAGTCCAACTCCAAAAAAAAGGGACGCAACCCTTCTCTTGGCTTCATCGAAACCTTCAAGGTACTGGGCTCCCCCCTTCTCTGTCAGGGTCTCCTCCTTCTCCACAGCTTGGCGACGGACTTCGTCCAGCACGGATTGAATCTGGTCCCTCTCTGCTGCCTTCTTTCGGAACTCCTCCAACTCGGATCAGATCAGGTCCAACTCTTCCCTAAGGACATCCTCAGCCTGACGCCAATGGTCCCTCTCAAAAATAGCCTCCACCCTATCCCTCTCTGCCGTCTCAACGGCACGAGACAAGTCATGGACTAAGCCTTGAGATTTCTCCAATTTGTACTCAGCCTTGGCCAAATGATCAGCCATATCCATTGTACACCAAGAAAGCACCCCAGTAAAGAATCCGACCTAAAACAAAAAATGGCCTTGTAAAAACAGTTGGCAATATGAGAACCAAGGAAAGAAAGACAGGGAAATGAAGCATTACCTGAGACAAGCTGACCTCCGCGGCTGAGTAAAGCGCCTCAATGGGCCTCGTAGAAATATCCACCATATCGCGGGGAAGGATCCCCAGCACCAAGTGCTCTTGAGTGACCTTCGGATAGGCAAACATGGAGTCATCCACCCTTAAAGCCCACCGTGGAGTAAAAAGGGCAGCCAGTCCAGACCTTTCCCCGGACAAAGATGGCCCTAGAGAAGGAGCGAGCGGGACCGGATCCACCCACTCTTCAGAAACTGGGGGCCTCGGAGGACTATCCACCGGCATTGGCACCACGGTTAGGGCTTTTGCTTTTTTCTTCGGTTACCCCTGCCCAGAACCACTAGCTTCCGTGGCCCTCTTCCTTTTATGAGCCATGTGCCTAGCTCTCGCAGCCATCTCCATATCCGTGCAAAAAGCAAAGCGTTAATGACTCGAAAAGAAAACTAAAATTTCTGAAAACTAAAAAACCAAGGGCTACCATGCTCGAGGCTCGGAGGAAGGCTGGGAGGACACAAGCTATGCCTGTGGAGTTCTTCGTTATCTCCAAGCACCTCGATATCCAAGGGCACGACTTGCATCGCCTCCAACGTCTCCTGCTCTCGATGTAGGAGGTGCGACCTCTTGCACTTGCCAACAAGCTCCAAACTCTAATTAAGGGGAATGTCAAAGCTCTCAGCACTCCGAAGAAAGAAAAAACCACCCTTCCAATTCTTTATAGAAGAGGGCTTCTCCTTCAGTACTTTCTTCCGCTGCCTCGAGCTAACGATAACCCACCCAGAGTGACCAAGCTGGGATAACTAGAAGTGGGCCTTGAACACATTAAGGTTCATCACCCCTCCCATCTCTTGATACACTGCGATGAATACTAGGATCAGCCGGACCGAGTTGGGCACCAGCTGACTCAGCACGATACCGAAGTATCTGAGCACCGAGCAGAGGATTGGGTGAAGAGGGAGCCTAAGCCCAGCTTTAAGCTAGTGTTCGTAATCACACAGCTCGTAAGCCACTTAGCTTGAAAGGGCGTCGCAAGCTCTCTCCCCACCCTCCGAAGCCCTGATATGGTACTCAAGGGGAATTCTATACTTAACCCTCGTCCTCGTAAGACTGGCCTCTTCCACCACACTTGGAATAGAGTTCGCTTCGAACATCCACTCTTCTTTCTCAGTATCTATGGCGTCATCCCTAATGATCATTGACGCCCAGACATCCTCCTCCCCGGATGACTCTTCATCCTCGCTCTCCTCTCCACCCTCTTCATAAGGCACAAGAGCAAGACTCTTATCTCTACGGGCCGTCTCCTGATAAGAGACTTCACCACTAGAGGAGGCATCCAGTGCCTCCCTTCACTCCCTCGCCACTGTGGGGCCAATAACGAGAGGCATTAACTCAACACGTCAGAACACACCCCTTGCTGTCCCCTAGACGCTGTTTCCAGACACTGAGGTGCCATTTATTGTCAGCCATCATCGTTTGTCGCACTTACAGAAAGAAAAACCTAGTAGGCCCAAAGTGGAGGAAAAAGCCTACATACACAAGGAGAAGGAAACCAAATGAACATAATTTCTCCAAAGTCTGGACCGCTCAGCCAAAGTCTCTCTAGGTCCCGGCCATGTTCTCCAAAGTCCGAGCATTTGAACTACATTGCAAACGTTCAGACCAGTTCTCCAAAGTCCGAGCATTTGAGCTGCGCTTGCAAACACTCGACCATGTTCGCCAAAATCAGAGCGTTTGAGCTACGCTGCAAACACTCGATCGTATTCGCAAGAATCTAAGCGTTTGAGCTGCTTGTCAAACACTGGGCCATGTTCTCCAAAGTCCGAGCATTTGAGCTGCATTGTAAATGCTCGGCCATGTTCTCCAAAGTCTGAGCGTTTGAGCTACGTTGCAAACGCTCGGCCATGTTCTTCAAAGTCCAAGCGTTTGAGCTGCTTGCCAAACGCTCGGCCATGTTCTCCAAAGTCCTAGAATTTGAACTACGATGCAAACACTCGAACCAGTTCTCTAAAGTCCGAGCGCTTAAGCTGCGTTACAAACGCTCGGCCATGTTCACCAAAATCCGAGCGTTTGAGTTATCGTGCAAATGCTCGACCGTATTCGCTAGAGTCCGAGAGTTTGAACTGCATTGCAAACACTCGGCTATGTTTCGCAAAGTCCAAGCATTTTAGCTGCTTGTCAAACGCTCGACCATGTTCCTCAAAATCAGAGCGTTTGAGCTATGCTGCAAACGCTCGGCTGTATTCGCCAGAGTCCGAGCGTTTGTGCTGCTTGTCAAACGCTGGGCTATGTTCGCCAAAGTCCGAGCGTTTGAGCTACATTGCAAACGATCAGCCATGTTCTCCAAAGACCGAACGTTTGAGCTGCTTGTCAAACACTCGGCCATGTTCTCCAAATTCTGAGCATTTAAACTACGTTGCAAATGCTCGGACCAGTTTTTCAATGTCCGAGTGTTTGAGATGCGTTGCAAACGCTCGACCATGTTCGCCAAAATCCGAGCGTTTGAGATGCGCTGCAAACGCTTGGCCGTATTCGCCAGAGTCCGAGTGTTTGAGTTGTTTGTCAAACACTGGGCCATGTTCGCCAAAGTCTGAGCGTTTGAGCTGCGTTACAAACGCTCGGCCATGTTCGCCAAAATCCGAGCATTTGAGCTGTGCTGCAAACGCTCGGTCGTGTTCGCCAGAGTCCGAGTGTTTGAGCTGCTTGTCCAACGCTGGGCCATGTTCGCCAAAGTTTGAGAATTTGAACTACATTGCAAACGCTCAAACCAGTTCTCCAAAGTTCGAGTGTTTGAGCTGCATTGAAAACACTCGGCTATGTTCGCCAAAATTCAAGCATTTAAGCTGCGCTGCAAACGCTCGGTCGTATTCTCCAGAGTCCGAGTGTTTGAGTTGTTTGTCAAACACTGGGCCATGTTCGCCAAAGTCCGAGCATTTGAGCTGCGTTGCAACCGCTCAGCCATGTTCTCCAAAGTTCGAGCGTTTGAGCTGCTTACCAAACGCTCGGCCATATTCACCAAAGTTCGAGCATTTGAGCTACGTTGCAAAAGCTCAGCCATGCTCTCCAAAGTCCGAGCGTTTGAGCTGTTTGCCAAACGCTCGGCCATGTTCTCCAAAGTCCGAGAATTTGAAATACGTTACAAATGCTCGGACCAGTTCTCCAAAATCCGAGCGCTTGAGCTGCGTTGTAAACGCTCGGCCATGTTTACCAAAATCTGAGCGTTCAAGTTGCACTGTAAACACTCGGCCGTATTCACCAGAGTCTGAGCGTTTGAGCTACGTTGCAAATGCTCGGCCATGTTCTCAAAAGTCCGAGCGTTTGAGCTGCTTATCAAACACTCGGCCATGTTCGCCAAAATCAAAGCGTTTGAGATGCGCTGCAAACACTCGGCTGTATTCGCCAGAGTCCGAGTGTTTAAGCTACTTGTCAAATGCTGGGCCATGTTCGCTAAAGTCCAAGCGTTTCAGCTGCGTTACAAACGCTCGACCATGTTCTTCAAAGTCTGAGCGTTTGAGATGCGCTGCAAACGCTCGGCTGTATTTGCCAAAGTCTGAGCGTCTGAGTTGTTTGTCAAACGCTGGGCCATGTTCGCCAAAATCGAAGCATTTGAGCTGCGCTGCAAACGCTCGGCCGTATTCGCCAGAGTCCGAGCGTTTGAGTTGTTTGTCAAACGCTGGGCCATGTTCGTCAAAGTCCGAGCGTTTGAGCTACGTTGTAAACGCTCGGCCATGTTCGCCAAAATTCGAGCGTTTGAGCTGCGCTACAAACGCTCGGCCATATTCGCCAGAGTCCGAGCGTTTGAGCTGCTTGATAAACGCTGGGCCATGTTCGCCAAAGTTCGAGCGTTTGAGCTGCGTTGCAAACACTCGGCCATGTTCACCAAAATTTGAGCGTTTGAGCTGCGCTGCAAATGCTCGGCCGTATTCACCAGAGTCCGAGCGTTTGAGCTGCTTGTCAAACGCTGGGCCATGTTCGCCAAACTCCGAGCGTTTTAAATGGGTTTCAAATGCTCGGCCATGTTCTCCAAAGTCCGAGCGTTTGAGCTGTTTGTCAAATGCTCGGCCATGTTCACCAAAGTCCGAGCATTTGAGCTACGTTACAAACACTCGGCCATGTTCTCCAAAGTCCGAGCGTTTGAGCTACTTGCCAAACACTCGGCCATATTTTCCAAAGTTCGAGAATTTGAACTACGTTGCACACACTCGGACCAGTTCGCCAAAGTCTGAGCGTTTGAGATGCATTGCAAACGCTCGACCATGTTCGCCAAAATTCGAGCGTTTGAGCTGCGCTGCAAGCACTCGGCCATGTTCTTCAAAGTCTGAGTGTTTGAGCTGCTTATCAAACGCTCGGTCATGTTCGCCAAAGTCCGAGCATTTGAGCTACGTTGCAAACACTCGGCCATGTTCTCCAAAGTCCAAGCGTTTGAACTGCTTACCAAACGCTCGGCTATGTTCTCCAAAGTCTAAGAATTTGAACTATGTTGCAAACACTCGGACCAGTTCTCCAAAGTCTGAGTGTTTGAGCTACATTGCAAAAGCTTGGCCATGTTCTCCAAAGTCCGAGCGTTTGAGCTGTTTGCTAAATGCTTAGCCATGTTCTCTAAAGTTCGAGCATTTGAACTACGTTGCAAACGCTTGGACCATTTCTCCAAAGTTCGCGCGTTTGAGCTGCGTTGCAAACACTCGGCCATGTTTGCCAAAATCCGAGCATTTGAGCTACGTTGCAAACACTCGGCCATGTTCTCCAAAGTCCAAGCATTTGAACTATGTTGCAAACGCTCGAACCAGTTCTCCAAAGTCCGAGCATTTGAGATGCATCGCAAACGCTCGACTATGTTCGCCAAAATCTGAGCGTTTAAGCTGTGCTGCAAACACTCGGCCGTATTCGCCAAAGTCCGAGCATTTGAGCTGTTTGTCAAACATTGGGCCATGTTTGCCCAAGTCCGAGTGTTTGAGCTGCGTTGCAAACGCTTGGCCATGTTCACTAAAATTCAAGCGTTTGAGCTGCGCTGCAAATGCTCGGCTGTATTTGCCAGAGTCCGAGCGTTTGAGCTGCTTGTCAAACGCTGGGCCATGTTCGCCAAAGTCCGAGCATTTGAGATATGTTGCAAATGTTCGGCCATGTTCTCCAAAGTCCGAGCGTTCGAGCTGCTTTTCAAACGCTCAGCTATGTTCGCCAAAGTCTGAGCATTTGAGCTACGTTGCAAAGGCTCGGCCATGTTCTCCAAAGTATAAGCGTTTGAGCTGTTTGCCAAACACTCAGCCATGTTCTCCAAAGTCCGAGCATTTGAACTACGTTGCAAACGCTCGGACCAGTTCTCCAAAGTCCGCTCGCTTGAGCTGCGTTGTAAATGCTCAGCCATGTTTGCCAAAATCCGAGCGTTTGAGCTACGCTGCAAATGCTCGGCCATATTCGCCAAACCAAAAACGTTTAAGCTATGCTGCAAACGCTCGACCGAAATTCACCAAAGCCCGAGCGTTTAAACTACGTTGCAAACACTCGGCCATGTTCTCCAAAGCACGAACATTTAAGATATGCTGCAAATGCTCGGCTATCTTCTCCAGGGTCCAGATGTTTGCCAAACGTTCTACCAAGACTTCTCCTAGTACAAGCTTTCGAAACTTCTCTCAGATCTCGCCAAAATCAACATTGTTTCATCAATATAAGTGTAAAAGGCAAGGATATCATGCGAGACAATGAATGAAATAAAAGTATTTTATTAATTCAAAGAATTATAACTAACGACCTCAAAGTACAAAGTAAATAGGGCCCTAACGGCCTCGAAGTACAAAGGAAAAACCGAAACACCAAGTTTTATAGGCAATCCAGTACACGAGCTGTCCCAGCCCCTTTGTCTTCTTTACGGCACCCTCTTGAGCCTGAAAACGCTCACCTGCCAGGAGCAACCCCAGGACCAGGGGACCTCCTTAGCCCCCGTTCTTCTTCTTCGGTTCCAAGAAGCTCGAGGCCCAAGAAGCCCACCATCCAGAGACACAGCCTCCCTCCTAGCTTTAAATGAACCAGTGGTACTCCTATGAAGCCAGCCGCCCCCCTCTTCTTCTTTGGTTCCAAGAAGCTCAAGGTTCTGAGAAGCTTCTAGCATAAGGGACCTCCACAGCTCCTACGCAGAATCTGGAAGAGGTCATTGCCCCCGCTTGAAATCAAGAAAAAATCCATGTTTGTTGAGCCACAATCCTCCTCCAGAGTAGCCTCGTCTTTCTCTTTGGCTTCCATAAATCCCTCAAGGAACTGCTGACTCCCCTTCCTCCCCAACAGAAAGACCATCAGAACTTTCTAGGTCAAAGTGCGACCCCTCAGTTAGAGAGTAAAGACAAACTATTCTCAGAAAACTAAACCCTTTTCAGGTTATAAGAAAAGGTGTCAGAGACCCTTTTTTAGAACAAGGGAAAACGCGTTCAACGAGAGCATTTAATGCAAACGCGAGAAAAGATGAGACCTTTAAGGTTTCAAGGCCACTCACGCTTCTCCAGACGACTGTTCACTTCCCGAGAATAACGAGCCTGCTCCCAAGGCCGATTGTTTAGCGCTAGTTTGACTCACAGGCTGCCACGTACATCCCTAGCTCCATCCACACCCAGCCCAATCGTTAAAAGTCCATGCCACATAATACTTCCTTGAGCACATGAATGTACTTAAGGAAGTGGGGGGCCTGTGATGTGACCCAAAATACTCCGGCCCAATGAGCAATCCAGTAAACTCTCTGGCCCAGCAAACTATCTGGCCCAATGAAGAGTAGCCCGGAAAACCTACAGCCTTGCAACCCCTCTACGCACACAGCTTTGCAGCCTCTCTACGCCGCCGCCTGCTGTCACCAATGCGCCGCCATTTAAGCGCTTGCTAACTTAAGCTTCGGAGCGCCCTCGGAGGTCTCCCTCTCCCCTCCTTCCGAGGACCTTTAGTTCACCCCTGTTACTTGTGCAGGGTTCAAGCCATATCAACTCTCAGACCATATCAGCTCCCAAGCCACGTCAGCACTAACTGTTTTTTGGCA
Organism: Bretschneidera sinensis; assembly: GCA_023935145.1. Taxonomy (NCBI): domain Eukaryota; kingdom Viridiplantae; phylum Streptophyta; class Magnoliopsida; order Brassicales; family Akaniaceae; genus Bretschneidera; species Bretschneidera sinensis. The sequence continues at coordinate 60,647,580 of CM043698.1, read as the reverse complement.
TCAACAGACGATATGGAAAGCACTTCAGGTAATGTGTTTTCTTTGAAAAGTGGAACATTTTCTTGGCTTTCTCAGAAGTATGAAGCAATGGTACTGTCAAATGCATAAGCAGAGTACATTGCAGCTTGTGCAGTTGTAAATCAAGATATTTTAGTTAAGGAGAATTTATGCAGATATTAGGGAAGCTCCAACTGAAGCTATTCCAATTTTTTATGACAATAAGTCAGCTATAGCCATTGCCAAGAATCTTGTTCAGCACAGAAGGATTAAACACATTATAGTGAAATTCCATTTTGTCAAAGAAGCAGAGAATGCTAAAGAATTTGATTTGATTAATTATAGCAGTAAAGATCAAGCTGCAAACATTTTTACTAAGGCTCTACCAAAAGGAAAGTCTAAGAATCTCATGAGCAAGCTTGGAGTGGTAGGAAAGAGATTCAATGAGTGTTAAGTTGTGAATCTCTCAAAGTTAAGATTTACTGCTAAAGATATCAGATTTTTTATTTAGTTTTAGGATGCAATCTAGTTAGGTAAAAAGCATGTAAGCATGTTAAATGGCTTACCTTAAAATAAGGGATTTTGTCTAACACATTTGCTTGTTATTGAGTCAATATAATCTTATTATAATAAGCTGAAGCTGAGTCATATTGGTGTCCATCCATATATATCAAGCTCGTGTCCCTGTGATCTCTCGCGGTGTGAAATACTATCAACCATAACAAGTGGTATCAAAGCCTAGATTGAGTTGGTCACGATCGTGTGACTCCCACAATGTTGTCCCGTGATTGAGTCTGTGGAAGAGAAGTGTTTGTGTGCACACAGTTGTTTGCCCCGTGAAGACTCTCATGGTTTGCCTCTCCCATGGTTGAGTTTGGTTTGGCTTCTCTTGTTGATGAGTGACTGGTGGTTCTATTCAAGGAGAAGTTTGGTATATCACTCACACATGAGGGGGAGATTTGTTAGGATATCTACATGTGAGTTATTGCACATCAGAAATAAATAAATAATAATAGTGGGTTATATACATGGTTTGGTCCAAAACTCGTGAGTTTAAGCTTTTGAGTCAAATCAGTGTTCATCTATGCATATCAAATCTGTGTTCGTGTGATCTCTCACCGTGTGAAATAATCCCAACCTTAACATGATCAGTTAATACCCCATGTTTAATCAAGTACTAAATCCATTATGGTGCTAACATCCTCCACGAAGGTGGCCATAGTCAGCCAAGCAGTTGAGGCAACAATGTTGTCTTGTTGAGGTATAGTAAGAAATTTTCAACTCAATTTACATAGATTTAAGAATGGTAATAATGAGCGAATGAAGTGAAAATCAAGGTGTCAACAATAGGCCAAATGCATATGTGATATTTGATTTTCTATATGAAAAATGAATTGAAGGGACTTGATGTTACTAAAACTGTCAGCAACATTAGGACACGGGTTCAAGGGTGTACTCCGTTGGAAGATCAAGATTCAGAAGAGATAATAGGGCTTGCTTTGTGAGGAGCCTAGTGACAGTTGCAATTACCAAAGAAACAAGATTGCTAAAGTGGAAGTCCACAAAGTGCTTTCCTGCTGGCAGCCATTGATATTGAGATTGTAATGATACATGTGTAGATGTTAACATTATTTGCTTAATTTAAGTGACTAGTATAGTTGGTTAGGCCCAAACCTGCTTTAAATTTCTTAGTACTTACTCAAAAAAATTATTTTACCTGCTCTTTTACAATCTTCCTTCTTCTATCTTCTTCTTATTCTCTAATTCAAAATTGGTACTATATACATACACATACAAGGAAACTACCCTGGAATGAAGCATTTCCACCATCATCTCAACAAGCAAATAAAATAACTACTAGAATTAATTTTGCTCAAGTTTAAACAAGTTCCATTACACCAATAATTGCAGACATGTAGAAGAAAGTAGATGGCAGATGTAAAGCAAAATGACGAGAAATCCAAAGATTGACAAAATAACATTCAAAACATTACAAGGCATTCATGTCAAAAGCTCCAACATACATACTCACATATCTCCTACTAAAACAACCACAGAGCAACGGTGTCAAAAGAGAGAAATTAACAATCAGATTCCAAACACTCTTTCACTGAGAATACCGACCAATGCAACTCTAACATTAGTTTTCCCCCTTCTTTCCAAGGAAGATATCAGTCAGTACCGTCTTTGATTGCAGCGAAGCCTTCAGCAGTTTCACACCCTAACATTTAAAACAGAGGAAATATTATTGCAGCAATCATTAAGACACAAAGTGTTCAAATCTACTCCGTAAACATACAAAAGAAATAAGTAAATAATGCTATACCTTATCCACGTCAAGATCAACTACTTTCTCTTCAAGAGCACCAACATCCTTGACACTAAACTTGTTGAGCAGAGTAATACTAGAGATTGTTGACATAGGTGTCACCACCAAATCATCCATCACCATATACGTCACCACCCCTTTCACATAACCTCCCTCATTGGAGGATGAACCCATATCTGGTGGATTGACAAACGTCAGTTGCTGATTCATACAGTTTTTGCATTGGGGACAAATGGCACTCGAGACATTTGACATGTATACACGGCAGTTGCTGTATGAACCGCCGCCACACCTATAAAAGTTTCCAGAAGTTGATGACTCAATGTTTGTCAACAAAAGAGGAACATTTGCAGCATGATTTGGTAATTTAGGCATCAAAAGGGAGTCCTTGTTTTGGTTAGGCTGAATATAAGTATCACTTATATTTTCAATGCTCCCATAAAGATTACCTATGCAACCAACCATGTCTTCCTTTGTTAGCAGCCTTATGACAGTGCCAACTGGCAAAGAAAGGATGTTGAAGAGAAAATCAACGCAATCTTTCCCAGCTTCCGCAAATAGAACTCTGTGGTCTTTAGTGTCTATCAGAAGCTTCAAGCTCACTTGGGTAGTTGCCATGGACACTACAGTATGTAAAATGGTGAATTGTATTACTACACGTAAGGAGTTTAGCTATTTGTCATCCCTGATAGTTAGTATATATAGTAGTAGAATTTACTAATGCAAGACTCTGCTTGTGCTGGATTGGGTCCCTCCTCAAGTGGGGAACAAAGTCTAGTGGGGAACAAAGTCTATAATCTGATAGGAAAAGAAAAAGGTGTAGGTCCTTTTCTGTTAGTGAAACTACAAAAGGAAAAAAAAGAGAGAGAAAGAAGAAAAATGGAGAGACAATGGGTGTGTACACTGCTTTGAGATCAGAATTCAGAAGTTGATCTTAACTTTCATTATGCTCAAATTTCAGGTGGTGAATGCAAATACAAAGAAATTAAGAGAATAAGAAGAGATAATTTTCTGCATTCCTTACGTGTTAAGTAATCTTCAATTGGTTGCTTTAATGTCCTTGAACTCTTTCCCCTTTTTGTGTTTGGCAACTCCTTCTCCATGAAGATATGGGTGAGAACTGCATTCAACAATTTCATAAGCTATAGTAAGAAATTTTCAACTCAATTTACATATATTTTAGTGTTAGGATTTGGGCTCAATTCCCCACAAGAAAGATTTTTAATTGATTTGGAAAAAATGATTTCCTATTTTATAGTTGTTTGTTCCGGAGAAGATTTGAGGCATACCCATAATTTTAATACATATTGTAAATCAAAGGGGTTTATTGCTAGAGTTAAGACGAGAGCTTTAGGTGTACTGGGGTTTTGGATTGTCAAGTAGAGAAAGCATTTACAATTAGAGTTAGGTTGAGAGCTTTGATTGTATTGAGGCTTTATGGTTATGAGTTTGTAATTAAAAATTAATAAAGCAGCGAGTTTATTGGTGGATGTAGGCAGCGAGTTTATTGTTTGTCCTAGTAGTAGTAGAAGTTCTTTTCTTTATTGTTGTTCTTTTCCTATTAGTATTGGTTCTCAAAGAAGATTTGAGGCACACCCATAATTCTAATATACAATGTAAATCAGAGGGGTTTACTGTTAGAGTTAAGATGAGAGTGAACGATTCGAGATCTGTCAATCACACGAATAATAAACAGAAAGAAAATAATAAGATACGATATACCCAGGTTCACCTTAGAGTAAGGCTACATCCTGCCAGAAGTTTCACTATAATCAACCTCCTAAATCTCTCGTTATAATGTACGTTCAATACATATAGAGTATATATAAGCAACTTAAGACGCCATAATTAGGGTTTCTGTCCTGCTGCAAAACCACGGCTATTCATGAGCCCAAGACCAAACCATCAAGCAAAAAGCGAGACTCAAAACATGTATAGGACCTGAAATTTTCGATGGTGCTTTCCCCTACCCCTGTTCGCTCATTGGGGAGTGGGACTCGTGGTCGTCGGGGGTTTTATAGATCTGGACCCTTAAAGTATGCACCAACTCTAACAAAGAGCTTTGCATGTACTTGGGTTTTGGGTTGTCAAGTAGAGAGACCACTTACAACTAGAGTTAGGTTGAGAGCTTTGGTTGTATTGAGGCTTTATGGTTGTGAGTTTGTAATTAAAGATTAATAAAGCAACGAGTATGTTGTTGGATGTAAGCAAAGAGGTTGTCAAACCACATCAATTCTTGGTATTCTTGCTTTTTATTTTATTTACCTATTTAATTGTTATGATTGTGCTTTTACCTAAAATTTGAGTACATGAATTTTAGATGTAAAATCCAACATTTAGAATGCTAAACCTAGCAAAGGTCGTAAGACTTTAAGCAACTGTAAATCCCCATGAAATTTTCACATCAAAGTTCCTCCATAATAAATAAAGAAAACTATCAAAGTTAGCAACAAGTTAACACCAAAAGATTTCAATTAAAAAAATATATATCATCTTTCTATTGTGAACAAATAACAAAATATAACATTTTTATTAACCAGTGACAAAAGAGATCAGTTTGTTTAATCAAATTTTCCGATTTCCCAAGAAAGGGAAGATACCAACTCATAGTCATCGAAGAAAGAACCAAAATTTAAGTTAGTCAGATATCAACCCCTTATTGCCCTATTTGACTCCAGAGGAAACAAAAAGAAAAGCTGAAACCCACATTTCCCAGATTTTTACTTTCACGAAAAAGAAAAAAAAACTAAACTTTTGTACATGGTATCTACTTTAAATGTCTTCATTTATCAAGCCACATAATGGGTAAACATTAGATTCTTTTTTGTCCTTAAGTTTAATTTTTTTGTGCATCCAAGAAGAGCCTAGTTTTCCCATTCAGTGTGTGTAACTGAAATCAGAGAGAAAGTAGTGATACCAATTACTAAGTCCTTGACGCTCACCTGATGGGTTTCCAAGAGGTCGTCCTTGGTTTTGCTGCATATAAGTATCACTTAAATGGTCAATACTCTTATAGAGGTTTCCAAGGCAACCTATGATGCTTGCTTTGTGAGGAGCCTAATGACAGTCGCTATTACCAAAGAAAAAAGAATGATAAAGAGATAGTCCACAAACTCCTTTCTTGCTCACTGGCCTTTTTGTTGTCAACCATTAATATTGAGATTGTAATGATTTATTATAGTTGGTTAGGCCTAAAGCTGCCTTAAATTTCTCTTTTACAATATTCCTTCGTATTCTGTTATTCCAAACTTGTACTAAATACATGAACGATTCGAGACCTATCAATCACACAAATTATAAACAGAAAGAAAAGAAGACAAGTTTTACCACGATTCACCCAAGAATAGGGCTATGTCCTGCCAGAAGTTTCTTATTATCAACTTCACAAATCTCTTGTTACAATGTATGCTCAGTACATAAAGAGTATTTATATGCAACTTAAGATGTCCTAATTAGGGTCCAATCAGATTTTCGTTCTGCTGCAGAACTACGGCTCTTCATGGGCCTAAGCCCAAACCTCCAAGTAAAAAACCCCCACCTGTTCACAGGGGAGCGAGACCGCCGTGTTTGTTCGGGGTTCTACAGATCTGGTCTCGTGAAGTATGCACCAACTCTAACAATCTCCCACTTGGTAAATACTTTACACATATGGAAAACTTCCCAAGACTCTGTTTCTTCAAGCCCATCTCAATAGCACACCACTCAAACTTTGCTAAACTAACTGCTTTAGTCAAGAAATCTGTGTTGTTCACTGTTGTATCGACTTTCTCCAAGATTATCACCTTTTCTTCAATCTTTTCCCTGATGAAGTGATATTAGATATCAATGTGCTTCGTCCATGAATGAAATGAAGGATTCTTTGCTAAGAAGATAACACCTTGATTGTCACATTTCACCTTCATTGCTTTTTGTTTAAACCCAAGCTCAGCACATAACTTTTGAAGCCAAACCGTTTCCTTTCCAGCATGAGTAATTGGCATATACTCTGCTTCTGTAGATGAAAATGTAAAAATACTTTGCCTTTTGCTCATCCAACTCACTGCCCCACCAAACAGATTATACACATACCCGCTTGTAGACCTCCTGCTATCAATATCTCCCCCTAGTCAGCATCAACTGATCCTACAATATCAAGATTCTTCTTACTTCACCTACCTCCATAACATAATGCAAACTCTGACGTGCCACGAAGATATCTAAGAACTCTTTTGATTGCAGTCTAATGTTTTTTCCCAGGATTAGACATATATCTACTCAATACTCCCACTACTTGGGCAATATCTGGTCTCGTACACACCATGGCGTACATCAAGCTTCCAACTGCACTAGCATAAGGTACGTGTGTTACATCTTCAGCTTCTTCCGTAGATAACTTAGTTCCCAAAAGCATGGGAGTCCCTACCGGCTTGCTTTCAGACATGTTGAATTTCTTCAACACTTCTTTAATATACTTTTTCTGACTTAGCCATAGTTTTCGATTTTCCCAATCCCTCTTTATCTGCATGTCCAAGATAAAGTTTGTTGGCCCGAGGTCTTTCATGTCAAACTGTCTTGCCAACAATGCCTTCACAGTGCTAATCATCTTCCTATTATTTCCAATCAACAGCATATCATCCACATACAAGGTTAAAATGACAAAATCAACCCATAACTTTTTCACGTAGACGCAGGGATCAGCATAACTGCGAGTGAACCCAAGCTGAATGGCATATGTATCAAACTTCTGGTACCACATCCATGGTGACTACTTTAGTCCGTACAGAGACTTCTTCAATTTACAAACTAGTTCTTCCTTGCTTTTGCTGATAAAGCCTTCGGGCTATTTCATGTAAATTTCCTCCTCTAAGTCCCCATGAAGGAAAGCTGTCTCTATATCCAGTTGCTCAACCTTTAGATCATAAGCAACTATCATGGATAAGACACATTTGATAGATGTCAACTTTGCTACGGGAAAAATATCTCACCATAGTCAATTCCCTCTATTTGCGAGTACCCATTTACAACCAGACGTGCCTTGTACTTTTCTACCATTCCATCTGCATTTGTTTTCATCTTGAAAATCCATTTGCACCCAATTGCTTTCCTATCTTTAGGCAATTTCACATGGCTCCATGTTTCATTCTTGTCTAGTGCCTGCATCTCCTCTTTCATAGTATCCTCCCACAGATTTGCATCCTCCGAGGTCCTTGCCTCTTTCATTGTGCTAGGATCATCACCAATAATACTGCAATGCAAGCACTAGGAGAATACCTGATAGGTGGTCTCCTAACCCCTGTGGATCTCTTTATGACAGGTGTGGTCTCTATCTCTGAGCCAGCATCTGAATCCTCTACATTAGAAATATGAATATCTTGCTCAGACCCAACTTACTCAGTATCTGAAGTATCTGGTGCGGTTTGTGGGGTAGTCTCCCACTCTTTATATCCCAGGCTAAGATCAATCTGGACATGTTTTGGCTGTTCCAGTACATCTTGGACAGCCGCCACCTCCTTTTGTATTTCCCTGAACACAACATCTCTGCTATAAACTGTACTATTGTTTTCTTGATTCCATAACTTGTACCTCTTGACCTTATCCTTATAACCAATGAATATGCACTTCACTGATTTGCTGTCAAGTTTGCTCCTCCTTTCTTTTGGCACATGCATATAAGCATCACACTCAAACACCTTAACATTATCCAAACTCGCCTTCTTCCCGAATAATGCCTCAAACGGTGTCTGATCCTGTAAAGATGATGTAGGTGACTTGTTCTTCAGATAACAAGCCGTAGCTACAGCTTCTGCCCAGAACTCTGGCACCAAGCCTGCACAACTCAACATACTCCTCGATTTCTCTATGAGTGACTGATTGAGTCTCTCAGCCACCCCATTCTGTTGAGGTGTATATGGAGCTGTTTTCTGTTTTGCAATGTCGTTTGCCGCACAGAATTGCTCAAACTTGTCTGTGCAAAATTCCTCTCCATTATTTGTTCTCAGTACCTTTATCTTTTTTTCCATCTGATTTTCTACCAATGCTTTAAACTCACGGAACTTATCAAATGCTTTAGCTTTACTCTTAATGAAATAAATCAATGCACACCTTGAAAAAGCATCAATGAAAGAGACATAATACCTCGATTTTCCAAGAGATTGGACTGGAATTGGCCCAAACATATCACTATGTATTAAATCCAGAATACCCTTTGCCCTCATGCCAGCGAACTTAAAACTCACACGGTTCTGCTTGCTATGTAGACAATGCTCATAGAAATTGAATCCCATAGAGCAATCTGGGACTCCCTTCACCATTTGCTTTGATGATAAATTAGATAGACCCTTTTCACCGATATGCCCAAGCCTCTGATGCCACAACATAGAGGATATTGCCTCATCATCAGTTGCCTTCTCAGAGATAAAACCTCCACTGCACTGACTTTGTACTGTATTTCCAAGCAGCTTGTACAACGTACCATACCAAACACCTCGTGTAATTACTAATGATCCATGAGTCATCTTGCACAAATTTTTATCACAGCTGAAATTCACTCCCCCATCTGCCATCTTGTTGACTGATATTAGGTTCCTGCTGAGATCCGAAATATACATCATGCCTAGAAATGTTCTGATTGTCCCATCATTCATCCTCAACTTTACCTTCCCACGATCAATAATTTTCACCGGAGAGTTATCTCCCAGTAAAACATTTCCCCCATCAAAGGTTTCATACTCACGAAATCAGTCCCTGTAAGGTGTCATGTGAAAGGATGCTACTGTGTCAATTATCCAAACACTCTGATCTGATTGAGCCAAACAGGATGTCATATTTATGTCACCAGCATCATCATCATACTGGTTCCTATTACCTAAAGCTGATATCTCACATGTTCGATTTTCAGGGTTCATACTCTTAATTATGCACTCCTTCTTTAGATGCCCAGGCTTCCTACACTTCCGACACTTCAACCCAGATTTATCCCTACTTTTCAATCTTCCTCTAAACTTGGGTTTATCACTAGACCACTTGTAGTCTTTATCATGGGTTCGCCCTCTCACAGATAAGGCCTCATTTGACGAGTTTTATGTACCCTGCCGCCTCATCTCCTCAGACAATAGGGCTGCCACAACATTCTCAAAAGACAGATCAGTCATACCACTACCAATCGCAACTATCAAGTTATCCTATGAATCAGGCAGTGAACAGAGTAGCGTAATAGTCTTATCGTCATCTGTCACATTAATACTAATAGATAATAACTGACCTATCAAAGTGTTGAACTCATTTAGATGAACAGAGAAAGAATCACCCTCATCTATCCAAAGGTTGTACAACTTCTTCCACAGAAACAGTTTGTTTACTAGATATTTACTCTGGTAAAAGCTTTTCAGCTTCTTCCAGAGATCTTCAGCAGTCTTTTCTCCAGAAATGTTTATCAGGACATAATCGACCAAGCACAACCGAATCAGACTTCGTGCCTTCCGATCGAGCTTCTCCCACTCTGTGATGGTCACTGAAGATGATGTCGAAACCACCACCGACGACGCCTCTGCCGTGGACATCGTACTCTTCAGTATCTCATCGACTATCACCGTCCACAGATCTCTATCCACGAGTAGATCCTACATCTTTAGTTTCCATAACTCGAAGCTCTTCCCTCTGAACTTCTCAATTTCAATCCGTGATCCAATCAACATCTCTGATCGTTAATCCTCGAACACAAGGCTCTGATACCAATTGAATGATTCGAGACCTATCAATCACACGAATTATAAATAGAAAGAAAAGAAGACAAGATTTACCCAAGTTCACCGAAGAATAGGGCTACGTCCTGCCAGAAATTTCTTATTATCAACCTCACAAATCTCTCTGTTACAATGTATGCTTAGTACATAAAGAGTATTTATATGCAACTTAAGACGTCCTAATGAGCGTCTAATTAGGTTTCCGTTCTGCTGTAGAACTACAACTCTTCATGGGCCTAAGCCCAAACCGCCAAGCAAAAAAAATAGGCCCAACTCATGTACATGGCCCAAAAAACCAAGCCCAAACTGCCAAGCAAAAAACCCCTGTGTTCATCTGGGGTTCTACAGATTTGGTCTCGTGAAGTATGCACCAACTCTAACAATACATACACAGACAAAGAAACTACCCTAGAATGAAGCATTTACATCATCATCTCAACAAGCACATAAAATAACTATGAGAATTAATGGAATTCCCCATCATTAATATTCATCAAAAAATAATTGTAACATCCACAGCAATTGGTAAACAAAAATCTACATCTACATAATATTATTGAACCTTGAATACAACTTAGGCATAAAATATAGCCTTCATGTCATAACTACTTCAAATGAGCTTGGACTTCTCAATCCTTTAAACGAAACACATCATATTCAACTAGAGTGTCAAACTACTTTAATGAAGCCTAGATTCTCATAAAAAGATTTTTTGTTTTCTCCTTAGTGATGAAGACATCAGTTAGAGCTGCCTTTGAACACAGAGAAGCCTTCAATAATTTTAGAGCCTAAAAGTTACATGTAACAAATAAAGAAACGACAACATCAACACAGAATCCATCGTATATATTGGAAACAAAATATACATATATTTGTATGTGACAAAGTAACATTCCATAGAAATTCGAAATTCAAACGAATTAAGTAAGCAAATCATGTACAATGAAGTCATTACCTCATCAACCCCAAACTCAACCTACCTTTCCTTAAGTGCACCAAAGCCCTTAACATTGCACTTGTTTAGTAGAGAAATGCCATTAATCATTGACAATGATGTCACTTACAAATCATCCATCACCATGTATTTAGTAAAACCCTTCACATAACCTCCCTCGCTGGTTGAACTACCCGTTGCATTATCTGAACTAATAAAGTCAATCTTATAACACATCGAATTTTTGCATTGAGCACAAGGGGTGTTTAGTCGATTAGTCACACACTAATGACTATTTACACAAATGTGTATGTTCCTATCCACCGGGTATTGACTAGTGTCAGGCAGCAAGACTGGAACACCTTTTACAAAGGTTGGCGAACAGAGTTTCAAAAGTGAGTCCTTAATTTGATTACTTTGCATGTAAGCCTCATTCAGATTTTTAAGGCTCCGGTACAAGTCTCCTTTGCAGCCAACTATAGGTAAAGAAAGAAGGTTGAATAGGAAATCAACAAAATCCTTTTCAACTTCGACAAATAGGACTTGGTTGGCCTATTTGTCAATCAATAGCTTCAGGCTCAACTTGGTGTCTGACATAGTTAATGCTGCTACGAAGAAAAAAATAACACAGTTTAGATTCACATTCCAGATAGTTTATATAAAATTCATAGAAGCAGGATCTGGTTGAATCTAAAACAGAAAGATTAGTCATGGAGAAAAAAAAAACTAGCAAAGAAACTATAATACCCTTCTTCCTCTCCTTAGAACAAAAGGATCATTTCAAGTTCAGTAATAAAATTTCCACATCAAAGTTCACCCAAAAGAAATGATGAAAACCTTCAAGTTAGGAACAAGTTAACACCAAAAGATTTCAACTGAAACATACCAATCACCAAATATATCATCTTTCTTTTTTCAATGAAGAACAAAATATAACATTTTTATTAACCAGTAACAAAAGAAATCAATGTGTTTCATCAAATTTATGAATTTCACACGAATTGGAAATTAACAACTCATAATCATGAGCAAAAAGAAGAAATAATTGAACTTTTAAGACAGTCAAATATCAATCATGTTAGGATATCCACATGCCAGTTATCCCACATCAGAAAAGAAATAAAAAATAAGAGTGGGTTACATATATGGTTTAGACCTAAGACTCATGAGCTTAAGCTTTTGAGTCATATTGGTGCCCATCCATGTATATTAAGCTCGTGGTCGTGTGATCTCCCATCGTGTGAAGTACTACTTAACAAGTGGTATCAGAGCCTGGTTCGAGTTGATCACAATCGTGTGACTCCAAGATGCTGCCCCATAGTTGAGTTTATGGATGAGAAGCGTTTGTGTGCCCACAGTTGTCTGCTCCATGAGGACTCCCATGGTTTGCCTCTCCCATAGTTAGGCTTTTGATCTAGTGGTCGGTGGCTCTATTCAATGGGGTGTTTGGTATATAACTCAAACGAGAGGGGAAGATTTATTAGGATATCCACATTCGAGTTATCTCACATCATAAAAGAATAAAAAATAAGAATAAGTTATATATATGGTTTGAACCCAAGACTTATGAGCTTAAGCTTTTGAATTATATTGGTGTTCATTCATGTTAAGAAAAGTTGAAACTCACATTTCCCAAATTTTGAAGAAGAAAAAAAAATCAACTAAGCCTTTGTAAGGTATCTACTTTATATATCTTCATTTATCAAGCCACAAAATAGGTAACATCATATTCCTTTTTCCCTTAATCCTCAAATTTCTATGCATCCAAGCAGAGCCTAATGTTCTTATTCAGTGTATAGCTGAAATTAGAGAGAAAGTGGTGAAACAAATTACTAGAGTAGCAATCGAGATGGGTTGGGTCATTACGGGTCGCTATCACTTTGGGTTACGAGTTGGCCAGGTCATTACGGGTTGCTGGTCACTTTGGGCTGTGGGTTGGATCATCTCGAGTCAAGTTTGGATCATATCGATCTCAAGTCATGTTAGGTCTCAGGTCATTTTGGATCGGACCATTTCAAGTTTAGGCTCGGGTCGTTTCATGTTTTCAAGCAAGCTCAATAAGACCCATTGGATTTACTCTATTTTTCCATTTTTTTGGTCTCCAATTTTCGAGAAAGTCATTTGAACTCCACTTCAAATTTAGATTATCCTGCTATTTTTTATATTTCAATGTAATTAAGTTCACAAAATATGTTAGTACTAACTTTATATAATTTTTTTCTCATTTCAATATATTTAACTAATTATGATTGGATTAAATGTAAATCAAAATTATATATAGAAATAATATAAATTTAAGGAATTTAATAATTTAATAACTAATAAAATATAAAATTAACTTTTTTTTCATCATATATGATAATGACGAAAGTTGAAGTGCATGATCTATATGAATATAACATTGAATCTAATGGTCATTTTTGTAAAATAAAAAGTATACAATAAATTATAGATGATAAGATACATTAGTATTATTAATTTATTAAACTAGATATCAATTGATAAGTTGACACATATATGTAATTATGTGTTCATGTATATCATACAATTACGTCGAATCCTTAAAACATGTTAAGCATAAAATATTATAATATAAGCATGTAGCTTAAAAAAATGATAAGCAATTACACATTTACACACTTGTTCTACATATGAATTAATCATACTTAGAGTTACTTATATGTAACATTAATTAGTTATTATTATTATTTAATAGAAAAGAATAAAAATTAAGGTTATTGATAGTAAAAGTTAAAATATAATATAATAAACAATCTATTTATATTATCTCATTCTAAATTGAATTTTTTTATAATGATTAATTTATTTGTTATATTTAACTAGTCTTATTTTAAAGAAAAACAATGTTTTTAAAAAGATTAAAAATTATAGTTTACATAAGATATATAAATAGATTCTATCAAAACTCTGAAAATTCAAAACACTCGTTGTATTGTGAATTTGTAACTGACTAGTTGATTAAAACTAAATAAATAATTATTATGATATAATTAATTTTATTTGATAACTAAATTCTACTTCTAATCAATTATTACATCAATTTAATAAGCAAATCATTCTTCTTTTTTATTTCTTTTTAAAAAAACATATCGTTTCAGGTTTGAGTCGTTTTTGGTTTGAGTAATTTTGGGTTCAGGTCATATCAGATTCGGATTTGTTAGATCGGATCGAATTTTCGAGTCAGATCATATTTTATCACCTCTACTGAAATTACCAAATCCTTGATGCTCACCTGATGGGCTCTGTTCTTCGAGCTGTTGAGTGCTGCTACTAGAACTGCTATTTCAGCCCTCTTATGCCAGGGAATTGCAAAAGGCAAAAAACGCTTTGTTTTGCATGTGAGTGTTGATTTTCTCCGTGACCACACCTTCGTTTTGAAAATTGAACTAAGACTCCATTGACCTTTCCACAAGTTAATTAAAAATTTTAATTAACTTAGCCTCCCTCAAGTAGCCTAACGGTTATTCCATAAAATGTGTCATGTCTGTGAGATCCAATACCCATATTTGCTCAAGACATTCAAAAACTACGCTAGATTATAAGCTTAAAGTTAAGCACAAAATATTACTAGCAATACCCTTATGGCCTTGTTTGGGTTTTATTAAATCCAATTTAAATTATCAAAACTTAAAGTTTTTAACTCTAAAAACTTTTTATTTAAAAAAAACTCTAAAACCTTTTAGTTTTAATGATTTAATTAAGTACCCAAACAAAACATATATACATATATATATATATATATGATCAAACGAGAATTTTAATTAATCAATAATCAAGTCATTACATATAGGTTTATCAGTGGATTGGATTTTGATTCGAATCTGATCAGTCTTCAACCCATATAGTCATATATGAATAGAGATTTTGATCCGAATCTGTTAATCCATTTAACAAATAAATCAAATTTGGATTTGGATTTGGATTTGTTTTGATCCCTTCCGATAATAACTTGATTCGATTTCTATATTATTATATTGTATGTATTATTTTTTGTATCATATATATGTTTTGTTTTTATAATATAAAAATATGTATATGTTCAAAGTTAATACTCTCAAAAGTGAATCAGATATGTTATGTAACTTATATAAAATACATGTATTGATAAAAAGATTAAATAATTTTTTTTAAAATCCATATCAACAGCAATATGCCATCTTTTTTCTCATTATGAAAAAGAAATTTGAAATATTTTTCTCATAAACCATTCAAACTCAGCTGCATAATGCAGCAAAATGAGAGGAGAAGGTTTGATGATCATGAAATCATGACGATAACCTAAATTAAGATTCTGCCCTTTGAAATTCGATATTAACAGGAGTGATGATTGAAACCATGGTACTAGATAATTGTTTGGAAAATTTTAGAGAAGGCAATTTATCAAAATGAATAGGAGAGGATGACAGTTATGGCTTCAAAGTACGATCAGGTCATTTTTTTTATGTTTAATTGTCTACGATGCAAGAAGGTTACAACTAATTTATTTTAAGTTTCAATGAAGCTCTATTATTGTTTTGCACTTTACATTGTGAAAAACAACACACAGCAACTTCTATAAGTTTTATGGATTAAGAGCACTTGTGTTTGAAGAATTCTCAGAATTTTCAATCACTGAAAAATGTATTTTTTATAGAAAAGAAAAGAAGAAGATGAAAAAATTCCATAGAAAATAACAAATAACAACTCATTTTATAGAGCTACTAAGTGTCTATTCACAAAAAGCATTTTGGTTCAGAGTTCAACTATCAAAACGTTCAAAAAATTAGAATTTTGTATTCTGGTAGTCGATTGTGGCTCAAAATTTTCACTTTAATAATCAGGTATCGAGCTGACAATCGATTATGGTGATGCCATTGACGGTTGTCCAAACCTACTCTCCAATTCTGGACACCTATAATCGATTATAGAACTCTACAGCCCACTGTAAAAAGTTTATGTCTAATCCTAGAGTCGATTACCCCTTCTTGTAGTGGACTACACTATGCTAAAATCAGAATTTCTATTTCTTTCTCTTTTCTTTTGATTTTCCAAATCATCTCAAGTATAAAACCAAGTTTTATTTTGAAAAACACTAACACTAACAGACAATTAACTCTTCATTTTATCTTGTCGTATTCGTGTTAGACTCTAACTCCAAAAATAGATATAACAATTGAATACTCCAAATTTAAATATATATATATATATATATATATATATATATGAGAAAAATTACGAAAAGCAAACGAGTTCGACTCCCATACGCAAGTCCGCTAGTCTGATTCAATGGTGTCCATGAATCCACGTTTAGTTTCAACAAAATGATATGGGAAGATTTGCGATATTGGTTGGCACGAGGGGTTTTGAGAGTGAATCGTTAGTTTTATTCGATTACAAGCAAGCATGATTCAGGTTTTCGAAGTTATGGTACAAGCTCTGTATGCAGCCAGCCATTTTTTTTTCACACCAAAACACCACTAATTATGGTACCAACAGGCGACAGGCATAGAAAGGATGTTGAATACGAAATCAAAAATCTTTTTTCTACTTCTACAAAGAGTACTCTGTTGGCTTTTTTGTCAACCAATAGTTTCAAGCTTAGTTTGGCAGCAGCAGAGGTTTGTTGAAACTGCAAAGCAAATGTAACAATTTGCAATTTTGAGTTGAATTCTCCAAACAATCATTTTCAAATAGCAAGAAGCTCCTGTTTGTACAAAAATATGAAAATTTTCTTTTGCTCAAGTGAAGAGGCAAGTTTTAACAACATAGATGATTTCATTAACATTCAAAACAATACAGCAATTCGTGTCAAAACTTCAAAATATAACCAACACACTTCTCCTACTAAAAGCAACCCACAAAAAGATTGGGGATGTTGATGACTGAATGTATGGAAACAAAAGAGGAGCATTTGCACAAAGATTTGGTAATTTACGTTTCCAAGAGGGAGTCCTTATTTTGGCTAGGCTGCACATAAGTATCACTTATATTTTCAATGCTCCCATCCTTCCTTTGCTAGCAGCCTTATCACAGTGACCACAGGCAAAGAAAGGATGTTGAAAATGAAATTAACAAAATCTTTCCCTGCTTCTGCAAATAGAACTCTGTGACCTTTAGTGTCTATCTGAAGCTCAAGCTCACTCTGGTAGGTGCCGTAGACTGATGTCTGTAAAATGGGTTAAATGTATTTTCGCTACAACATTATGAGATATTGTTTATGCAGAGAGAGGTACTAATTCCATGGAGAATTGGAACAGGCAACCATTACAAGCGGCTGCCGACTCTCCACTTCATATATGCAGTCATTTTTTCAGCAGTATATTTTGTGCTTTACCATTATTTTACTCGAGGTTAGTAAGCCTCTATGATCTTCTCCATTAATTTGAATCCGTTTCCTTTTGAGTAGTGTCTTAAATGAAGGCTAAAGAGTAAGAGATCATGCGTTGTTAACAAAAGATTCGTGTACTGAAGATATAGGGGTCATCAGCTCAAGCTCTTCACTCTTGTTTCTGGGTTAGTTTATATGTTCCTTAGCTAAATCCGATGCCCACATAAACAATATACCAGCACAGGCAAGACTCGATGAACCAATCATATTTTGGGTCCAACTCACTCTATAACACAAAATTACTTGGTGACAAGAGTATTAAGCTTAATAGCTTATAATGTGATGGCAAACTTACTATCACATGATTCTTGGCTCAATCTGCAATCACGATAAAAACCTGGAACTCTTAAGTGACTAACGTTCAACTGCTAGTGTGGGGGCTCAAAATGGTGGAAATTCCCCATCTTCACATCTCACAATCCTTTTTTGAATGATGCAAACTCATTGATAGTTTGATACTGACTCTGAAATATTAGTCCACCTGAATTCCAGCATCAATGCCAAAAAGGATAACAGCAGGCAGCCAGGAGGCATTGTCATATTCATATTCGATTGCCATGTATCAACAAAAACAGAGTAGTTCTGGAAACTTAGCCAGCATGTCGACCTTAGCAAAAGAAAAAAACGAATTTCTAGAAAGATAATCGACTTGCATAAGGTAAACTTCTTATCATCTATTTTGCCTGGAAAAAAAGTCCGTAGAATTCATTTCTAACACTGAATATACAAAATCATTCCTTCTGTGGAACAAATGACTTGTGTTTACAAGGATGTTACAGCACTGTACAACCTGGTGATGGTGTCAAAGGAACTTAGAAAACTAACCTCCTGCAAACAATCAAATGGATACAGCATGAGGAAAGGGAGAAAAAAATGAACTTCAATTCACTAAGAAAATTAATTACACAACAAAAATACAGTGGCCCAACTACAATTTCTCCCATAAATGAAAACAATAGTGGTCGCTCCAGTCACTGTGAAACAGTTAAAATTCAACTAAAAACTGGATTTACAACTAATTTAAAGAGCAACTGCAACAAATCATGTAGGCCAGACTTCGCTGGAAACTTCCAGCTCCATTAAAGGGAAGTGCCTAGAACTGTTCAGAATCCTTCCAGCAATTTTAAATATTTCCCTTTCCCAAATTTTATAAAACTCATGTTTGCATGGTTTCAGTATATGTGCTGCCTCACATCTCTACAATCATGTATGCTTTTCATTTTGGCTGTGCAACTAGACTAAGGATAAGAGAAGCATGATTCATGATCTAGAAAGAACCAACAGAGACACTTTACGAGGAGCCATGTGAAACAGTAAACACATTCTGATGAAGTATGGTTATATGACCTAGATGGACATAACACACAGGCTTATGCAGCTGTCCCAAAAAAGGTACATAAGGCTCTGTTATGCTTAGCAGTTAAAAAGCAAAAAGTTTACGCTCTCAAGCAACAAAAAACAGCTTTGTGGAAAACTTTTTTCGAGGTGATGGTGAAGCACAATCAATAAACCAATACAAATCTTTTCTCTTAAAATTTCAAGGGCTACTTTATGAGAATAACCTATCCAATGAGCTTCCATGTCATAAAAATAAAACAGTGTGCTCTTGCATCCCCTCAAACAGCAGATTTAAATATATTCAACTAATAAAAGTAAACCAGCAGTGTAAAACATGAACCCTTCTTCTTTGGATTCACCCATTTAGTATAACATATACTGAGGGAGTACTATTCTTGCAGAGAAACAATCATGAAAAAAGCTTAATACCTCGCAGATTTTACCAGGGACAGATAATTTCAATGCCTGATAAAGTTGCAGCAGACCAGATTTAAGCTACTAAATTGCAAGAGCTCCCCTCAATTGCAGCAGTGTTACAATGTACTCAACAACGTAAGAAAGTCTGATGGTTCCTCATCTTCCTTAACAATCTGCTCAAAATCAGCATTCAAAATCCATTCAGAATACCCATAAGATACTACAACAATTGATCAGCATGTGCCCTTACAGCTTAAATACAAAAGAATGGAACAGGAACTAACACAAGATGAAACTGAAATAATAAACAGAGAAAAAGCTCATAAATTCTTTCATACAAACAAGTCAGACCCCACATGTGCCTGCTGATAGTAACTAAAGCTGCCAGACAGAAAAATAAGCATGGAAATTGACAGGTTCAATACCAAAGCAAAATGCATAACCTTCACTTTACAAACTAACTTCCACATTGTCTTTGAACTTCATGAACCAAGAGTAAACCACAACATTTACACAGAACATAAAAGAAAATAAATTATAAAATCCTTGGTTTGCTTAGCTTTTTTTTACAACAACACTTTAAGCACTCATTAACCCAAACACTAAATCAAATAGCACTAAAATCAGCTTAAAGCATCTGATTATAATTTTAATTTGAAAAAAAACTAAGCCAAACCAAGCTTTAAACTACTATTTGCTTCTAACTAAATTACAGGCAGCTAAAGCTGATAACCCTTAGTAGCATGCAAATTATCCTCTATATTCTCTAGATGACATTAGACTAACCAATGCTCTTGAAGCATCCTACAAATTAGACTTCTTTTTTTACAAGGTGCAGCTTGCACATGCTATACCCAAATCTATGGTGGTATGGCCCAGCATTCCCACCTGGAAGATGAAGACTATATCAGAAAAAGAATATAACTAGGGTTAAAATCTTGGCATTCAATCAGTCATTTTCCCCTTGTTATTTTAACTATTTTGAAATGATAATCTCATCCAATTTACATTTAGTTCCATGTACAACCATTCTTGACAACAAATCAAATCCACCTTTATACCTCATATTGATACATTTCTTCTGAGTAAAAACTCCAGACTACTACATCCAGTCAAAATTTTAAAACAACAATGGCAAGAATAAGAAGGTTTTGTGCTCCATTATTCTTAGATAAAGGACCTGTATTTAACAGCTTGCCAGATTCATATTTACAAGACATCACTCTGGTCTTTCTCCTTCTACAGTTAAATCACCAATTATCATGTGCATATGACTTGAATATAGTAACCTTGAACAACTTATAGAGTCAGAGATAACTCCATTTTTTCCCAGGTCATCAAAATCTTAAATAGAATAAGATTAAATCATAAATGACATACATTACTTTTTGTAGGTCATACAGGACATAACATAAAGCTTTACTCACTATAATCAATACAAATTACAAAATTTATGTGCGGAAAAATGTGAAGAGTTCAAACATTAACTCCATACCTTAACAGGGGTGTCCTTCGGCAAACCCATTTGTGTTAGAACATCAAAACCAGCTTGATTCCAGTCAATCTCTTCTAGATCACCTAACCCTCTGTTTCTATGTAACTGAACCCAGCTTTTCTCAAGACAGAAAGACCTTCCTAACCAAAAATGCAGAATCCAATCCTTTTTTTGGCCTACATCTGCACTTGGCGAGAAAATTGCAACAGCAGATTTAGAATCCAGATCACTCATACAAAATTTCGGGATCTTTTCCATACTGGGCCAGCGACATACTAATGGATGCCTAAGATTACAACCTTTTGAAACACTATCCTCTATCAGTTTTGAGATATCAGAACCTACACCTCTCAAAGGATAATTTCTCCATGGTCCACTGCAATTATTGACAGAAGTCGCTTCCTTGTGACAAGAATCACCACAAGCTACTCTATCAGGAGATATCTTTAAGTTGCACTTTTGAGTTGAATATCCCTCTCTATTTCTAACACCATCCTTGGAACCAAAGACAATTTCTATACTATCTGGCTGACATAAAGTGCAAGTGTTGTCATTTATCCTGATACCATCTTTTTGACTGACAAGACTTGTTGGAGTCTTTATGACTCTAATATTATCAGTCATCCCTGGCAGCTTAAGAGACTTCGACAAGCTGCCTCGGCGCTCTGCAAGAGAAGGTAAAACTTTTTTAAATGGTGATGAGGACTGAGAATGTGGTTGCGACGAGAAATTGACACCATGATTTTCTGGGCTCTTAGTTATGGGAACAGAAGAGGTTTTGGGTGAGAGAAGAGACATGTTAGAAAGGTTAGACAAAGTTGAAGACACTGGAAGAGAGAGTGAAGTAGCAGAAGGAGAATCCAGAGACGATTCTGAAAAATACTTTGAACTAGCACTTGAATCAGATGACATAGAATCTGGAGAGAGATATGTAGGTGAAGAAGATGAAGGCGGTGATGAACGTACGATCATCATAGAATCAGAATAGACCCTCGAGAGGGATATATTGGGCGCTGACACAAAATCCTTCATAACACCAGAGGCAAACTTACGCCTGAGAACACTCCAACTGCTTTCTCTAGCAGGAAGGTGGGTTTCATGTTCATTATCCGATGACGCAAATGGTGGAACAAAACCTCCCATAATAGCTTTCTGGAAAATCTCAAAATCAACATTATTCATGTCAACTTTCCTCTCACCTGGAAGTATCTTCAATGTTGATTCCCTGAGCTCCACTCTATTTCCAGATTTATCCATCAAAGGTAAAAGGTTCGCAAAAGCATCCCAAAAATAAGCAGGTTCTGCCCCTTCCTTGATCATTACTATGGGCCCTTGTACTCTCTCGTACCGAACAATCTGACAAACAGCCCCTCTCGCATCCCTTTCCATAATGGATTCACAATTCTTACCGATCCAGATATATATTGCAGAAGGTATATGAACAATAAATGCACCTCTAGAATCCAGAGCAGATGGAGAAGGATTGTTCAACATCTTTGGTACAAGATGCAAAGGATCATATGGAGAGTGTGGGGCAATTCTATACATCCTCAACAAAGAACTAGGGCTAAGTGGAAAGGCATGAACCCTCTTTTGGCACTGCAACAACTGGCAAGCAAAGCCCATATTTGGATCGGCAATACCTCTTGCTGCCTTCACATACTGAAATGCATCATCGAAACTCTGCCCTTCCCTCCACATCAGATATGCTATCACGAGAGAAGTAGACCGTGATACCCCCTGGCAACAATGGACAAAAACCCTTCCACATTGTTCCCTAACATCTTCGAAATAATCGAAAACATCATAAAGAATACTAGTAATATCCTCTGATGGACTATCCTGCAACCACAAGGTTCTGTACGCAAAATCGGACTTGAAATACTCAGGACAAACAAAACCCACACAATTCAAAACATGGGTAATCTCATTCTGTTTTAGTATGTCCCTATCCCTGGCAACGGCGTCACCACCAAGATATATATGTTCTGCCACCTTTGAGCATTCTTTATCAAAGAAAGCAATCTTATCCTTCTTAACAAGCCCGTTATTTTTGTCTGAGTTTCGCTGAATTGATGACAAGTCAAGCTTTAACCTCTCACCACATTTGTTCCCACTCGGGGTTGGTGGCTGTGGCCACTCACCAAGATCGTCAGAACCCGCCTTTGGCCATTCATCTAAGCTCCGGCGAGCAATAGATAATGGCTGCAAAGGTGGCAAACAAGACCTAGCCTTCCAGTTCTGTTGGGACCGTGGAGTTAAAGGAACAGGAAACCGACGATTGTGCCCATTATTATTACCAATGATACCAGTTGGATCTGCTAAATCTTTCTCTTCAATTTCAGAGTTTTGAGCGGAAGTACGGGAAGAAGACCATGAGGCTGAGCGCCAGAACAATTTCCGGGAGCCAGAAAACTGGCTAGGAGCACCAGGATTACTGGCTGTATCCTCTTTTTCCACCATGCCCACTTCAAACTATCAATGAAATCCTAAGCAAATCCTGAAATCTGATGAGACCCTAATTTACCACCATGCCCGGTTCAACATCTCAATAACCACAAGTAAAGAATCGGGCCAAGTCCTCATAAAAGCCCTTAACTTTCACCATGCCACTTCAACAACACATCAACCCAAAAATTTGCTCAACCCCTAATTTGCCACCACCGAACTCAAACAACAAAATAACTAATTTTGAGCCAAATCCAGAAATCTGGTAAAAAACCTAATTCTCCAACATGCCCACTTAAAAAACTCAATGTAGAATTTAATGCAAACCCATAAATCTTATAAAACCCCAATTTCCTGTTTACCTGGATTGGAGAGTAAGCATGATGGGACTAACCAAAGTGCGGGAAGCTAAAACCCACATCAGATCAAGCATGAGCTGTACACGTAGTAACTGCAGCTACAAAAAAAAAAAAAAAAGCTGCAAATCAAACACTTGTGCTTCTAAATGACTAATTTTAACAAAAAAATTAAGAACTTAAACAGTAAATCAATTATTTTAAGCAATGAAATGTAGTTTCAGAAGAAGACCAGGGCTTTCAAAGGCAAAAATCATCAATAATATAACCCAAAAAATAGACAAAGAACTATTGAATCATGTCGATGAAACTTCAAGCCAAAAATTAAAACAAAATGGAACAAATTCATACGAAAACCAAATGATTTATGTGATTTTCTAGGGTTTCCTCCTACGACGGGGAGAGAGAGAGAGAGAGAGATTTGGCACTTACAGAGTAAGATAACAGGAGGTAGCCATCAGAGATGAAGCAGTTTTTGCACACAGGGACACAGAGGGAAAAGGATGCAGGAGCAGAAAGAGGAGAGGAGTGGCACTAACAGTCTATTTCAATGAATAGTTTTATTTCTGTCTTTTCACTCTATTTAACCGATAGGGGGCGAGTGTTAACAGGTTAATTGCGCCGAGCCGAGTTTTAAAATTTATTCTCAAGTTCGGTTCAAAATTATTTTAATAAACTTGAGTTCAATTTGATTTAGTTTGAGTGTGATTCGAATTTAAATAAATTTTAATTTAAGTATAATAAATTTATTTATTAAATTAAAGTAAAAAATAAATATTTAATAAAAATAATTTATAATTAAAAATTTTATAATCCAATAAATTTGAAAGCCAAACAACAAAGCTTTTTTTTTATTTTCGAACTCAACTGGTTTGACTAAATAAAACAGAACTCAAAACTCGATCTCAACTTAATAATACCGAGTTGAATCGAGCTTTTACGAACCAAGCCATAAACCATTCTCAAATAACTCGGCTCGTAACTAGTTATGTAGTCTCAAATTTATAAGTTTCCATTCTTAATTTTTCTTCTCTTTTTTAAAAAATTAGTTCAACAGATAAAGAGTAAATTTCTTCTTTTGATTTTTCTGCTCTTTCAAATTCATTGATTTATTAAGCTTCTTGATAAATTTATAAAAAAAAAGTATTTAATCTTAATTAAAAAGGAACGGATGAAAAATATTTCTTTGTATAATTTTATAATTAAAAATAAATATTTAAATTTAAGTTATGAGAGATATGGTAACCAAATGAACTGATCGACCTTTAGTTTTTATGATCCATTAACCTTAATAAATTGGGTCAATGAAGATATGATGGTAATAAATTGTATGTACTAACTTATTTAAAATAGAGATACTGCAAATTATATAAATAGTAAATACATTCCATGTCAACATATTTTATTGTCTAAAAGGAATTACACTTATTTGTCTTCTTAATACAAATAGTTACGAGATTTGTTATAATTTTTTACTATTGTTCAACCGTTACGGAGATTTTTGCTTCTGTTCAATATGTGATGATTGAAGCTAACTTTGGCTGCTTAATCCGATTAGTTCATTGATGGTCGACAAGTCAAGATCATATTTGTTGTTATAATGGCATAATAAAACATTTTTTAAGTTTTTATGCTATTTTTGTGAAAAAAATGATAAAATATATTCTCAAATCAATTTTTTTTTTCTTTTTCCTCTTTCTTACACTTATTTTTTTATTCAATCAATCATAGTTTAAGTTAGGCTTTTCTTTGGAATTTGGGAAGACCCACAAATGAGTTTTGGTCAGCAAAAGTAAAGTGGAAGTCGGTGTCAAGATGTTGGAATTCAAGTAAGCAATTAACATTGGATTATTAGGTCTATGCTGCCATCATTTTTAATTGTATATTGCATGGTTTTCTACAAGTTAACTCAAGATAAGATTGAATTTGAATATTTTAGGCTATGTTGTAATTCTAAGTCAATACGGTATCCTAAGTTTCCTTCAGCATAACTGTTCTACCAGCTTGATCCAAATCCAGAGCAATGCTGACAAGTAAAAAGAGACTACTGAGAGGGGGGACTAGAATGGAAAATGAACAAATTTGACAAAACTTTTTAATCGTAAATTACAACAACATTGCCAAACTGCTGGCAGCGGAGAATTTGGGATACATTTCTTCTCACGACTAAAATTCCAAAACATCTTTGTCCATCAAATTAACACCAAATAATTATTTCACAGGTGGTGGACAGACAGATTTTTCAAGCTTTCCAATACTTGTACATATATACAAGAGCAAATAAATGCAGCTTCAAATAGTTTACAGATAATAGAAAAATTATTGCTCGTAGCATGACCCAGGGCCAGTCAGAGGTCTTCGTGCATACGTATTTATCACTGGAGCAGCCTGAACCCCACATCTATTCAGTAGGCATCTGAAGTAATGCAACCGAAGTAATGCAGTTAGGGTAATGTTTCTGGTAGAAATGATCTCCCCCCGCTCTATACAAAAAGAAAAACAGATTGGAATAGAGTGCAGCAAATTCAAATAAAAAAAATGCGTATCTAAAATGCTTGACAATTAATTTAAGTGACAACACAAGAGTAGTAGCTTGCCCTTTTTTGTGTAACTGCATCTCACAGGGTAAATTGCTAGTGTTATTGAATCCTAAGGAAGCTATCCTATTTGAAATATACTCTTATAGTGGAATGGAGGGTGGGGAGAGAGAAGACAACAATTTTGATATAGTTTGGGTCTCCAATTCTCATGTAAGGTTGAGAAACACTAAGTCTTGATCTAATTATCTAAATAAAATATTGCCTGTCAGTTGCTGGATCATAAAGAACCACCAAATTCCAACAATGTCAACAACTTTTTTTGGGTTTTAACTGATGATTCACTTTCGCTGAAGGCATACTACAAACCTGCGGCTGCTGCAGCTCAGGGCCATATTGTTTGCTGAACATCTGAAGTATCAGCTGTCTCACCCCACATGCAAACTTCTCCTCCAAGCACAGTCTCTTGCTGAGAAGCATCATCTATTCCTTTGAGTGGCTCAGCAGTATAAACATCATCCCAATGTACATCTAGATGGTCAAGATACCAAAACCCTTGGTTGCTAAAAATGCATCTGAAACCTTTTGCCACAGCCTTTGGACAAACCCCCAGCACCCAACCTATAGCAATAGATAAATAGGAGTGATTTTTTTAAGACCATTTGGCTCAATAATACTAGAGAAATCCAATATAAACTCACCAGTTATGCACCACAGTCCGAGGATTGAGGTTTGTTGAAAATGCATTAAAGGTTTCTTCCCTAGGATGAAAATATTCAGATCATTTGCATGTTTCTATTATTTAGGCAAAGTTGCAGAACTAAGTATGTTGAACTCAGAAACACAGAACATTAAATTCTCTTCCAATAGAAGAACCTTGTATTTTACTTATGGGTACCTGCAGAAGTGATAATTTTTTTTTTTTTTTTGTTTAATGCACAATATTAAAATTCTCAATAGGCAATTTCTTTTTTCCTAAGGCAAAATCAACTATAAATTGCTACAAACAATTTTAAACTTAAGGGTATAGATAAGGACATACCAGTTGACAGGTGTCCAGTTTTTCGAAATTGCTATTTCTTGAGCTCTGAGTACAAAATATTGATATGCATCCTTAGTAGTCATGTTCTGATCCTGAAGCCTGCAATTAGATTGCTCAACAGATTGAGCAATTATGAACCATGGTTAAGTAAACACTGGCTTGATTTTTAGGCATGAAAACATGATGTCTAATTTTTCGTAGATAAGTAAACAGTTTATGATGCAACTATGTGCTTGAAGTTCAGATTGAAAGTGATCACTAATTTCCTTGAATGACAATGAACAAATCCACGGTTGAATTGCCACCAGTGTTTTCAAAAGCATTCATGAGGCACGTCTCGAAGCAAGGTGGTTCCAAATCGCCTGAAGGTGCTTGGAAAAAGGCGAGACTCCAAAAAAGCGTACACCTCTTTATGTGGAGTGTACGCCCTCTTCCCTTAATTCAACGAGGCGTATGCCTCGAGTAAATTCATTTTGCAATTGAATTGACCAAAGCCACATATTTTAGGTTGCATATCAACAAAAAGAAAAAAAAAATTGAAATCTTAAAAAAGTGTAAGGCTGCATCAACAACAAATCTCAAGCTTTGATTCATCCACAGTGCAAGCTTTATTTTCCAATTTTTCTTGAATCTCAGGTTAATTTATCAAGGTAACTTGGATGTTTTATTTTCCAGTATCAGGGTATTTGACGAGGTTTTCCTTTGAGCTCAATGAGTTAAGTTGCTGAGGCCTGAGAGAGAAGGAGAGAAAGAGAGAAAGTTTTGTTGGGGATGAAGAGAATAAAGGAGATGACAAATCTGGAAATAAGAGAAAAAGTTCTCTCAACTTTTTCTTGTAGAATAGAAGTGAAAGCCTAGTTGGCTTTTTTTCTCAACTTGACTGATTCGACTTCTATTCTTGAAAATCCCTTATCTCAATTATTTCCTATGGAGTACAGTAAGTACCTATATCAAATTTATCTTCACATCTAAGATTCTATTACATGAAGCAAAATTGAAAATTTTTATCACACCATGGGTACAGTAATACAAACACACAAAAAGACAACAAATTTTATGAATCTTAAATTTCATTTACTAACTTTTTACTATCTTCATTATTTTATTATTATTTTAAAATATAAATATAATACTCAAAAAGCATGCTCCAACACCACGCCTCATGAGTAGTAAAAAGTTTTACCTTATGCTTTCACCTCTGAAAGCATTGATTTGAACATGGGTACCATAATACTATCATACATTATTAATAACTCCGTTCACCCAGATAACAATTTACTGTCTGATTATATTATTTATATTCTTCATGCATCAATTAAATTCTCAAAGCCTACTACTTTTTCCAAATCTTTAAGAACAGGAGTAGACAAATCTAATAATTCTAGGAAAAGTTAGAAGAAGCATGCCAAGAAAACAAGTGACGCAACAAATCATTCCAACCGACTCCCAAACCCTAAGGAGTCAACTATGATTGCTTTATTCTTATCTTTATCAGATCTGTATAGTTCATGAACTGCAAAACGAAGTGACAGTAGACAGTAGAGGACCAGCAAACCAAAAAAATAAGGCAACAGGGAAAACTAGTCAAACAAAGAAACAGAGCTTATGATTGACATACATCTGACTGATTGCAGTTGATAGTGCATCCCGAGTAAAGTTTGTAACCATGATAAATTTGCATGGCAAGGATCAAAGTGACCCTAAGGTAATCCTATTAGTTCACATTTTCCGCTGTCCCCTTCAAGCTGAACAATATATAGAATACTGTGCCAGCCTATATTGCTTCATCCATACAACAATTTACTTTGGAATTACAAGTAATCACATAATACATGAAAGATGATCAACAAAAAGAGAGAAGGTTTTATCACTGTTTCACATGTGGAGTAGAGTTCCAGCAAGCTGTCAAAAATCGAACCATTTGTATTAATAAACAACAAAAGGCATACAAGCATGGAAGAAACAAAAGAGACAGGGAGGGAGAGAGTTTACAGGAGAAAACCTGCAGATATCAATTACTATGGAGCAAATGAGTGTGGATTACATAATTAACAAGTACATAAAGTTAACTGCATGCTCTCAAACATGAGTTCAAAAATTGTCAGCATGTAATAGCTTTTGACGACATGACTTTAACATACTTTTTACTCCGTATCTACTTATTTACTAGATATAAAGTCATCATTTCTTTGTAGCTCCTCAATTTTCAATTGATGGAAAGATGAAAATTATGATACTTTTGATGTAAGACAGTAACCAAAGAAGAAGAAACAGATAGGGAGATGTAGAAAAGGAGGAATAGAGAGAGACAAGGGAAAATAGGAGAAGATAACAGCAGAATAAGGTGAAGATATGAAAAGATACAGAAAATTAGGTTAAGATAAATAGAGGGAATATGAGGCAGAGATACTTCTCAAATTCAAGTCTAATAAAACCCTAATAGATGTGCTCATACTAAAAACATACTATAAAGTCGTAAATGCCGTATAATCCACACACAGCTACATAACAGCAAAACATATTCCAAAACTGGAAGTATAGGAGCTCTAAGAGTGTTTATTGTTTACAAAACATGCAGGGGATTATGCTGGTGGTCATATGAAAGATAGTAGAGTCTATTGAGAGGACCTCCTTTATTTTCATCACAAGTTGATTCCTACTCTCTCATTACAAATTAGCTGTACTTTCGCAATCAGATGATCTCATTAAGTATCTAATCATAATGAATGACCTCCGTCATCATAGACATCACCTCAAGCAAGACAGAACAACAGCAGCACTTAAACCCGTAGTTCAAAGCACTTCAGTTCTAGGAGCAAAATGGCCAATAATCAAGCTCATAGAGATTATAGCAATCATATTAGTTAAATTTTTTATAGATAATATTCTTCCTTCTATTATTTATATATATATATATATATGAGTATCTATTTTCTTCTATTCTTAGAATGTAAGAGCATATTAAATTTATTTTTGTTGTCATTTTATTACTTCTGCGGTCAATAGAAAGCTTGCAATATCTTAGCTAGCAAGAAGAAAGAAATTGACACTAACCTGTATTAACCTCATCACCACCCAAGTGGAAAAGCTCAAATGGAAAAAAATTTCTCATGTCTGAAAAAACATAATGTCAAACAAAATTTAATAAGGGACGAGAGATAAAAATACCATACCCACCAATATTATATCTAGCAAAAACCTGAGAGTAACAATAACAAAACAAATTCTCCACAGCAAGATGTTAGGTAAATAAGAACAAATAAAGTGCCAGCATTTTAAAGTTCAAACCACCAAGAAGTTATATTCTAGAATAAATATAACAGGGTGGAACCCAGTTTTGACATTGGATTTTGACACGTGTCATGGGGGCACCACATCTACACCAGCACCACGTCACCAACCTGACATTTCAAACCGGGGAGTTCTAAAGAGGCTGTGATTTGGCTGGCCAAGAGAGGTATAATTCGTTGGAGGAACTGGGTCATTGGCCATAACACTATAAAGGACCCAACTCACCTATCATTTACAGGCCCATATATCACCTCCCACCAAGTCCTACAGAGAGTATGATTGGACACATCCATACCATTAGCCACCCTACACACGTGACAGCCTATATACCTCTCACTTCCATGAGGAATGGGCTCTCTCCTCTTGAGAATAATCTAGACCATCTTGGGTTGTCACTCTCTCTCCTCTTCTCCTCCTCCTCCCCCTATCATCAATATCTCTCTTGGATCTTCAATGGCATGACATGGAACTCTTCATAAATACCCAGATATCTGGCATATCCAAATAATTTGCGAGGTGATGACATTGAGAATGAGGGGAAAAGCCAAAGCATATGTCAATATGATTAACACATGCTTAATTACAGTTGTTGATTCCATTTAGTTCAGGCATCATCGACCAAGTGTCGATGGATTTCTTGGTGGTGCTTTCTTGGTGAAGACATTATAAATTTGTAGATCTACAAATTACAATATAAAGACCTACTTCCAACAATAAAAGTAATTAAATCTTAAGGTTTTGCTTTTCAGCTTATCCAGTGACACTTAATAGAGTGGGTGACTAAACATTTAAGACCCTAGTATGAATCCTGGGTTTGCTGATTTTCCCTCACTATTTAGTTCAGTAAGCACATATGAACCCAAGCACGGATGCAACATGTACAACCTCCCCCCCTCCACCCCCTGCCTTGAAAAGATTGAAGTGTTTATATAGTGGATACAAACACTCACATTATTGTTCCATTTCTCAATAGAAAAAATCATAATTTTGAGTGAATCAATGATATCTGTCACATGACCTAAAATTTAAACTAGCACTTTTATATCGTGTGATATCCTTCTGCCTGTTCTGGTGAAATGACAGCACAACTACATCTTTTCACTTCAGGCACCATGTATGTTAGTAAATAGCACTCCTTATTTTATAGTTTTCTTTCCTTCTGCCTGTTCTGGTGAAATGACAGCGCAACTACATCTTTTCACTTCAGGCACCATGTATGTTAGTAAATAGCACTCCTTATTTTATAGTTTTCTTTCCACATCAGGTCATATAGATCTTATGCCTTAGTATACATGTGTTTCATTTCATATGGTATTCTGGCTTTCAGTCCCTAAACTATGTAGCTTCTATCAGAATAAATTCCTAAATTTACATCTCTCTAATCCACCGGCATTCTGGCTCTCAGTCCCTAAACTATGTAGCATCTATCAGAATAAATACCTAAATTTACATCTCTCTCTACCCCCCTGTTCTTTTTTTGCTTTTATGCCAAATGAAAACTAGGAAAAATTAAATTTTTGCAATTTTGGAACAAAGCAAGAATTATGAAGAATGATTTGACAGAACATTGAGTGATTAAGGTAGAAAGCCTAAGGAATTCAGCAAGAGATCAAAACCTCTGGAAATCAAATAGCTAAAGATTCGATGGTCTAAGTTTTCGATTAAGTTGATATCAACCCCCAGAATCTCAAAATATAAAAATCAATAGCACTGACCTGTCAAAATGCCAGAAATCACATCAAACGTAAACTTTTTTGCAACATCAAGAGGCTCTCTGCAGGAAGGAGAAGGCCAAAGATCAGGATATCCAGTTCCCCTGCAGAGAAAGCAGATCGCAAGTTTTACATTTCATGCAACAAAGTATAGTTATAGTAGATCAATTAAAGATGACTAGTCATTTAAGATGCAAAGTAAGAACAATTTCCATCCTATGGTGCTCAAACTCATAATCAACTCCCATGTCATATTCTTCAAGGCAATAGCAACACCCAAATCCTAAAGATATAAATGAATTCAGAATAAAAACTAGAACTTAAAATTCCTACTTTGCTGGGCCAGTTCTAAATGAGATTAAAATTTTTCCCAGAAGATACAAGTCCATGTTTATCTTATTCTAAAATGAATGAAAATATGAGCATTTTCCTTTTATTCCTTAAAAGACGCATTTGGATCAAAGTTGAAATTATTGAAGCCCAAAATCATGTATCCTTTTTGTTGGTATGGTCAGGCAACATGCACTAATCCACTGGATCCCAACTTTCAAAAAATGATTTCTTGAGAAAGAAATACTCAAAACAGTAACCATGTATTAAGGGTTTCAACAGCTATAATAATAAAATCATTTAGAAATACTCAAAAATTTTACCATGATTCTGCATGACCAGGGACGTCTACATCTGCCATAACATTGATGCCTGC
The DNA here is from genome assembly GCA_023935145.1 of Bretschneidera sinensis. Taxonomy (NCBI): domain Eukaryota; kingdom Viridiplantae; phylum Streptophyta; class Magnoliopsida; order Brassicales; family Akaniaceae; genus Bretschneidera; species Bretschneidera sinensis. The sequence goes on along the minus strand of CM043698.1, from coordinate 60,614,869 downwards.
CAAAAACCACACAAATAATTAGGTAGAAAAAAAATATGTACAAATACAGACAGTAGAGGCAAAGCAGCCCCTAATTGCAATCACTCATAGCCTAAACTTGTTTTAATGGCTCATTCACTCATTCAGAGAACATTATCAAAGTGATTTTGCCATTAAATCAGATGGGGGGGGGGGGGGGGCAAATAAAATTAGATATCCCAATAAATTTTCTTAGAAATGTCAGCTCTCACAAAATTTTAAAGCTAAAATGCACCTCTCATTTTGGCGAACCTTTACATTGATAATTGACGCATGGAAACATGAAACAGAAGATAACTATTAGGTTATGGCAGAGCAATGAAGCACTGAATACCAGAAAGATAAACAAGACGAGCAGAAAATTGTATTAATATGCATCAGCGAGGACACAATAACCGAAGCTAAGTTTAATATTTTTGGTAAAACCATTTTATTTTCAGGCCATATGTTTTTCTTCACCAAATGCGTTCCTCTCATATGCCTCTCTTATTCTAAAAGTTAGTTTAACACTATCATTATCATTTGCCAACTCCTTTTTATAACATTTTGTGTTTTCTTTATCAAAATTAAACAACTTGCAACCCTACCAGGAACTAAATACTTCCTAGTATTCAAGGAGCGGCAATCATTGAATCAAGAATTTACAGATGACAATAAGGTTGCACTTGGATTTATGAATTTGAAATGCACGTATTTGAATTTCAAATTAGTTTTTAAAAAAAAGCTTAAATGCAATTTAGAGACTAGAGCTTTTATACTAATATTCATATTGATGAATTAATCTAATATTCATATTGATGAATTAATCCAATATTCAAAACTTGTAAATTTGAAATATATTTTAGAAAGATGACATTTCAAACTCACAAGTTCATGAGACTTGAATGACTTCCTAAAATTGCAAAATTGATAGACTTGAAATTTCATCTAAGTTTTCTAAACTAACTATATATATAAATACATGCATTTTAAATTAATGATTCCAAATGAAGCATAAATGAACGTTAACCTACATAGAATTCAAAATTTTAGTGATGTTATTATTTTTTTTATAAGTAAAATTAGTGATGTTATAATTTAAAAGAGAAGTAATCTGTATGCTTTGAAGAAATGGGTGATAACCTAGGAAAATATTTGGACAAAGGTTCTTAGAAGCCTTTAAAAGCCTTGAGTTACTAGGGCACTGGATAAGTTATACAAGTCTTACATGACAATTTCATATGCATCCTCAACCGTATAGCGCTCCCACTTTGAATATGCACCTTTCCAAAAATTTGGATACGTAGGTACTTCTAAAGGAAATAACTCCTCATCTATGATGTGCCAGTGAAGGACATTCTACTGAACGTAATTCTCAATATCAGAAATACATGCAAAATAATAAGTGAAAGCAAAATATATTAGTGATCAGGTGAGTGCTCAAATGACTTTCAACTCTGAAACACAACACCGCCAAAAAGATTGCAAGTAGGATATCTTACGAGTTTAGCATAGGACATGGATTCAATTATCTGCTTAATGACATCAATCGGAAAATAGTGTCTTGATGTGTCTATTGAATATTGCAAATACATTGGATATTAAGTGATATTCCGGGACAAATTGTGTAAATGAAAATAATAAAATTCACTCAGTGAAAATTATCCAGGCTAACCAAGTAGAAGCCCACGAAATGAAAATCTTGGTTTGTCTTGAATGTACCATGGTGCTTTGTATACTTGTACAGATTTAGTTCTATAATCAAAATCACATAACTGGCTGAACCTCTGGAACAGTGTAGAAGAGAAGATCAAAAGAGGGAAGGATCTATGACTGCATGCAATCACAAATCTTGTGAATCCTTTCAAGCAATTAGTTACAAATTACGGAAAAAAAATTCTTTATACTCTCCAAGCAATCACAAGTATGTAGGTTAAAGAGTACATAAACCTATAAAGAAGGTAAGTGGATAATAAAGATGAATAAATGATAGTCATAGCTCCAAGCAATCTAATGTTGTTTACTACTCAGATACCAAAAAATCATCAGTAGGCTTCACTTTTCACTAGCTAAACCAAGAAACAGTGAACTATCCATGCCACTTGTCTCCAATCTAAGACTCAACTAAGAAACCATCTTCTGTTTCTCCCAATAATCTTCAATCTATTTATCATATTTAAACTAAAAAAATGTCTGATTAAGTGGCAACAGCATAAGTTAGCCGTGCCACGGCAGAATGACTTCCTTCACCTAATCCTGCATTTCGTTGTTAATGTTGGTGAAGTAGAAGAAAAAAAAAAGAAAAAAGAGAGAGCGTGGTGGAAGAAGGGAAAAAAAGGAAAAAGTAAAAGTAAAAGTAGTGTAATGATGATGTTGGAGCATTGGAAGCATTAAAAAAATGAGTGGTGATGCTGCGTGAAGAACAAAAGAAAGTTTTTTGGGTTTTGTTTGTGTGTTGACCCGACTCGGATCCAAGTTTGATTTGCCCTAGTGTTTGTTTAAGACGACCCAATCCAATCTATTTTGTGGATTCAGCTCATGTGAAACAGCTCGTTCTAGTTTGTTATGTTGTCTTATTGACCCCTAAGTTGAGGATTTGTATGTCCGATGTCCCCAGAACTTGTTTATGGATCGTGTTGATCCATAGTCGTTAGATGGTGCCCACGTGTTAACCTAACTGTTGTCTTGGGTCTAGTTGCCCCGAACTGTTATAAGTTTTGTTGTTATCTGGGTTTGACTTTATTTGTAACAAATTGGATGGATATTGTTGTAACATATTAGAGTATGCTCCAACTTGAGGGGGAGTGTTGAGTATTTGTGTTTATGGGTATTGATGTAATTTCATAATATTAAATTCTATATATATATATGACTACTAATCTTAGGGTTAGTAATGCTTACTACCTCTCTATTTCCTCTCTCTTTGTGTAAACTCTAATCTCTGTCCAAACCCTAAACACAAACGTTAACGGTTATAATGAGAAAATGATAGTAAAAGTGCATGTTAGCAGAAGAAAGAAGATATCAGCAGGTTTGTTCCGAGAAGGTCATGGTTTGTCCCCAGGAAAATATAAATGCTCATAGTGAGATGCCATTAATGGCCAGAACAATGTTCTCACTCCCTGAATGAAGAGGTTCCCACACGTTCAAGGAGATGTTGCATGCATGCCGGGGCAGCCCCATGTATTAAAATGCGGGGTCTGTCACCCCTCCAAAGTGTCAAAAAACAAAACTTGTTGTATATAGGGTATAAATTGTACCTTCCCAAATAGTTACCATGGTTGCCCCCCAATTTTTCCCATATTGACATTCTGGGCTCTGCCCCTACATGAATGGGTACTAATGTGCATCTTTGAGCGATAAGAAGAGGTTAAGTATGGTCAACATCTATTGGTTGTCTATGGAACACATTCACAGTTGCAGAAGGACTCTTGCTTATGAATGCTAATCATATAGGCACCAAACATGTACAATCCTATCTAGTATTCGCCACTCCCCTTTCCCTCTCCCATCTGTAAGTAATTATGCAGCAAACCAACTTACAATTGAGAACCATTAACATACAAGTCATACGCACATGCAACTGTAATTGGATAAGCACAGTTTGACACACAATCAAAACGTAGTGATACATACCTCCAATCCTCACAGTGCACCATAAACAGTATTTGCCTGCAACAAAGGGAAAACAACAATTACTGAAACTAAAACACAACAAGCTGAAACAAAAACTAGTTGCACATCACATCCATATACGAACCAATGGACCTTGAAAAACAACCCCCATGGTATACTTAGCTGAATAAATGCTAATTTATTTTCGACAACCACGAGAATGAAAACAATATCAATGTTCAGGGGATCTCATTCAAAACATGGGTTTCTAAGCCCAGCACCATAAAAAATCACAATGAGGTTATTCAGATCTAGAATTATCACCCAGACGGAGAGGGAGATTACAACCATTTGGAGCCATGGCAACTTAATAACTCATGATCATGGAAAATGAGGAAGACATTTATTAAACAAAATGATTAGACATCAAAATGTGATGCAGTGGCTATCGAGGAGCAGATTGAGCTCAGGCTTAGAAGTTCTAAACATCAGGCCAAGGAGCGACCCAAGCCCAGAGATAGCAACTTTATTTATTATTAGCCTATTAGCCTATTATTTCTGTTAAACCTCAGCCATGTAGTAGATTGAATGGTTGAGATCATTTGAGTTTTAGGATTTTTCATATTTAATCTTTCTCTTTTGTTGGGATGACAATTTTTGGATTATTATATTTTTATACGGAGAATGGCTTTTTTTTCTGAGCCTCGAAAATTTTTAACATGCCTAGAAGAGCAGTCCCCTCTATTTTGTTCTTAATAGTTCTATACCTAGATTGCTTTCGCTTCCTTAGTGACATCAGTTGATATCAGAGCCAGCAAGCAACATGCCGCTCAAGCGTAGAGGAGGCCTTGCTGCTCCGATCACAGAGACCAATGCGTGAAGAAAACCTAGAACTTCAGCATCAACTTGCAGATTTAACCAAACGATTGGAAGCCTTGGAGAATGTAGCACCTGAAGATGTGGAAGAGACGAATTCTTATGCCTCTTTCCTCTGATGGAGCTGCGCTTAGTCAATGGGAATTTGGGTTAAAATTTTATATCCCTGAATTTTTTAGCACACTTACACCCGATGACTTTTTGGATTGGTTGGCTACAATGAATGAGATATTAGAAGTTAAAAGAGGTTCCGGAAGACAAACGAGTTGGAATGGTGGCTGTTTGTTTTTGAGGTAGAGCTGCTACTTGGTGGAGACGGTTGAAACCGACTCGGAGTAACCAAGATAAAAATCTTATTGAATCTTGGAGTAAGATGGAACAAAATTGAATTCAGAATTTTCACCTCACAATTATAGGCATGAACTCTATCAACAATTCCAGAATTCACGCCAAGGAAATCGATCAGTTGAGCAATATACGCATGATTTTTATCAACTAGTGACCCATAGTAATTTGCAAGAAGATTAAAAGCAATTGGTCTCTAAGTATATTGGCAGGTTGCAGCCTTATTTTCAGGATGTGTTGAATCTGTTGGTTTTTGGACTGTGTCAGAGGTACACCATTGTGCTTTAAAGTTAGAGAAAATTGATGCTAAGTAACATGGAGGCAGCATTCTTCCTCAACGACAATCTCTTGCCCCTTGGTAGTTCGAGTGGAACAGTTGAATCGCATAAAGCAGGAGTTGGTAGTAAAAAGCCATCGTTGCCTCAGCCTCAAGCTGCTTCTGCGAGTAACATCAAATGTTTTACTTGTGGAGAAATTGGTCACCACGCAGCTAATTGCAAGACAACCATGGCACGCACTGGAAAAGGATCATTTATTGATTCTGGGAAGCAGACGAAGATGCAGAGATTAAGTGGAATAGGGAACCAGCCTATGATGATTATGGGGCATATGATGATGATGGCAAGCGTTGCAAGTGGATTGTGGTGAATTGTTAGTGACTCGGAGGGTGTTTCTTGCACCTAAGGAAGAGTTAGGGGATAGATGGCTGCAAAACAATATTTTTCAGTCTACTTGCACCGTCAGTGGAAAGGTTTCTAAGCTTACTATCGACTCTGACTGCTGCAAGAATGTGATTTCAGAAGAGGCAGTACTGAAATTGAAGCTTGAGACAAAGACCGATTCTCAACCTTACAAAATGACATGGTTGAAGAAAGGAATTGAGGTAACAGTTACAAAACATTGTCTAGTTACTTTTTCCGTTGCTTCTACATATTTTGATAAGTGTGGGGTGATGTAATTGCCATGGATGCTTGTCATTTACTTTTGGGTCAGCCTTGGTAATATGATAGAAAGGTCCTACATGATGGGTTCAAGAACACGCATTCTTTCATGTATGAAGGGCGCAAAATTGTACTTGCTCCTTCTAAGGAGTCTATAATTTCTGCTTCTAATAAGTCAACTTTTAAATATGCTCACTTATCAAGCTTTGCGTGGAGAGGTGAAAAATTCATAAGTGTTTGTGTTGCTTGCCCACGAAAAAGATGCAGTAGAGATGAAAACTCTGGACGCAATCAGGCATTTGATAATTGAGTTTAGTGATGTATTTCCTCATGACCTTCCAACAATGAGAGATATACATTAGATTGATCTTGTACCTGGGGCATCTCTGCCTAGCTTGACACAATATCTCACGAGTCTTGTTGAGTATGAGGAGTTACAACGACGGGTAGTGGAGCTTTACTAAGAGGATCATTTTGGGAGGGACAAAACCTACTTGTTGGTTTCTTCTTCTTATTTTTGGCCACATATGCGCAAGCAAGTTTTTTGGTTCGTTGATTGATGTCGTACTTGTCATGTTGCTAAAGGACATGCTACTAATGCGGGTCTCTATTTACCACTTCCTATCCCACAGTTTCCTTGGGAAGATGTGAGTATGGATTTTGTGCTCGGACTACCACCAACAAAAGGAGGTATGGATTCCATCTGTGGTTGGTGATCGATTTTCAAAAATGGCTCATTTTATTGCTTGTCGTAAGACTATGGATGCTTCCTATATTGCTGATTTGTACTTTAAGGAGGTCTATAAGCTGCATGGAATTCCAAAGTCTACCACATCAGATAAAGATTCCAAGTTTATGAGTCACCTTTGGGGATAGTTATGGAAAAATCTGGGCACAGCTTTAAACTACGGCACCGTTCATCGTCCCAAACTGAAGTGGTTAATCGTTCTCTTGGATATCTGCTTCGCAGCCTCATCGATGATAATCCCAAGTCTTGGGAGTCAAAACTTTATCAAGGTGAATTTGCTTCCAACAGGTCTACCAATCGGTCAACAGGTTTCAGTCCTTTCTACATCATCAACCATCGAAATCCTACTACAGCATTGGATCTTGCTCCTATACCAGCATAGGGAAGGGCTGTGAGGGCTGTTGATGATTTAGTTGCCGAGCTGCAAGATGTTCATACCCTAGTGAAGAAAAAACTTGAAGACAGTGCTGCCAACTACAAACAAGCAGCTGACAAGAAAAGACGTGAAGTTACTTTTGAGCCTGTTGATCATGTATGGGCCGTATTGACTAAGGAGTGACAACCAGTTGGAGCTTTTGGAAAGCTTAGTGATAAGAAAATTGGACTTCTTGAAGTGTTGGAACGCATCAACAACAATACTTATCGTCTCAAGTTGCCTTCAAATTTTAAGACTTCAGTCGTGCTCAACCTCGAGCATCTTATTCCCTCTGTAGGCCACACTTCGGATGATGACTTTGAGAATTCAAGGGCAAATTCTTTCCAACCTGAAGGGACTGATGAGTGGCTATTAAGGAGCAGATTGAGCGTACATGCTCAGGAGTGACCCAAGCCCAGAGATAGAAACTTTATTTATTATTAGCCTATTAACCTATTAATTCTGTTAAATCTCAGCCATGTGGGATAATTAATAGATTGAATGATTGAGATCATGGTTTTCATATTTAATCTCTTCCTCTTTTGGTGGGACAGCAGTTTTTGGATTATAATATTTTTATACAGAGAACGACTTTTCTCTTAGCCTTCTAAAGCTCTAACGTCCCTAGAAGAGCACTCCCTTTATTTTGTTCTTGATACTGCTTTACCTAGATTTCTTTCGTTGTGACATCAAAAGACATCAGAACAACTTCACAAAGAAATATAGCGTGACGACCACACAAAAGCTTAAAACAAGAAGCTCAAACTCTCAAAACTGACCTCAATCGTCGCCTCCCCAATAATCGAATGCCCGTCCTTCTTCGCCACCAACAAAGTATAACTCTCGTCGACACCCAATTGAAGCTGCCCAAAAAACCCAACAAACAAAAATAAACTCAACAAATTTCCATTTTAAAAAAAAAAAAACACAACGATAACTGTATTTCCACTAAAACCCAGCTAACCTCTTCGCTATCCGAGTGAACTATGATCCTCAACTCGTTAATGTCATAAGAAGATGCTCTTCTAGCCCTGATGTTTCCATTTATTGAAACCCCACCGGTGTGCTTGAATATAATCCCCGTGTATATATCAAAAGCAGCTTTGAGAACAGCAGAGTTGCCACCGTTTCCAGAGACGGAGAGCGAGAGAGCGGGATATACGGAGAGCGTGTTGTTTCCGGAGCTGATTCCGCCGGCAGCGGCCATATATACGCGAGAGAATCATTGTGAAGGTCAGATGATGATGAACTGAGCCATAGAGACAGTGAAATTGAGACAGCAATCAAAAGGGTGTTGATGATTGTGAGTGATTTTGAGGAATTTAGAAACATTGATGAACTTCTGGGATAGAGAAAGAGGGAGTCAGGGATATAGGACAGTGAAGGAGTAGTAGGTGAAGAATGAGGAGAGGGTAGTTTTATTGGCTTTAAAAAGGAAGAATCTGTGGACAAAATGGTGACTTCACAGGGTTGAAAGTAGATCAAAATGTCACGGAAAACAGCGACTTTGACGACGGTCATTCAGTCAGGAAAATGTATGTAAAAATGTCACATGATCAAACAACAGTGAACAGAGTGAACACAACGATAATCTTTTCCCGTTAAACGGCTTGGTTGGTGATGATGTTTGATTTAAAGGAAGGGGAATGGGGCAGGTGCGTTTGGTGTGTGTTTTTTCTTTGTTTTTTTAATGGGGTTTTATCATTTTCACATCCTCTATTTTGATATTAATACCGATTAGCACCCTGTTCTTTTAATTGTATCAATTTTCACCCTGTTCTTTTAACATAATCTCAAATAGAACCCTACCATTATTTTTGTAATTAACATGTGGAGGCAATGGCAATTTCGGGATTTCAAAATTTATTTACACATAACCAGCTAACCATCCTTAAAAAAACAACTTCATTTTTCAGGTTTTACTTTCATTTCAGGGTTGAAACACTAAAAGAGAAGATGTAAAATTTTACAACAATTGAAACGAGTGATTCTAAGTATATCTTTAAATCTTTATTTCTAAAAGGTTAATCATCTTTTTTGTCTTTAAAATTAAATCTTATATGCCCAACACAGACCTAGTGACGCAAAATGCCTAATCATATTGGTAGCATTGGCAAATGCCTTATGCTCGCTTTTGAACACTTTCTTGACATTACATGCAAAAAGATTTTGATGGCTAGTCCATAGCATAAAAGATCAATTTGACAAAAGATAAATTAGCGAGATATTGCACATCAAAGTCAAAACCCCGACAAATTATTTGGATATAGTATTGAAAAATTATGTTTAATGGAATCTCCATGCTCTCTAAAATCTCTTTCAATTGTAGATTTAACATTAATTACGTTGTCGATTCTACAAGATTGAATTCACAAAGAACATTGGATGATGCATTATTCATGTTGATATCGTCCAATTGAATCTTTGTGGAAGGTACAGAGAGACTAACAAAACCCACTATAGTAAGCAATGATAAACTAACTTCAACAATATTGTTGCACTTTAACTATACGAGAATGGAGTGTCAAAATGGAGTAAAGCTCAAACATGAAGAAGACATTCTTTTAGTAGTGATGATGAGTTATTAAAATTTTGAAATTCCAAAATTGCCCTTGTCTCCACGAGTGAATTTCATTTGATATGCATTTTTTCGTTAAAAACTAATGACAAAGATGACAAGATGGTGCAATTTGGGATTTAGGTCAAAAAGTAGGGTGCAAATTGGTATCGAGATCAAAGTAGAGGCTGTAAAAATGATAAAACTCCCTTTGATATATTTTCTTCTTTTGAAGAAGTCCAATCAAATTGAGTTTGGTAAAAGAATATTTTTGCATATGCAAAGCAAACTCGACCAATTATTTTCTCGTAGAGCGTTGATCATAGGGAAATAGCACAAACTTTCATCAAGTTTGTACATTTTTTTCTTAAAAATTTTATTGGTAAATTTTTGAAATTTCATTAGTACCACAAAAAAATTACATTAGTAACACGAATGGATTAAAAATATATATATTTTGTGTAAACCTTTTCATTGGATAATGGTCTCAAATATATCTTTTGATGTCATTTAGTGCTACGATCTCAAAGCCAACAACAATCAAGATGCAAGGCTCACAATGTCGCTTTAGATTCGATGGGAAATTCGACCATACATAAAGCAATCTAATTGAATCTCTTCTAATTCAATCGAGTTTCGAGGCCAACAACTCTTGCCTGGAGGCCAATAACTAAATAACTCCTGCCGCAAGGCTCGCAATGTCATGGCCTCCAACATCGTAGCAATCGTGTTAGCAGCAAGATCTCTTAGCGATCACGCTGGCCTTTGAATCTACAACAACTAGCTCCAACTAGAGCTAGTTTTAGGGTATGTCTAATTTTATTTCTTCTCATTTTTATTTCTTTTAGATAGTTTTTGTTTTTTTTTCATATAGTTTTGATTTTTTATTCATTTTTAATAACCAAACTATTTGATTATTTATTGTAATTGTGTTAGAAGTTATCCATTTATTCTTCTAAAACAATTACAGGGTGCTCCTACACATGCCATAGTGAGTGTTGTGATCAATTTAATGTTTTAACCATAACAAATGTCCTATACGAAGACACACCCAAAGGATGAGGGTAACATTGTCTCAAGTATTAATATTATCAATATTATTTCATAATGGTTATTGTTGATGTCAAAAAATATTATGAAAGATATCTTTGTCTTTAAGATTGGAGTGTGATACAGTTAAGATGTGACTTTTGATTTTCGAGCCATACGAAAAATGGTTTTTGCCCATTGTAAAGAGACTTTTGATTGTCGTGAGATGACCTCTATCTGAAAGAAGTGACTTCTACTTATAAATTCTCGCTGGAGTCTTCAGGATATGAGATGATGTGTCCATCATCACAGTCAAGGGTAAGTAGCCTAAATGGTAGCAGTCCACACATTCGGTTCTTGTTGGACCATGTAATTTTGGTCATCAATTACAAAGCGTATATTTTTAATGTGAAAAACAGTCCAACAAGTTGTTATACGGATTTATTAATGCCTCCAAACATATTTGTGGACGCGATGATGATCGGAGTAATCCAAAAAATATTTGTGAACGTGGTAATGATTCATTTTTATTCAATTTTAAATAACATAAATAGAGTTTATAATTAAAAAAAATTGTTTGCACTCTATTTAATAGCTTGAAGTATAAAAAAGCAGCTCCTGCTTGATCAAACTAGTGTCTACCATTTTCGATGTTAACAGCTTTTTATCTCTTGTGGAGAAGTTGCGTTTCCTTTTCTTCAGTGGTACTGTTTTCTATTTCCTTTAATAAAATTTTGTTTTAAATAAAGAAATTATAGAAAATTTTAAAATTTAATTTTATTAAAAATCTAATTTAAGTTTATTTAACTGTCTAACTTGATTAGATTTTTACAGGCCTACGAAGTCTTTATAAGTTTTATTAAATTGAGTTTTATATAATTAAAAAAATTATGAAATCAAAACTTCAAAATTTAGACAAGGGTATTTTTGTCAAGTGAATGTATTACACCTTATTCTCACTTTTTTTATATATATATATATATATATATATATATATTATATTATATATTATATATTTAGTTCATATTTAGGGTTTTTTTTTTAATTTATTATATATTTAATATTAATTAATTAATTTTTAATTAATTAAACGGTTAAAACAATTAATTTTTTTTAAATTATCAATCAATCAATTAATTAATATATATTATTTAATTAATTAATTTAATATATTAATTAAATTATTTTATTTAAATAATATAAAATAATTTAATTAATTAATTTTAAGTGATTCAAAACCTTAAAAACACGACCATATAAAAAATAATTGAAATCTATTCCAATTAAAAATAAATCGTAGTAATGTGGCACATTTCACACGAGTCCCATCTGGTCAAAATTGGCAACCAAATAATTTGAAGACGTACAGACAATCTGACACAAATCAAATTACCTTTGGTGGGCCCCAAGAATCCCACTAGCCCATATTACATCTGATAGCAATCGGAAGGATTCCTCATATCCGATTATCCGTATGGAAAGAAAGTATCAGCCACTTCTAATCACATCTAAGCCTTTCATTTCCAAAGATTAACCCTGACAATCATGATCAAACGGTGATAAACCGATGATGCACCTTAGGAGCATGCTAACTCATCCCAATGATTTATCACAACCCTAAAATATGGTCCTGAATAAAATGGGACCCACACTTAAGAACCTTAAGGCTGAGATCACACTCTCCCTGATTAGTAACCAACAATCACGTGCTCAAAGACATAGCCAACCAGAATCGGCCACGTTGTTGGCAACATAGTTTCCGCATTGGTACAAATATAATTTCATCAGCTATTTTCATTTTCTCAGAAATCATCAGGATCTTCGCTACTTGGCTCACAAATCTCCTACTCTGCACCAATCTTCTGTTTATTCCCAAAAGGCCCTTCTCTGCTCATCGAAATCTCCATTCTCTACCCCTATAATTAACACTCTTTTTATAAGCCCCGTATAATTAACACACTACTCCACAGTCTTTTACTCTCTCTGATCTTTTGCCTTTTCTTATTCTTTCTCTTTCTCTCTGGGTGACCGGAAAATGGTGGAGCCGATGTGGAACGAGAACGACGAGGAGCTTTCACTGTTGGGGCAGCACGGCAATGGTGACCAGTCGTGGCGGTTAAACTTCGATGGGTTCCAGTTATCGACACAGCACAAGGAGAGAAAGCCTCCTCGGGGACTCCATGATTGCCTTGGGGTTTTCGGTAATATAACTTGCGTTGTTTGGGAACCCACTTTAAGTGAGATTAAAGCAAAATTTTCATAGCAAATTTGCTTTAATCCCATTTAAAGTGGGTTCCCAAACGTTTCTGCTAGCTTAATGTTTAAGTGTTAATTTTTTTTTTTCATTGGTTCATTTGTTTAGTATCTTTTTTTTTTTTTTTTTTTCATTTGGGCTTGAAATGACAATATTCGAATACGGGTTTTGTTTTGTTAGGATTTTACTTGAAGCGGTATCGTATTCCCTTTTTGTTCTAAACGATCTGTAACTATCAGTTTTCTTTTAAAGTTTGCTTTTGATTTATTCTTTGGTATTGCGTACTGACACTTGCGTGATTCCTTAAAATTAAGGGAATTGAGTGAATGCATGTTTTATGTGGAGCAAAAGCTATAATCGGTTTGGTTTAGGTTGTTTTGTTGATTTAGTTGTGGGGTTCTTTAACGTAGCATGTACTAGTGCTGAGGATGGAAAAAGAGCAGGAAAAAGAAAAAAGATAAGCAGGCAAAAAGTTTTGGGCTTAGCTTTGTGAACTCACCCAAGAAAGTAGTAATTAAGAAATCTGAGGTATTTTGCTGGAATTTTCGTTCAAGTCTGGTGGTTTTCTTGGTTTTGAGAAGGTATGCCTTCATGGGCTTGCATTAGTTGTTCTTATTTTACTTTATTTGATTCAGTTGTAGTTTGATATTATTTTCATTAAACATTGTTATGTTTTATTCTTTAATTTAATTAGTAAATTTCTTATTAGTCCGGTGATTGCATGCTTCTTTTCCATATAAGTCTAGTCATGTTCTTTTTATGTGTATTTGTTTGGGTGTGATTGAGTCCGTTAGATCTCTTTTATAGATTTGTCCATTGCTGCGTTATTGTCATTTAGATATATCGTCGTCTTTTGATAATTTATAAGTTAGGTCATGTGTGCTTAAAAGTAAAGAATAATTCATATAAATTACATTAGGGTTTATACATGCGCTTTAATTGAATATTTGCCGATTGACTGTTTGGGATGTGAAACTTGCAATCGAGATAAAAACAATTGAATCAAGTTAGGATTGGATTGGGGTTTTTCGAGGAAAGGGTATGGGGAAATATTTTTAATTTTCTTGATTGAGGGAAAATCGAACTTTAGGAAGGGGGTCTTAACTTGAATCTTGAGTTTGCTTGTCCTGCAGTTTATGGTCTTGTTATGAAGTACAAATTGTGAATTTCGTTTAGCTTTGTGAGTCTACTGGTTAATAAGTTTTCTTTTGATATGAAGAAAGTATATATGTTTATAACCATTCCAAGTTATTCACTGATAAAAGTAAAAACGCTTTGCAGAAATGATATTAAAGGCTCAAATTTTGGGTACTCTAGGGTCTGAAATAATATGGGCTTTAGTATTATTAAATGTTTTGCCTTTCAGAATATTAAACATTTATGAAGTGAGTCGGATACAGTAGTTGGAGTTTCACCACTCGCTTATCCTTTTCGTATATTTTCTCAGTACCATGAATGTACTTGGTGGCGAATTCTTCTAAACATTATTTTGTGAGTTAGATTTCTTGTTGACTTGAAGTTCCATATACAAGCTAGTTCATACTTTCATATTTGAGAGATACAGCGGAAAAAAAAGAACAAGAAAGAAGGACTTAATTAAATTACATTAAAGGTTTTTGATTATTCTTCAATGACAGAATACTTAAAATAATGTGCAAAGAGATTGCATGAATCTCATCTCAGTTGTTTTGCTTCATGGCTTTAGTTCCAGAAGATAACGTGGCTGAGTACTACCAACAGCAGGTAGAAATGCTCGAGGGATTTAATGAAATGGATGCCCTAGCAGAACGTGGTTTTGTTCCTGGAATGTCAAAGGTTTTTTTTTCCACTATGCCTTATGTTCTTTATAAGATTAGACAAATGCATTCCCAAATTTGTTGAACTGAAATAGATACTGTTATGGGTGCAGGATGAGCTGGAAAATTTGGCTAAAAGTGAGACATTGGCCATTAGAATATCAAATGTAGCAAACATGGCTCTTTTTGCTGCTAAAGTTTATGCATCCATCAGAAGTGGCTCATTAGCTATCATTGCGTCCACATTGGACTCTCTTCTTGATCTTCTGTCTGGCTTTATCTTGTGGTTTACTGCATTTTCCATGCAGACACCGAACCCATATCAGTATCCTATTGGAAAGAAACGGATGCAGCCACTGGTAAGTTCTATTACAATCATGTGTTGTTCCAGTTATATTCTGAGATCTAGGTCTATATATTATTTGACTATTTATATAAGCAAGTTGACCGGATACAAATACTGAATGTTTTTGCTCCGTTGACTTGCCTGCACAGGTCGTGGCTTATATCTTAGCACAATGAAGCTTTCTATTAGGGTTTACAATACAGTTTTTCATTGACATTGCTAAGTGACTGAAGTGCCTGTTTTCTCTCTTTAACAGTTACTGCTTAATCCTATTTATATAGAAAAAACAGTTATTGCTTAATTCTATGTATATAGAAAAAACAATTATTGCTTAATCCTTGTCGTTGTCTAGATGTTATCAGACATGGTTGATTGGTCCTGCCCTTAAATTTATTCTCAAGTCCATTTCAAGTCTGACACATGAATATCTCCATTCTACATAATTGATAACTGACTCTTATAAGAAAAAGAAAGGGTGAATTTACCTGTACTGGTTTAGAAGTGGCATTAGAGTTTGAATTTAACATTCTGTGATCTCAATCTAGATGAGCCTATAATGACGTAAAAAATAGGGTACCGGCAAGAAGATCGAAGCAGAGCAAAGTTAATTAATTTGCATACATTGAAAAGGACTTTTATTTGTCGCATGCACATTTGTTTTGCTTAACAATGTGATGGGGTACACAAGAAAGAATAAAGTTAATTTTAATTTAGGGTGTGGGGGCAAATTTGTAATCGTAAAATATTATGGGTATTTTGAGTTTTATGAATTATTAGATAATTTCCTTATTAAAGTTTAGTATTTGATTAGTATTTAATCTCAAGCATTGGAGTAGGACTATGATATAGTATTTGATTTCAAGTACTGGAGTAGGACTAGGACATATAAAATCTCTATATATTGAGATCCCTATGTTAATTTTCAAGTGAACTTTGAATGAATAAAAATCAGATTATTGATATTGAGTATCATTGATTTCCTCTCAACCTTCAATTTCTTTTTTATTTCTTGTTCTACATCAGAGCCTAAACAAACCCTAGGCCCAAATCACCATACATCCACCAAACAAACCATAGCCCAAATCATAAAAAAAACATCTGAAAAAAATTGCTTTCTTTGTCGTGAATACAATGTATGAATAGTGCCACTACAGTCTTGATGAACATCGCCCAGTGCTGTAAATAGTGTTCTGCTATTTTTTATTTATTTTGATTTATGTAAAAAAAAAAAAAACAGAAAAAGACAAAAAGAAACAGAAAAAGAAGTAGAAAAAAGCACGAAAAAGAGGAATATCAGGTTTACTTTTTATGCTTTATTTCTGTTTTTGATTTATTTAAATTAAAAATATGTTGTCTATTCTCGAGCTTGACCAACAACTCAGTGAAGTTCGGTAATAAGCTTACAAGTCCTCATTCTTCAGTTGACAAGCTCCTTTGTTTTCTTGATCAAACTAAACTATATCGTTCAAAAGTAACACAATCACCTCTTACGTTGGTGCAAATTGCACTTTCTTTTTTAATGGAAGTTTTAGTTGCTCACCAGCTTTTCAGGCATTCACATATTGATGTGAAAATCGTAGTCGCCTCTTGCATCACCGAGATAACAAGAATAACAGCACGAGACACCCTTATGAGATGATCAAATGAAGAGATCTTTTAGCTGATTGTGTCCTCATTTGAAAATCTAGTTCACAAGTCTAGTCGGTCCTGTGCTAAGAGGATCTCAATTCTTGAGAATTTCACCAAGGTCAAATAATGTCTAGTGATGCTAGATCTTGAATGTAGTACATTGTTTATCAATATGTTTCAGTATTTTCTTACGACCATAAGGGATTATCAACAAGAAGATGTTTTTTTATTTTTATTTTATGGAGACTATCATGCCCGATGTTCTAGAAAACATTGAAGATTGCAATTTGGATTATGTTCTAAAAGTTCTTTCTCCTATTTTAGCTATTGTTAGAAAAGACAATGAGGAAGTTTTTCCAATTTCTCGAAATTTATCCGAAAGAGTTCTTAAACATTGTGGTTTGGGTATTTCTTCATATGACTATAGTACAATTGATGATGCTACACGCCAAGAAAATGCAAGTCCTATGGAAGATTATGTGGTTGATGAGAGGAAATCAGAAAGTGCATTGGTAGATGAAGAAGTTGATCAAGAGGTTGTACTAGCAACAATTCCTCCGTCACATGTTGAGCAAGTTCACGAAAAGATTGAAGACATGATTGAGGCAGTGGTTGATATGCATGTTCCTCTATTTGGTTTGAAGCACATCCACATCCTCATATGGTAGAGATTTCATGAATATGTTTTGTTTCTCTAGGCATCACAGATATTGTTGATTCCTCACTTCAAAACTCGAGGTCGAGTTTTTTCCAAGTTATGGAGAATGATGGGGTACACAAGGAAGAATAGAGTTAGTTTTAATTTAGGGTATGGGGGCAAATTTGTAATCGTAAAATATTATGGTTATTTTTCAGTTTTAGGAATTATTAGATAGTTTCCTTATTAAAGTTTAGTATTTGATTAATATTTAATTTCAAGTATTGGAGTAGGACTAGGATACAGTATTTGATTAGTATTTGATCTCAAGTATTGGAGTAGGCCTAGGACATATAAAATATAGAGATCCCTATGTTAATTTTCAAGTAAGCTTTGAATGAATAAAAATCAGATTATTGATATTGAGTATCATTGATTTCCTTTAAGTGGTGTAGCCTGGTTTCTCTTCTAATCCCCAAGGTAGCCTGGTTTTTATTTATTTCTTATTTCTTGTTCTACATCACAATGGTAAAACGTTGTGCATCAATATCAAAAGTTAAAAGTTCGTGTTGCTTCTTTATTACTTGTGTTGATATACTTTGCAAAGTTCGACGTTGTTTTCTGTAAGCCCCACACATTGTTTTAATAATGTGGAAACTATCCTTTTTACTTGATCAGTTTTCTAATGATAAATACTAGACTTTCCAGCAAAAGTCACATTCAATTCTTTTCTTTTTTTAGTGTTAGTTCTGCCATGGAAAACTTGTGTATTGCTGTTGTGTACTTAGGGTCGGTTTGGTTCACGGACAAGATTATTATGAGATAGGATTAGGATTAAAGTGGGATAGGATTACAAAGGATTAAAGTGAGATTATCCTATACTATGTTTGGTTTATGAGATTGACAAATTGGTATTAAAGTGAGATAAAAAGCTAAAAGACTTTACCAACCTTGTACTATTCATCATCTCTTGTTAGCCCTAATTTCTCCACAAACCCTACAAATTTTACCACAAACATGGACTTCAATCAAAATAGAATTTCAGTCTATTTTTTAGAACTTGTAAAATATGTGTAACCAATCTCAACAATCAAAGAAAACAATGCAATTAAAAAAAAAAGCATCTCAATTGATAGATAAAATTTTAGGTCCTCACTTCTATGATTGGTTCATCTTAAATTACATTACTCAAATTCCATATTAGCACATACACAGTAAGTGATCAAAGTCTACTTTCAATAATATGATTCTCCTCTCCTCAGCTATTGAAAAACAAAAAAAGATGAAAAGCATGGGTATGGGTACGTGTATGGTTATTATTAATTGGTGGATGATAAACGGACAAAAAAAGCATCCCAAACTTTGGTAAAATTTTATGGGTAACCAACATTGAAGGCTTCGACGATACACGGGGCTCCGCAAACACCTCGATTCAGGGTGACGACGCTATACAAAATCGACGGCCTCGTGCTGCGCAGATGAAGGAGGGGGGGAAGGGGGATAAAGGGAATAAGGAGGAGGAGGAAGAGAATGGTTCAAATGGGTTAAAAGAAAAACTTTAGTCCCAGAGGGGTGGGATTATTTTTGTCTGGGACAAAAATACTGGGATTAGAATTAAGTTTGTTCCACTCTAATCCCACATGAACAGTTAATCCCACGTGGATTTACTGTTCATGTGGGGTAAAAATAGTCTACCCATTTAGTCCCCCACCAAATGGGCCCTTAGTTCGTTGTCACCATCTAACATAAACACATAAAGAAATGCCTATACTACTATTGATGTAGAACAGTAGGGAAGAAACGAACAAAAAACAAGAACAAGAAAATAAAGATAGATTGATCCAAATCATATGGATTTTCTTAAGTCACATGGAAACCGCAATCCAAATCACATGGACGCGTAAAAACACCGAAATCAAATCACATAGCGCGAAGAATATACTCAATCACATAGTTTTTTTACTTCAATAATTTGATTTTTATTAATTCATAAGCTAAGTAAAAATAACAAAGGGTCGTCTCTTATATAGAGATCTTAGAAATCCTAGTCCTAAACTGGTAAGAAAAAATTAAATAAGAAAACTAAATAATTAAACTTAAACAAAACTTTAAATACCCATAATATTGTCAATTACATAGTTATCCCCATAATTAAAATATCTCTTAATTCCTAAATATATTTCCTAATTCTAATCTTCTTTGTGTGCTTCATTATTCTCCACAATTTAGAAAGAATTCGACCTCGAATTGAAAAAATGTTGAATGATCAAGAGCTCTGGAAGAAACAAAGTGTGTTCATGAAACTCATAAAAGCGAAGTCAGTAGGAGGTGAAAAAAATTTCGCTCGAATTGAAAAAATGTTGAATGATCAAGAGCTCTGGAAGACACAAAGCGTGTTCATGAAATTCATAAAAGGCGAAGTTAGTAGGAGGTGAAAAAAATTTCGCTGGAATTGTTTGTTGTCGAGGTGCTTCAAACCATGTAGGCAGAATAAAATCAATATCAAGGGCAAGTGTATCAATCATAACCTCAGTCTTTCCATCAAGCTTGCCTTCTTCTTCGTTTTGAACCTGTTCACTTTTGTCAATATGCTCAACAACCTCAAGCTTTTCGTTGAGCTTTCCTTCATCTTTGTCAGCTTGTTGGTTAAAACCTAGTAACATACTCGATGTGCTCAACCTATTCATCATCTTGTTGAACTGGTTCGACTAAGACAGTTTCATGTGGAATTGACTCAGCAGGTGCAACATTACTTTGAGAATCCTTCTCCTTGGCAACTTCATATTCAACTTTGGTTGAAATACCTTCATTCTTGACGAATCCACTATACTTTGGAAGCTGAGTTAATCTTCCTAGGATTTGATCAATTTTAGCCTTGATTTGATCCATTCAACCATTAAGTAAGCCCATTTGACATTCAAGATCGGTTATTCTATTGTCCAATTCTCGAATTTTTGGTGGGGTAGCAGACAAGTTGTCTTTTCTTGATTCCTCATGTGCCATCCTCATTATAGCAACCGTAAGAATCTCCATAAGCATGATCATGCTGATCACAACCAACATAGACACCTCTAGAAGCATTATAATAATTCTTATAAGCATGGCCATCATCGTAATCATAAACATAATCTGCATGATCATTCAAACAATTGTTATCTCAATAACCACACTCATAATCATATTGCAGACTTAGGTTTTCAAGATTTCGTTCCTTAATACGAACCCAACAACTAAGTACTTTATATTACTCCTTTCAACGTTAACAAAACCATATCTTGTCCATTGAGATCTCAACTCTCCCATACACTTGTAGTCATTGAAAATTTTATCTTGCAAGAGTTGAATTTTTTCCAAAGTATGGGTAAACATAGTACACCACTAAAAATTTTCTCCCAAAATTTACCTGGTCAACAGTCAACAAGTCAACATAGAAGCAGCTCATCAGAAAAAAGCTCTGTGGTGTCAGTTTGGTCCAAAAACGTGCAAAGAATAGTGGATCCTGGAGCGACAGACCCGAGAATCTTTTGACAGTAACAATGGTAGATTCCATCAAAGAGAGAGGCTGGAGATCTCTGAACGTGATGGTTGTCGTGGCTCAGGACAGAAACCACCGAGATGGCAGAGTCTTTTGCGGCTCTCTCTGTTGACTTTTTGGCGCATGGATGGTAGGAAAGAGTTGATCGAGAATTCCAATCCGGATGATGTGCCCCGATTCCGACAATAAGTTTTTCGGCAGCAGAGGTGGCTCGTGATGGCTACGCGTGTGGCAGCGGAACTAGCCAAGAGTTTAGGGTTTTGGTCGTCAGCAGATTCTGATTTTGATGGCGTGGTCGGTTCATGGCATATGGTGCAGAGGTTGGTGAACTTGAGGCGATAGATTCAGCGACTTAGTTGCTGTTGCGAATTTGGGTTGATTTTTGTTTTTAAAAAAATTCAACTGATGTTAGTTAGGGTTTGTTTGGTGGATTTAGAGTATTGTGATGAAACACTAAGCGATCAAAGTTTGGGCTTTGATGCCACTTTGATGTAGAACAATAGGGAAGAAATGAGTAACAACAAACAAGAACAAGTAAACAAAGATAGATTGATCCAAATCACATGGATCTTCCTAAATCACACGAGAACCACAATCCAAATCATATGAACGCATAAGAATACCGCAACCAAATCACATGGTGCGAAGAACAAACTCAGTCACAAAGTTGTTTTGATTTCAATAATCTGATTTCTATTAATTCATAAGCTAAGTAAAAAAAAACATAGGGTCTACTTTTATATAGAGATCTTAGAAATCCTAATCCTAAACCGTGAAGGAAAAGTTAAATAAGAAAACTAAATAACTAAACTTAAATAAACTCTAAATATCCCTAATATTTTCAGTTACATAATTATCCTCATAATTTAAATACCCCCCAATTCCTAAATTAAAATTCTTAATTCTAATTTTCCTTTTGTACTCCATCAACTATGAACTGTCCTCCAAATGCCATCTGAATAGTTAAATTGTAACTTACAATTGACATGCAGGGAATTCTTGTTTTTGCCTCTGTCATGGCTACTCTGGGACTGCAGATTATCTTGGAGTCTGTACGCACAATGCTATCGAATGTAAGTGGGCCTTTACTAAATTTCTGTGCACGAGTTTTTCCTTTTCCATGGATGAGTCCTTTATTTATTGAGAGGAGGGTAGTTGAAAGAATGATTGTTGCTCACACTACTGTCATGTTCGCACAGGAGACTGAATTTAAACTAACCAAAGAGCAAGAGAGTTGGGTTGTAGGCATTATGCTGTCAGTGACCCTGGTGAAACTCCTTCTGGTTCTTTATTGCCGCTCATTCACTAACGAGATCGTTAAAGCTTATGCCCAGGATCACTTTTTTGATGTTATCACTAATATCATTGGCCTCATTGCTGTACTCCTTGCTAATTACATTGACGATTGGATGGACCCTGTTGGAGCTATCATTGTAAGTCAAATCTCTCTCTCTCTCTCTCTCTCTCTGCTGTTAATCATTTCCTAATGTTCATGGCGTGGGTTGTGCTCACATGAGCATCAATGTAAAGTAAATAATATGGGAGTTTTATCATCCTATGATTTTAATCAAATATCAATTTTGCATCCCACATCAAATTGCAAATGTCTACCCTGCATTTTGGCCAAAATATCCAATAGCTCATTTATGTCTGCATTAGGGTTAAATCTTAATGGAATGTAGTTGCATGTGTGGCATTTGTGCAAGCTCACATGCACTGCAAGTGCTGCTTAAAGGAAAAACCCATAATATTCTTATGGTTGTCAATATCATAGTTCCCATCTTTTAAAAATTACCATTGTTTGGGTTTTTTGGGGAGTTGCCTACAGATTTAAGTCATAGGACACTGGAGAGGGAAATTCAGTTCTATTTTGGTAAATGCACCTTACTGTAACCATCTGGGCCATCTCTTTTGTGACCATGAAATTGACCATTTCAGATTTGTAAGATAATAATGGTTCTTATGTCATTATATTCCGATTCATGGTTTCATGACTGACTCCTTGAATGCTGGCTTGATTCTGCCACATATTGATTACTCGACCTTTGCATTTTACTTGCATCTCTAAGTTTAAATCTTCTGCAGCTAGCCTTATACACCATCCGCACCTGGTCAATGATGGTGTTGGAAAATGTGAACTCCCTTGTTGGAAGAGCAGCTGCTCCAGATTATCTGCAAAAACTTACCTACCTATGTTGGAACCACCACAAGGCCATTAAACACATTGACACAGTCCGAGCTTACACCTTTGGGTTGCATTACTTCGTTGAGGTTGACATTGTTTTGCCAGCAGATATGCCCTTGCAAGAGGCTCACGACATTGGGGAATCATTACAGGAGAAGCTTGAACTATTGCCGGCGATTGAGCGTGCCTTTGTTCATCTTGATTACGAGTACAGCCACAAACCCGAGCATGCACAAGCACACTCGTAGTAGCGCAAGGGAATCTGATTATATTTTGTTGGTTGTTCCACGTTCAACAATTTATCAATGCATGAAGATTAAGCCCTATTGAACAGAGTTTGTAACTATTGACAAATATGTGCAGATGCTTAGTCAGTTCATTGAACATGGTATTTAGGATTGGACTGAATATTATGCAACTTGATGAGCATGGCATTCCATTTGCGAGTGTCCATAAGTCTGGACTCGTGAACAGTAGTGGAATACTGTAGTACACGTTATCAAGGGTTTAGAATGGTGTAGTTATACTAGTGCTGATCTTTGCACAATTAACCGTCTTTTATGTGTTTTGGTTGTTTAAGTCATGAAAATAGATAAATTCTTAGACTAAGTCATTAAACATATCAGTGCAGGACATGAGGAACAAAATTTTATTGCAAAAGGTTACTTGATCATCAATTTAACCATGATTAAAATAATCACCGTTGCAATATTATTCGACTCCACATGTTTATATCCTGCGTTGATACGTTTAGTCTCTGGTTGCCATGGTAGTCTAAGTGATGTTCAGTTTGGGCTGACTAACCCCTATCTTCCAACCTCCCAGACATTTATATATGGTTAAAGGGTTTGGGCTTGGATATGATTCTCAGCTTTAAGTATGATAATACACCTATAATCACTCGACCAAACCCATTGCTTATCGGTCACATTGATGTTGAGGGGGAGTAGCAGCCAATGGGCGAGGAAAAGTCCAAGGGTCAAGATATATTGGCTGTTCTTGATAATTTGTTTATTTCTTTTTTTAAGGAAAAATTTTGCTTATTTTCTTATAGGTTAGAATGTCCATTAACCTTTTTTTTCCAAGAACTATAAAGTTGAATTAACATTTTCTTTCTATATTTGGTCCATCTTAATTAGAGAATGTCTTCTTTGCCTTTTTCAATGGCAATATTACCATTATGTCTTTTTAAACAAAAGTGGCTAAAAAAATGAATTGACTAATCTTTGTTTGTTTGCACCATCCATAACGTGGATACGCATCAATCCGTAGTGAACTCAATTCAGGATGAATGGCCTCCACTAAGTGATAGCAACATTATGTGGGTTCATGTATTACTCATCAAGAACAGACAAGAAGGCTATGAGCCATTGAGGTTTTGATAACACCTTATCTTTTGTTTTGGCTGTTCTATCCGTTAGCCCTCCAATATACGCTATGGACGTTAAAAATCGGTCTATTCGAGATGAGGCGAGTGAAAAAGGAAATGCAATTACTTTAAGTAGAGATGTATAAAGAGAAAGTTGAGGAGAAAGATGGAACATGTAAGAAAGTGATGCTGTGAACAAAAAATATATAACTATTGATATAATATGGAAATATTAATCAATGTTAAATTACTATATTTCTTTGATTTTTTAAGAAAGTATTTACTTTTTTAGATTTTGAAATTAGTAAGTAGTAGGGGTTGCACAGGATGGAATAATAAATTTGTCCTAAAAACTTAATCCAATATGAAGAGTTGGAGGGAACCCAACCCCAACCCAATCCTTAATTTAAAACTCGTAACCCGGCCAACTGGATTGAATCAATTTGGATCAATTTGTGTTTTTAGTTTTTTTTTAATTAAAATTTTAATATATATTACATCAAAAATAATATTCTATTATATTGGTTCATCATGCATTAGTTTTAATTTCAATCCATACAAAAAGTTCATTAATATCTTACAAGTTTATTATTCACCAAGTTTCAAAATCCCTTGAATAACTTACATAACATAAACTTACTAAATTTAATACAAACCATAAAAAAACAATAAGCAAATACTAATTTTTTCTAACACCAATACATCACTAATACAACATAACCTAAAATTTTTTAATTAGGGTTAATATATATGTTAGAAATATTGACGGGTGCCCATGAGGGATGCTCACACACCAGGAAAATGAGCTGAAAAAGGTGCAACTCCTCATCAAATATTGTAACCCATTGAAGACTTACTCAAGTGAGTAACCTCAAAATAAAAAATATGATATAAACTCTAAAGATTTTTTTAACATTTTCTAAAACAAACCAAACCGTAACTATTTTCAAAAATATTCTCCACACTAAATCCAACAATTTCACTCCAACACAATTTATATAGACCAACTGAAAAAAAAAAAAAAAATCATAGTCACAAATGTCCATCCCTTGTATTCATCCATATGATTCCTTAAAAGATAATAAAGATGCTAAATACATTATCCACATCTAAAAGTCTAACATACACTTTTACAAAGAAAATATTTCCTTAATCTCAAGAAGCCAAAAAAAAATGCCTAAAAAGAAATGTATGGTCGAGTTGAAGATGTTGAATATGCCCACCTACGAGAGTTAACTACCATCGTAATAGAAGCTGATCTACACTTTGCCAAACCTGATCTACACTTTTCTAAACCTGATCATTTCACCAAGAAACGATTAATCAGCTTTGGAAAAGCTTATATGAGTTTACCAATAATCGATATTTATGAGAGAAAAAAATAAAATACTAGAAAGTGAAGTATGATTACAATATATATCAACATAAACACAACACATTCTATGCTTGAGCAAAACAAAAAATCTTTCCGAATGAAAAATTTCTCAAAAACAAAGTATGACAATATCCCTCAACGGGCCAACCAAAATATCAATACACCCCTTAATAGGAAAATCAAGATATGTCGACACCTCTCAGCAGGCCAACCACAATATTAGTACACCTTTTTGTGGATCAATCAAAATATGTTGACACCCCTCAATGAACCAACCACAATATCGTATACCCTTCAACTAGCTAATCAAAATATGGAGACATCCCTCAGCAGGCCAACCACAATAATCAAAATGTCAAAAAGTCATAATCCATAAATGAAATTCAAATAAGAGTAGTGAATTTGTACTATATCTAGCTATCACAAACAAACACCCACATTTATGTAAAAAAAGTACTCACATTTTGGTAATAATTATCAAACTCGAATTTTCACAATTTCATAGCACACATCATATTTCTATAAATTAGAAATAGAGAAGGATATTTGTTGCTAGTAAACTCACATCAACACAAAGTTAAAGCAAATGAATCAACCAATCAAAAGCTCTGGGTATTCGTACCCTCACCCATTTTCATGCATATTCATGATATAATACGCCTGTTTGGAATCAGCTTTAATCAGTAATTAAAGCTAAATTAAAGCGAATTCCAAACAACATAATCGTATATTAAGAATGAGTAACTTTCCCTTTTGGTTATGAAATGATAATGTCATTTCATGATTCATGTTCACATGCTTTAAATCATTTTAATACTCATGAAAATAGTAGAAATTGAACGAGATTAAAAAATAGAATTAAAGTATGGATTTCTAATTATTGCTTTTCAATTTCTAGCACTTTTCATTTCCCAAATAGCTAAAAATTCTCTTTTGGTCTTTCCCAAAAGTCACCTCACTATGCTACCAAACCACTTATTTTGAATCTTGCATATTTATAACTCCAAAAGTCCCTACCATCCATCTTTCAACAATTCCAAGAATGAAATTGCTCAATAATTCTCCAAGTATATAGAAATTTTCAAATTACTCGTTATCACTTTCTAAACCCAAGTTTAGTTTAGTACAATCTTCAAGAAGGTTTCACAAATTTGGAGATCTTTTCTCAACTATAAATCATTTTCTAATTTCTCAAACTCATATTAAGTATTTTTCCAAAAATGTTTCTTCAACTCATAAATATCTTTGCAATTCAAACTCAGATTATCAAGTTTATGTCACAATTCATCATTTCTTCAAAAGCCAAATCATCCGTTACACAGCCATCACATTTTCATCACATGTTTTACTTCCAAAACAAATATTAATATTAAAATGTAACCTCGCCTATCCAATTCGGCCAAGGAACAATATGCCATCAATTTAGCCCAAACTAATTTCCCAAGAGCAACAAAACCATAAATTATCAAAACTGTTGACTCTCACCCATATTTTAGTGATGACAAAACACAACTGTTATTATACTAACTAAGTGTAGTAAGCAACAAAAGAATTCAACCAAGGATCAAGGTGCAAGAACTCAAACCGAATCAAAGTATCAAGTGAAAACTGAAGAACTAGTATAGGTCTAGGGTTTTAGAACCAATGTAAGTCTCACTTATACATTGTAATAGCTTGTTCAATGGCTCGAACACAAAAGGTTTTTCTAAACCGATCGTTTTTAAACAAACATTTTCAATTAAAATAAAAAAACTGGGTTGAAAGACAACCCAGTCGACTGGGTACATATACCAGTCGACTGGTATATGAGACAGTATGTCTCCAGTCAACTGGGCCAGTCATACTAGTCGATTGGTAAAATGGACGGTAAGTCCCCAGTCGACTGGATGAAAAATACCAGTCGACTGGTAACCTAGAAGGTCTGAAAACGAGATTTTTTCAAGTGAACCCAGTCGACTGGTATCACGATCCAGTCGACTGGTAGTTCAAAAATATGACCGTTAGACACCAAATCTGAATGTTTTAAAAGCAAATCATTTTCAAATTAAAGTTAAAACGGCCATATTATTTGATGGCTATATAAACCCATTCTATTGAGCTTTCAATAGAAGGCTGCACACATTCAAAAAGAGTTAATATTACACAATCAAGTTGTTGTACTCTTTAAAGCACAAAAAGCTTTAAAATATTCTTGTTGAGCCATTCTTTAAGCTTTGCTTTGAAAGAGAGACATTATTCAGTTGTATAAGCTTCCATTAGCTGTTTCTCTACCATTTACTTTACATCATCTTTTGTAAAGGGATTACTTCCGAAAGGAAGGGGATTATTTCCAAGAGGAAGGGGATAGCTTCCGAGAGGAAGGGATTGTAAGGTTTGTACAACACCGGGAAAGTTGTACGACTAAGTTACTTAGTGGATTACTTCAAGGAGTTCCTTGAAGAGAGTGGACGTAGGGTCGGAACGAATCCGATATTGCCAAACCACTATAATCTGAGTTTGCATCCTCTTCTCTTTAAACTCTTTATTTACAGCACATTACTTGTCTTAATTGTTTGCTGCTTATTCGTTTTTATAAACTTGAATTAATTCCGCAAAAAGTTTTAAAAACCCAATTCATCCCCCCCTCTTAGGTTGAAACCTCGATTTACAATTGGTATCAGAGCCCCGTTCTCATATTTAGGCTTAAAATCCTTGAGTTGATCCAATGGCAGCAAATAGCTACTCTTAGGGACACTCTTATACTAGACCACCTTTGTTCAATGACTCCAATTATAACTATTGGAAAAACAGAATGAAAATCTTTGTCGAATGACAAGATTACAATCTATGGAGAGTCATTGAAGAAGGACTTAGAATTCCTTCAAAAGAAATAACTATTAGAGAGACCCATCATATAATGCCTAAACTCAAAACTGAGTACACTAACGAGGATTGTAGAATGATGTCTCTCAATAGCAGAGCAACAAGTATGTTACATTGTGCATTAGATATTTCTGAATATAATAAAATATCTGCATGTGTTTCGGCTAAAGAGATATGAGACAAATTACAAGTCACATATGAAGGAACTAGTGAGGTAAAAAAGTCAAAAATTTATATGCTAGTTTTTGAGTATGAATCATTTAAAATGTTTCCTGACGAAACTATTTTTGAAATGCACTCACGGTTCACCACTATTACAAATGGTTTAAAACTGCTTGGTAGGAATATTGAGGAGTTTAAACTAACCAGAAAAATCCTGAGATCTCTGCTACCCTCATGGAAACCAAAGAAGACAACCATACAAGAGGCCAAAGATCTTGATAAACTGGATGTTGAGACACTGCTTAGGTCATTGTTGACATACGAGATGGAAGAAATGTCTCCCATCGTCAATAATGATGAGAAGAAGAAAAAGTAAATTACTCTCAAAGCTTCTACGAGTAGCAAAGAAATGGAAACAGAAAAAGAAGCAGAGAGCAGCGAGGAAGATGGTGAAATGGCTTTAATCACCAAACGATTTCACAGGTTCTTGAAGAAAAGCAAGAAACCTTACACAAAGGATCCCACTTCAAAAAGGGAACCGCTTATGTGTTATAGCTGCAAGAAGCCTTGTCACATTAAGGCTGATTGTACGGCTTCAAACAAACCATACAAAATCTTCAAAAAGAAAACCATGATAGCAACTACCTGGAGCGATGATGAAGAAGAAGATGAGTCATTAGACAAAGAAGTCGGATACGAGAAAATTGTCAACCTTTGTTTGATGGCAATCGACGATGAAAGTGAAGTAACATCTTCTCATTCTTCTAAGAATAATATTGTGAGTAGTAGTGAAGAACTACTAGAAGTAATAAATGAAATGCATGATGAATTGAAGAAATTTGATTCTAGAAATTCAATTCTTAAAAAGGAGGTATCATCTCTCTCTAAAGAGATGATAAGTCTTGGAGAAGAAAAAGAAAAATTATCGTCTTTACTGTATAATTCTTCTCAAGATTTTCTCAAAGATGAAAATGAGAATTTAAAAAATAAAATTTCAGAATTGAATAGCACTATATCAAGACTTATGCTTGGAAAAGAAAAGCTTGATGAAGTGCTTTCTTCCCAAAGATTAAGTGGAGGAAAGTCTGGTGTAGGATACTCTCATTTGGGAAAGCAAAAATCAAAAGAGAGCTTATTCATGAAAGCCTCATGTATGAATGAAGCCTCTACTTCAAAAAACCCTAGCAAGATTAAAAGCACTCCCTCATTAAATGCTAGAAATTCTGGGAATTCAAATGTTCATATAAAAATGAAGCATCCTAGAAATACACATGCTTATATGTATGCACACTCTAGAAATGCTTATACACATCCTAGAAATAACCAATATACACATTCTAGGAACAATATGTATAATCAACATATGCACTATGCTCATACTAATCCTAGGAATTACCATCATAGTTATCCTAGAAATAATTTGCATATATATAATAATACTAGCATGTATCCAAGAATGCATCATCATACATTTTCTGGAAATGACATGCATTTTCATATTCCTCACCATAGAAACATGTATCCTAGGAACTACTATCCTAAGGATTATAGACATGCACATCTAAGATATCCTAGAAAATTCAATAACTACCATCCTAGGATTGTGCATCATTAACATGTCCATAGATCACCATATACTGTTAAGAAAGTATGGGTCCCAAAAGGAACCGTGTTTTCTAGAACTAACTCGAAAGGACCCAAGAAATTTTGGGTACCTAAAAGTGCTATCGTATATCCTTGCGTGATGTAGATATGTCTCCACACCAAGGAGAAAGGTAACTGTTGGTACCTTGATAGTGGATGCTCAAAGCACATGACCGGTGATAAAAGTGTATTCAATGAGCTAACTCTAAGATATGGTGGACTTGTGACCATTGGAGACAATACTAAAATAAAGATCATCGGGCATGGAAAAGTCGGTAATGATTTCTCAACCTTAGATAATGTATTGCTAGTACAAGGCCTTAAGTCAAATTTACTTAGCATTAGTCAACTATGTGACAAAGGATA
This sequence comes from Bretschneidera sinensis, assembly GCA_023935145.1. Taxonomy (NCBI): domain Eukaryota; kingdom Viridiplantae; phylum Streptophyta; class Magnoliopsida; order Brassicales; family Akaniaceae; genus Bretschneidera; species Bretschneidera sinensis. The sequence continues at coordinate 60,584,186 of CM043698.1, read as the reverse complement.
CAAAGTCACATTTGAGACCTCTCATTGTCTAGTTATAGACATCAAGAGCAACAAGATCAAATTTATTGGCCATAGACATGAAAATGTCTACATAGTTGATTTAAAATCCCATTTGAAAATCCATGGCTATGGCATAGAAGGCTTGGTTATGTAAACATGAACTTGCTAAAAATTGTTTCAAGAAAAGATTTAGTCATTGGACTTCCTAAAATCAATTTTGAAAAAGACAAAGTATGTGATGCTTGTCAAATGGGAAAACAAACTAGAATTTCTTTTAAAGCAAAAAATGTAGTCTCAACTACTAGACCTTTGGAACTTTTGTATATGGACTTATTTGGTCAAATTAGTACCATTAGTCTAGGTGGCCATCAATATGCTCTTGTTATTGTTGATGACTATTCAAGATATACCTTTGTTATTTTTATTGCTTACATAGATGAAGCTTTCAAAACATTTGAAAAGTTTTGCAAAAAGGTTCAAAATGAAAAAGGAATTTGTATTTCAAGCATAAGAAGTGATCATGGCAAAAAATTTGAAAATCAAAGCTTTTCAAGATTTTGTGATTAAAATGGAATTAATCACAACTTTTCAGCTCCTAGAACTCCTCAACAAAATAGAGTTGTTGAGAGGAAAAATAGAGTTCTAGAAGAATTTTCAAGAACTATGCTTTGTGAAAATAGTTTACCAAAATACTTTTGGGCTGAAGCCGTGAACACTTCTTGCTATATCTTAAATAAAATTTTGATAAGGCCTCTGCTTGATAAAACTCCATATGAACTATGGAAAGGGAGAAAGCCCAATATTTCCTATTTTTGTGCTTTTGGTTGTAAATGATTCATCTTAAGTAACAATAAAACTAACTTGGGTAAATTTGATTCTAAGACCGATGAAGGAATATTTTTAGGATATTCAACATCTAATAAGGCTTATAGAGTTTTCAATAAGAGAACTCTAGTGGTAGAAGAATCTGTACATGTAACTATTGATGAATCTAACCCAATTAGTAGTAGAGAAGTTTCCTTTAAAGATGATGCAGATTTTATTCCAAGAATAGAAACTCCTACTCCCATTGTTGACCCAAAAGAGAGTCCACTTCAAGCAAATGAAGAGATGGAAACTCTCAATTTGGACCAACCATCCTTAAGCTAACAAGAGGAAAGTCTACCCAAAGATTGGAGGTATGTAAATTATCACCCAATTAATCAAGTGATTGGTGATCCGTCACAAGGGGTAAGAACTCGCTCTTCAATTAGAAATATTTGCAATTTTGTAGCTTATTTGTCTCAAGTAGAACCTAAGACATTTATAGAAGCTGAAAAAGATAATGATTGGATAATTGCAATGTAGGAAAAAATAAATCAATTCGAGAGAAACAATGTTTGGAAACTAGTTCCAAGACCTAAAGATCATTCAATAATTGGAACTAAATGGGTATATAGAAATAAGATGGATTAAAATGGAATAGTAACTAGAAACAAGGCTAGACTAGTTGCTAAGGGATATAATCAAGAAGAAAGAATAGACTTTGATGAAACCTATGCACTTATAGCTAGATTAGAAGCCATTCGAATGTTATTAGCCTTTACATGCTTTAATAAATTCAAGCTATTTCAAATGGATATAAAAAGTGCATTTTTAAATGGCTTTATAGAAGAAGAGGTTTATGTTGAGCAACCTCTTAGATTTGAAAATCCTAGTCTTTCAAATCATGTCTATAAGCTTTCTAAAGCTCTATATGGGTTGAAACAAGCTCCAAGAGTATGGTATGAAAGACTAAGTAAATTTTTGATTGACAATGATTTTGTAAGAGGTAGAATAGACACAACTCTCTTCACAAAAACTCACAAAAATGACATTTTGATAGTTCAAATATATGTTGATGACATTATATTTGGTGCTACTAATGAATCTATGTGTCAAGAGTTTGCAAAGTACATGCAAGGTGAATTTGAAATAAGCATGATGGGAGAACTTACCTACTTCCTTGGACTTCAAATCAAGCAACTAAAAGGAGGCATCTTCATCAATCAACAGAAGTACATTAAGGACCTACTAAAGAGGTTCATGATGGAAAGCTCAAAGCCACTTGGAACGCCTATGAGCACAACTACTAAACTTGATCTTGATGAAGGAGGTAAAACTGTAGATTCTAAATATTATAGAAGCATGATAGGTGCTTTACTTTATTTAACTGCAAGTAGACCTGATATTATGTTCAGTGTATGCATGTGTGCTAGATTTCAGTCTAATCCTAAGGAATCACATGTAGTTGCAGTAAAAAGAATCCTTAGATATCTATAAGGAACCCAAACCATAGGATTATGGTACTCTAGAGATTCATCTTTTGAGCTTGTAGGATATTCAGATGTTGATTTTGCTGGATATAGGTTAGATAGAAAAAGCACAAGTGGTACATACCAATTCTTAGGAGCTATGTTAACCTTCTGGTTTTCCAAGAAACAAAATTCCGTTGCACTATCAACCACCAAGGCGGAATATGTTGCAGCCGGAAGTTGTTGTGCCCAAGTAATTTGGATGAAACAACAACTAAAAGACTATGGCATGAACCTCCAAAACATCCCAATATTTTGTGATAATACTAGTGCTATCAACCTAACCAAGAACCCTATTCAGCACTCTAGAACAAAGCACATAGAAATAAGACATCATTTCTTAAGAGACCATGCTAAAAAATGTGACATAAGACTAGAATTTATACCTTCAGAAGATCAAATAGCTGACATTCTTACAAACCTCTAGGTGAAGCTAGTTTTTGTAAAATTAGAATGTTGATGGGATTGCTGGATTATGATAAACTGAATATCTGATTGCTCCTTCTTTCATCATATGCATGTTTGACATATAGTGAAAGAGTATTAATTCTTGTTTAAATATCTCTCTCACTCAAGATGTCATAGATAAACAAATTTCGTGCTATAAATTAAGATTGAAAATTTTCTTAAGGGTCCAGTCGACTGGTAAAACTATACTAGACGACTGGTTAGTCACTACTCTTTCATCCAGTCGACTGGTAAATTTGATCCAATTGACTGGTAAGTCTCTGTCTTTTTCTCCAGATGATTGGTAAATCCTATCCAATCGTCTGATACCTTTAGACCTAGTTTGGAGCCAATTTTTGAAAATCACTTATCATCCAGTCAACTGGAACAAATTTCCCAGTTGACTGGTAACTTACTGCCAGTTCACTTAGTCAAATGGTACATGAATCCAGTCGACTGGTATGAAAACTGTTCATCTTTTCAAAGGGACCCAGTCGACTGGTTTCGCGACTCTATAAAAGAGACTGTTCATTTTTCTGATTTTTTACGCCATTTTCGAGCACCCTTGCTTTCTCTCTCTAGAAAAATTCATCATTTTGATGCAAAAACCATCCAAACTTCATCTAAACACACCGATCTACTCATCCTTAACGAGATTTTTAACTTTCTACGATTAAAATCTCTTATTTTCCTTAAAATCTCTTTTTCCCAAAAAACCCCATTTTCTCAAAATGACCGATAAAATCCGTGTTAAATTCACAATTAGTGGATCAAATATGCCTAAAAGGCCAAGGTCTACAAAATCCTCGCCATCGGAGTCACGGAGGAAGGGTGTAGTGGGCTCATCAAGCAAGATGCCTAGAACAGAGCTTGATGAGTCTCTGTTTTCCAGTCCAGCTGCAAAGGCGAGGTATGATTCGATTATTCGCCATAAGAAGATCATGACAGGTAGAGTTGTCGACTTCGATTCTATTCGTCATGGCAATTTTGATATCTTGCCGGCCTTTGAGGTGATTCACTTGACCTCACTGGTCAAAGTGCATGAAAAATTCTACCCGAGACTGATTCACCAGTTCTACGCGAACTTGGTGAAACCCAGTCCTCTGGCTTTGAGATTCAAGACCAGAGTTAGTGGTGTGGAGTTTGAAGTCAACACTGACCTTCTCATGAGCTTACTGAAGATCCCTGCAAGGGGGATCCAATGGAGTCTGGATGGATGGCCAGACAACTTCGACGTTGAGGCGGTCTATCAGATAGTCAGGGGAGACCCTAACTATGTGTACAGACCTACTACATTTCATACATGTAGTGACATGCCCCTCGACTCGAAGATGTTTCAACTGATAGTGAGTTAGACCATCCACCCGAGACTTGGGAGTCGAGGGTATCTATCTAAGATATATACGATATTGATTTGGTGCCTTAAATCTGGGCACCACTTCAATATATATCCTCTGCTGCTTGCCAATATGATAAATGGCGAAGCGAGCGACTCTAGATGTCTACCTTACGGGATGCTTATTACGCTCATACTCCAGCACTTTCGGGTGCCTTTGTCTGCCTTTGAGGCTCAGGATATTGGACCGATGGACATCATCAATGTCTTATCACTGAAAAAGATGGGATGCACAGTTCGTGATGGCTTCCTCTATCCAAAGACCGGGAAGCACCTACGAATCCGAAAGGATAAGAACGATGATGATGAGGATGTGGAGGCTGCTGATATGGACACAAATACCTGAGCACCTCCGATTGGTGACTTGAGTACTGGTCAGACTGGATACGTTGATATACTTCAGGCGATCTCGAGCCTTCAGATGACGATGCAGTCTGGATTCCAGACCATGCAGACAGAGTACCAAAGATTGAGCTCCTCCATCGACCACCTACAGGACGACTTCGAGTTACATCGAGAGCACACCGAGGGTTCCCTAGCAGAGATTAGGGATCTTCTTCATGATGGCTCGGATTCTCCCGCTCCTTGAGTCATTTTCCATATTATTAGCATTTTTTCAGCTCTTACCACATAGCACGGACATATTTTGTATTACTGTTGTATTTTTTATGGCTCTTTGAAGCCCGTTCATGTATTGACTTTTTATATATGATGTTGTTTTTACTTTAGTCATATTTCATACATCTATTTACATTATTTGTGATATATTTGCATAGTTTCCAACTACTTTTATTCACGAAAATGCTTTGAAAATGATTATGTTTATATGAAAACTTCCGGTTCTTCTCGGGAAGGCTTCCGAACTCCGAATGAAGCCAAATTTTTGTGTACAGGTTTACTTAATCATAATTTAGGTGACTATAGTGGATAAGTCACTTATTTTTTTGGTTTCTAATCCCTTTGATTGCTGTTGTCAAAACGAGGGAGAAAAATGAGAAAAACGAGAAAAACTAAGTAAAAAGAAACCAATGCATAGATTTAGGGGAAACACTGCTCCAAAACTTATTCATTGATTGGTTGAGTTGATTGTGGTTGGTTGGAATGTTTATAAACTACGTTTGCTTGTTTACATGGGGTTTTATTCGAAAAGCAGAGGAAACTCTGTCCGATTTTTCGTAAAATCCAAACACTTAGCTTTTTTATCTGTTTTCACATTATTAGATTTGCCATCATCAAAAGGGGGAGATTGTTGACCCTCACCCGTATTTTAATGATGACAAAACACAACTATTATTATACTAACTAAATATAGTAAGTAACAAAAGCATTCAACCAAGGATCAAGGTGCAAGAACTCAAACCGAATCAAAGTATCAAGTGAAGACTGAAGAACTAGTATAGGTCTAAGGTTTTAGAACCAATGTAAGTCTCACTTATACATTGTAATACCTTGTTCAATGGCTCGAACACAAAATGTTTTTCTAAACCGATCGTTTTTAAACAAACGTTTTCAATTAAAATAGAAAAACTGGGTTGGAAGACAACCCAGTCGACTGGGTACATATACCAGTCGACTGATATATGAGACAGTATGTCTCCAGTCGACTGAGTCAGTCATACTAGTCAACTAGTTAAATGGACAGTAAGTCTCCAGTCGACTGGATGAAAAATATCAGTCGACTGGTAACCCAGAAGGTCTGAAAACGAGATTTTTTCAAGTGAACCCAGTCGATTGGTATCACGACCCAGTCGACTGGTAGTTTAAAAATATGACTGTTGGACACCAAATCTGAACGTTTTAAAAGCAAATTTTTTCAAATTAAAGTTATAAAGTTAAAACGGCCATATTATTTGATGGCTATATAAACCCATTCCATTGAGCTTTCAATAGAAGGCTGCACACTTTCAAAAAGAGTTAATATTACACAATCAAGTTGTTGTACTCTTTAAAACACAAAAATCTTTGAAATATTCTTGTTGAGTCATTCTTCAAGCTTTACTTTGAAAGAGAGACATTATTCAGTTGTATAAGCTTCCATTAGCTGTTTCTCTACCATTTACTTTACAGCATCTTTTGTATAGGGATTACTTCCGAAAGGAAGGGGATAGCTTCCGAGAGAAAGGGATTGTAAGGTTTATACAACACCGGGAAAGTTGTACGACTAAGTTACTTAGTGGATTACTTCAAGGAGTTTCTTGAAGAGAGTGGACGTAGGGTCGGAACGAATCCGATTTTGCCGAACCATTATAATTTGAGTTTGCATCATCTTCTCTTTAAACTCTTTATTTACAGCACATTACTTGTCTTAATTGTTTGCTGCGTATTCATTTTTATAAACTTGTATTAATTCCGCAAAACAATTTAAAAACCCAATTCACCCCCCCTCTTGGGTTGAAACCTCGATCTACAAAAACAATTTACATAAAATTACAAGTGTCCCCATTTAGAGGCATAAACCAGTAAGAAAATAAAAATTAAAACAAATATATTCAACAACCATTAAATCCTATGCATATGCATATATTGATTCCTATGCTATTGTAATTCAATTATAAGAGTGTTAGATTACTAATAAACTTAAATTCAACTTAATTTAAAAATTAGTGACTTCCACACCATAATGATCATAAATATGATGTAAAACACTATAAAATTATCATGTATATAACTCTTCCATATATGTATACAACAATATGTTTGCAAGAAATTTCGGTAGGTATATGTTAGGATTTTGGCTCACTTCCCCACAAGAAAGACTTCTAATTGGTTTAGGAATGTAGTTTCATATTTTATAGTTGCTTATTCTAGTAGGAATAGTAATAGTAGTAGTTTATTATGTCGTTGTTATTCTTTTCCTAATAGTATTAGGAAAATATCCTCTATATAAAGGGGCCTTAGATAAGGTTTAAGATATACTCATAATTTGAATATTATTACTAGAGCTAGGTAGAGAGCTTTGGGTGTATTGAAGATTTTGGGTTTTGAGGGTAATAATTTTGTTTTTCCTAAAGTTGTTGTTAAAGATTAATAAAATTGTGAGTTTGTTGGTGACATAGTCAACAAGGTTGCCAAACCACATTAAATAAATTTGTGCTTGATATTTGTTTGTTATTCCCTGAAATTTGAGTAAGTGGATTTTAGGGATAAAATCTCAATAAGTAGTATCAAAGTTTGGTCATCTATTTGAAGAAGTTTTTTGTTGCTATTTGTTACGTTTGCACCACCATGTCGACAGATATACCTAAATTTGAGTTTCTTTTATTTAATGGAAGCAATAATTTTACTATGTGGCAGAGCATAGTTCAAGATCTTCTAGTTCAACAAGATCTTGATCAGGCTTTAGAGGAAGAAAATCCAAAAGAGGTGATTGATTGAAAGTGACAATCGATTCGAAAAAAGGTTGTAAGTTCAATCAGGTTGGCTCTTGCTCCCGAGATCAAGTATACTATATTGAAGGAAATTACACCCAAGGGTTTGTGGGATAAGCTCGAGAACATCTATGCATCAAAGTCTATGACCAATAGATTGTGTCTCAAGATGGACCTCTATTCTCTAAAGATGGAAGAAGGTACAAGTCTTCATGATCACTTGAATGAATTTAACAAGTTAGTATCTTAATTGTTGAATGCAGAATAAACATTAAATGATGAGGAGAAATCATTGCTCTTGTTATCATCTTTACCAAAATCTTACAAACCATTAGTGCAAACATTGTTGGTGGGCAAGTCGACATTGAGTTTAGATGATGTGACCACGTTTCTGCATAATAATGAAAGGTTGATGGGAAACAAGAACTTGTTTAGTGGTAGTCAAGTGCTTGCTGTGTAGAGTTCTAATTGAGTGAGGAGCAAACGAAGAGTGAACAGTGGCTCAAGGTGGAGATCCAAATCTAGGCCTAGAGATGACAATGAGAATGAGTGTTTCTATTGTGGAGAAATATGACACATACAATATTATTGTAAGGTCATGAAGAATGATTTAAAAGAGTTGAGAAAGATTAGTGGGAAAAGGAGTGATGGTGGAAATAGTAGTGAAAATGCTAATATCGCCGAGGAAAGTGATGAAGAAATGCTAGCTATTTAGTGCACTGAAGAAAAAGTTGATGAGAGTAATATGGCGCTACTTGATTCAGCGTCCTCCATTCACATATTCAATAAGAAAAAGTATTTTGATTATATGAAGGAACCTGCCCATGTCAAAGTTGCTACTGCATGTGGGGAACACAAAGTAATTGATGGTGAAGAAAGCCTAAAGTTGAAGCTCCATGATGGAAGTGTGTAGAAACTTGAAAATGTAAAGTTTGTTTCCACTCTTACTACAAATATCATCTCTTTGGGGGAGCACAATAAGATGTGATACACATGGATTGCGAGCAATGGAAAGCTACAAGTTCTTACTGGATAAAATCTAGTGTTGAAGGCTATTATGAACAAGAAAGGGTTATATGTGCTGGATGGAAATGTTTTTCTTAGAAAATTAGGTGGTGCAGATATGGAAGGACCAAAAGAAAGGATTGCACCAACCAAGAAGAAATTCGTTGATGAGGTGTGGAGAATTTGTGCTAAGGTGGAGATTTGTTAAGATTTTGGCTCAATTCTCCACAAGAAAGTCTTCTAATTGGTTTAGGAAAGTAGTTTCCTATTTTATAGTTGTTTATTCTAGTAAGAATAGTAGTAGTAGTAGTTTATTATGTTGTTGTTATTCTTTTCCTAATAGTATTAGGAAAATATCCTCTATATAAAGAGGCTTTAGATAAGGTTTGAGATATACTCATAATTCCAATATTATCACTAGAGCTAGGTGGAAAGCTTTGGGTATATTGGGGATTTTGGGTTGTGAGGGTAATAATTTTGTTTTTCCTAAAGTTGTTAAGGATTAATAAAATTGTGAGTTTGTTGGTGGCATAGGCAAGGAGGTTGTCTAACCACATTAAATAATCTTGTGCTTGATATTTGTTTGTTTATTGCTTGAAATTTGAGTAAGTGGATTTTAGGGGTAAAATCCCAACAATATATACATATATTCATGCATATGCTTCACTATGTTGAACTTTCATATCAAAGGGAAAGTAAAAAGGTTATCGGAGATCTTTGGAGGGTTTGACAACAGATTAATGATGGTGAAAGCTAGCTTAAAAATGCTGAAATTGTCAAGTGTTTGCTGATGCTGCAACGTAAAAAACGGAGGCTAGGTCGTGCGTCGTCACACGAGGATAGTAGAGGTCGTCGAAAAAATGGTAGTGCACAAAAGGTGTTGATAATATAGGAAGGGCTAGTCTCGCATAAAAGAAGAATGAAAAAGAAAAAAGAAAGAAATAAGAGAAATAAGCCATGTATTTGTGTTTGACGGCTAGGTAGCCAAGCCAAACTGGTTTTGAGAAGATATTTATATCTAGGGTTAGAATTAAAAGCAATTTTTGTTTTTATTATCAACCCATATAATACCATTATTAGTTTTAAATGGTATGAAAATTAAACACAAGAAGTTTAATTAAGTGCCTTAAATATTTCCTTGCACTTTTTTATCTCATGAAGAAGTATTACTGCAATATATATATTTATTGTTTTCTTAAAGTTTATATTTACTTATTTATTTAGTAAATAAATATTATAACCATATTCTAATTATTATTAATTTTTTAAAGGAAAGTGTTGTGAGTTTTAAATTACTCGCAAGCGCACGAGTTGTTTGCAATATAGTGTTGTGTAAGTGCGAGGTCGAATCCACATAGAATTGCATTGTGAAAATATTTTTATCTAAACTAAGCCTATTTTAACTTAGTTCCAAGTTTTGAAGTGTCTTTTGCAAAACAAATATAAACTAAACTAAATTGATTTAAAGACTAATGATAAAAACACTAAGGTTTCTGAATCCACCCCACCAAAGTAAAGCATATATCTTCATGTTCTATATAAAAATAATCTATCAAAACATTCCATGAATCCAACTTTAAACAAATCACAACAAATATCCCAATTAAACCAAAACAATCAAATGTATCCGCTTTTAACAAATCACAAAAGATATTCAATTTAATCAAAAATGATTCGATGTGTCCATCAGATGAAACACATGGAATATCCAACAGAACAATTTAAACTCAATCAATCATAAGATTTTACTCAAATAATTGAACAGAACATTTATACTAAAAAACATCAGAATTGTATAAACAAATCTGAAAATATTATGCCAAACAACGGCGAGGCTTCATCTTCAACCTTAGCTGAAGATTTTAGCCACTCATAATCATGAAACTAAAGTTCAAAATAACAGTTCTAAACATTAAACTAAAAAAAGCAGTAAATTAAAACTGACTATGCATGGGAGAAATTCCACTCACTGTTGGGCGACGCTTCCCCTCGTGATAGAAAAGCCTTCAGAGATCTACCAGAATGCTAATAGAAATCCTCCAAATTGCACCAAAATGGCATTTGGATTGCTTACTAAAGATGAAGTGAAGAGGGGCTTATATAGGGAAACATCACAAGTGTAATATGCTTCCAATCTGATGTGGGATACTGCAAATTCTAACTTTTGCTCTTGACCTTTGTCTACTAAAACTGCTATAACTTTCTCTAGAAAAATCATTTTATTAATCCGTAAAATTTCTCAGAAAATAGACATCGGGATCTTTCCAAGCATATATGGCTCATATCCTGGTTCTTCCTGAATCAATATAGTTTAATCCTAAAAAATGGCTGATCTGTCACGCTGAAATCATGCACAACCTGACCTTTGTCTACTAAAACTACCATAACTTTCTCTAGAAAATTCATTTTATTGATCCGTAAAATTCTCCAGAAATGAGACATTCGGATTTTTCCAAGCATATATGGTTCATCTCCTGTTTCTTTCTGAATCAATACAGTTTAATCTTAAAAAATGGCTGATCTGTACGAACAATTCTGACAATTTAGTGAAACTCCTTTCCAAGCTTGTAAACCTGTAAAACAACGAAAAACAACTCAAGGTAACAAATTCCTAAGCTAACAAATGTAAATTAATAGGCCAAAATATACAATATTTGGCACTCATCATAAATGAACACGACAACTACAAAACCAATATTATTATATGCAAAATATGACAATAATGGATAATGAAATCCTTGAAGAAAATATGAAATTATCGGTTTCACAATATAACTCTTCACTAAATGTTGCATACCATGAAAGGAAGAGTTGCATCTATCCTAAAAGGATACAACTCGTAAGTGAAAAGGTGCAACTTTTCAACTCTATAAGTAGGGTTGCCAATTGCCATGTTTCCCTAAGAGATTGGGATAATAGAATTCCATTAAGGAGTTATTTTCATCATTGAGAGTCCGAGAGAAATACTTGAGTTGTGGTATTGTATTTCTGTTTCATCCGTAAACAATTTCCTGACGGTTAAATTATACGGAATTCATGTCACACAAGTATCAAATACAAAATGAAGATCAAAGCAGTATTCAAGAATTAAGAGCATGTAATTCTAATAAAAGGTAATGTTATGTGACTTGTTTAGAAAACATGTAAGCTATATGTATATATATATATATATATATATATATATATATATATATATATATATATATATATATATGCAAAAAAATAGTACAATATATATTAAATATAAGTTATTAGGTTACTAATTTGGATAGGTTTATGAAAATCTGAAACCGTAATCCAATCCAAACCATCGATTTTTACATTTTCCTAATCTGAACCCAACTCGTCACAAAAAAATCCCGATCTAAACCAATCTTTTAGTCGGTTTGATTCAGATGATGTGGTTTGATCAGTTTTGTTGCACATCCCTAATATGTAGGTATTCCCTTTACCTATGGTTTTATATATTCTTTTAAAATAGCTTATAAATTCTACTTTATTACTGAAATAAAGGTAAATAAGCTAAATTAGTGGCTCCATAAGAGAATTAGACGTGAGCAATGAAATTGATCGAATAGTTAAACTTATCCAAACCGATGCAACAGGTTGAGTTAGGTTGAGTTTTGTAGTTGCTAAGTTGAGCTTGAGTTGAGAAAATATTGAACCTGACAGTTTGAGTTGGGTTGTGGGTACGTTCAAAGTTTAAAACCCGACCCAAACTAGTAGCCTGGTGAATACACATTTAATATGTACTTTATTATTTTGATATTGGGTCGTCATCCAATTCAAGTTGATATGGAAAAATGCTTTGATGATCAAGACTAATACTTTAAAGTTTTATGGACCCAATATATCATAATTAGCTTTTTATCTAAAACATTAAGTAAGTGATAATAAAGTTTTTGTTCGGTAGTTAAAAAGACCAAAGCTGAGTCTCTGGGACCACAAAGTTCTAGGTTCGACTCCCACCAATATATGTGGGTTAGTGTTTGTCTAATTTATATATTGATTGTTTCTTCCACTTTGATAATATAGTAATATTTTGAGTTAGGCTATGTGATGGTACTATAGCTTTATATTGTGATCAAGTCAATCATTGTACTTGTATATAAAACCGCTTTAATAAAAAATATTAAGATAATTACTTCTAACTAATACTTGTATAAATTAAATTTTGTCATCAACTTTGTTAATATAAATTACCCTTATTGGATACTTGTCAGATATATGAAAGTATTTCATGTTAAATGATTTACCACTCTTTTTTATTATTTAATTTCATGTTATTAAAACAAAATGATGGTGTAATGAAAAAGGAAATGAGAATGAATAAAAAAAATGATTCAAGTCAAGAATCACTTAGCCCCATATCATTGGTGTATTGGTTAAAGATATCAAAATTCTTGCGGAGTAAAAATATTCGAAACCTCAAAACTAAAAAATAAGTCAAGAATAATTCAACTCCTACAAAAAAAAAATCAAGAATAATTCAACTATTAAATTATTAAGTGTGAGATTAGCAAGTAGAGGTACATGTGTGCGATTCATTATAATAATAATAATATCTTGGAATAATGTGTTTATTGGTTTTAAAAAAATTGCTTCATATGTGTCTATACTTAAGAATGAGATATTGTCAAATTTTTTTATAATATATTTAAATCAATTATTAAATTAAAAAATTAAATAAAAAATTTAAATCGATCTTAATTAATTTGTTTAAATTAGATCTAATCATAAATTGATTGAATAACAGATTTAGTTGAATTAAAATTTTCGTGAATTCAATAAAACTGAATTGGATTGAGTCCGATCGTGCTCACCTTCTAAAGAGAACGCTAGTAATGAGTCATATGCCAACGAGGAGTGCAGTCAAATAGTAAATGATTTTCTTTTTCTGCCAATATCAAATAAACTATTAATGATAAATAATTCATCGAATAGTATGGCATATTGATTCCGTATACGTTTCTGTTAAGCCACTGCCTCGGACTAACCTTTGTCGGCTTGAACTTATCTTAGATAACGTCCATATTCATTCCAATGTATGTTCCCCTCTTCTCCTCTCCATGAATTTTACAACTGATATTTTCAAAAATTATCCATTCAATTAAAAAATGAAAAAGAAGCCACATTTGAGAAAATTGACTAGATAAACCTAAAAAGGCATTATATACTTCGTCTATCTCCTAATATTAAAGTTGAAGTCGAATCGAGTTTTTATTAAGTTGTTCGAGTTCGATCAAAATTTAGTTCAATCGAACTCAAATTTAAAAATTAGGTTCGAATAGCTTTTCGGATCGAGTTCGAATATATTAAAGTTTAATTCGAAAAATTATCGAACAGTTTGATAATGTATTATTAAGTTCGAGTCGAACTGAACTTGAATTCAAACTAATACTTATTTAATATTTTTATTTATTAAAATTATAATCTGAATTTGAATTCAAACTTAAATAGCTAATTCAAAACTTAGAGTTGAACCATTATAAAATTTATCAAATTCGTTTCAAAATCGAATAAATTAATATCCAGACTAGATTTGACTCGATTTAAAAAATTATTGATTAAAAATGAATTAATTACGTATAAACACTTAAATAGGTAATAGAATACTAATTAGATTCGCTGCTGAGCGCAAAAATAACAAAACTAACTACTAGTTCCATTTGTTTAAGAAAAGAAAATCATTTTCTATTTCTCTCACGTTTTTAATTCCCCGTCGGCCGTCAAATTACTTTTGTCAACTTACCCATGGATCAAAGAAGGGCTACAAACGTTCTACGCGCCAGAAATCTTTGGGAATGGGGGACCCACTGATTTGTTGGTGTGTGACGTGATGACTACGGAGTATATGATATGCTCTTTGCTGATTATGGCACCATTTATGCACTAGAGGTGCGCATGGAGATAACATACTCATCCTCTAGCGCAAGGGACCTCACCACCACCGGATCCTCCTCCTCCATGCCGTCCACCTCCACAATCCGACCCGTCAGAATCATCCCCTTGCAGCATCCGGACACGACATCGTATTACTCCACCTATTCATCTTCTTCATTCTTTAACGGTCTCTATTCCAGGTGGTCGTCGAAAATCCAGCGCATGACTCTTGGCCAGTGGATCGAGCTCTTTCTGCCTTGCTGTCGTTGGATTAGAACCTACAAATGGCGGGATTACTTTCAGGCCGATCTCATGGCCGGGACCACCGTTGGCATCATGCTCGTGCCTCAGGTGATGATTTCCCTCTTTTTTTCGTTAAAATGTTTTTCTCCACTATGTTATATGAACAATACTTTTTTCTTTTGGTTTTTAGCTTGAAAAGATGTTTTGTACTCCAATTCGGTTGTTATATTTTGTTTATTTATTAATTTCGGTTTTTGATAAGATGAACTAGTCAACTCAGCTTGAGTTTTTCTTTTTTGTTGGTTTTAGTTTCGTGCAATTTTTTGGGGCTTTAAATTGCTGTTTTCTCATTTATTTCGGTTCCAAATGCTGAAAAAGCTTACATTTATTGTTTTCCTTTTTTTTTATATCAGCATCAAAAGTTTATGTTTGTTTGCTGAGAAAACAGGGAAAAGAAAAGAAATACACGTGTGTCGTCTTTGTCTTTGAGACTTAGACAGTTCAGCTTAAGTTCGTTATGGAGGTTTTGTGCTAAAAGATGATGTAATTTTTTAGCTTCAATTTTCTTTTGTTTTCCTATACTTTCTCAGCAACCAAACAGATTTTTTTTTTCTAGTGTAAAATTACGCTTTTTCAACAATCTCCATATTCGTGCGCGCTTGTTGATGGTGACTATTTTCAGTATAATTCACTAAATTTGTGTTTTGTTCTCTGTTGATTAGTCGTGCTTAATAGGTGTTTCACTTAACTATTGATGATTGGATAAATTTTTTCCATATCTTCCCCCCTCTCCCAATTCTGGTAATCATTTTCACGTCTAATTCACCAAATTTGTTTTTTGTTATCTGTTGATTAGTCGTGTTCGATAGGTGTTTCACTTAACTATTGATGATTGGATAGATATTTTCCGTCCTTTTCCCCCCAGTTCTAGCGAGCATATTATTTTAGTTTTACCACTAGGGTAAGAATCGGATTTTGCTTTGTGCTGATAGGCTATGGTTTACTCAAGCACTTAACTATTGATGATTAGATAGATTTGTTCTTTAGTTCTGATTAGCTAACCTGCAAATGGTTGGGATTATTAGAAAGTTGACTTCAATCATAGTGAAGGGATTGGATTTCGCTTTGCCCTGATTTGTTCTGCATGGCATCAGGCACTTAAAGGATTGATCGTAAAATTTACATGTTTACTTACTTTGTCTTTGGTTGCAGTAAATTTGGGCATCAGAATAGTAGCTTTGCTGCTTTATATATGCCTATTACATTGAGGTTTGAAATTAAATCAAGAATACATGACTACATGACTTCTAACTCATTTGAAAATGGTTTTAAAGTTAAATTCCGTTTTTATTTTAAGTTTCTCAGAATTTTAATTCCAAATGAAATCCAATTTTCTGCAGCCAAACAGAGCCGTAAAGTTTATGTACTGCTTCTATTTCTCTTCTTCTGAAAATGTATGCTTGCTCACTGCAACATCATTTGCTTACTTAATACTGCTATTATTTTAATGAGATTCTGATGCTGCTTTTTTTTTTATACATGATACGATTAGATTGTTGAATATTGTTTGTTGTATGTGACCAGGCCATGTCATATGCGAAATTAGCTGGACTTCAACCAGTATATGGAATATGTAAGTTCACAGTAAGATCATTATTTAAATTAAATTCTTTCAATTATATTTACATTGAAGAAAATATTAATAGAATGTTTTTATAACTTTATCCTCGTCCTGAATTCAGTTTTGTTTTTGGAAATTGTAAATCTAAATTTTGGATTCAGGGGATTATTCCTTCCCCCCCCCCCCCCCCCCCCCCCCCTTCCCGTTCCCAAAAAAACAGGAAGAGAGGACGATTTTTTTCCAACTGAAAGCAAGATGAAGAATTTGATGCTTGCCCTTTCAAAATTTAAGTATGCACACACCAAGAGAATTTCTCCTCGTGGGAATATGATGGAAATATTGAAAGTGGAACTTAAACATTATAATTTCTCAATAAATTTTTTTTATTTTTTTTATAATCATTATTCAGAGTTCTCATTCCATCATCACTCTACTGATGGATAGTAATTTAAATATTATTCTCATGTTGCATCCGCATTCTCATGCTGCATCCACAGTTCCATTGGACAACCTTCTTTGATATTGGTACTTAAATCACAATTTATTATTTTTTCCCACTCTTTACTTCTATATTGCATCTTCACTTGTAACTTGAATTCTTATTTTGATTTTGTGAGACAGATTCTAGTTTTGTGCCAATATTCGTCTATGGCATTTTTGGGTCATCTCGCCAGCTTGCCATAGGTCCAGTAGCATTGGTTTCTCTCCTGGTCTCTAATGTTCTGAGCGGAATTGTTGATTCATCTGGTGAATTATATACAGAACTTGCCATTTTATTGGCACTTATGGTTGGAATGTTGGAATGCATAATGGGGCTCCTGAGGTAGTACTTCTTGTTTTTCGTCTTCATGCAAGTAGTTGGAGCATGCAAAATGTGTCCTTGTGTGCATGAGCAACTGATTTTGTGTGTGTCTCTGCGCACACACGCTTGTTTGTGGTTTGAATCCAAGTACCCAACTAAACTCAACCTTATTCTCAAACTAGTTCGAGTCATCTACATGAATCATTTTCCTCCATTCTGTACTGTTTGTGTTGGTTTCAAGATATCTAAAATAGTTCTACACCAGATGAACATCCAAATTTACTATTTTATTTTTGTTGGAAAAGTAGTTTCGAAATTTTATTAGGCCAAGATATTCTAAGTTGTAGCGTGTAGGTGATTCCTCATTGTACCCTTACCATTTGTGTGTCAGAACATCATTGAAGAGTAAAATTAGAGCTCTACCGGTTTTATAGGGTTGTTCTCGGATGGACAAGGATCTTACTAGATTGTCCCTCTTCTTGAACAAACTATTTACCAACCACCTTTCCTTTTCCTTTGAGCGTAGGGTTGGTGGGGCTGGAGCAATTTCATGGACTCATCATTGTTTTTAATCTTCAATAAAGTTTGGCTGATTTAACCTCCACACTAAAAGAAAAAACAGAAACATGGTCATTGCCTTCTTTTTTCTTTAAAATATACATTGCTGTTTCTAAAGTTTCCTTTTGATTTTGTTGATGCCTTATAAATTGATCATGCATCCGATCTTTCTTTTCAGGCTTGGATGGCTTATTCGTTTCATCAGCCACTCTGTAATTTCTGGCTTCACATCTGCTTCAGCTATTGTGATTGCATTATCTCAAGCAAAATATTTCTTGGGGTATGATATTGCACAAAGTAGCAAGATTTTGCCATTGATTAAGAGCATAATATCTGGAGCTGCTGAGGTATTCTTTCCATGCCAAAGTGGTTATCATAATTTACATTTGAAATTACCTTTTACTTGGTACTTAAAATACTAGCACCAGGGATCTGGTTCTTTTAAAAGCTTGATGTGGAATGACTTGTTGATTCAAGACATTTTACTTGAGAAAGAAGTTGATCCAGACTTCACTAAATAGAAACTGTAGCAATTAATTTGTTCTGTTTTATGTAATCTTATTTGTCAGCTTCATATATGCTTGTCAGATTGCCTAGTTTGGCCAACATTTAAAATTGTCCTTCAAGTATCCCCCTCACATAGTCACATGTTCTACAGAATGGTCTAAATGTATGTTTTTAAATGGCTGGATGAATTGGGCCCTAAACTAAAACAGAACAGTGCACCTTTGCATTATTTGAATATTACAGCACTGTCATTTAAGAAATTGCAGAAATCTATGAGACTCAGTGTATACATTTATGACACTAGTTGGGTCAATTTGTGACAATGTCTGAAAGTAATACTACAATCAGTCATGGCTACCAAACTAATTGAAAACCTTCCATAAATATGGGGCTGTGAGGAGCTTATCTAAGATATAAACCGAGAACTTCTATCCAGATAAGATCCCCCAAATCTTGCGTTAGTTTTCAAAAGTAATAGGTAATAGATATTAGTTATAAGATGGACTTGTAATTAACCTTATATAAAACTAAAGTAGGAATTGGGACTAGAAAATGGTTTCGGCTCCTTGTCTTTATCAAGTATTTCAGTACCCCCATCGACTTAAGTTGAGAAATCCTAATATGATTACATGTTGATTGATATCTAAACAATGGACTTATCAAAAAAACAAAAAGATATCCAAACAATGGTTTAAACGTTCATTCTTGTTTATATGCAGAACTATTTGTTAATGGTTTAACCTTCCTTGTCATCTGCACTGGTATTGTTTATTGTGATCCGCAAGTGATCCTATGCGTATTTGCCTACATAGTCACTTTTGTTAAGTGTCCATCTGTTTCCACTTATTCATTCATTTCTTTAACCACAGGTGGTCTTTTCCTTTTGTAGTTTTCATGGCCCCCTTTTGTAATGGGATCTATCATTCTCGGGATACTTCAAGTCATGAAGCATTTGGTATGAGCTCATTGTTAAATTTTTGGTGGAAAAGTTGTAGTTGCCTTTACCCAGATTTTGGTTATGAATTTAATGTTTCATGTTTAGGGAAAATCGAGGAAGCAGTTTCAGTTTCTGCGGGCAGCGGGTCCCCTCACAGCTGTTGTTTTGGGAACAACCTTTGTGAAAATATATCATCCCTCTTCCATTTCTTTGGTAAGAATAACATAAATCAACCCACTCTAAATTTTTGGATAGTAAATCTAGAGACAGTCACGAAAATGTCATATGTAACTTTATGCTTCACAAACTAGTACTATACCCAATATACATATGATTTGTTTGACCATTGATTGTTTACGTGCTCCTCAATCAGAAATTCACAATCACATGCATGAAATGAAAACTAATTTACTAACACCCATTAATTTAACAAACTGTGAATTAGAGCAGATTTTCAACTTAATAGAAGTTAAGTAACCCTTAACATTTTTTTGTGGGCACTGTTTTATCCCTTCTATTACTAGTATGTCATTGATTTTCCAACATGTTATAGTTAACATTTCCATTCAGAATTCACTTAAAAAAAAAAACATTTCCATTCGTAATTCTAAATGAGAACTGAAGGTTAAGCAACTATTACATGGCCAGCCTATATACTCTTGTACTTTTAATCCGGTATGAGAAAGACCTACTTTTATATCCAGTCTTTACTTCATAGTTTTGGATGCTAGGAAAGAGTGCAGAATTGATAATAGAAAGTATAAATCAGAGAAGTAAATTTTCTGTCTCATGTGATTATGGTTCAACACAATATACTATCATAGAATTGAAACATTCAGTATTGAAGATATAGAAGTTTCTATTAATTGTACAAATTTTTATCTGTCTTGTTTTAAGGTTTCTTTAAATTGCTTATTTCTAATTTTTTTGATAAAATTAATAATTTATTCAATTTATGTTAATCATGACTAGAGTTAATAAATCAAATGGAAAAAAAAGGAAAAAATGTTTAATACTTAACCAGAGCTGAGAAAGACTACTTGGTGTTGTTTCAGGTGGGAGAAATACCTCAGGGTCTTCCAAAATTTTCCGTTCCAAAGAGTTTTGATCATGCAAAGTCATTGATTCCAACTACAGTTCTCATTACTGGCGTAGCCATCTTGGTGAGAAGTTACCAAGTTCATTCTGTGTATGGTATTTTACTTTTCTATTTGGGCTCATAATTAACGGTCACCAAATTACATATGAACTGTAGGAATCTGTGGGCATTGCCAAAGCATTGGCGGCAAAGAATGGGTATGAGTTGGATTCAAATCAAGAGGTATGTTTTGTAGAAGATGGAAGGGACCATTTCCTAGCCATTATTATAGTACAATTGCCTTTGATTTGACCACCAAATATAATCATACCTGTCACTAAGACTAAGATAGTCTCTCTCTCTCTCTCTTTTTAGTAACATATCTCGTTTTTATTATACCTTTTGACACTATCTGTGCTCTATATTTTTAAATTGAAAGAGGTAAATACCATGTTTGATGCAACTATTGGTTTGAGTATTGTGAATGAAGGTTTTGAACATGATCAACTTTTCTAAATTTATATAATAAAATTTTGAGCAACATTGCTGTCACTTGGTGACTTTGTTCTTCTTATGATCCTTCACATGCTATCATTATGATGATAAAAAATTATATCTAGTCTTGGTTTCAACCATATGTTGCACTTTTGCACGTGGTCTTATTTCTAACTACCTATTACTTGGGATTGGGATGGCCATAATAAATGTACGAAATGTGTTTGTGAGTTCAGACCGATTGGTTCTTATGTGTAATCCTCTGTTGCTTCCTTTATAATGATCAATGCTCACATCTCAACCTTTTAGAGTTGTGTTTTTCCTTTTTCTGTGGTAGAATTCTGTTCAATAGAAAAACTGATGGTGCTCTTTCCCACGGCTTCACATGGTTAAGAAACTTCGTTGGTTTATAGAGCTACCCCATTCTATGGATGTACTTCTTTTGAATGTATATTCATTGCAAATACATGTGATCTTTGTTACGTGGACTTGTCTATTCCCCCTGGTGTACCTAAGTTGAGACGACACGACATGGATACAGGTACGAAATCCACGTTGGTGACCGAACTTCGAACTCGGCAACTAATGTGAAACTCACAAAGCTTTTGTGTGAGAGAGCGAGATGGAATATGAACAGAAACCCAGCCATGAAGAAAGAAGAAGCCACACAGGAGACTCACGAGAGATGAACAGTTAGTCAAGAACATGATGAGAAAGAGAAGAGAATTGTGTAACATTGAGCCATAGGTTTCTTAGAATTGACATGAAACATTGCACTCTATCCGCCTTTCATTACTTGATTCCAATAGTAAAAGTTTAATGAGGAAAAATTGGCAACCATTGCCAATTAATTTAGCTGGCACCAACATAAAAAACAAACAATAAAATAATAAGGTCTAAACAATTACAAAGGCTGGTCCAATCACTAAATTATGGCCTGACTCAATAAAATAACAAACTAACACTAAAATAATAAAATTAATATTCCTCATAATTTCTTGTTAATACTCTTATCATAATTTTGTCTATAAAACGACGGATCCAGTACTGCGGTGCACTTATGGATCTGTATTCCCGTATCCTAACTTTCAGCTTTTAATTTGTTTGATACTTAGATACACATCTGTATCAAATCCTTCTTGTCGAGTCCACTTAACATAGCATGCAATGCATCGACTTGTGGCATCAAAGAGTATCCCTTAGGCTATGTTTAGTAGGAGCTAAAAGTGAGATGAAAGAAAGTAGTCTTCTACTCCTACTAGAGAGAAAGGTAAGAGAAACATAAAACTAAGAGGATTGAGATTTTCTTCTCTAAGTTATAAATCCCAATCCGTCCAAATTGGACAGATTAGAGAGAGGAAAAAGGAAGGGAAAAGAGATGGAACTATCATTTTACCAATTTAGTCACGTGTAATCTCTCAAATTAACATTATAAAGGATAAAATGATATTGTTTGCATTTTTTTCCTCCCATTATTTCACTTTACTAAAGCCAACCATTTTCTTTCTTTCCAATTTTCCATCATGTCTATTAAATACATGAAGCAAAAGATTAATCTTCTTACTCTTTTATCCTATTATTTTCTATCCTCTCTTTGCTTTCCTCTCACTTTTCTCTAGTACTAAACATTAGTCTTAAGTAGGTCTTTTCATGGGAATTGGAATGTACAAACTGTATAGCCTGATGTGGTTGTTTATTTCTTAGGAATTCTGATACTAGTTTAATTCATCTCTACTGTATTTTAAGCAGAGAAACTTCTAATATTTTATTTTCTCTTCTAACAGTTGTTTGGTCTTGGTGTCGCCAATATTTTTGGTTCTTTCTTTTCAGCATATCCCACAACAGGTAAGACTTCGGGGAGATCCTAAGAATTTGATTCTTAAATATCTAGTGTTTCATATTTTATATTATTCTCTACAATTTTGTTTACCATGAAAATTTTATGTTACAATAAGACACTACTGATTGGTAGGTTCTCTGTTCCTGAACATGTCACACAGGCTCCTTTTCCAGGTCAGCTGTGAATCATGAAAGTGGCGCGAAAACGGGACTATCTGGCATTATAACAGGAATCATAATGGGCTGTGCTCTTCTGTTCATGACTCCATTGTTTGAATATATACCACAGGTGTCTTTCCATGCTCTTGCAAATTTATTTTTTAATTAGCAAAGTTATGCATGTCATTGATTGATAACCTGTTTTACATACTGTGTAAGTTCCTCCTGAAATTCTTGGTTAAGACACCTTGTTCTGCGTGTTATGTCAATTCAACGGGGTGTTGTGTAATCCATAGCCTAGTTATTTGGAAATTTATGTTATTTGAGATAGGACCTTTCAGCTGTTTTATCATTTATAATTCTCAAGGATAGCATTTATTTTATAATTCTAACTATAGAATTTGTGGTTTCTATCACCTTTGCAGTGTGCTCTGGCAGCAATAGTGATCTCTGCTGTAACGGGCCTGGTAAGTATGCTAAACAAGTAAACATACTTGCTTTATGATGGATATATTGGATCTTTTGCTTCCATGGTTATTAGACCGTTCGATTTCCTTTTACTAGGTGTGATCAATTTGAGTAAGAACTACCTTTTACTAGGTGTGATCAATTTGAGTAAGAACAAATTGTTATTGTCAATCACTTGTTGGTCCGATTGGTTTTGTGATTATGGGATTTTGTCTCCATAGAGGTGGTAGTGACATTTTACACTGACAAAACTATTATGCTTATAAGATTCTGACACTGTGCTAAGGAAGACAGCGTCTTATCTTGTTGGCATGGGGTCTACCATACTTTTGCAATTCTAGGCATTCTAATCTATAATATATCAGTCTAGCGTTTAGACTTGTAATAGACCATTGCCTGATAATAATGTTCTAATTTTTGCATTTTAAATTGCTCGACTTATCTAAGTTACTTATAAAAAAACATATCTATCTAAGTCATGAGTAAATTTGCTTGGTACAATGCGTGGACCCCGCACATAGTGCAGGAGTTGTCAGCTAGTTAAGTTTTTAGTTTGGAAGTATTGGGGTTGAATGTTAATTTATCTACTCCTTTTAGGGAAAGTTATTAATTATATTGAGCACTGAAATTTCCTTTAGATATTCTGTTTTTGGAGTCTTTACAGCTCTATAACCCGCTGTAATAAGCTTCTATTAACATTATTTTACTATCCACCACAACATTTTACTTGTAATGATTGCATTTTAGGGGATATATATTTGGATTTTGGACTAAAATGGTGACTAGACATATACAGGAAATTATTGATAAATGATGTTGACATTACTTTCTTTTTTTGTAGTTTTATTCTTGTCCATCACAGTGACTTGTCTGGAAAACATTGCATATAAGGCATATATATGGAACTTAAGTTGAGACCTATATGCATATTTGTTGAAAGCATTAAGTTGTTCAATAAATTGTGCTTGATAATCTTTACTATTATATAGAAATACAAATGTGTTTTAGAATATTCATTGGACAAAAACCCTTACCTAATAATTATTTAAACTAAATATATTTATTTTTCTCATGAAATTAAAATTTAGTTTTATTCACTTGAAAAAAATATATTTGTCTAATTTATCAAAAACAAAAAATATATTTGCCTAATAATTATTTATTAGATTAAGTATAAATGTGTTTTCCCTCGTAGAAATAGGATTTAGTTTTATTGTGCTTAAGTAAGTTGTCTACAAACAAAATTATTCTATGTAAATAAGTCTTACACAAACGATGCATTACGATGTAATTAGATACATTAAATTGACCAAAAAAGATAAACTTTGATAAGGATTAAATATAGACTATTTGTTATCTATTTAAATATTTTATTCGATTTTTATTGGATTAATAAATTCGTCATTATATCAGGATTTTTTTATATACCATTGATGTTTCATGATGTTAAGGCAATAAAACAACATCTGCAAGGCGTGTACAACAATAGCTAGTGAATATAAAAATCACAAATTCACAGTAGAGAGTTGGATCCTTTTTAATGGTTTCTCTTGAATGGTGTTTTAGTGTACTTGTGCTGAATTGATATCTAAGAGCAAGATGCAATTATACCCATGTTCAGATTACAAATTTATATCTACTTCTTCTGTATGTTTTTATCAATTCAGGTGGATTATGATGAGGCTATTTTCTTATGGCGTGTAGATAAGAAAGATTTTCTTCTTTGGACCATCACTAGCACTACAACGTTGTTCCTTGGTATTGAGATTGGTGTCATTGCTGGGGTAAGTATTTAAAAACAGTTATTAATACATGTACTGGGTTCGTATAATCTTCTTCATATTTACACATCAATATAATTTTGTGGGGAACGCTTGGTTGGATTCCTCATCATAGTTATCAGACTAGGAGTAACACGGTGACTTGGACCCTTGATTGGTTGTGTTCTTGAATTGATTTATGTAGTTGACCCATTAAAACCTATATGACCCAACAGGTTTTTAGAAAACTCGTTGACGAGGTGCGAATGGGCTGGGTTTTTCAATATCTGACAAATTTGTTAAATTGTTGTAAAAATTGGAATATTGAGGCTCAAACCTCAGACCAATTGGTAAGATAAGGGAGCATGTACAACCAAGCCACAGGTGCAACTTATGCTAATGTTTCTATTCTTTATTATTTAACATCTTATGTGATGCACCATAAAATTAGAGGGTTTTATCGTGAATTCACCCTACATTTTCAGCAAAATACTCAATATGCACCCCACTTTCAATTGCTATGATGTCTACCCCGTATTTTGCATTGATATTCAATGGCATCGTATCATTTACAATCAAGTTAAATTAACAAAATTTTACCATGCGAGATGCTTGTGACTCACATACAACACTTGTGAAAGCTCAAACGCATTGCATGTACCATACAAGGGTGGATTTACAAAACAATAAAATGCCTCTCTCAATCGTTTTCATTGCTTTCTTGAAATTTTCTTTTTTTTATAAAAAAAAATAATCAATTTGACTCTTAAATATCTGTATTATGAATGTTAAGGTGCTATTGGGTATTAGCGTAAAATGCAGGGGGGACATTGTAGTAATTATGTGAGCTTTTACACATACTCCACGTGAATCAAAACTTTGTTAATTTTGATTGTATTGTGACTGACTGGGTGCTATTGGGTAGTAGCGGAAGGTGCAGGGTGGACATTGTAGCAATTGAAATTTAAAAGTGTAGGGTCCAATGTTTGACTAGAAGTGTAGGGTTCATGTATGATAAAACTTTAAAATTAGTCCAAAATAACTTCCTCTATCTTGGATGTGTATTGAACCCAACAAATCTTTTTTTTTTTGGAATTTTGAAATGTTGCACTAATACAATCAACAACATCAACTTATACTTTTTAATTATTTACAGCAATGTGAAAATTAAAAAAATGTATATTTTATTTATATATTTAGGGATGGATCCATGACAATTGCCGAGGGGCTAAGGTGTTAAATGACTTAAATCAAGATCTTTATCATGAAATTGAATTCATTAAACTACATATAAAATAAAATTATATACCAAATATAGAATTAAAAAAAATCTAATATACGAACTTGCAAGAACCAAGTCCACAAAATCTAGAAGATTATCATTATTTACAAAGAAATTCCCTTTAAACCAAAGATTGAGTATATTGAACAAATTATCTCTAATAGTTTCAATAAGCTTTTCCACTTCATCAAAAACTCTCTGTTTCCTTTCTCTCCAAACTAGCCAAAAAATAGAGCGGGGGATCAACAAATAATCCTTCTTGACCTCCTTAGGTGCCCTTAAGCCACTCCAAGCCCAAGTTTCATCTTTCACGGAACCCACCGCCGCCCAAGAAACCTCCAAAATTCTATAAGCCATCTCCCACAAACTCCTAGCTAACAAACAATCCACCAAAAGATAATACATGGACTCGGCACACCCGTTACAAATATAGAACTTATTAACAACTACTTTCCCCCTCCATTGCAAATTATCGAGGGTTGAATTTTCTCCCAAGTAGCTTTCTACACAAAGAAATTAACTTTCTTGGGAGCACTGGAGCACCAAATGACTTTCCAAGGGAAGTTTGGATGACCATCCAAAGGAGTTTTTATCAAAAATTATCTTATAGAAATCCTTCACCTTGAAGCTCTTTTCCAGATAAAGACCCTAACTCATCCTATCTTCTTTATCACCCTCCAGGTTGTATAGGGTTTCCAAGGATCTCGTAATGACTTCTATTTCCTAATCATGAGCATCTCGGATAAAAGGCACATCCCAAGAAACCCCTTAGTTAGATAAGGAAAACAAGAGCTCACAGTCGCTTCTTTATCTCGCACAATGTTAAAAATATTCGAAAATTTGTCTTTCAAAGTAGTAGTTCCTCACTAAGTGTCATGCCAAATCTGAGTCCTTTCTCCATTTCCCACCGACACCACAACATAAGGACGGAAATCCTCTCACCCTTTTCGAACCCATCTCCACCCCCCCACTTTGTAGGTCCCCCGAGTCTCTCTAGACATCCAACCATTATGATCCACACCAAACTTGGCCTTTACCACTCTCCTTCAAGGGTGATCTCTCCCGAATAGAAATCTTCGAAGCTATTTGCCAAAGAGAGCTTTGTTGAATAATGATAAAGATTTTAGGCCAAGTCCCCCTCTATCTAATGGTTTCTTTACCACACTTCACCTTACCAAGTGATACTTGTACTCCTCTCCCGTGTTACCCCAAAGAAATCTTTTTTGAACACTCTCCAATCTATTTGCCATCGAGCTAGGAATAGGAAAAAGAGATATAAAATTTATTGGAAGGCTAGAGAAAATGCTCTTGATGAGAGTAAGTCTACCCCTTTTTAAAAGGTAATGTTTTTTCCACTCGGCCAATTGTTTTTCAAAATTCTCCACAATCAGGTTCCAAATACTCGTCTTTAAATTTAGCTCCAAGGGGGAGGCCAAGATAAGAAATAGGAAACTATCCCACCTTGCACCCCAATAAGCTAGCAAGGAAATGACCATTGATACCTTCACCAAGAGGGATTAAGTCACTTTTGTCAAGATTGACTTTGAGCCTCAAAACAAAGAAGAATATAACGAAGGTGCAAAATCTGATACGCATCCACCCCATAGAACACAGTAGTATCATCGGCAAATAGAAGGTGAGAAACATTCACACTAGCACCATTACTGCAAACTTTAAAATCACTCAACATGCCATTTTGCTAACATCTTGCTAAAAGCCTCCATCACCAAAGTAAACAAGAAAGGGGACAAAAGATCTCCTTGCCTAAGGTCCCTTGAAGCTCTTAAAAACCCCGAGGGGGGCCCGTTAACAAGGATGGAAAATGAAGTTGAAGAGATACACTTAAGAATCCACTTGCACCACTTGTCCCCGAATCCCATTTTTCTCAATTAGTAAATAACAAAACCCCAATTGACATGATCAAAAGCGTTCTCCATATCCAGTTTACTAACTTCCCCTTCCCCCACCATTCTTTAGATGAGCATCCACCACTTCATTAGCTATTAAAATAGCATCCAAGATTTGTTTTCCCTCAATAAAGGCTTTCTGATAAGGGCTCACCACTTTCCGCATAACTTCCTTCAATCTGGATGTTAACACCTTCAATAAGAGTTTGTAAATACATCCCACAAGACTAATAAGCCGGAATTCTTTAATGTTTTGAGTACCAACCTTCTTCGGAACTAGAGGTGATGAAAGTGGCATTAAGACTACTCACAAACTCACCCGAAGAATGGAACTCCTCAAAGAAGCGAAAAATATACCCCCCTAATCACCTCCCAATTATGGACTAGACATGCCATGGTGAAACCATTGGGGCCTGAAACTTTATCTCTATCACAAGCTCGAAGAGCTGCCAAGATTTCATATTCAACAAAAGGTCGTTCAAGCCAAGCCACATTCATCTCATCGATTCTAGAGAAATCCCGCCCATCCAAGTTTGGCCGATTAACACAAGTCTCCTAAAGTTTCTCATAAAAATCGCTAATCGCCCTTTTTATACATCCTTCCTCTTCAAACACAACACCATCCACCTCAATGGAACAAATAAAGTTATATCTTCTATGAGAGTTTTCCATACGATGAAAAAACTTAGCGTTCTTGTTCCCCTCACGAAGCCACAATCTCTAGATTTTTGTCTCCAGGAAATCTCTTACATGGATATGAGCTTAGCTATATCCTTCTTAATATCCGCCCTCCTATCAATCTCAACTCTCGAAAGTCCCTCACTCACCTCTTTTTTTTTTTTTATCAAACCCATTGATTTCACCCAACTGAGCGTTAATGGCGGAATCAACATCACCAAAAGACTCTTTATTCCATCTTTGCACTTCTTCTTTAACATTTTTCAACTTTTTAGCCACCTCAAAGCTAGCAAAATCGCTAACATTACATCCTTCCCACCATCTTTTAACCAGATCTCGAAATTCATCCACCCTTAACGACATATTCTCAAATTGAAACGGGGTCGGACTCTGTATTAAGCTTCCTACTTCAAGAACAATGGGGTGGTGATCTGACGTGGGGTGAGGAAGAAGCTTATGAATCAAACCAGGACATTGAGCTTCCCCACAATCTGAGACAAGAAAACGGTCAATTCTAGAGAAAGAGGGGGATTCTCTAGAGTTCGACCAAGCAAAGGTTCCCAAGGCAAAAGCAAATCAAGAAGGCCAAGGCTCCTCACAAAATCTAAAAACTCCCTCATCGATTTGGTATCATCACCACCAGCCCTCTCATGCGGGTACAAAACAACATTAAAGTCACCCCCCTAATAGTTGACAACTCTTCCTAGGAACACTAGTCATCACCCAATCCCTACCCATCATGAACTCATTGAAAACACAAAAGACAGAAAACAAACCCACCTGAATATCTACCAAGTCCAGAACTCTCATATCCCACATGATAAGAACTCCCCCCGAGACACCTATAGTTGGTAAAGCTTTCCAATCACAAGACCTAAGACTCCACAAACTACAGATTATAGAGTAATCCAATAACTCCAATTTGGTCTCCTGAAGACACACCATTGCACCCTTCCACACTTCAAGGAAATACTTTACCGTATCCTTCTTCGACAAGTCATTAAGACTTCTCACATTCCAAGAAATGATTTTCCACTTCATTGGTTCACAAATTCAACCCTATTCTCCACCGAAGAGCCCACCCCCTCTCTATTAGCGCCCCAACCATTCTTCTCATAAAGTCAACTAACATATTAAAATATTTATCAAAGTCATGCAACGTTCTTTCATATCATAAAATTCATCTATGATCGAATACATATAAAAAGTTTCAGCAATTTTTTCTCAACATAAGTAATGAGGTAATTTGCAAGATACTAATCTTCCATCTTGTTTCTAAGTCTAGTCTTTTTAATGTTCATTACCTTTTCATCTAATTGGTTACTTGGCTTTGCTTTTTAATAGTGTATTTCAATGCCTAGTACTACTAAATGCCAAGAATCCTAAGATAAAATTATCTAACATCAAATGCGTAGGATTTCGAGCGATGGGATATTTTAAACCAAATGAGAGCCTGTTCGATGTCAAATCCATTCTGCGCACAAGGCGGTGTACGCAATGCCACTAAAGGGAAGAACAGACTGTAAAAATAAAATCTATTAAATAAATAAGAAAATGTTATGAGATTTAGATTAATCGCATTTAGTATAAGCTTTTTTAAAAAATAAATTATAGTATTCCTAAATATGTTATAATTATATGAAAAAATTATAAAAGAACCCTAATATAAATTATTTAAAAACAGACTAATCATCATTAACAATAATAAAGAGGTCAAAATATTATTGGGTCAATATAAAAGAACAATTCAACAATTAACAATGAATATAGAAAATATTTATCTTAAACAAAGATAAGTGAGTAGAGAAAAATGTAAGATTTTAATCTTTTAGCAAACTCTTCTTCAATTCCTTCAATTAAAAAAGTTGAAACAGACAACAATTTGGCTTAGTAACTGCTATCTCAAAAAGAAAACAGGGTTTAGTTACTGCGATCTCAAAAAGAAAACATCGAAGTATTACTATTTCCCCCTTACTCGCTCTCTAGTCCGTGTTACCCAAGTCTCCTAGACTCCATTAAAAGAAAGTAATTTTTATAAGAAAAGCCTTTTGGCCTTTGGGTGGGGACTTCATAAACAAATTTAGTGGTCAATGATCACCTATGCGATTACTTTTGGCTATATGCCCAAATTGCCCCATCGTATTCTATATTATAATAAGTAAACATAGCCACTAGCATCTATATATATATATATATATATATATATATATAAACCCCTTTTTTATCCACATAAAAAAAATTATCTTTGGGTCCTTAAATCCATCCTTGTATATGTTTAAATTTTTACATTCTTGTAATATAAAATATATGCATATATACAAGCTTTGGAGGCGTTGATGGTCATAGTTATTATTTACAAATTAACACTCTCTTCGTTTTAAATTTGGAAACTTGTTCTCTTTATATATATTATAAAAACACAAAATGTACCATAATCGGAAATATAGTTTAGGTAAAGTGTCAACAATTTCACTTCTGTGGCTACCTCTTCCATTTAATATCAGATGTAAAATAGAAGAGACCAAAATATAGAAGTGGAATTTAAGCTAAAGTGTCTCTAGTTGTTATGTTCTTACCATGCTTGTCAACTGTTTTAATTCAACTTGATTTTTTGAGAATTTGAATTTCTAAGTTGTCAAAAATAAAAATAATTGAATTTTATGTATAAATCTGTCTTATTATAGGTATTTTTAATTATTAATGCATTTCGAGCACTTGACCCATGGGTTAGACCATTAATGACCTGGTCTCTCAATTGAGTTGATGTTCGGTCCGGGTCTAATAAATGTGCTAGTCATGCTCAAATGCCTTATCAGTTTTGCACAATTATTCACTACAAAGAGAGAAATTTATTAACACACCTAAATCCTGATTTGATTTTTGTGTGCTATACCATTTGGGGACCTTAGTCTTATCCAAGTATGTAGGTAGCATCAACATTATCACGGTGCTGGAAGAAGTGTACCATTTAATTTTTAAATTGATTTTGAAATTGTAGGTTGGTGTTTCACTTGCTTTTGTCATCCATGAGTCAGCAAATCCTCATATTGGTAAGTCGACAATTTAAATATACTGTATCAAGGGCATTGGTTTAATTCATTTCCTGCATCTTATCATCCTTGTTATTTTTATTCATCCTCATGACTAATTATTATAATCATCTTCTTCTTTATACTTGTAATAATTCTTTGTAACTAAGACCATCTGTCAGGGTCTGCGACAGGTTTATACTCTGTCCAGCATCATATTATCCATTAAGTTCCTTCTTTGGCATTAATACCTTATCCAGATGTGCCTGCCCTCAGAGAGTCCTGCAGCTGTATCTAGATCTCTGTTCTGCTGAAAGGTTTCTCATGGTTATGATGCACTTCTTTATGCTATTAAAAGATCAAATATTGTGACCAATACTTTATGGGCTAACTAAATTGGCAGTTGTCACTGTGTTGGGGAATTGTTAATAGAGACTAGTGGCACAATAATTCTGCAACTTCAAGAGTGTGTGGGATCTCATTGTTGAAAGGTTTGAGAAACGATTGGCCGGGTGGAAAATCATTTTCTCTCAAAAGGAGGAAGACTTACTCTCATCAAAAGTACTCTTTCACCCTTCTACTTTATGTCTCTTTTTTTCATTCCTAGTTCGGTGGCAAATTGGATGGAGAGTATTCAAAAGAGGTTCCTTTGGGGCAACATGGGGGAGGAGTTTGAGAATGCTTGGTGAAATGGGGTGTGGTCAAACAACCGTTGGATAGGGGGTTGGGACTCAAATTCCTCACTTTATTTAACCAAGCTCTTCTTAGAAAATGGTTATGGAGGCTTATGTTGGAGAGATCATCTTCAGAGGAAAGTGGTGGAGGCTAAATTTGGGATGGAATGTAATGGGTGGATGTCTAAAGAAAGGAGGGGGCTTATGGTGCGGGGGTGTGGAAGTGGATTCAAAAAGGATGGGTTGACTTTCTTCCTTGTGTTTCTATGATGGTGGAAAATGGCGAAAGAACTCAGTTGTGGCATGATACTTGGTGTGGGGACACTGCTTTGAAAGTTCAATTTCCAAATATTTTCGCTATTGTGAGGCATAAGGATATGCTCAATAATTCTTGCATTTCTTTGTCGAATGATTCCATTAGATGGGATGTCCCTCTTTTTCACAATGTTCATGATTGGGAGCTTGAGTTTGTTGAAAGTTTCTTGAGGCCTTGTATAGCTTTAGCCTTGATGTGACAAAAGAGGATTCGGTTAGATTGAAGACTAATCCAGATAAGGAGTTTGAGGTGAAATCACTTTATAAGATCATTTTTAGTGAGACTCCATTGAAAGGCTTTTCCAACTTCCCTTGGTAAGCCATTTGGTGTCCTTGCACCCCAAAAAAGTTAGTTTCTTTGTTTGGGAAGGATTATCTTCAAAGAAGGGGGAAAGTACTTGTTAATGGTGTTATATTTGCAAAGGTTGCGCCAAGTCCATGTTTCATCTTATAGTGGAGTGTTCCTTGGCAAGAAGTTTGTGGGAGATGGCTTATAGTGTTTTGGGCGTTTTTTGGATGATTGCCGGCTCCATGAAAGATGAAATGTGGGCTTGAAGTGGAATTCGAGCTTCTAAGGAGCTTAAGAAGGCTTATGCTTTGATTTCTCTTTCTATTTTTTGGCTTGTGTGGAATGAGAGAAATAGGCTTTTGATGGAGAAGAAAGATCTATAGATGTGATTAGAGATAGATGGTTCAATACCCTTAGTTTTTGGTTTAAGAGGAATTTCTTGTGAATGATGTAGATCTCTTAGATTTTGTGGAGCTTCTCGCTTGTAGATAATTTTGTGTGGGTTGCACCCCTTGGTGCTTTATTTTTCTATTTATACAATTTTACTTATCAAAAAGAAAAAATTCTGCAGCTTCTGTCAATAACCATATTTGGCCTAATGTTTCAATGGTTTAGAATATGCTTATCCCTGAATATGTGGTTTATTTGCTAGTTTGTTGTATCCTGCAGCTGTCTTGGGGCGTCTTCCTGGCACCACAGTTTACAGAAATGTTAAGCAGTACCCGGAAGCATATACTTACCATGGAATTGTGATTGTTCGGATTGATGCACCTATCTATTTTGCAAATACAAGTTACATTAAAGACAGGTGAAGAGTCTTGCTTCCTTAAGTTTGAAATAATCTGAGATACTTTGTTGCCTTGCATCCACAAATGTTTCTTAGTTGAGTTTTAGTTCCAAATTCTCATATTAAGAAAGAAAAATTTAAGGCATCCGGATTTTCTCTGACAGGTTGCGGGAATATGAAGTTGCTGTTGACAAATCTACAAGACGTGGACTGGAAGTGGAAAGAATTTATTTCGTGATTTTAGAGATGTCTCGTAAGTCTTACCCTTCCTTTGCTTTATGTTTAGATTGTGAAGAACCACATATTATGTATGCATTTCCAATCAAGCTCAAATGTGAGGTGATTGCTTTTTAAAATGATGCTAAAATCAATGATTTTATTCCACATTTTAAGAATTTGCAAGTAATGCTGTTACCATGATTTTTCCTTTATCTCCCACACCCCCCCCCCCCCCCCCACTTTTTACCTCTCTTTTTCTCTTGCAAATATGTCACTGATTGCAAGTGGGCTGTTTGTAGGATCTAACTTTTGGTGCACTTATTTACAAAAACCATTTGATTAAATCCTGCAAGTTGAGAGCATGCCAGAATTAGTAATTTAGCCCATCTCATCTTTTTACTTAAACTTTAGTGGCTAATTATAAGTGCTAAGTCATTGGGGTGACTTTTGTTGCTCTCTATGGTATGTTCACGCATATCCAGTTTCTAATTGGTTTTATGGATTCAGCTAGTTATTCGCAAACATATAAAAAACTGAAATCCACTATGTTTTGTTTGATCCAACTTATTATTTTGGTCTAGTGGCTGAGCTGCCCAATGGATGTTGTCCCTTCCCTATATGTTGAACCTCATAATTCCTGATGAAGGCAGGATTTTGTCCTAGGTCCTTGTCACAACGACAGGAGGACGTTAGCAGCTCTGCTAGCGGGTGCCTTCTGTTGATACAGCTTATTGGTTAAATCTTCACTGGAACAAGATGCGCATACGGGCATTGAGCTTAAAGATTATCATCATCTCAAATGATCTTTGTGCCCTGTGCTTCTTACCAACGACCATTCACTGATTCATATCTCTGAATTTATATCTTTGTTTATGGATTGTGGTATCCAAGATCTCTGGTTGTAGTTCTTTAGTCATCAAGTTTTTTTTCTCACATTTCATTGCACCTTCCAAGTCTGCTTAGGTTACGGTGGCAATCCACTCTCTTACATTGCAAATGTTTATCTTATTCTATTGCAGCTGTTACATATATAGACTCTAGCGCAGTTCAAGCCTTGAAAGAATTGCATCAGGAATACAAATCAAGGGACATCCAGGTTCAGTATCCTTTTTGATGTAATCTCTATTAGCTGTTTGTTTGTTTGAGACTGCAGGAATAATATATGCCTCTTGTTGTTTTATCATTGCAGCTTGCAATTTCCAACCCAAGCCGAGAGGTTCTGCTGACCTTAGCAAGATCTGGTGTGGTAGAACTGATTGGCAAAGAGTGGTACTTTGTGAGAATGCATGATGCTGTCCAAGTTTGTCTTCAGCATGTGCAGAGCTTAAATGAAACTCCTAAAGCGTCAGATTCATCAACTGATCATAAACCAAGTTTCCTCCAGAGATTATTGAATAAGAGAGAGGAGGATTCATCGAATGCTGACTTGGAGTCTGGCAATAAAGTGCCGTCGGGTTCCAAGTATCTTGACCGTCATTTGGAGCCATTACTTTCTCGGAAGTCTTGAAACATGCATGCTTCTTATGCATATATACTTTTTTTTTATCAATACCAATTTTTGCAAAGCAATTCATTTTGTACATTGTTAGACCATTCAAGCAAAAATAAGGTCTGATTGTTTGTTGTAACTAGGTTCATCTGTTGTAAATTGTAATGGAATCAATTACAGTATGGGCTTCGATTTCTTTTGTGTGATGTGTTATATCCCTCAGTTTGTAATGCTTCTCTCCTGTTTAATCGGTCCTCTTGTGAAGACACATCTATAAACAATTTTGTTCCCTTCTCTGATCACTCATAGTTATTATAGAGGTTCTAAATAAACAATTGTTTCTTGTAGCATTATTTTATTTCATTATTCTTTTTTTTTTTCCATTTGAATCCTTTTACTTTTTAAATTACAGTTTACCGGTTAGTGCGAAGAAGTAGTTTGTTTTTCTTAAGTTTGCCGCATAACCAGTAAATAGCTTAATAGGTTCTGCAAACCGACTGTTCTCATTACTCTTCAGACAATATTTTTTGAGAAGTTATGAAGATAACATTCTGAATTTGGCAAGAAGCTTTTTTCAAAATGAGATGGTTTTAGGACAAAGCATATGTTTTAAAATTTACAATAAACTTCAATTCTCAAGAGAGGCAGTATGAAATATCCACAGGTATAAATGTACATGAATGCTAAGAGGCTTGGATTTTATACATTAGACATGTTTTTTTTTGAAAGGGACAATGAGACGTGAACATTCATGATTTTGTTGTTCCCTGAATTTTGAGCTAGAGCAAGTGCCATCTCACATTTGCTGGAGAGATGAAATTTAACTAACGATCATTTAATCAATTGACGCGGCAATAAAGAAGAAACATCTCATCTGACACATCTTTTGATTTGTCCCACATCGGAAGAAAAGCAAAACCAAGTCTTCATGAGGCTGTATATAAACACATTCGGGGCAACTCAACAAGCTGCCTTAAACTAATGAGTAAGGAAAACAAAGCGAGTGGTGGGAGCCGCTCGCAGCGTCCAACCTATAAGGTGCGCAAGAATTTATGGAGGGGTAATAGGCTGGCCGAGCGTTGACGCTGCTTACTTTGCAGAACTCGTTCGTGCGGGCCTCCCAGCCTTACCCGCCCCCAATTCTAAAGTTAAATCGTTATTTTGAATTATTAAAATGAAAATTATTTTCTTGCTTAACAAAATATAAAATGATAATTTAAATGTTCCTAAAGTTGGGATTAAATCTTTGGCTTAGGTGATCTGGCCAAAAGATATCAGATGAGGTGAAAAACGAAGGAAACGAACTCATCTAACTAAAAGCAAAATGAGGAAACAAAAAAGTAACCAAACAAGTCGTCCACGGCGTTAGATTTTTTCGAGGGTTTGTAGGCTCTTGCGGGCCTTCCTAATCTCATATGTGATAGGATTTGCATGTTGATTTTGCAATTATTTGCACCTAAGATCTGTTTGATGAAAAGCGTGAGTGAAATAATCAATGATTATCATTTTCATCTTCTAAATACAGAAACAGTATATGCATAATATATCTCGAAGAGCTATATGAATCTATTGATAACAAAATCGTTATGTATTTCCATTTTCAGCAAATATAAACGGGTAAAATATAGAATGTCATCATCGTCAGACTACTAGTGATCCTAGTTGTTGAGTTTAGCTCTTATACATTTACAGTGAACTTGGGTTCAATCATGAGACAAACCCCAAGTTCTGGACTTGAAAGAAAAAAGAAGTGCACCAGTTTGTAATTAATCACAACTCGTGTTACATGGTCTTGGGTACTTGTGTTAGATTTAGAGTTAGATTTGTTTATATGTTGCAATTTTTTATATATATTTTCAACTAAAGTGTTTAGGTACCATAACTTTATTTGAAGTGTTCATATCCAACACAGATACAACGGAATAAAATAATAGATCATAATTGATCTTGATTAATGATTTTGTTCGTTTATCATATAGCCATTGATTCAACGCAAATTATATGATAATAAGACCTTGCAACTTGGAAGGATACAGGACTTGGTGATTGCATGTTGTCTTATTGGCAACTGTTTTATACATTTTCTTGCCGAAGAAGAAGAAGAAAACAGGTTCGGAAGCAGTTTATGAATTGGATAAAGTTAGAAAAAGAAATCTTTGAGTTGATCCAAATGACAAGTCATGAGTGGTATGCTTTCTTCTTGATGTGCTTACAGCTTATTCACGACAATATCTTCCATTTAAGATTGCTTGTTATCTTGTTTTGACGATGTGGTAGAAAGAATTATCAATTTTTCATGGGCTTAAAAAATTGTCAATTTGTCAAGGTATGCTCTGTCGGGTTTTGCATCTAGCAATCATTAAACAAATTGTACATAATTGATTGTGTCTGAGATGAAGACTTTTGAGAAGCATCAGTGCAACGCTTAAGTTTAAAAGGCTGTTATCATACCATTAACATGTTTTGTAATGAAAATGTTAATCATGTCCTCTACTGCTAAAATTGCTAAGTTATACTATACATACCTTCAAGTTTGGAAATCAAGTTTGAAAGAAATGATTCTTTCACTTGCGCGTTTAAAATTGCTTCTTGATCGATCATCATGGAAAATGATATGAGTAGGTCATGAATTCCTATCAAACAACAGTTAGCTATTGTTAAAATTGGTAAATTACATTGCATTATTTTTAAGTTTATTAAAATAACACTAACATATCAAACAATTTTTTAAAACCCACGATTCACTTTAAAACATCAATTTTTACTATTAAATAGCCTCAAAATGAATTTATTTGAAAAATCAAAATTTTAATTAGATACTACTTTTCATGATAACCAAAGTACCATTGTGTTAAAATATCTCCAAGTGATTATGATACGTTTAATAATTTTATTTATCATTTATTTGTCTCAAAATTGTTTGTAATACAAATTTTTAGGTTATTTGAATTCATATTTTTCTAAAAAAATAAAAATATACAATATCATTTTAATTTTTAAATAAAAAAGTTTGTCTTTGATTTTTCTTTTATGATGATCTTTGATATTCATTTATTTGAGATGTTAAGCTATTTAATTTTATAAAAAAACATATCAATAAACTTTCTATTTAAAATGTTTAATTTAATTTAATTTTGGATTTTTATTTTCATTTATTTAAAGATGCGATAAGAAATGATATCATAATATTTTTAAAATATAAAATATATGAAATAAAATTTATTTTAGACCATATAATAAAATATAGATGTATTTAAAATATATTTTTAACAATTATCGAAATAGAACGCTGCTTGATGGTGAAAAATGGTGTTTTGGAGCGAAATATAGATTTTAAAAAAATTTGGTATAATAATATTATTTTAATAAATTTAGAGATAATACAATTTGCCTAAATAACAAAGTTGAACTTGTACTCTTTCCTGTGGTGATTGCAGAAAATATAACCCATGTACCTGCATAAACAAATAACTTTCTTACTTTTGTCTATATATACACACATTATCATGAAAGTGATGCACGTTTCTTCCAATTAGAATGATTTTTCATAGCCACAACTACAATTTATCCCCTATGGTAAATGTTTACGCTATGGTTTGTACTATGACTTTGATTGATCCAATTGCTATATGGTTACAAATTAAGGTATCTTAGAACTGTCTAGCTTGCTGACCAAATCGATATTTGGCTCTGTTCGATTGCAGGTGAAAGCAACATCAATAATGCATCAACTTTATAGTGCATCTCTAATTTGAATTTCATGTCATTTACTAGAATTAAATTTATGCTTAAAACAAAAGGCTTAGATTGTTGAGGAGCTAATAGTGCATGGCAAAAATACTACTAGGCTCAAACACATGAAAATTCATGGTGATGGTAATCACTCCTGACTTCTTCTTTGATTCTAAACCAATGGGTGCTCGACACGTCATTGAGCTGCACATGCTGTCAATCTACATTTTGTAATTTCTAGGGAGTCTCCTTGATGCATAACAAAGATAGAAAAGAAGAAATAGAACATAAATCAGGCCAATTTAGGATTGAAAAATAAGTCATGCTTGTTAGAGTTGGTATATACTTCACGGGACCAGATCTGTAGAACTCCGAACGAACACGGGTTCCCGCTCAGGCCCTGTATATGAGTTGAGTCTGATTTTTTGTTTGGTTGTTTGGGCTTGGGCCCATGAAATCCTAATTAGACCCTAATTAGGATGTCTTAAGTTGCTTATAAATACTCTTTATGTACTGAGCATTCATTGTAATGAGGGATTTGTGATGTTGATAATAAGAAACTTCTGGCAAGACGTAGCCCTATTCTAGGGTGAACTTGGGTAAATCTTGTTTTCTTTTTTTCTTTCTGTTTATAATTCGT
Organism: Bretschneidera sinensis; assembly: GCA_023935145.1. Taxonomy (NCBI): domain Eukaryota; kingdom Viridiplantae; phylum Streptophyta; class Magnoliopsida; order Brassicales; family Akaniaceae; genus Bretschneidera; species Bretschneidera sinensis. Next base: position 60,544,246 of record CM043698.1, on the reverse strand, counting down.
GTGATTGACAGGTCTCGAATCGTTCAATTGGTATCAGAGCCTTGTGTTCGATGATTAATGATCAGAGATGTTGATTGGATCACGGATTGAAATCTAGAAGTTCGGAGGGAAGAGCTTCGAGTTATGGAAACTGAAGATGGAGGATATACTCGTGGAAAGAGATCTGTGGACGAGGATAGTCGATGAGATACCGAAGAGTACGACGTCCATGGCAGAAGCGTCGCCGGTGGTGGTTTCGACATCATCTTCAGTGACCATCACGGAGTGGGAGAAAATCGATCGGAAGGCACAAAGTCTGATTCGACTATGCATGGCCGATTCTGTCTTGATAAACGTTTCTGGAGAAAAGACTGTGAAAGATCTCTAGAAGAAGTTGGAAAGCCTTTATCAGAGTGAATCTCTGGTAAACAAACTGTTTCTACGGAAGAAGTTGTACAACCTTCGGATGGTTGAGGACGATTCTTTCTCTGTTCATCTACATGAGTTCAACAGTTTGATAGGTCAGTTATTATCTATTAATGTTGATGTGATGGATGACGATAAGGCTGTTACACTGCTCCGTTCACTGCCTGATTCGTGGAATAACTTGATAGTTGCGATTGGTAGTGGTACGTCTAATTTGTCTTTTGAGAATGTCATGGTAGTCTTATTGTTTGAGGAAATGAGGCGGCAGGGTACAGAGAACTCGTCAAATGAGGCCTTGTCTATGAGAGGGCGAACCCATGATAAAGACTACAAGTGGTCTGGTGATAAACCCAAGTTCAAGGGAAGATCGAAAAGTATAGATAAATCTGAGTTTAAGTGTTGGAAGTGTAGCAAGCCTGGCCATCTAAAGAAGGATTGCAGAAGTAATAGTATGAACCCTGGAAAGTGGATAGGCGAGAGATCAGTTTCAAGAAATAAAGACCAGTATGATGATGATGTTGGTGACTTAAATATGCATCTTGTTTGGCTCAATCATATCAGAGTGTTTGGATAATTGACACAGAAGCTTCCTTTCACATGACACCTCACAGGAACTGGTTTTGTGAGTATGAAACCATTGATGGGGGAAATGTTTTATTGGGAGATAACTCTCCGGTGAAAATTATTGGTCGTGGAAAGGTAAAGTTGAGGATGAATGATGGGACGGTCATAACACTTTAAGGCGTGATGCATATTCCGGGTCTCAACAGGAACCTGATGTCAGTAAGCAAGATGACAGATGGGGGAGTGAATTTTAGCTGTGATAACTTCGTGCAAGATGACTCGTGGATTGTTAATAATTGCACGAGGTGTTCGGTATGGTACGTTGTACAAGCTGCTGGGAAGTACAATACAAAGTCAGTGCAGTGGAGGTTTTATCTCTAAGAAGGTGACTAATGATGAGGCGACGTCCTCTATGTTGTGGCATCAGAGGCTTGGGCATATCGGTGAAAAGGGACTATCTAAATTATTGTCAAAGCAAATGGTGAAGGAAGTCCCAGATTACTCCATGAGATTCGATTTCTGTGAGCATTATCTACATGGAAAGCAGAACCGTGCGAGTTTTAAGTCCGCTAGCACGAGGACAAAGGGTATTTTGGATTTAATTCATAGTTATGTGTTTGGGCCAGTTCCGGTCCAATCTCTTGGAAAATAAAGGTATTATGTCTCTTTCATTGATGATTTTTTAAGGTATGTATGGATTTACTTCATGAAGAGTAAAGCTGAAGCATTTGATAAGTTTCATGAGTTTAAAGCATTAGTAGAAAATCAGATTGAAAGAAAGATAAAGGTACTGAGAATAGATAACGAAGGAGAATTTTGCTTAGAAAAGTTTGAGCAATTCTGTGTGGTAAACGACATTGCAAGACAGAAAACAACTCTATATACACCTTGACAGAATGGGGTGGTTGAGACTCAATCCGTCACTCATGGAGAAATCGAGGAATACGTTGAGTTGTGTAGGGTTTGAGTCGAAGTTTTGGGTAGAGGCTGTAGGTACGGCATGTTGTCTGAAGAATAGGTCACCTATATCAGCTTTACATGATCAAACACTGTTTGAAGCATTATTCGGGAAGAAACCGAGTTTGGCTCATGTTAGGGTGTTTGGGTGTGATGCTTATATGTATGTGCCAAAAGAAAAGAGAAACAAACTTGGCAGCAAATCAGTGAAGTGAATCTTCATTAGTTATAAGAATGGGGTCAAGGGGTACAAGTTATGAAATCTAGAAAATAAGAGTACAGTTTACAGCAGAGATGTTTTGTTCAGGGAAATATAAAGGGATGTGGTGGCTGTCCAAGATGTACCGAAAATTTACAAGAAACAGCCTGAAGGCTTTATGAGCAAAGGTAAAGAAGAGCTGGTTTGTAAATTGAAGAAGTCTTTGTACGAACTAAAGCAGTCACCACAAATGTGGTACTAGAAGTTTGATACATATGCCATTCAGCTTGGGTTCACTCACAGCTATGCTAATCAATGCATCTAGGTGAAAAGTGACTGTGAAGGCATTGTTGGCAAGGCAGTTTGACATGAAAGACCTAGGGCCAGCAAACCTTATATTGGACATGCAGATAAAGAGGGATCGTGAAAATCGAAAACTGTGGCTAAGTCGGAAGAATTATATTGAAGAAGTGTTGAAGAAATTCGACATGTCTAATAGCAAGCCGGTAGGGACTCCCATGCCTTTGGGAACCAAGTTATCTACAGAACAATTTTTGGAGACAGAGGATGAAGCTGAAGATATGGCGCACGTACCTTATGTTAGTGCGGTTGGAAGCTTGATGTACGCCATGGTCTGTACGAGACGAGATATTACCCAAGCAGTGGGAGTGTTGAGTAGATATATGTCTAATCTTGGAAAAGAGCATTGGAATGCAATCAAGAGAGTTCTTAGATATCTTTGTGGAACGTCAGAGTTTGCATTATGTTATGGTGGTATGCGAGGTAAGAAGAATCTTGATATTGTAGGATTAGTTGATGCTGACTTGGGATAAGATATTGATAGCAAGAGGTCTACAAGAGGGCATGTGTTCAATCTATTTGGTGGGGTAGTGAGTTAGGTGAGCAAAAGGAAATGTGTTGTTTCCCTTTCATCTATAAAAACAGAGTATATGGCAATAACTCGTGCTGGAAAGGAAGTGGTTTGGTTTCAAAGGTTGTGTGCTGAGCTTGAGTTTAATCAAGAAGTAGTGATGGTGAAATGTGACAATCAAGGTGCTATCTTTTTAGCAAAGAATCCTGCATTTCATTCATAGACGAAGCACATTGATATCCAACATCACTTTATCCGGGAAAAGATTGAAGAAAATGTGATAATCTTGGAGAAAGTCGATACAACAGTGAACAACGCAGATTTCTTTACTAAGGCAGTTAGTTTAGCAAAGTTTGAGTGGTGTGCTACTGAGATAGGCTTGAAGAAACTGATTCCTAGGAAGTTCTCTATGTGTGTGAAGTATTTACCAAGTGGGAGATTGTTAGAGTTGGTGCATACTTCACGGGACTAGATCTGTAGAACCCCGGACGAACACAAGGGTCTTGCTCCCCGGTGAGCTGGGTCTGATTTTTTGCTTGGCGGTTTGGGCTTAGGCCCATGAAATCCTAATTAGACCCTAATTAGGATGTCTTAAGTTGCTTATAAATACTCTTTATGTTCTGAGCATACATTGTAACGAGAGATTTGTAAGGTTGGTAATAAGAAACTTCTGGCAGGACGTAGCCCTATTCTAGGGTGAACCTAGGTAAATCTTGTCTTTTTTTTTTTCTTTTTGTTTATAATTCGTGTGATTGATAGGTCTCGAATTTTTCAATGCTACCCTAGAGGTTAAGGAGAAAATTGGTACCCAATATCAATCAATTTTTATTCATTCAAAGTTATTCGAAAAGTAACATATGGATCCTTTATATAGAGATATTTAGGAATCCTAACCCTAAGTTAACATTGTAAATAAAGAAATTAAAAAATAATCAAATACTATATTCTAATCCTATTCTAAGAAATTAATAAAATAAAATTCTTTCAAGATTACAAAATAACAACTTATCCCCATACCCTTATGTACTCCATCATTCTCCATCACTTAGGAAAAACTCGACTCCATCATCCTCCAGCACTTATAAAAAACTCGATCTGGAGTTTTGAAGTGAAAAAACAATAATAACTAAAAAACTTGGAGAAATGAAGTATAGTCACGCAAGTCTTGAAAAATGAAGTCTCAACTAAAAGAAAAAAAAATTGGCGAAGAATGTCTGCTATGGAGATGCTTCAAACCAAATAGGCAGGATGAAATCAACATTAGGAGCCTATGTAATAACAATTGTCTCACTCATATCTTCAATCTTTTCTCTTTACATGGAAGTTTGTTATGGTTTACTATGTGTACCAACTTCAACATTGCTCAGCTTCTCATTCTTGTCTTGGGCATGCTCGCAATCCATAATCTCAACTTGTTCGACAAAGACTTCCAGTGTGTCGTGAGGCGTCTCTATGTCAATGATCTTGGAAGCTTCATCTTCGTGGTTCACAGATTGGAATTAAGCGTAATTAGCCTGCTTTGATGGACAGGAATAAAACCACAGTTGCAACTAAAATTGACGGCAAAGCTTTTCATTCTCTTAGAAACTCTATCAAGTACTTTTTAGAGCTTTAGAAAACCCTTGTTTGCATAATTGGTTATCTTGATGAGTAATACTCAATCTTCATCTAAAAACAATAATCGTAAATAAAATAACCATTCGATTTTATTTTAGCTCAAAAAGGCATTTGGGTGCCTAGCAAATTGCATAAGGGCTTGAAAAACATAATCAGTTTGAGAGACAATAATTTTCTCAACAAACCCATATGGATCAAAAACCTTATACAACACATCATGTGTGATTGGATATGATACATACTGAATCCATTACATTTTTTCCTTCTTTTTTTTTCTTTTTTGCTCTTTTTTTTATACTACCTCTTTTTTTTTTTGTTTCTTTTCCTTTTCTTTAATAAATATAAAAGTAATTTGTTTACTCTTGGTTACAAAAAGATGCAACAAATTATAAATATATTGAAAAAAAAGAGAAGGAAACAAGCTATACGTCTGTTAACGGCGCTCCTGTTAGCGGCGGTTGGGGTGGGCTTCTTTGGTCAGGGATGCCTGAAGCCAACGAGTGCGGTGGTGCCGGCGACTCTATGTGAAATTGAGCGGATGGGGAGATTGGAGGTGACAAAGTACGGTGGTTTTTGGTGGAGTTTGACCGTGTTCCGGCCAAGATAACGGTGTGTGGTTGCTGGGGTTGAATAGATTGGAAGATTCCAGTCTTGATGGTGTGGTTTGTCTCGGACGATAATAGTTATCTGCGGTGGCATGTGGAGGTTGAGGTGGCGGCGCGTGGCGGTTCAGCCTAAAAATTTCAGGCTTTGGGTGGAAACGGTTGGAGAGGTTACTGGTGACGGCGGTGTCGTCGGCGAGTCACTGGAAAACGATCAAATCTGGTTTTATGTGGACTGTTTAGTCAAGGGTTTGTTTGGATATGGATTCGTTTTTTCGGGTGTGGAGATTTTTGGGCAGATTTTGTTTTGGTGTAACACATGGATTTGTTTTCGGGTGTGATTTTGGGATATGTTTTAGACTCTGATACCAAATTGATGTAGAACAAAGATAAAAAATAATACTGTGGATACTTCTAGTGGTGCACTAACTTTTTCTGAGTCTGATATGGTATATGAGTTTGTCAAATTCTATAAAGATCTGCTTGGAGCCTCTAATCCTTGCAGGCCTATTGACTTGGAGGTCCTTGAAGAAGGCCCTAAAATTTCTGAGATCCAAGCTGCAACTCTGGTAGAGGAGGTGACTGAAGAGGAGATCAAAGATGCCCTATAGAGTATAGGGGAAGACAAGTCCCCAGGTTCTGATGGGTACACTTCTGGATTTTTTAAAAAGGCTTGGGGAGATATAAAGAAGGAAATGATTAAGGCTATACAAGAATTTTTCCAGAATGGTAGAATGTTGAAACAAATTAACCATACCTCTCTGGCTCTGATTCCTAAGAGTAAGCATGCTTCCAAGGTTGAAGACTACAAACCTATAGCATGTTGTAATGTAGTGTACAAGATCATTTTCAAGATCATTGCATCAAGACTCTCACCTATTCTGGGTAGTATTGTCAACCCTACTCAGACAGCCTTTATCAAATCCAGGAGTATGTCTGAAAATATCTACCTAGTGCAGGAATTACTTAGGAAATACAGCAGGAAGAGAATCTCTCCAAGATGCATGATTAAAATTGACATCAAGAGAGCCTACGACACAGTAAGTTGGGATTTTCTGAACAACATGATCTCTGGTCTTGGGTTTCCAGAAAGGTTTAGAAGATGGGTTATGGAATGTGTGTCTTCCACTGCTTTTTCATTATCAATCAATGGGAGTCTACATGGATTCTTTGTGGGTAAAAGAGGGCTTAGACAAGGGGATCCACTCTCCCCCTATCTATTTGTAATCATTCTTGAGTACCTCTCTAGGCTCCTTGCCAGATTGAAAGAAAAGGATGGGTATAAATTCCATCCTAAGTGTGACAAACAAAGAATAACCCACCTAGCTTTCGCTGATGACCTTATTCTGTTTGCTAGAGGGGATGTAAGGTCTGTTGGGTTAATGATGAGATGTCTAAAGGATTTCAATGACTGTTCTGGGCTGCAAGCAAGTTTGCCCAAATCTAATGTATTCCAAGCTGGGATCCTAGTGTCTGAGTTGGTTAAAATCAAAAGGATTACTGGTATGGAGGAAGATAGTTTCCCCTTTAGATACTTAGGGGTTCCTTTGGCATCTTCCAGGTTAAATGCTACACATTACTTCCCTTTAATAGACAAGCTCTCTACTTATGTCAATGCTTGGGCTGAGATTTCTCTATCCTATGCTGGTAGAAGTGAGTTGATTAAATCAGTTCTGCAAAGGGTGGAAAGTTTCTGGTTAGCTATATTCCCAATCCCTGCTAATATAGTGGAGAAAATTATAAAGCTGTGAAGAGCCTTCCTGTGGAATGGCAGAAGTTCAGGTCCTAGAAAGGCCCTGGTGGCATGGGATGATATGTGCAAGCCCAAAATAGAAGGAGGGTTAGGTTTTATTGATCTTAAAAGCTGGAACAAAGCTCTTCTTGCTAGAGCCTTATGGAATATTCATTTCAAGAAGGATTCTCTATGGGTTAAGTGGGTGCATCATTACTATATGCAAGGTAAATCAATATGGGAGATCAATCATAAGCATGAAGACTCCCCCCTCTGGAAAAAGATCCTGGACATCCGGAATGACCTTCTAAATCAAGCAGTCTCCTCCCAGCAGGCTCAAGATATTCTAATAGAATGGGGTGATCAGAATGATATTTGCATAAGAAAGGCCTACAACTATATAAGAAAGAAAAGCAAGAAGGTCAGATGGGCTTCCACAGTATGGAGCAACAGTTGCTACCCTAAACAGTCCTTCATACTTTGGCTGGCCATCAAAGGAAAATTACTCACCAAAGACAGACTCCAACTGGAAGGGGAGGACAGACTTTGTCCTTTATGTAAAGAGGTGAATGAATCAATTGAGCACTTATTCTTCTCATGCCGGATAAGTAAATCTACTCGGGACTTGATCAGATGTTGGTTAGGATGCAGAAGGAATATGTCAACCTTGACTAGTGCTATCAAGGGGATCCAGAAAGAAGCTAAAGGAACAGGCCCCCCAGCTAAAGCAAAAAAAGCAGCCCTAGCAAGCACAGTTCACACCCTCTGGATGGCTCGGAATGCAAAGCAATTTGAAGGTATCTCAGTTCAACCAAACTGTTTAGCCAGGAAAATAGAAACTCAGGTGTATGGAATGGTGTATGCCTCTTTCCCTGATATTAGGCTCTTCTTGTAAGCTTTTGTTTTGTTAGTGCTCTCATTGTATATCCCCGGGGTATGTCCAATGTATTTTTGTATATTCATAGTTCAATACAGATTTATTTACAGATAAAAAAAAAGATAGAAAATAATAAATTGAAGAGAAACCAAGCTACTATGGAGATTGGAAGAGAAGCAAGCTACTTGGAGGTTAAGGAGAAAATTGATACACAATTCCAATCAATTTTTATTCATTCAAAGTTATTTGAAAAGTAACATAGGAATCCCTTATACAAAGACCTTTAGAAATTTTAACTCTAAACTAACATTGTAAATAAATATATTAGAAAACGATAAAATACTATATTTTAATTCTGTTTTAAAAAATTAATAAAATATAATTATTTGAAAATTACAAAATTACAATATTATCTCTGTCGCCTTATGTACTCCATCACTCCTTCCTGGACCACTAATGGAAACAGTATTTGATTGGACACCCTCTAAACGTATTAATTTTTCAACTCATAATTCACAAATAAATAAATAAACAGTTGTGTTTTCTTTTGAATGCATTGGTGTATTCTTTGTTTGTTTTTATTGTGCCATAGGAAGCTAAAGCACTTTTTTATTTAAAAAAAAAAAATCCCTCAGGAATATATTGATAATGTCTGATTAAGAAAGCAGATAAACCTGTGAAAAGTTCTAGCAACAGGACAGAATCATTGGCGCATTAAATGAAGAGACGATTCTCATCATTTAGTTTTTGTTTCAACTAAAAGGGTTTTTTGAGTTATATAGTTTTTCTTAACTACTCTCATGATCAAATTTTGACTGTGATTTGGGGTCATTTATAGGAGCTAGCTATGAAAACTAGTTAGTTACCTTAATAAATTGTACACTATTATATATATTTACCATATCTGCAGGGGAGTTGGAGGTCCAGCCGAGAAGGTAAATGTCGCTGGCTCTGTTATTATTAGTGATTAGTCCTTCATGCTAAACTGAATTATGTATTCATTATCTCTATTATATATGTACTTGCATTGATGCTGTTATGCGCGCTGAGCCATGTGATTGTCATCATGTTATTAAGTGATATATGAGAGCCAAAGGAAGTTAGAGAGAAACTATAGCTATTACTGACAGATCATAACACATACAGAAAATGAAAGCACAACACCTTTCATAAGATCATGCTAGATAGAGGTAAAGCCAAGTTCATTATCGTAATCGACCAATCAACACATGCCACGTCAATGGTATGGGCTAAGTTTCTGTGAAGAAAGCGTAAGGTGCTAATTTATGTATCAAGGCACCCTTTTGCATGTTCACTGGAAGGAATTGAAACAACATTCCTTTGATATATATATATATATATATATATATATATAGTTGTTAAGGTGGTGCTACATCTGAATATTTGTGAGAGGAGCTATGAATTGAAGGGGGATGCCAACTAGGAGTTTTGGGTTTGTCTGTTTGGAGGAATTGTAGATGGTAAGGACCCACTAATCACGTGGAGAGGGGTGTCATTATTTCAAATCCTACAAGACAAAGAATAGTCATTTACAAATCTCCTCTAATCCCCTCTCAACCAATTATCATCTATCTCCCACGTGGGACTCCTGGACCCATCCTCACCGTCCCTTCCCCCTTTTAGTTGCTACTATTTGTTTTTATTTTTAACACCCCACTATTGTATGATGCATCATATTGCACCAACTCTCTCTCTCTCTCTTTAACTTGATTGTATATAGGAGTAGTAGTAGTTTCTAATTCCATTACTTGTTCTTAATTTGCAAGTAGAGTTCTGCTAGGGTCAGGGATTATGGGGGACTCTTCTTCTTCATATATACACATGGTAATTGAGATACTGGAAGGAATTTAGGATGTTGTATTTTGATCCCTTCATATATATTTAAATCTTGTGATAATATTTTCTTAGACAGAATATGTATGGTTTAATGTCTTTGTAATTATTCATGATATATTGTGATTTGTTATGTAGGTGCAGCACATGATAGAGAAGTGTTTGATCTTCCATATGACTAAAGAAGAGTGCATGGAAGCACTCTCTAAACATGCGAACATCAAACCTGTCATCACCTCAACTGGTTACTTTCCTTTTCTACTTTTTCTTTTCTTTTTTATTCTTCCATGATTGTATGATCACCAAAAATAAACATGCACCCACATGGCTTCTAATTCTATATATGTAACAGCTTGGAGTTTTTGCTTTGCTAATTTTATTATGATCTTGAGTGACCCTTTGATCATGCCAATATCAATCTTGAAAGCCTCGGCCAAGCTAAAAGGGCTATCATAATTAGTTATATAATCTCTAGTAGCTTGAACGAAGAATTCAAATGAACTTGTCAATCAGAGAGCTATGGCTAGTAAATTTTCTAATGATTTTGATCAATCCGATCACCAGCCAAGCTCACCAATACTTCTAATGCTTGAGCTTGGCCTAAAAATTTATTGAAACTCTATATTACAATTATGCTTAATTAATTTCCTTACTGGGCAAGCAACCTTGGAGAAGCTAGCTTTATGTGTGAGCTGATTAATTAAGCTCAAGTGATCATTTTGGTTAATTTTCTATGCTGACAAATAAGAAAGTTATAGTAACATATCTATGGCCTAATTTCTGCAGTGTGGAATGAGTTAGAGAAAGAAAACAAGGAATTCTTCGAGGCCTATGCTCAATCTCAAAGCAAAGAAGATCGAATGTCTGAAAAAGAGACAAGTCAAATGATCCAGAAGATGATCTTGGATTCCACCGAAGAATCAGACGACTAATACTACACTATTGAAAATGATGGTCTCACCTTTGGTGTTCTAGTTGGGGTATGTTTGCTTCCTCAAAATCCTTCCACGTCCATCAATCACAAGGGAATAATGTTAAGAGTCTTTGTGTTAAGCTAGTGGTCCTACTCCAAATGTATACGGAAAAGCTGGGAGTAATATATAGTATAATTTCACGGCCTCCCTCCAAAATAAAATTTACATCATGCGAAAAGGATAACCAATCACTGCACGCCTTGTCAGTATGCTATCGTATATTAGATTGTTAATTTCCTGGGGAAGAAAACAAAAGGGTAGCTCTGTAATTCAGTTAACGAAGTGATTACTTATTATTGTGAATTTGTGATGTAATGAATAAATGGTTGGATTCTGTTTATCGATATAAATATGAATTTAGCTGCCATATATTAATTTCTAGAATACAAAGTATGTATCTTAAATCTTAATGCATATTATAGTAACATCTGAGTCTTTTCGTATCTGTTTGGACTTTGCTTTGCCTTATAGCATTGGAATGTATTGAATGCGTTTGATATACAATAAACGTGGGGACTGCTAATATATAGCTATAGCAGCCTTGTCACAATCGTGAACTTTTTTCCAAGTAAACGAAGGCGATGTTTACGGTTTTTGTATTAACCAGTGGTCTGAAATCAGTATGTGTTTATCAGCTTTAACTTCAAGCCATAACAATGAGTACTGTCCTACAAATTGGGTTGTCAATTGATAGTTGTTTGTGGATTGAATACTAATCTTATTTTCAGCCTCAAAAGCACATTGTTATGAACTTGGATTTTGATGGATGGTGATGTAATGAAGATGAAAATAGATTTGATGGTTGGGAAGAGGATGATAATTGACTCTAATTAAAGGTTAGTGACTGTTGTGTAAAAATCTACCTAAATTAATAAGCAAATAATTAAACGTTTTACTTACAAGTGCACAAAGTCAACATAGTAGTATAGTGTGCAAGTGCGAGATTATTTACTCAGGGATTGATAAATTTTGATTTAAAATTAATTTCGCAATATAAAATGAGAGAAAGAATAAATGAGTTTGATTCGATAATGAAAAAAATGTAGGGACTTGATATCCATCACTAATCATGCTTCCACAATAAAACAATATGTCAATGCTTTAATCACGTTATGAATACCTAATGTTGTCCACCTAAGGGCATGATGTATACTCCTTAAACTATTGATTTCCCTAAGCAACGAGTTAAGCATGGTGTATACTCTAACTCTTTTCTTTCTTAAAAGATTTAGCATGGTGTAGACTAAGTTGTTCCTTAAGAAAGCATAATATCTGTGGAAATTGACAAACACACGAGACCTAGGGCATGATATATACTCTCAGTTTCCTATGTTGATTAACCCAAGACCCGACGTGGATTTCTTTTGTTACTATTATTAAACCCATGACTCGGCCATCTAAATTGATTTAATTAACAAGTCCATACCACATGCATATGTTGATCGGGCAAACACATATGAAGAATTCAAGATAACAGGAATTAATCAAGTTAAGCATCATAATATCACTATCACAAAGGCACCAATATTGAATTACTGAGTAAACATAATCAGAGCTTCAATCAAGCCCTACTAGAAAATTAATTACACATGAGTTTGATGTTAAACATCTTCATAAAGTAAAATAGAAAGGAAAGAATAAACCCGAAAGAGCTTCCTTGAAGAGTCGTCAATTCTTTTGCAAAATCTCTCCTCGACAATCCCCTCTATTTATGTGTTTAGAGGCCTATTTATAGAGTTTAGGAACATATAAAAACCCTAAAACTCGTAAAATAAAACCATACATTTATTTCCAAAATAGGAACAACCGTTTTAATATTCACTGATGCACGTGTGCGCTCGATCACAGAATTGTGCGCTCGAGCCTTCTTCTTACGCGCGCGAGCGCAGGTGTGCTCAATCCTTGGCTTGGGCGCTATTGTGCTCGATCACAAGTCTCTGTGCTCGATCGCACTAGGCAGACTCCAGCTTTTCCAGATTTGCTCTTTAAGCCAGATAATTCCATAATGCTCTATTTTCTCCAAAAACCTAGAAAAACACAGAAAACACAAAAAGGAAATAAAATAGGATGAAATAGCACAAACTAGGAACTTAACAAATGTAAATTAAGGGGCTTGTAGACTGAGGTTCCAATCCAAGAGGGGGGTGAATTGGGTTTTTAAAAATTTTCACTAATTACTTGCAAGTTTATAAAAACAGTTAAATGCGCAAGCGTATAAACAAGTAATGTGCTTTAAATAAAAGAGTTTAAGGAATAGAAAGTGCAAACTCAGTTTATAGTGGTTCGGCAATATCGAATTTGTTCCGACCCTACATCAACTATCTTCAAGGAACCTCCTTGAAGTAATCCACTAATACTCTTAGTCGTACAACTTCATGGGTGTTGCACAAACCTTACAAATAATCCTTTCATTTCGAAAGCTAATCCCTTCCTCTCGGAAGCTAATCTCTTCCTTTCAGAAGTTAATCCCTTTACAATAAATATAAGTTGCTGTAAAGTAATTAGTAGAGAGATAGCAATGAATGCTTTTACAAATGAACAATATCTCTCTTTCAAAGTAAAGCTTGAAGAATGGCTCAACAATAAATGTTTCAAAGCTTTTGTGTATTAATGAGCAAAAGCTTGATTGAATGTGTAATCATTTTTTCTCAAATTCTCATTGGAGTGGGTTTATATAACTTTGAATTAATATGACAATTTTGTATCGACTTGGTACGTTTCGATACATTAAATGCCCAAGTCTGGCACCTCAACGGTCATATTTTTCGAATTACCAGTCGATTAGGTCTTAGTACTAGTCGACTGGGTCAAGTGAAAAGTCTCACTTTTAAGGCTTTGAAGAGTACCAGTCGACTGGGGACTTACTGTCCAATATACCATTTGACTAGTATAAAGCACCCAATCGACTGGGAACATACTGTCCTATATTCTACTCTTCTGGTATAAGTAGCCAGTCGACTGGGTTGCCCTTCAACCCAGTTTTTAATGTTTTGAAATGTTTTTGACTTGAAAGCGTTTGAATGAATAGTTTTGTAAAAATACTTTTTCAAAAGGAGCCATAAGACAAACTAGTTACCTGAACAAGTGAGATTTACAACTTGTCTCATTACCTTATGCCTATACTAGATCTTTTGTCTTGACTTGGTGTCTGATTCGGGTTGAGTTCTTGCATCTTGATTCTTGGTTGTATGCTTTTATCGTTTAAAACACTTAGATAACACTGCTAGTATAATTAAATTTGTGTTTTGTCATTATTAAAATTTAGATGAGGGTCAACAATCTCCCTCTTTTTGATGATGACAAAACAAATGAGAGAAAACAGTTTTAAAAACTAAGTGTTAGGTTTTTATCAAAAATTGGGCAGAGTTTCCTCAGTTTTTTGAATAAAACCAACCTACAAATAGTTCAAAATAGTTTATATTCAATCCAACCAAGCAACTCAACATATAGTCATATACAAAAAAATTCTTTGGAGCAATACTACCCCTAAATCTATGCACTATTTTAAGTTTACAATCATTTTTCTCTCCCGTTTTGACAATAGCAGAAAAAAGGGGTAGTAAACAAAAAAATAAGCCACATAGATACTACAGACAGTAAAATAATGCATAAACAAACTTTTAAACGAAAATTTGGCCTAATTTGTAGTTAGAAAGACTTCCCGAGAAGAGCCGGAAGTTTCAATATGTCCATAAGTAGTTACAACATATATCCAAGCAAATAAGGTTTTATATGAAGTAAACATATTACATAAAAGTAAAACAAGTATATGAATCATACTGCAAAAAAGAGATGTATACATATAAAGCAAGGATCCATACATCATGGGCTTTTAAGGGTCGAAATTGAAAAATTACAATATACGATAAAATGATGTTCATGCCAAGAACAACTAAAAACTATCTATATATACAGCTGAAAAGTAATATAGAAAGCAACTCAGTGAGTGGGAGATTCAGAGCCATCACGAATGAGATCCCGAAGTTCAGCCAAAGAACCCTCTGTATGCTTTCGGTGCAGCTCAAAGTTATCTCGAAGGGAGAAAATGTCATGATGCATAGCGTCAACAGAAGAGCTCAAGCTTTGGAATCCGGACTGCGTAGTCAGCTGGAGGCTCATAATAGCCTGGAGAAAATCGTCAAATCCAGCTGGACCAGTACTCGAGCCGCCCATAGGTGGTACTCGATCATCTGTATCCATAGTAGTGGCTGCAGCATCTGGACCCTCGTTCTCATCATCACTGCTATCATTCTCGCCTATCCTGATGTTCTTTCCGACCTTTGAATAAATCATGCCATCTCGGACTGTGCACCCCATCTTCTTCAGCGAAGATACGTTGATAATGTCTTTGAGGTCGATGTCCTGAGCCTCGGAGGCAGGAAGAGGAACTCGAAAGTGCTGGAGGATGAGTGTGATGAGCATCCCATAGAGAGGGCATCCGGAGTCACTAGCTTCGCCGTTTATCATGTTGGCGAGTAGTACGGGATAGATATTGAAGTGGTGCCCAGTCTTAAGGCACCAAATCAATACCACATCTATCTTAGATAGATAGCCCCGACTCCTAAGTCTAGGATGGATGGTCCAACTCACTATAAGGTTGAACAATTTCAAGTCGAGGGGCATGTCACTACATGTGTGAAATTTAGTGGGTCAAAAGACATTGTTAGGGTTACCCCTAACTATCTGACATGCCTCATCGTAATCAAAATTGTTTGGCCATCCATCCAATCTCTATTGGATCCCTTCCACAGGGATCCCTAGAAGACTAATCAAGAGGTCAGTGTTTACCTCAAACTTCACACCCATTACACTGGTTCTGAACCGCAGAGCCAGTGGACTGGGTTTCACCAAGTTTGCATAGAACTGGTGAATCAATCTCGGGTAAAATTTCTGATGTATCTTGACCAGTGGGGTTAAGTTTATGGCATTAAAAGCAGGTAAAATATCGAAGTTACCATGACGAATAGATCCAAAGTCAGTGAATCTACCCGTCATAATCTTTTTATGATGGATTACTGAGGTATACCTTTCTTTTGCTGGGGGGCTGGAAAACAGGGAGTTGTCGAGCTTTGTCCTCACCTTCTTGCTCGAGGAGCCTGCCCATCCCTTTCTTTTTAAGTCTGAAGCCGTAGATTTGGTGGACCTTGGCCTAGTATGTGCGTGAGGTCCCCAGCTGTGGTCTTAATGCGAATTCTTTCGGACATTTTGGAGGAAAAGTGTTTTTGGAGAGAAAGGGAGATTTTGGAGGAAATTAGAGATTTCAATCATAGAAAGTTAAAATAATTGGTATAGAGGTGTAGATCAAGGTGTTTATGAAGTGTTTTGAGGAGATTTTGGTAAAAATGATGAGATTTTTTAGAGAGAGAAAGCTTAGGGATTCAAAAATGGCGTGAAAAACTGAAAAAATCTTAAGAGACTATTTATAAAATCGTGATACCAGTCGACTGGGTTAGGGCACCAGTTGACTGGGTCATTTGCAGATTTGAAAATTTTTACATACCATTCGACTGGATCGGGACCCCAGTCGACTGGGTTAACTGGCAAAAAAGTACCAGTCGACTAGGTAGTTAACTGAAATTCAAAAAATGGCTCCGAACAAGGTCTTGGTTTACTAGTCGATTGGTATAAACTTACTAGTCGACTGGATAATTAGGCAGTGACTTACTAGTCGATTGGACCCAAAAAAAACTTCCAGTTTTGAGTCCTAGCACGAAATTTGTTTATCTGTGCCATCTTGAGTGAGAGAAATATTAAATAAGGTTTAATACTCTTTCACTAGATGTCAAGTATATAAATGATGAATGATGATGCAATCAAGCATATAGTTTATCATAATCTAATAATCCCATTAATAGTCTAATTTTACAGAAACTAGCTTCACTTAAAGGTTTTGTAAGAATGTCAGCTATTTGATCCTCTGAAGGTATGAATTCTAGTCTTATATCACCTTTTTTAGTATAGTCTCTTAATAAATGATGTCTAATTTCTATGTGTTTAGTTTAGAGTGCTGAATAGGGTTTGTGGATAGGTTGATAGCACTAGTTGTTGTGAGTTTTAAATTACTCGCAAGCGCACGAGTCGTTTGCAATATAGTGTTGTGCAAGTACGAGGTCGAATCCACAAGGAATTGTGTTGTGAAAAATTATTTTTATCTAAACTAACCCTATCTTAACCTAGTTCCAAATTTTGAGTTGTATTTTTGCAAAAGAAATATAAACTTAAATTAAACTGATTTAAAAACTAATGATAAAAACACTAAGATTTCTGAATCCACCCCATCAAAGCTAAGCATATATCTTCATGTAAAAATAGCCTATCAAAGCATTCCATGAATCCAACTTAAGACAAAAAACAATAAATATCTCAATTAAACCAAAAGCATCTAATGTATCCGCTTTTAACAAATCACAAAGGAAATCTAATTTAATCAAAAACAATTTGATGTATCCATCAGATGAAACACAAAGAATATCCAACAGAACAATTTAAACGCAATCAATCATAAGATTTTACTCAAATAATTGACAGAACATTTATACTAAAAAAACATCAGAATTGTATAAACAAATCTGAAACTATTATGCCAAACAACGGCGAGGCTTCATCTTCAACCTTAGTTTGAAGATTTTAGCCTCTCATAATTATGAAACTACAGTTCGTAATAAAAGTGCTAAAAATTTAAACTAAACAAAAACAAAATGAAAAGAAATATTTACTATACAAGGGAGAAATTCCACTCGCTGTTGGGCAACGCTTCCCCTCGTGGTAGTAAAGTCTTCGGGGTCCACCAGAATGCTAGTAGACGTCCACTAGATTACACAAAAGTGGCTCAGGAATTGCCCACTAAAGATGAAGTGAAGGGGGGTTTATATAGGGAAACATTACAAGTGCAATGTGTTTCCAATCCGATGTGGGATACTGCAGATTCCAGCTTTTGCTCTTTGACATTTTTCTACTAAAACTGCCATAACTTTCTCTAGAAAAATCATTTTATTGATCCGTAAAATTCTCCAGAAAATAGACATCCGGATATTTCCAACCATATATGGCTCATCTCCTGGTTCTTCCTGAATCAATACAGTTAAATCCTCAAAAATGGCTGATCTGTCACGCCGAAATCATGCACAGCCTGACCTTTGTCTACTAAAACTGCCATAACTTTCTCTAGAAAAATCATTTTATTGATCCGTAAAATTTCTCAGAAAATATACATCCGGATCTTTCCAAGCATATATGGCTCATCTCCTGGTTCTTCCTGAATCAATACAGTTTAATCCTCAAAAATGGCTGATCTGTACGAGCAATTCTGGCAATTTAGCGAAACTCCTTTCCAAGCTTGTAAACCTGTAAAACAACAAAAAACAACTCAAAGTAACAAATTCATAAGCTAACAAATGTAAATTAAGCGGCCAAAATATGCAATATTTTTCACTCATCAAATGCCCCCAAACTTACATTTTGCTAGTCCCTTAGCAAAACAAAATAAATAAAAAAAAACTAAATGGAAAACAAAGAACATAAAGATAAATTCATTACTCATGGTATCCAAAAATTTAAGGAGCACTCAAAATCATGAAATTCATTCATGAGCAAGCTTAAAAAATCTAACCCATCTTCACAATGAATAAGAATTTAAAACCTAATTACTTACAAGAGGCATGCTAAGACATCACAAGCTTGAATCAGTGTAAAGTGAATTAGCATATACTGATGAGGTTTCCAAATGAGTTTAATGTACAATGTTTCCACATCTCAAGATTCACAGAATTTCTTATCAGAATGAACAACGATGGCATAGTTTTATTTTATTATTTTTTTCTCTTTTTTAATAAGGCTATGCTATGTTTAGTTCCCTTAAGCTTTCTAATTGACCCATGTAACGAGTGTTGAGTCAATGACTCCCAAACCAGATGGTTTTAGGGTATTAGGTGTAAAGACACCCCTAAAGACTTACTTACTCGAGTCAAGAAGGCTACGAAACTAAACTGTCCTTAATGCTACCAAGCAAAATTTTCACCTTTTGACGTGAACACTCACTGTTTACTGAGGCAAGAGGTCCAGTTACTCAGCGAAAAATTTCGCAATAATCATTATGACTAAAACTCCCACCTTTTGACGTGAACATTCACTGCTTACTGAGGCAAGAGGTCCAGTTACTCAGTGGAAAGTTTATTAATGATTGTTTTTATTTATTTATTTATTTTTTTATATGCCCAAGTGTTAATCCAACAAGTCATCCCATTTCAGTTAAGATAAGAAACATACACATTAACATCACATGTCATACCTCACACAAATATATGCTAATGTGCACGTGTTAGATTAAATCAAACATGTGAATTCTCGAATGCCTAAAGTAAGTAGCTAAAGTTTAAACTCTATCATCAGATCATGTGTTCAAATTTTTAAACTCACCAATGAAATCACATCAAAAATTTTCAGATCAACCAAAATTTTCAGACAAACATGAACATGCATTTATCTTCACTAAAAAAAAAAAACAACAACAACAGGACAAAGTGTGTGAAATGTGTCTCCCATACCCTCAAACTTAAATTACACATTGACCCCAATGTGTGAATAATATGGAAAGAGATAACCTGGGAGATGGAGAGCTAGTTGGACTGGTATGGCTCATAGCATACCCCCAAACTTGAACTGAAGTACGCGTTGTCCCTGAAAAATAAAGACTAGAAACCAAAAATTACTAGAAACAAACATTAATCATAAATATGTAACATAATAAATAAACAGAAAGGATAAGCTGTGGGGTGCCTCCCATGAACGCTAAGTTTAACGTCTTCAGCCAGACCCAACATTAGTAATCGTGTCCAACTAAACGCTCCACCATCTGATCAATAAATGGGAGTGAAAAATGATCCTTCAGTGTGGTAGCATTCAACTTACTGTAGTCTAGACACATTCTCCATCGTGACTGCACTCGAGTTGGAACCAACTCGTCGTCTTTATTTATTACTACCGTCAATCTAGCCTGTTTTGGCACGACATGAATCGGGCTCACTCACTCGCTATTAAAGATTGGATAAAGGATCAGAACCTCTTGTATGGCTGGGTTGAGCCCTCTTTGTGGCTCATTCGATGGCTTGACATTCTCCTCAAAATGTAACTTGTGCATCACCACTGAGGGGCTTATCCCCTTGATATCCTCAATAGTCAAGCCGATAGCTTCATTGTGCTATCTTAAAACGTCCAATAATTTATCTTCTTGAGCATCAACCAAATCTGAAGCTGTAGTCACAGGCAAAGAATCTGCTGGACCTAGGAACTTATACTTAAGATTGTCTGGTAAAGGCTTAAGTTCCTTCTTGGGGGGTTCAGGTGTTATGGTTTCCTCCGTCTCACTGATCTTCTGAGGAGCAGACTCCAAAGTAGCATTTGCTTGCTCAAACAACTTATCCAAATCCAAATCCTCTTCAAATTGAGCAAAGCATGCCTCCAGGGGGTCCTCAATGTGTGATTCATCCATAGTCTCCTTCGTCTCACTGCTCTTCTGAGGAGCAGACTCCAAGATAACAGTTGCTTGCTCACGTAGCTTATCTAAATCCAAATCCTCTCCAAACTGAGCAAAGCATGCCTCCAAAATGTCCTCAGACTCCCCTTCTTTCTTGGGCACTTGTAATATCTCAGGGTAAGGCGCTTTAGGTAAAAACGACCTAGGGAGATCCTTAATAATAGGTGTGGCTGTAGATGGCTCAGCATCTCTATTTTCTTTGTTGCCACTTTCTTGCCCTTGTATAGGAGTTGATAAATTTCCCTCCGCAAACTGTTCCTTCGGGGTTAGGATCAAGTTGACTGGGGAACTTTCCGTTCTCTCCTTCACCCAAGTGACTTGTGATTTGACCCATTTGACTCTCTAGCTTGGCAATCACTTCGGTGTTTACTATTGTTGCACTCCTCACTTCACTCATAGATTGGCTAATCGTTTTCATGAAATCATTGAGAGTGTCCTCCACTGACTGTGAAACCGACGCTGGCGCTTGAATGGGAGCTTGGTAAGCGGGTGATGGTGCTGGATAGGTTGAGTGACCATAACTTAGAATTGGTGGAGGAAATTCGGGAGGGTATTGATTGTGAGCATGATAAGGGGCTCCTCCCTGATTCATCAGTTGGTTATGCTCCTATGAAAAATTAGAGTGGTTTCACCACCCTGGATTGTATGTTTCAGAGTAAGATCCATTTGATTGCCAACAACAGTCATTGAAAGCATTCGTTTGTTTCGTAGGATGCTCGGCAAAAGCCAACATTGATGAACAATTCCGTGCTAAATGCATAGGACTAGTACAGATGGAACAACTATCAACATTGAATGTATTGGCTGCACTGATGGACTGATCGGTCATCCTCATGAAATCCTTGAGGACGTCCTCTAAAGATTGTGAAACCGGTGCCAAAAACTTGTTGTGAGTTTTAAATTACTCGCCAGCACACGAGTAGTTTGAAATATAGTGTTGTGCAAGTGCGAGGTCGAATCCACAGGGAATTGCATTGTGAAAAATTATTTTTATCTAAACTAACCCTATCTTAACCTAGTTTCAAATTTTGAGTTGTATTTTTGTAAAAGAAATATAAACTTAAATTAAATTGATTTAAAAACTAATGATAAAAACACTAAGGTTTCTGAGTCCACCCCACCAAAGCTAAGCATATATCTTCATGTAAAAATAGCCTATCAAAACATTCCATGAATCAAACTTAAGACAGAAAACAACAAATATCCCAATTAAACCAAAAGCATCCAATGTATCCGCTTTTAACAAATCACAAAGGAAATCCAATTTAATCAAAAACAATTTGATGTATCCATCAGATGAAACACAAAGAATATCCAACAGAACAATTTAAAAGCAATCAATCATAAGATTTTACTCAAATAATTGACAGAACATTTATACTAAAAAAACATCAGAATTGTATAAACAAATCTGAAACTATTATGCCAAACAACGGCGAGACTTCATCTTCAACCTTAGTTTGAAGATTTTAGCCTCTCATAATTATGAAACTACAGTTCATAATAAAAGTGCTAAACATTTAAACTAAACAAAAACAAAATGAAAAGAAATATTTACTATACAAGGGAGAAATTCCACTCGTTGTTGGGTGACGCTTCCCCTCGTGGTAGTAAAGCCTTCGAGGTCCACCAGAATGCTAGCAGACGTCCACTAGATTACACCAAAATGGCTCAAGAATTGCCCACTAAAGATGAAGTGAAGGGGGGCTTATATAGGGAAACATCACAAGTGCAATGTGTTTCCAATCCGATGTGGGATACTGCAAATTCCAGCTTTTGCTTTTTGACATTTGTCTACTAAAACTGCCATAACTTTCTATAGAAAAATCATTTTATTGATCCATAAAATTCCCCAAAAAAATATACATCCAGATCTTTCCAACTATATATGGCTCATCTCCTGGTTCTTCCTGAATCAATACAGTTAAATCCTCAAAAATCGCTGATCTGTCACGCTGAAATCATGTATAGCCTGACCTTTGTCTACTAAAACTGCCATAACTTTCTATAGAAAAATCATTTTATTGATTCGTAAAATTTCTCAAAAAATAGACATCCGGATCTGTTCAAACATATATGGCTCATCTCCAGGTTCTTCTTAAATCAATACAGTTTAATCCTAAAAAATGGCTGATCTGTACGAGCAATTCTGGCAATTTAGTGAAACTCCTTTCCAAGCTTGTAAACCTGTAAAACAACAAAAAAAAATTCAAAGCAACAAATTCCTGAGCTAACAAATGTAAATTAAGTGGCCAAAATATGCAATATTTTTCACTCATCACTAGTATTATCGTAATGTATTGGGATATTTTTAAAGTTCATGCCATAGTCTTCTAGTTGTTGTTTCATCCACAATACTTGGGCACAACAACTTCTAGTTGCTATGTATTCCACCTCGGCAGTTGATAGTGCAATGGAGTTTTGTTTCTTGGAAAACCAAAAGGTTAACATTGCACCTAAGAATTGGCATGTTCTACTTGTGCTTTTTCTATCTAACCTACACGCAGGAAAGTCAGCATCTGAATATCTTACAAGCTCAAAAGATGAATATCTAGAGTACCATAATCATAGAGTTTGAGTTCCTTGTAGATATCTAAGAATTCTTTTCACTGCAATTACATGTGATTCCTTAGGATTAGCCTGAAATCTAGCACACATGCATACACTGAACATTATATTTGGTCTACTTGCAGTTAAATAAAATAAAGCTCTTATCATGCTTCTATAATATTTAGTATCTACCCACTTACCTTCTTCATCAATATCAAGGTTTTTAGATGTGCTCATAGGACTACCATGTGGTTTTGAGCTTTCCATCTTGAACCTCTTTAGTAGGTCCTTAGTGTATTTTGATTAATTGATGAAGATACCTCATTTCAATTGTTTGATTTGAAGTCCAAGGAAGTAGGTAAGCTCTCTCATCATGTTCATTTCAAATTCACCTTGGATGCAATTGGCAAACTCTTTACACTTAGATTCATTAGTGGTACCAAATATAATATTATCAACATATATTTGGACTAGTAAAGTGTCATTTATGTGAGTGTTTATGAAGAGGGTTGTGTCTACTTTTCCTCTTATAAAATTATTATCAATAAAAAATTTACTTAGTCTTTCATACCATGCTCTTAGAGCTGGCTTCAACCCATATAGAGCTTTAGAAAGCTTGTAGATATGATTTGGAAGACTAGGATTCTCAAATCCAAGAGGTTGCTCAATGTATACCTCTTCTTCTATAAATCCATTTAAGAAGGCGCTATTTACTTCCATTTGAAATAATTTAAACTTATTAAAGCATATAAAAGCCAATAACATTCAAATAGCTTCTAATCTTGCTACAGGAGCATAGGTCTCATCAAAGTCTATTCCTTCTTCTTGATTGTATCCCTTAGCAACTAGTCTAGCCTTGTTTCTAATCACTATTCCATTTTCATCCATCTTATTTCTAAATACCCATTTCGTTCCTATTATTGTGTGATTCTTTGGTATAGGAACTAGATTCCATACATTGTTTCTTTCAAATTGATTTATTTCTTCTTGCATGGAAATTATCCAATCATTATCCTTTTCGGCTTCTATAAATGTCTTAGGTTCTATTTGAGACAAATAGGCTACATACTTGCAAATGTTTCTAATTGAGGAACGAGTTCTTACCCCTTGTGAAGGATCACTAATCACTTGATCGATTGGGTGATAATTTACATACCTTCAATCTTTGGGAAGACTATCCTCTTGTTGACTTGTAGATGGTTGGTCCAATTTGAGAGTTTTCATCTCTTGATTTGTTTGAGGTGAGCTCTCCTTTAGGTTAAAAATGAGAGTTGGTGTCTCTGTTCTTGGAATAAAATTTGCATCATCATTGAAAGAAACTTCTCTACTACTAATTGGGTTAGACTCATCAAGGGTTACATGTACAGATTCTTCTACTACTAGAGTTTTTTTTATTGAAGACTCTATAGGCCTTACTAGAGGTTGAATATCCTAAAATATCCCCTCATCGGTTTTTGAGTCAAATTTACCCTAGTTAGTTTTATTGTTATTTAAGATGAAGCATTTACAACCAAAGGTACGAAAATAGGAGATATTAGGCTTTCTACCTTTCTATAATTCATACGAAGTTTTGTCAAGCATAGGCCTAATTAAAATTCTATTCAAGATATAGCAAGAAGTGTTTACCGTTTCCGTCCAAAAGTATTTTGGTAAGTTATTTTCACAAGGCATTATTCTTGCAAATTCTTCTAGAACTCTCCTCTCAACAACTTCATTTTGTTGAGGAGTTATGGGAGCTGAAAAGTTATGATCAATTCCATTTTCATCACAATATTTTGAAAAGCTTTGGTTCTTAAATTCTTTCCATGATCACTTCGAATGCTTGAAATACAAATTCTTTTTTCATTTTGAACCATTTTATAAAAGTTTTCAAATCATTTGAAAGCTTCATCCTTGTAAGCAATAAAGATAACAAAGGTATATCTTGAATAGTTATCAACAATAACAAGAGCATATTGATGGCCACCTAGACTAATGATACTTATTGGACCAAATAAGTCCATATGCAAAAGTTCCAATGGTCTAGTAGTTAAGACTATATTTTTTGATTTAAGAGAAGTTTTAGTTTGTTTTCCCATTTGACAAGCATCACATACTTTATCTTTTTCAAATTTGATTTTGGGTAGTCCGATGACTAAATCTTTTCTTGAAATGATTTTAAGCAAATTCATGTTCACATGACCAAGCCTTCTATGCCATAGCCATGAATTTTCACTAAATACGAGAAAACATTTTTCATTTTCGGAATGCAAGGATTTTAAATCAACTATATAGACATTTTCATGTCTATAGCCAACAAACTTGATCTTGTTACTCTTGATGTCTATAACTAGACAATGAGAGGTTTCAAATATGACTTTGTTGCCTTTGTCACATAGTTGACTAATACTTAGTAGATTTGGCTTAAGGTCTTGTACTAGCAATACATTATCTATGGTTGAGAAATCATTACCAACTTTTCCATGCCCGATGATCTTTATTTTTGTGTTGTCTCCAATAGTGACAAGTCTACCATCTCTTAGAGTTAGCTCATTGAATACACTTTTATCACCGGTCATGTACTTTAAGCATCCACTATCACGGTACCAATAGTTACATTTTTCCTTGGTGTGGAGATATATCTACATTACACAAGGATACACAATTGCATTTTTAGGTACCCAAAATTTCTTGGGTCCTTTGGGGTTAGTCCTTGAAAATATGGTTCCTTTTGGGATCCATACTTTTTTAACAACATATGGTGTTCTATAGACATGTTGATAATGCATAATCCTAGGACAATAGTTATTGAAATTTCTAGGATGACTTAGTTGTGCATGTCTATAATTCTTAGGATAGGAGTTCCTAAGATACATGTTTATAATGTGAGGAATATGCATGATGATGATTTCTTGGATATATGCTTGCATTATTATGAGTATGCATATTATTTCTAGAATAATCATGATAGTAATTCCTAGGATATGCTTGTGCAGTGTGCAAGTCTTGAGTATACATGTTATTTCTAGGATGCATATGATGGTTACTCCTATGATGTGTATAAGCATTTCTTGAATGAGCATACATATAAGCATGAGTATTTTTAGGATGTTTCATTCTTGTATATGCATTAGAATTAGTATTTCTAGACCTACTAGCATTCATTGAGGGAATTCTTTTGACCTTGCTAGTGGTCTTTGAAGTAGAGGCTTCATTCACACATGATGCTCTCATGAATAAGCTATCTTTTGATTTTTGCTTGCCTAATGGAAAATATCCTAACCTGCATTTTCCTCCACTTAATCTTTGGCAAGATAGCCCTTCATCAAGCTTTTCTTTTCCAAGCATGAGTCTAGATATTATGCCATTCAATTCTAATATCTTCTTCTTTAAGTTTTCATTTTCATCTTTAAGAAAATCTTGAGAAGAATCATAAGGCAATGAAGATAGTTTATCTTTTTCTTCTTTTAGACTTATCATCTCTTTAGAAAGAGATTGTTGACCCTCACCTATATTTTAATGATGATAAAACACAACTCTAAATTATACTAACAGTGCTATCTAAGTATATTTAGCGATAAAAGCATACAGCCAAGAATCAAGGTGCAAGAACTGAACCCGAATCAAACATCAAGTCAAAGACAGAAGATCTAGTATAGGTACAAGGTATTGAAACAAGTTGTAAATCTCATTGGTTCAGGTAACAAGCCTGTCTAATGGCTCCTTTTGAAAAAGCATTTTAACAAAACTATTCATTCAAACGTTTATAAGTCAAAAACAAGTCAAAGAAAGAAAAACTGGGTTGAAGGGCAACCCAGTTGACTGGTACTTATACCAGAAGACTGGTGTTTTGGGCAGTGTGTCCCCAATCGACTACATGCTTCATACCAGTCGACTGGTGTCTTGGACAGACTGTCCCCAGTCGACTGGTAAGAACTACCCAGTCGACTGGTACCTTTCATAGCCTTAAAAGTGGGACTTTTCACTTGACCTAGTCGACTGGTACTAAGACCCAATCGATTGGTAATTCAAAAATTATGACCGTTGAGACGCCAGACCTGAGTACCAAAACGTAGTAAATCAGTACCAAACGGCTATATTAATACAAGGCTATATAAACCCACTCTATTGAGCATTTGAAAAGCAGAGAGAACACGTTCAATCAAGTTTTTGATCATTAATACACAAAAGCTTAGAAATATTTATTGTTGAGCTATTCTTCAAGCTTTACCTTGAAAGAGAGATATTATTCAGTTGTATAAGCTTTCAATACTATCTCTCTACCATTTACTTTACAACAACTCATTTATTGTAAAGGGATTAATTTCCTAAAGGAAGAGATTAGCTTCCGAGAGGAAGGGATTTGCTTCCAAGAGGAAGGAACTGTTTGTAAGGTTTGTGAAACACCCATAAAGTTATACGACTAAGAGTTTTAGTGGATTACTTCAAGGAGGTTCCTTGAAGAGAGTGGACGTAGGGTCAAAACGAATCCGATATTGCTAAACCACTATAAACTGAGTTTGCATATTCTATTCCTTAAACTCTTTTGTTTACAACACTTTACTTGTTTACATGCTTATGATTAATCTGTTTTTATAAACTTGTGATTAATTAGCAAAAGTTTTTAAAAACCCAATTCACCCCCCCTTTTGGGTTGAAACCTCAGTCTACAATTGGTATTAGAGTCTCGTTCTCAATTTTAGGCTTAATATCCTTGAGTTGATCCGATGGCAGCAAATAGCTATTCTGAGGGATACTCCTAAACTAGGCCTCCTTTGTTCAATGGCTCCAACTATAACTGTTGGAAAAACAAGATGAAAATCTTTGTCGAGGGACAAGATTATAATCTATGGAGAGTCATTTTGGAATGACCTAGAATTCAGTCAAAGTAAATAACTATTAGAGAAATCAATCATACAATGCCTAAACTCAAAACTGAGTTCAATGATGAGGATTGTAGAATGATGTCTCTCAATAGTAGAGCCACGAGTATTTTACATTATGCTTTAGATATATCTGAATATAATAAATTTTTGCATGTGTTTCGGCTAAGGAAATTTGGGATAAATTGCAAGTTACATATGAAGGAACTAGTGAGGTTAAGAAATCAAAAATCTATATGCTAGTATCCGAATACGAATCTTTTAAAATGTCTTCTAACGAAACAATTTCTTAAATGCACTCACGTTTCACAACTATTATTAATGATTTGAAGCTTCTTGGTAGGAGCATTGGGGAGTTTGAACTAACAAGAAAAATCCTAAGGACTTTGCCACCTACTTGGAAACCAAAGAAGATGGCCATTAAGGAGGCCAAAGATCTCGACAAACTTGATGTTGAAACACTTCTTGGGGGTCATTGTTGACATATGAGATGGAAGAAATAATGCCATTGTCAATGATGATGAGAAGAAGAAAAAGGTGATTGCTCTCAAAGCCTCTACATGCAATAGAGAAGAGGAAACCAAAGAAGAAGTGGAGAGCAGTGAAGAAGATGGTGAGATGGCTTTAATCACCAAACAATTTCACAGATTCTGAAGGAAAAGCAAGAAACCTTACACAAAGGATCCCACTTCAAAAAAGGAACCACTTGTGTGTTATGGATGCAAAAATCCCGGTAATATCAAGGCCGATTGTACGGTTACAAGCAAACCATACAGGAGCATCAAGAAGAAAGCTACGATTACAACCACTTGGAGTGATGACAAAGAAGAAGACTCATCGGATAAAGAAATCAGATACGAGGTAATTGCCAACCTATGTCTTATGGCAATCGATGAGGAAAATAAGGTATTATCTTCTCCCTCTTCAAAAAATAACATTGTTAGTAGCAGTGAAGAATTGATAGAAGTCGTAAAGGAAATGCATAAAGAATTGAAGAAATTCGATTCTAGGAACTCTACTCATAAGAAAGAGGTGTCATCTCTTTCTAAAGAGATGATAAGTCTAAAAGAAGAAAAAGATAAACTATCTTCATTGCTTTATGATTCTTCTCAAGATTTTCTTAAAGATGAAAATGAAAACTTAAAGAATAAGATATTAGAATTGAATGGCACAATATCTAGACTCATGCTTGGAAAATAAAAGCTTGATGAAGTGCTATCTTGCCAAAGATTAAGTGGAGGAAAATCCGAGTTAGTATATTCTCCATTAGGCACGCAAAAATCAAAAGAGAGCTTATTCATGAAAGCATCATGTGTGAATGAAGCCTCTACTTCAAAGATCACTAGCAAGGTCAAAAGCATACCCTTAATGCATACTAGCAAGTTTAGAAATGCTAATTCTAATGCATATACAAGAATGAAACATCCTATAAATGCTCATGCTGACATGTATGCTCATTCAAGAAATGCTTATACACATCATTGGAGTAACCATCATATGCATCTTAGAAATAATATGTATACTCAAGACTTGCACACTGCACATGCATATCCTAGGAATTCTCATCATGGTTATCCTAAAAATAATATACATATTCATAATAATGCAAATATGTTTTCAAGAAATCATCATCATACATTTCCTAGAAATGACATGTATATTCCTCACATTAGTAACATGTATCCTAGGAATACTTATCCTAAGAATTGTAGACATGCACGACTAAGTTATCCTATAAATTTCAATAACTATTGTCCTAGGATTATGCATTATCAATATGTCTATAGATCACCATATGTTGTGGAGAAAGTATGGGTCCTAAAAGGAACCATATTTTCAAAGACTAACCCCAAAAGACCCAAGAAATTTTGAGTACCTAAAAATGCTATTGTGTATCATTGTGTGATGTAGATATGTCTCCACACCAAGGAAAAAGGTAACTGTTGGTACCTTGATAGTGGATGCTCAAAGTATATGACCGGTGATAAAAGTGTATTCAAAGAGTTAACTCTAAGAGATGGCGGATATGTCACCATTGGAGACAACCCAAAAATAAAGATCATCGGGCATGAAAAAGTTAGTAATGATTTCTCAACCATAGATAATATATTGCTAGTACAAGGCCTTAAGCCAAATTTACTAAGTATTAGTCAACTTTGTGACAAAGGCAACAAAGTCATATTTGAAAACTCTCATTGTCTAGTTATAGACATCAAGAGTAACAAGATCAAGTTTGTTGGCCATAGACATGAAAATGTCTATATAATTGATTTAAAATCCTTGCATTCCAAAAATGAAAAATGTTTTCCCCCATTTAGTGAAAATTCATGGCTATGGCATAGAAGGCTTGATCATGTAAACATTAATTTGCTTAAAATCATTTCAAGAAAAGATTTAGTCATTGGACTTCTCAAAATAAAATTTGAAAAAGATAAAGGATGTGATGCTTGTCAAATGGGAAAACAAACTAGAATTTCCTTTAAATCAAAAAAATGTAGTGACAACTACTAGACCATTGGAACTCTTTCATATGGACTTATTTGGTCCAATAAATACCATTAGTCTAGGCGGCCATCAATATGCTTTTGTTATAGTTGATGACTATTCAAGATATACCTTTGTTATCTTTATTGCTTACAAGGATTAAACTTTCAAAGGATTTGAAAACTTTTGTAAAAAGGTTCAAAATGAAACAAGAATTTGTATTTCAAGCATTAGAAGTGATCATGGAAAAGAATTTGAAAACCAAAGTTTTTCAAAATTTTGTGATGAAAATGGAATTGATTACAACTTTTCAGCTCCTAGAACTCCTCCACAAAATGGAGTTGTTGAGAGGAAAAAAAGAGCTCTAGAAGAATTTGCAAGAACAATGCTTTGGAAAAATAGCTTACCAAAATACTTTTGGGCTGAAGCAGTAAACACTTCTTGCTATATCTTGAATTGAATTTTAATTAGGCCTATGCTTGACAAAACTCCGTATGAATTATGGAAAGGTAGAAAGCCTAATATCTCCTATTTTCGTACATTTGGTTGTAAATGCTTCATCCTAAATAACAATAAAACTAACTTGGGTAAATTTGACTCTAAGACCGATGAAGGGATATTTTTAGGATGTTCAACCTCTAGTAAGGCTTATAGAGTCTTCAACAAGAGAACTCTAGTGGTAGAAGAATCTGTACATGTAACTCTTGATGAGTCTAACCCAATTAG
Source organism: Bretschneidera sinensis (assembly GCA_023935145.1). Classification (NCBI taxonomy): domain Eukaryota; kingdom Viridiplantae; phylum Streptophyta; class Magnoliopsida; order Brassicales; family Akaniaceae; genus Bretschneidera; species Bretschneidera sinensis. The sequence continues at coordinate 60,513,440 of CM043698.1, read as the reverse complement.
TAGTAGAGAAGTTTCTTTCAATGATTATGCAGATTTCATTCCAAGAACGGAGGTACCTACTCCCATTGTTGACCCAAAGGAGAGCTCACCTCAAACAAATAAAGAGATGAAAACTCTCAAATTGGACCAACCATCTACAAGTTAACAAGAGGATAATCTTTCCAAAGTTTGGAGGTATGTAAATTATTACCCAATCGATCAAGTGATTGGTGATCCTTCACAAGGGGTAAGAACTCGTTCTTCCATTAGAAATATTTGCAAGTATGTAGCTTATTTGTCTCAAATAGAACCTAAGATATTTATAGAAGCCGAAAAGGATAATGCTTGGATAATTGCCATGCAAGAAGAAATAAATCAATTTAAAAGAAACAATGTATGGAATCTAGTTCGTAGACCTAAAAATCATACAATAATAGGAACTAAATGGGTATTTAGAAATAAGATGGATGAAAATGGAATAGTAACTAGGAAAAATGCTAAGGGATATAATCAAGAAGAAGGAATAGACTTTGATGAGACCTATGCTCTCATAGCAAGATTAGAAGCTATTCGAATGTTATTGGCCTTTTCATGCTTTAATAAATTTTAGTTATTTCAAATGGATGTAAAGAGTGCCTTCTTAAATGGCTTTATATAAGAAGAGGTATACATTGAGCAACCTCTTAGATTTGAGATACCTAGTCTTCCAAATCATGTCTACAAGCTTTCTAAAGCTCTATATATGGGTTGAAGCAAGCTCCAAGAGCATGGTATGAAAGACTAAGTAAATATTTGATTGACAATAATTTTATAAGTGGTAAAGTAGACACAACCCTCTTCACAAAAACTCACATAAATGACACTCTACTAGTCCAAATATATGTTGATGATATTATATTTGGTGCTACTAATGAATCTATGTGTCAAGAGTTTGCCAAGTGCATGCAAGGTGAATTTGAAATGAACATGATGGGAGAGCTTACCTAATTCCTTAGACTTCAAATCAAACAATTGAAAGGAGGTAACTTCATCAATCAATCAAAATACACTAAGGACCTACTAAAGAGGTTCAGGATGGAAAGCTCAAAGCCAGTTGGTACACCCATGAGCACCTCAACTTGATATTGATGAAGGAGGTAAATGTGTAGATACTAAATATTATATAAGCATGATAGGAGCTTTACTTTATTTGACTGTAAGTAGACTTGATATTATGTTCAGTGTATGCATGTGTGCTAGATTTCAAGCTAAGCCTAAGGAATCACATGCAGTTGCAATAAAAATGATCCTTAGATATCTACAAACCCTAGGATTATGGTACTCTAGAGATTTATCTTTTGAGCTTGTAGGATATTCAAATGCTGATTTTGCGGGATGTAGGTTAGATAGAAAGAGCACAAGTGGAACATGCCAATTCCTAGGTACAATGTTAACCTCTTGGTTTTCCAAGAAACAAAACTCTGTTGCACTATCAACCGCCGAGGTGGAATATGTAGCAGCTGGAAGTTATTGTGCCCAAGTGTTGTGGATGAAACAGCAATTAGAAGGCTATGGTATGAACTTTAAAAGTATCCCAATGCATTGTGATAATTCTAGTGCTATCAACCTAACCAAGAACCCTATTCAACACTCTAGAACTAAACACATAGAAATTAGACATCATTTCTTAAAAGACCATGCTAAAAAAGGTGATATTAGACTAGAATTCATACATTCAGAAGATCAAATAGCAAACATTCTTACAAAACCACTAAGTGAAGCTAGTTTTTGCAAAATAGACTGTTAATGGAATTATTAGATTATGATAAATTGTATGCCTAATTGCATCATCATTCATCATTTGTACACTTAACATCTAGTGACAGAGTATTAAACCTTATTTAATATTTCCCTCACTCAAGATGGCATAGATAAACAAAATTTGTGCTAAGATTCAAGATTGAAAATTTTTCTAAAAGGTTCAGTCGACTAGTAAGTCTATCCCAGTCGGCTGATAAGTCTCTGCCTAAACTCCCAGTCGACTGGTATGCTTATACCAGTCGACTGGTATGTCTATACCAGTCGAATAGTAATCAAAAACCTTGTTTGGACCCATTTTTTGAAAATCAGTTAACCACCCAGTCGACTGGTATAAATTAGCCAGTCGACTAGTATCCCGACCCAGTCGGTTGGTATGTGAAACTTTTTAAATCTGCAAAGGACCCAATTGATTGGTATGCTAACCCCAGTCGACTGGTATCGCGATTCTATAAATAGTCTCTTCATTTTTTTTTCCAGATTTTCACGCCATTTTCAAAACCATAAGCTTTCTCTCTCTAAAAAATCTCGTCATTTTGATCAAAAAATCCTCAAAACATTTCATATACACCTTGATCTACTCATCCACACCATCCGTTTCAATTTTCTATGGTTAAAATCTCTAATTTCCATCTAAATCCCTTTTTCTCCCAAAAACTCTAATCTTCCAAAATGACCGATCGAATTTGCATTAAAACCACTGTTAGGGGACCTCATGCGCCTACTAGGCCAAGGTCCACCAAATCTACGGCATCGAATTCCAGAGGAAAGGGCGTAGTGGGCTCCTCGAGCAAGAAGCCCAGGACAGAGCTCGACTACTCTCTGTTCTCCAACCCGGCGGCAAAAGATAGGTATACATCCATTATCCACCATAAAAAGATCATGACAGGTAGATTCATCGACTTCGAATCTATTCCTCATGGTAATTTTGATATATTACCTGCTTTTGATGTCATACACTTGACCCCACTGGTCAAGATTCATCAAAATTTTTACTCGAGACTGATTCACCAGTTCTATGCGAACTTGGTGAAACCCATTCCACTGGCTCTGAGGTTCAGAACCAGTGTTATGGGTGTGGAGTTTGAGGTCAACACTGACCTCTTGATGAGTATCCTAAGGATCCCTGTGGGAGGGTGATAAGTGTTTAAATAGTCATATTTAAGCTCCTTAATTTACGCTTGTTAGGCTCTTTGTTTATCTATTTTAGTAGATTCTATTTCATTTTCGTGTTTTATGTGTTTTTCACAGGGCTTTAACAAAAAGATGACATTTTGGTGCTCTAAGGAATAAAAAGTAAAGTTCTGTAATCCAACAAGGTGCGCTCGAGCGCACCTCCCTTGTGATCGAGCGCACAGGCACACGATCACACACTCAGAAGGCTCGAGCGCACACGCTCCAGAGGCGGCAGAGCCAGAATTGGAAAGAAGTCTCCAGACCTTAAATAGGAAATTAGGGTTTTGGGGCACCCTTAGAGCCCTATATATAGCCTTGTAAAACACGAAAAATTGGAATTTTGGATTGAGCTTAAAGTTGTAAGCTTTGGACAGGAATTGACGACTCGTCTCCTCAACATTCTTCGGGTTTTATTTTTCTGTTTTAGCTAGTTATGGTTTTGATGTTTAGTTTACTGAACATGTGTAACTAACCTCTTAATAGGGCTCGATTGAAGCCCTGATTATGCTTTCCTATATACATGATCATTGATTACCTTTGCTAATAGCCATGTTATGATGCTTTAATTGATTAATGCATGTGTTTATTTAAATTCCTCATATGTGTGTGTCTGATCAACGTATGCATGTGGAATGGATAAGTTAGTTAGATCAATTTGGATGACCAAGTCCTGGGTCTAACAATAGTAACAAAAGATATCCACGTTGGATTCTTGGATTAATCAACATGGGAAACCGGGGCAGACCAAGCCCTAAGTCCCCTGTGGTTGTCGATTTTCGCAGCCCTTATGCTTTCTTAAGGAACAGCTCAGTATGCATCATGCTGAATCTCTTAAGAGAGAAAAGAGTTAGAGTATACACCATGCCTAACTCGTTGCTTAGGGAGATCAATAGCCTAAGGAGTGGACTAAGCCCTTATGGTTGGAAACCATTAGGTATTCATGATAGAGCTATAACATTGGTACTTTACATAATAGGAAAGTATGATTAGTGGTGGATATTAAAGCCCTATGTTCTTATCATTACTAATTCACACTCAAACATCTATTTCTATCTTTTATACTAAGAAACTAATTCTAATTTTAAATTAACCAATCCCTGTGGAAATGATCTCGCACTTGCACACTATGCTACTATTGACCTTGTGCACTTGCAAGTAAAACAAGTACGATTATTTGCTTATTAATTTAGGTAGATAAACGTACAACAAGTTTTTGGCGCCGTAGCCGAGGATTGCACTTAATTCTCTTTTTAGAATTATTTTTCGTTTAGATTAATCATTGTTATTTCTTTTTCATCTTATTTCTATTTTTATCAAAAAATCTCAAAATTTTAAGTTTATGTTTTTATCTTATTTTCGTTTCATTAAAACTCTAATTGAGTTCTTTTTGTTTTCTATTTCAGGCATGTCAGGAGAAATTTCTGTGCCACTTGCGATCGAGCGCACCCTCCAGTGCAATCGAGCGTAATTGAGGCACAGAGTTACCCGGACAGCAGTGTTAAACTGCTGCACTAAGGCAATTGTTACCGATTCATGCACGGGCTTCGATCCAAACATCCAACATTCTTTCCCCTCGATACCGAGCTTGAGCGGACCATCCGACAAAGGCTTAGAGACACTTTCGAAGAGGTAGAAGAAGAGACCGAAGAGGAAGCACCAATGGCGAAACAGATCGAAAACCCATAGCCAGCTGAGGGAAGACCAATGAAGCAGTCCTTCATCCATGGAACCTCGATCAGCCATCGTGCATCGCATATCATCCTGAAGCGGAAGGAAATTACTACATATCTCCGCAGATACTAAGTGCACTGACTCACTTTAGGGGCACCCCTAATGAGCATCCACACTTGCACCTTCGAGAGTTCTTCGATCTCTACAAGTTCCAGCACATCCGAGGCTTAGACCAAGAAGGAATAAGGTTAATTCTTTTCTCTTTTTCCTTAAAAGATAATGCTAAACTGTGGTACAATTCATTGCCTGTAGTTTTGATCCACACTTGGGAGGAGTTGGCCAGCAAGTTCCTAAGGAAGTTTTTTCCAGCTCAAAAGACAAGGCAAATGAGGAAGGAGATTTAGTCCTTCCAACAAAAAGATGGAGACCTGTTCTTTGAGGCATGGGGACACTTCAATGAGCTGCTACTCAAATGCCCACATCACAATCTACCTCAAGATGAATTGGTACAAGCTTTCTATGAAGGTTTAAGTGATACTAACAAAAGTATTGTGGATTCAGGTTATAGAGGAGTGCTGATGGAGAAAAGCAGCGAAGAAACTATGGAGCTCTTCGAAACCCTAAGTGAAAACACTCAGCAGTTCTCCTCTCAAGGTAGACATATAACCAAGACTAAGAGTATGTATGAGGTAAACATGAATGAAGGATCATCCACTCAGATAGCTGCTATGGAAAGAAAACTAGATCTGTTAGTTAAAGCTATGGCTGCTCAGAACACCTCACCTAACCCATAAGCTACACCACTCCAAGTATGTGCTATTTGTTCCCAATTTGATCATAATACTAATACATATCCCTTGTACTCATCTTCAGATCATGAGTAAGCAAACTTTGTGGGACCAAACAACTATCCGCCGAAGAACAATCTTTATACAAACACCTACAACCCTTGATGGTGGAATCACCCAAATTTTTCTTGGAGCAACAATCAGAATAGTCAAGGGCAGCAAAGAAACTTCCAACTAGCTGCCCACTTAGCTCCCGAAACAAAGAAAAGTGACCTTGAAAGTCTTGTGAGGAAATTGGTAACTCAGCAGCAACAATTAATGACTTCACACAAACAATTCATGGAAGAAACTAGAAAATTTTGGACTGAGATGAGACAAACCACTGCAAAACATGATCAAGCCATTCAAAGACTAGAGGTACAAATAAGGCAATTGGCCAAGGAACTGAGTAGTAGAAAGCAGGGTGAGCTTCCTGGCCAACCTATTCCTAATCTAAGAGGACATCAGCAACTGAATGCTATGGTAACCCTAAGAAATGGAAAGATCATAGGCATTGATAAGCTTACACAAGCATCTCCAGACAAAGCATCCACATCTAAGATAAGTGAGATGGAAAAGGTAAATATACCTCCACCCTTCCCTCAAAGGTTAGCAAAACCTAAGAAAGAGACTAAACTTATTGATATTTTTGAAAATTTGAGAAAAGTAGAAGTAAACATTCCTTTATTAGATGCAATTAAACAAATTCCTGCATATGCTAAATTCTTGAAAGATTGTTGCACTAACAAAAGAAAGTTTCAAGAACATGAGACAGTGGCTCTAACTAAAGAAGTAAGTGTTGTGTTATTAAGAAAACTACCACCAAAACTAAAAGATTCAGGTAGTTTTACTATTCTTTGGAGGATAGGTGACCAGCTATCTGAGTAAGCACTACTGGATCTAGGGGTGAGTGTCAATCTGCTACCGTACAGTGTGTTCAAGACACTAGGTTTGGGGGAGCTTCAACCAACCTCCATCACTTTGCAACTGGCTGACAGAAGCATCAAACGACCGAGAGGTATTCTCGAGGATGTTTTAGTAAGAGTAGGTAAATTTATTTTACCTGCTAATTTTATTGTCTTAGATATGGAAGAATATCCTATGCCATTACCACTACCCATCATCTTAGGAAGACCCTTTATGATAATTGCTGACATAAATATTAGTTTAAAAAAGGGTATTGTCACTACGAAAGTAAATGATGAGGAGATAGAATTCAAAATATTTAATACATTAAAATCAACCAAAGATGATAATGAATATTCTAATGTAAGTTTAATGCAAGGTGTTGTCGAGCAAGTTTCTCAAGTCCATCACATTGCTCCATTGAAGACCACCCTAAACCATGGTGTCACAAGATTGAATAATGAGCCAGAGGACGACAATATGATTAAAGACATCAATAAAGCTATGCACCCCCTCAAGAACACATCAAAGGCTTCGAGTATGTATATTCCTTCAGTTGAACCTCCTGAACTTACTAATACTACTTTTCTCTATTCTACTGTTCAGGCACCAAAAAGAGATGAAACAGCTGTCAAGGGCACTTAAACCACTGGATGTGGGCTCTAAGTGCCCCCTTCAAAGAGAGTAGCATTGTATCAAGAGAGCACTTGAGTCGTTCCACCTTTGACAATCATGTAGCTCAAGCGTCTCTATTGAGGTTAGTGGTACTGAAGCCACTAAAGTATGGTATGGTTGTATTGTTACTAGTTTTTTCCTTGTTTATGTCATTATTTTAATCCTTTTATGTTTTATTATTATTAGTAATTTCTGCCTTGCGATCGAGCGCACTACATAGTGTGCTCGAGCGCACTCTCGCCCTGCATTCCATTACGCGCGAGCGCATCACCCTACCCACTTGTGCACAAGTGCGATCGAGCACACTTCACCATGTGCTCGAGCACATTCGAGGCAGAGGGATCACGTAATGGATATGACCATTTCTCCTCTTATTCCCTCACTTACGCTCAATCGTACTTCTTTTATTTCTCTCTCGAACCATAAACCTCTCAACCTCGCACATCACTCACAGCACCCTAAACCCTTTCAACCTCTTACTCCATCTTATTTCCCGTCAAGACATACCTCCCCATCCCACATTCTATTCCCCTATCATCATCCTACATCACCTCACACATACACACTCACTTTCCCGCACCTACAAGGTATGCCCATACCTGTTTTTATTTTCTTTTTAACTTAGATACACACATTCACACACGGTTTTTGATTTAAATTGTACTAATTATATATCTCTACCATGTGTTGTGATTGCATGTGATGTTTGCAGAAGGTTGCGATCGCGTTTATGAAATTCTCACAGCTTCGTGTCTTCGTTGCCCACAACCTGTTCGCCAAAAGGCCTAACCCAATGCGCTCGAGCGCAACACCACCTATGATCGAGCGCAAGTCCTCTAATGCGATCGAGCGATCGAAAGCTGTGATCGAGCGCAATTTTGACAGTAACCATAGTTTCATACCTCAGAAAATGGCATCTAGTTCCTGAGCCTCTAGCAGCCGCCACTAGGCCACTCGGCCTAGCTTCGACCAGTGTGACATCCTGTTTGAGACTGCGTCCAACATTGATGAGGACTTCAAGATCTTGGATGCCATAAGATAGGCAGTCCAAGAGTTCAAGACCCGGGGTCTCAAGTGGTTGTTCAAGCCGGTCTGTTCGACGGTATACACCCTATTCATGGTCAGCTTCTACGAGAACCTGACCTATGACTACACCCGACCAGAGATTCTTTCATCCTTAGTCCAAGGCAGATTCCTAGAGCTGACCATCGTTGATATCGTCGCTTCACTCTACTGCTGTGATGAGTCTTCTCCGGAGGACAGCCATATGGAGGAGCAGCCCGACCCGTTTTCTCTACCATACATCATAGAGGATATGTGTATGGGCCAGTATGTGGACCAACATAACAACCCAGGTAGCCAGTCGAGGTTACTTCCCCGCTTATGGTTTTCGGACTCCATCTTCCAGTGTAATGTGTGCCCTTTGGGGCACAGGACTCAGAGAATGGATCAGTTTCTACAAGCTCTCTATACCTTTCACCGGGGTCACTGGTACTCCATCCCAGCTATGATATAGAGTCAGATACACAAGTTCTGGGACCATATGCATAGCCGTTAGACCACCATGGCTAATGCATGGGGGCTCTCTTTCCCTTTCTTGCTTAGCCACATCTTCAAGAAGAAGGGGATCAGAGGCTCCTCTGTTGATGGCCTAGTTAGTGATCATCCATTCTTTAGGAGGGCCCAGTAGAGCCTCAGCTAGTCCTACATGCCCCGAGGACCCCGGGTACAGATTCTTGTTACTGAGCCTATGGCAGATGATCCGATGGAGACCAAGCACCCACCAGTGAGCCCTATATGGGAGGAAGACCAGCCAGACATGGGGTCCACAGAGTACCAGCACCTTTTTGAGGAGCTGTCTTTCTTCCACTGTGAGCTATCAGACATCTGCAGAGAGGACAAGGAGGCAACCCGACTGATCCACCAGTTGATAGATGGATTAGAGGCACAGTTTACATAACAAGAGGCGATGCTACAGGCCATCCTCGACCACCTACCTCCTACCCCTGGTACCTCTTCGACTACCATATCTGATGACTATCAATGAGAGGATACCCCGTCTGGCTGAAGAAGTAAAACTTAGCGCTCATAGGAGACATCCTACAACATATCCTTTTCATTATAATATTTTTATTTTATTAATATTTATGTTTATATTTAATTGATTATTATCCATATTTCTTGTTTTCCGGCACAATATTTGTTTTTCTTTGTCAGGAACCTAGTGCGTGCATCTAGTTCAAGTTTGGGGGCGTACTACGAGCAATACAAGCAGTCTAGTTCTCCATCTCCCGGGTCAGATCTTTCCATGTCACACACACATTGGAGGCAATGTGTATATTAAGTTTGGGGGTAGTGGGAGACACTGACACATACACACACTTGAAACACATGCACACACCATGTCCCAGTTTTAAGAAAAGACAAATACATATTCATTTTGTGTTAAAAATTTTGGTTGATTTAAAATATGATAAAACTTCATTAGTAAGCTTAAAATCTCGAACATATAGTCTTGTAATAGGAATTTTAAGAGTTTAGTTACCTACCTCAAGGCACTTAAGAATTCACGAGTTTGATCCAGATCCGATACAAGCACATTAGCACGCATTTGTGTGGGGTATGACATATAATTCTTATGTATATGTTTCCATGACCTAACTATAATCGGATAACTTTGTTAAAAGAACGCTTTGGCATAAGAAAAATAAAGAAAAATTTCTGCCGCTTATCATCCTCAGACTAGTGGGCAAGTAGAGCTCGCTAATAGGGAGAGTAAACAAATTTTAGAAAAAATAGTTAACCCGGATCGCAAGGATTGGTCCCTGGGACTAGTTGATGCACTTTGGGCTTACCGTACAGCTTTTAAAACTCCCTTAGGTATGTCACCTTATCGACTTGTTTTTGGATAGCCTTGCCACTTACCTGTAGAGCTCGAGCATCGAGCGTATTGGGCAATTAAATCTTTTAATTTTGATATAGGAGAATCTGGTAAGCTTTGAAAATATCAGTTGACCGAGTTAGAGGAGTTAAGGAATGATGCTTATGAGAACTCTAAAATCTATAAGGCTAAGATGAAAGTATTCCATGATAAAAATATTTTGAGAAAAACGTTTAAACCTAATGATCAGGTGTTCTTATACGACTCTAGACTCCATAAGCATCCTGGAAAACTTTGGTCAAGGTGGACCGGCCCTTTTGTGGTAATTGAGGATATTAGAGATGGTCGGGTCTTTAAATTCAATGGTCAACGCCTTAAGATCTTAATGGATAGACAAGATCCGAAAGTTGAAGACATTCCACTAATGGATCCTGTCTACTTACCTTGACCACACAACAAAGGTACATTTTTTTTCTTTTATTTGTTTTTGTGTTGTTTGTTTGTTTTGTTTTTTTTATTATTTGTATTTTAATTTTAATTTTTAGTATGCTAACACACGGTGGAAGTCTTAATGGTACACCGCAGATGCTTTCTTTTTGTTTGTTCTATGTTGTAGATCAGACTTTCAACAAGAAGTTTAGCATGCAATTCATATGGAGGTGCACAAGTTTCAGCTACTGTGCACTTTTGCTTACAAAGAGAGTTTCTTTTACCTTTTCTTTAACATTGAGGACAATGCTTATCTTAAGTTAGGGGTGGAAGATATACATTTCTTATTGTATACCATTGAACTGCTTGGTGTCATTTTTCTTTTTGTTTGTTTCTAGCATGCTTGGTGTTAGCCTTAGAGTTAATTAACATGTCAATGATATAAGCTTAATTGAGATAGCAGATAGCATTTAGAAGGAGTTAAATCTTGCTTCGATTTGAAATTAATTTCAGCATCAATCTTCATTTGGTTTGAGACTCTAGTTTGTGGTAAGACTGTACGATTAGTCTTAAACATTTAGAAAATTTTTATGTGTGATTGTTTTATGAATACTTTTGCAGTCTTGACAAGCTCTAGAACTTACTTGATAATCTGTTGAGATGAATTCCTAGAATGCACACTACTTAGGATATGATATAGGCCATTTTTGAACCGTTTGAGCCTTTCAAACCTACCATTGCTATATTTATCACTAGTCACCTATTTGAGCCTTTTTCTTGAAAAGAAAAATTGAGCCTTGTTTCTTTCGATAAACCATTTACTTACCTTTATGAGCCTAAAAATATTTTATCCTTACCTTTTTTTTAAAAGAACTTAGTTATATACATGTTGTGAGAAGTACTTAAAAGGAGTAAGGGTGGAAATATGAAAAAAAATATCACTACCACAACCCAAGTACATTAAAGGAGATAAGTTGGGGGTTGTGGAAAAATAAAAGAAAAAAAATGATGAAAAAGAAGGTGAATGGTTATGTGCCAAAATAAAAAAAAAATGAATTATGGCAAAGAAAGAAGAAAGAAAGAAAAGAAAAAAAAATTGTGATTTGTTGAAAGAAATGCTCGAAAAATGGTTGAAAGAGTTGGGTGTTGAAGTAAGGTTATCTAGTGCTTAAAGAGTTGTGTTCAAAACTAAGAGATTAAGTTCTTCTACTTATTGAATCCTTCCCGTTCTTTCTTAACCTTTATCTTAGCCTAACGTTACAAGCTTATTAAAGACCTTTTGATCAAATGTAGTGTGATTTTTCTACAATAGTGGAGAGTGATTTGAAAAGTGAGCCTATGGAGCTTGTTTTTGTGATTGATGTCACGCAATTTATTATGTTTTTAGAGGCCAAGACTTGTATTCATGAATGTTATGCATAAAATCATCTGGGTGTTTAGATTAATGGTTTGTGGTAAGATGGATGTTAAGAGTCAATAACGATTTTAAGATTGATGTTTGGATTACTTTCGGACTTAGGTGAAATTTAATGATTCTATGTGCCGTATGTTATGTGCAATTTTTGAGACAAAAAGTGAATTACTCTTGGTTCAACGCTAGCATTGCTTTACTTTGTTTTTAACTCCTACCATAGAATTCATCTCTTATTTTCGCTTCAATTGCTAGGGACTAGCAATAAGCTAGTTGGGGGTTGTGATGAGAGTCATAAAATGCGTCTTAATAATACTTAATTGTTGTTATTTTAAGGTTGATCTAGGTTTTAATTGCACTTTTATACGTTAACAACTCTAAAGTATCATTCTTGGATCATTGATCTATTTCGGTGCATTTTCAGGTACTTTAAGCTCAAAAGAGGAGGAAAAGTTATCATTGCTTAAAGCACAAAGACTCGAGGCATACTGGAGTGAAGGAATGCTTCCGAAAAGACAAGATGGAGGGCTTAAAAGAGCAACAGCTGCTGCCCGCACTGGAAAGGAGTTTCACTAAATTGCCAGAATTGCCCGTACAGATCAATCATCTTTGAAAATTAAACTGTATTGATACAAGAAGAACCAGGAGATGAGCCATATATTCTTAGAAAGATCCGGAAGTCTATTTTCTAAAGAATTTTACGGTTCGTCAAAAGGATTTTTCTAGAGAATGTTATGGCAGTTTAAGTAGACAAAGGTCAGGCTGTGCGGGCTGTGTAGGATTTCAACGTGATTTTGGGCTTAAATCCCACATCCCACATTGGTTTGAAAACACATTTCTATATCCCACATCCCACATCGGATTGGAAACACATTGCACTCGTGGTATTTCCCTATAAAAGGCCTACTCCACTTCAGCTTTGAGGCATCAATCGGAGCTCATCTAAAATCATCAGAGAGTGAATCCAGAGGGCCTTTAGGAGCAATTCAGAGGGCCTTTAGAACGAATCCGAAGTATAATTTTGGAGGACAAGCTGAGGAATCACCTAAGCTTTCGCCACCAAGGAGGAGATTATCGTTGAGAGGCCGGAGGCAACTCAAGGAAGCATGAGCTCCATGGCCAGCTAGTCTCAAAGCAAGGCGAAGGGATGAATCCCTAGGTGTAGTTGTTCTTATTTTCCTTTATTTGATTCAGTTGTAGTTTGGTATTATTTTCGTTAAATATTTTTACGTTTTATTCTTTAATTTAATTATAGATTTTTATTAGTCCGGTGATTGCATGCTTCTTTTCCATATAAGTCTAGTCATGCTCTTCTTATGTGTATTTGTTTGGGTGTGATTGAGTCCAGTAGATCTCTTTTATAGATTTTTCCATTGTTGTGGTATTATCATTTAGATATATCGTCGTCCTTTGATAATTTATAAGTTAGGTTATGTGAGCTTGAAAGTAAAGAATAATTCATAGCAATTACATTAGGGTTTATAAATGTGCTTCAATTGAATATTTGTCGATTGCCTGTTTAGGATGTAAAACTTGCAATCGAGATAAAAATAACTTAATCAAGTTAGGATTAGAGCAACAAACCTAGGGAGGATTTTCGGAACCTTGTCATTTCTTTATTATATTATTCAATCATTCACACAATTTTCATAAAATCAACAATTCAGATTCTTTCAATCAATCTTTCATCGTTTATGTTCAAGTTTACACCTTGTTTCTCTGTGGAATCAACACCTCAAAACTGTACTACAACTACCGCGTTATATTTTGGGTGTAATCAGGTATCTATATAGCTTATTTTTTGGTTTACTACCCCCTTTTTTGTTGTTGTCAAAACGGGAGATAAATATGAGAAAATGAGAAAACTAACTGTAAACTCAAAATAGTGCATAGATTTAGGGGGTGCATTGCTCAAAAGAACGTGGTATATGATTTTATATGTTGAGTTGATTGGTTAGGTTGCATATAAACTGTTCTTGATCTTTTTATAGGTCGGTTTTATTTAAGAAACAGATAAAACTCAGCCCGATTTTTTCAAAAATCCAACACTTAGTTTTTAAAACTGTTTTTCTCTCATTAGTTTTGTCATCATAAAAAAAGGGGAGATTGTTGACCATCATCTATATTTTAATGATGATAAAACACAACTCTAAATTATACTAACAGTGCAAGCTAAGTGTATTAAGCAATAAAAGCATACAACCAAGAATCAAGGTCCAAGAACTCAACCCGAATCAAACACCAAGTCAAAGACAGAAGATCTAGTATAGGTACAAGGTATTGAATCAAGTTGTAAATCTCACTAGTTCATGTAACAAGTGATAAGGATTCATAATATCTATATGTTTGTTATATTTCCTTATGTTTTAATGGTTATAAACGCTTAAATCTTGTATTTTGATTATGTTTCGTATTTTGTGGAGTAGATTGAGGAGTTAAAATCAAATTGAATTCAAAATCAAGAGATTTGGAGAGGAAAAATCGGAGCTCAAAAAGATGTACATTCCAGAAGTGATTTTTGCTTAAAGCACGGGAACGTCCTATTTTCCCAGAATGTTCACAGAAGCAGTCAGCAGATAAAGCGTGAGTGCGCCTTACTGGATCCGAGGTTCTGAGATTCTGACCTAGGGTTGCGAATTTGTTGGAGAAAAAGGATATGTATGATAGCTGGAAAGATTTAGTTACCCATTCTTATCTTTAGGAAAGTATTTGCCAAGACTCCCTATTAAGGTTTAGAATAAGGGAAAGATCCAAATTTAAATTGTAGTGTCCTATCGTCAAGGGACTCTTTCTCTTATTTAAAAAAGGAAATTTAAATTGAAGACTTTGGAACTTCTATGAAGACTTTGGAGCCTATATAAAGGGAGGGGGAGAAACTCTAATGAAGGGAGACGGCTTGCAGCCCTAGAGGGACAGGTTATTCACAAGAAAAATTCCTTTTCTCTTTTCTTTAGGCGTTCTTTTAATTATGAGTGGCTAAATACTTTCCTTCCAGCTGAAGGATAATTGAAGTTTTGGTTCTTCAAGAATTGTGAGATCTAAATAATTTTCGTTGCTATTTTATTTCTTCACTATTTATGTCTTCTATATTTATTAAAAAATTATTGTCTTGGTTGATTGATGCAAAGGGCCCATTGTTCAATTATAAGGTCAATAAATTGCCATTTAGAACTTTAAATCCGTAATTGTTTAAATGCTCTAATATTAGTGGTAAAATAACAAAATTGATTATAGAGAGATTTTCGATTTATGTTATAGAGATATATAACTTAGTCTAAATGAATCGAGCTTGTGTATTTGTTGGCTAGAATTGGTAGTCTCTCTAATTATTAATGCTGTCGATAGATTAAAACCTAAGAGCTTGTTTAGGGTTGTTTATTAACAAGGGAAGTAATCAAAGAGCTTGTTTTGGTTATCGAGAAAGTAAGGAGAGATAGGTTGTTAGAGCTTGTTAATAACTATAACCAATTTAGTGAAGAATAGAAGATTTTATCCTTGTATCTGTGAACAATTCTCTGAACCAATTCTGAAATTATACCTTTGGTTAGATATTTTCCTGATATTGATTTCTCCTTAGTTTTTAGTTGATTATAATTGCTTTCTCTTTTATTTCACTTCGAAATTTCAAACCCCCCTTTTTCTTTGCTTTAATTTTCATTAAAATAAATCTACCCAATCTCTATGGATACGACCTTGCTCATCACTGTTACAATTTGTATTTTTTGAGAGTGAGAATTTTATTATTTGTTGGATTCGATACCAACCAAATTTTTGGCGCCGTTGCCGGGGATTGGTGTTAATTAGATTTATTTTAATGGCCGCTAGAGGTTTGATCTCCATCATGGCCGCTAACTCGCAACAATTTGGATTCAGGCAGGATACATCTCCAATAAGGGTGAATGAGGTAAGTATATCTTCCCTTGAAAATCAAATATCCAAACTAACTTCTATTGTTCAACAGTTAGCTGTAGGAAATATGCAACAAGTGAAAGCATGTGGGATTTGTGCTACCATCGGTCATCCAACTGACATGTGCCCTACACTTCAAGATGATTTCTATGAGCATGCCAATGCAGCTGGAGGATTTCGAGGCCCACCACAAGGGAAATACGATCCCTATTCAAATATCAACAACCCAGGATGGAGGGATCATCCCAATTTCAGCTATGGAACAAGACCACAATTCCAACACTTTCAACATAAACCACCTGCTCCACCACCATAATAAACCTCCACAAGTTCAGGTATGTCTCTAGAAGAAATTGTTAAATCACTTGCAACTAACACGCAGCAATTTCAACAGGAGACAAGAATAAGCATTCAGCAACTGGAGAATCAAATGAGTCAACTGGCATCTTCCATGAACATATTGGAATCTGAAGGTAAATTTCCCTCACAAACTGTTGTTAACCCAAAACAAAATGCTAGTGTAGTTACCTTGAGAAGGGGGAATGATTTGAAGGAACCCAGTAAGGCAGCACGTGGAGAAGAAATTGAAAAAGAAGTAGTTGCTCCTCAACCTCAAACTGACTAGCCTAGAGGACTCGATAGTGAACAACCAAAAGCATAGGTGACAAATCCTCCCTTTCCTATTAGATTGACTAAATCCAAGAAAGAAGAGGAAGATAAGGAAATTCTTGAAACTTTTTGCAAGGTTGAGGTAAATATTCCCTTACTTAATGCAATTAAACAAGTGCCTCGATATGCTACATTTCTCAAGGAGTTATGCACCAACAAGAGGAAGTTGAAAGGTAATGAAAAGATAAGTATGTGGGAAAATGTTTTAGCCGTCCTCCAGAAAAAATTACCTCCAAAATGCAAGGACCTAGGTATGTTTACTATCCCTTGCAAACTAGGTGATGTTAGGATTAAGAAAGCAATGCTAGATCTAGGAGCTTCAATAAATGTCATGATTTTCTCTATTTATTCATCTTTGAATATTGGTCCATTAAAAGAAACAGGTGTGATTATTCAACTTGCTGATAGATCTAATGTATATCCTGAAGGAGTCTTAGAGGATGTCTTAGTACAAGTTAATGGGTTGGTCTTTCCTGCTGGTTTTTATGTTCTTGACATGGAAGAAGATGACTTTTCTAATTCAACACTAATGTTATTAGGAAGGCCATTTCTAAAAATATCTAAGACAAAAATTGATGTGCATGATGGTACACTCACAATGAAATTTGATGGTGAAATTATTAAATTCAATATTTATGATGCTCATTTAAAATATGCTTATTTAGAGAAAAATATTTTCCCCATTATAATATCTTCTTCGTTGACAGGAAAAATGGAAGAACGGTTGCTGGAAGTCCTAAGAAGGCATATATTTTCGGGAAAGCTGAAATCTCGGTGGATTGGACCATACACCGTGATAAGTGTATCACCTTTTAGTACCGTTGAAATACGACACAAGAAAAACAAGGCGACATTCAAGGTCAACATGCATAGATTGAAGCACTACATCATGGGGACATTTGACCCTCAATTGTCCACAACCATTCTCCAAGAGCCATAAATTGGAAAGTCTAGCCAAAGACGTTAAAGAATGGTGCTTTTGGGAAGCAACCCAACTTTTTGTCTTAATTTCCTTGTTTTCTTTATTTTATACTTTTTTCTTTTATTTAGATTATTTTTAGTTTTTTTTATCATTTTTCGAAGTGCATCTAATTTTCTTTCCAATTTATTTGGCAGAAGATGATTTTCGTAACCCGCGGGCACGCCTTATGGAAAATTTTGAATCCTAGAATTGGGCAACAAACCAGAAGAAATCTTTGAATACAACGTGGCCACGCCTTATTCCAATTGCTCTCCTGGTTGAAAGAGTAAAAAAAAAAACAAACAAACAATAAATTTTCTTTTTCTTCTCAGTTGCCCTAACTCTTCTCTTGCTTGTGAGACTCGGAGACAAAGTTACCAGATTGGACAGAAACTTGACAACTTTCTTTGCTTACATGGGATTCACACCACCTTCACCCCCAAGCACGTGACTGATATCTTGGTTGATGCTCAACATTTTCAGGGGAGTTTTCCACTTTATAGTTTTTGAGTATCTATTTTTGATACATTGAGGACAATGTATGGATTAAGTGTGGGGGAGGGTCTTTGACATATGAATTTGATATTACTTTGAACTTCACTCTTAGCTCCATTTTGATCAATTTTTGCATCATTTTTCAAGATAATTTCAAAAATCCAAGTGATACTTTAGTTCTTGTTTGTGATCCTTCTCTTCTAAATTCTTGATTCTGTCGATGCTTATCTTAAATGATCTGGATTATTGTGAATTATTGAGATAAATTGAGGCATAATAAGGCATTAGCATGAATGGTTGAATTCTTATTTATTACACAGTGATTAATTGCTCTTGATGATTGATTGAATGAAAAATGTGTGGGATCTAATGCACATGACCCTTTTTGTGCGCTTTGGAGCCAATAAGCATTCATATTACATTATGTTCCATTTTCTTAATTGAGTGATTGTCATACATAGTTAATTTTTCAAGAACTTGCTTTGTTATGCATGTCAGGAGACTACATTGTTGAATTGCATGCATTGAATTAATAAGGGCATTTAGGTGGAGCCATTTAGCTTTCTTAAAAAGCCTACCTTGATTTTTACCTTAGAAAGCCAATTTTGAACCTTGGCCCTTTTGTTGGAATTTAACCATGGTATAAGCAATGTCAACCCATTCTTTTGTCGATTTCCCTCTTTTGAACCTTGAATTGAAGGATCGTACTAGCTTGTTCACATGAAGCTTCATATTATCTTTGAAAGAATTGAAAGATGCTAGGAATAAAGTGATTCAAGATACAAGTGTCTTGCTTCTTTAAAAAAAAAAAAAAAACAACAACAACAACAAAAAATAAAAAAAAAAGAAATAAAGAGAAAAAAAAGGGCGACCAGAAAGAGAGAATAGTTGTGCAATTTCAATTGTTTGGAAGTGAATTGATTGAAGAAAACATTTGACTTTATTGAGTTGTGCTTTGTGTGGAGAAGTTGGTATAATTCCTTTGATAAAAGTACCTAAAAATTCCTTCTCACCACACCTTACCTAAGCCCTATTACAACCCATTTAACACCCTTAGATTTTTTGCATTCAATTCAATCCATTGATGATAAAGATGTGATATATTAGCAAGCTTATGGTAAAGATCTTCTATGTTTTGACTTGAGAGTTCATTGATACCCTAAACACTTTGAGTGTATTGAGTGAATCCAATGAGAGGGTGTTAGATCCTATTACATTTTGATTTCGAGAAGATCATTGAGGTGATTGTTCATGGGTGTGGTTTATAAGAATTTATTCTATGAAATTGTTTGTTTCTTATTTGTCTTTAGATTTAAATCTTTAAGGCATAATAATTTGGTTTATAAAGGATGAGTAAAGGTAGAAGAAGGAACAATCATGAGAAAAGGTGACAAACTTGAGCTATTGTATGCTTGAGGACATGCATTGTTTAAATGTGGGGGAATTTGATAAGGATTCATAATATCTATATGTTTGTTATATTTCCTCATGTTTTAATGGTTATAAATGCTTAAATCTTGGATTTTGATTATGTTTCGTATTTTGTGGAGTAGATTGAGGAGTTAAATCAAATTGAATTCAAAATCAAGAGATTTGGAGAGGAAAAATCGGAGCTCAAAAAGATGTACATTCCAGAAGCGGTTTTTGCTTAAAGCGCGGGCACGTCCTATTTTCCCAGAATGTTCACAGAAGCAGTCAACAGATAAAGCATGAGTGCACCTTACTGGATCCGAGGTTCCGAGATTCTGACCTAGGGTTACGAATTTGTTGGAGAAAAAGGATATGTATGATAGTTGGAAAGATTTAGTTACCCATTCTTATCTTTAAGAAAGTATTTGCCAAGATTCCCTATTAAGGTTTAAAAGAAGGGAAAGATCCAAATTTAAATTGTAGTGTCCTATCGTCAAGGGACTTTTTCTCTTATTTAAAAAAGGAAATTTAAATTGAAGACTTTGGAACTTCTATGAAGACTTTGGAGCCTATATAAAGGGAGGGGAGAAACTTTAATGAAGGGAGACGGCTTGCAGCCTTAGAGGCACAGATTATTCACAAGAAAAATTTCTCTTCTCTTTTCTTTAAGCGTTCTTTTAATTATGAGTAGCTAAATACTTTCCTTCCAGCTGAAGGATAATTGAAGTTTTGGTTCTTCAAGAATTGTGAGATCTAAATAATTTTCGTTGCTCTTTTATTTCTTCACTATTTATATGTCTTCTATATTTATTAAAAAATTATTGTCTTGGTTGATTGATGCAAAGGGCCCATTGTTCAATTATAAGGTCAATAAATTGCTATTTAGAACTTTAAATCCGTAATTGTTTAAATGTTCTAATATTAGTGGTAAAATAACAAAGTTGATTATAGAGAGATTTTCGATTTATGTTATGGAAATATATAACCTAGTCTAAATGAATCGAGCTTGTGTATTTGTTGGCTAGAATTGGTAGTCTCTCTAATTATTAATGTTGTCGATAGATTAAATCCTAAGAGCTTGTTTAGGGTTGTTTATTAACAAGGGAAGTAATCAAAGAGCTTGTTTTGGTTATCGAGAAAGTAAGGAGAGATAGGTTGTTAGAGCTTGTTAATAACCATAACCAATTTAGTGAAGAATAGAAGATTTTATCCTTGTATCTGTGATCAATTCTCTAAACCAATTCTGAAATTATACCTTTGGTTGGATATTTGCCTGATATTGATTTCTCCTTAGTTTTTAGTTGATTATAATTGCTTTCTCTTTTATTTCACTTCGAAATTTCAAACCCCCCTTTTTCTTTGCTTTAATTTTCACTAAAATAAATCTACCCAATCTTTGTGGATACGACCTTGCTCATCACTGTTACAATTTGTATTTTTCGAGAGTGAGAATTTTAGTATTTGTTGGATTCGACACCCACCAACAATTTTGTCTAATGGCTCCTTTTGAAAAATCATTTTAACAAAACTATTTATTCAAACATTTATAAGTCAAAAACAAGTCAAAGAATGAAAAACTAGGTTGAAGGGTGATTACGCCCAAAGTATAACGCGGTTATTTGTAGTACAGCTTTGGGGTGTCAATTCCACAGGGAAACAAGTTAATTACAGAAGAAGGTGTAAACTTGAACACAAACGATAAAAGATTGATTGAAAGAATCTGAATTGTTTATTTTATAGAAATTGTGTGAATGATTGATGGATATAATAAAGAAATGACAAGGTTCCGGAAATCCTCCCTAGGTTCGTTGCCCTAATCCTAACTTGATTCAGTTGTTTTTATCTCAATTGCAAGTTTCACATCCCAAACAGGCAATCGGCAAATATTCAATTAAAACACATTTATAAATCCTAATGTAATTGTTATGAAATCTCCTTTACTTTTAAGCACACATGACCTAACTTATAAATTATCAAGAGACGACGATATATCTAAATGACAATACCGCAACAATGGACAAATCTATAAAAGAGAGATCTACTGGACTCAATCACACCCAAACAGGTACACATAAGAAAAGCATGATTGAACTTATATGGAAAAGAAGCATGCAATCACCGGAGTAATAATAAATCTACTAATTAAATTAAGAATAAAACATAACAATGTTTAACGAAAATAATATCCAACTATAACCGAATCAAATAAAGAAAAATAAGAACAACTACACCTAGGGATTCATCCCTTCGCCTTGCTTGGAGGCTAGCCAGCCATGGGGCTCATGCTTCTTTGAGTTGCCTCCGGCCTCTCAACGATCATCCTCAGCTTTCTCTCTAAATTTATACTTTCAGATTCCTCCTAAAGGCCCTCTGGATTGCTCCTAAAGGCCCTCTAGAGTCACTCTCTGATGATTTCAGATGAGCTCCGATTGATGCCTCAAAGCTGAAGTGGAGTAGGCCTTTTATAGGGAAATACCACGAGTGCAAAGTGTTTCCAATCCGATGTGGGATGTGGGATATAGAAATGTGTTTTTCAACCAATGTGGGATGTGGGATTTAAGCCCAAAATCACGCTGAAATCCCGCTCAGCCCGCACAGCCTGACCTTCATCTACTTAAACTTCCATAACTTTCTCTAGAAAAATCCTTTTGACGAACCGTAAAATTCTCCAGAAAATAGACTTCAAGATATTTCTAAGCATATATGGCTCATCTCTTGGTTCTTCTTGTATCAATACAGTTTAATTTTCAAAGATGATTGATCTGTACGGATAATTCTGGCAATTTGGTGAAACTACTTTCCAGTGCGGGCAGCAGTTGTTGCTCTTTTAAGCCCTCCATCTTATCCTTTCGGAAGCATTCCTTCACTCCAGTATGCCTCGAGTCTTTGTGCTTCAAGAAATGATAACTTTTTCTCTTCTTTTGAGCTTAAAGTACCTGAAAATGCACCGAAATAGATCAATGCTCCAAGAATGATACTTTAGAGTTGTTAACGTATAAAAGTGCAATTAAAACCTAGATCAACCCTAAAATGATTACAATTAATTACTGTTAGGATGCATTTTATGACTCTCATCACAACCTCCAACTAGCTTATTGCTAGTCCCTAGCAATTGAAGCGAAAATAAGAGATGAATTCTATGGGAGGAGTTAAAAACAAAGTAAAGCAATGCTAGCGTTGAACCAAGAGTAATTCACTTTTTGTCTCAAAAATTGCACATAATATATGGCACATAGAATCATTAAATTTCATCTAAGTCCAAAAGTAATCCAAACATCAATCTTAAAATTGTTATTGACTCTTAACATCCATCTTACCGCAAACCATTAATCCAAACACCCAGATGATTTTATGCATAAGATTCATGAATACAAGTCTTGGCCTCTAAAAACATAATAAATTGCGTGACATCAATCACAAAAACAAGCTCCATAGGCTCACTTTTCAAATCACTCTCCACTATTGTAGAAAAATCACACTACATTGGATCAAAAGGTCTTTAATAAGCTTGTAATGTTAGGCTAAGGTAAAGGTTAAGAAATAATGGGAAGGATTCAACAAGTAGAAGAACTTAATCTCTTAGTTTTGAACACAACTCTTTAAGCACTGGATAACCTTACTTCAACACCCAACTCTTTCAGCATTTTTTTATAAGAACATATCTCTCAATAAATCACCACTTTTCTTTTCTTTTCTTTTTTCTTTGCCATAATTCACTTCTCTTTTCTTTTTTTTTCTTTTGTATTTCGGCATAAGACCATTCACCTCCTTTTTCATTTTTTTTCTTCTTTTTTTTCACAACCCCCAACTTATCTTCTTTAATGTACCTGGGTTATGGTAGTAATGTTTTTTTTCTTCATATTTCCACCCTTACTCCTTTTAAGTGCTTCTCACAACATGTGTATAACTAAGTTCTTTTAAAAGAATGGCAAGGATAAAATATTTTTAGGCTCATAAAGGTGAGTAAATGGTTTATCGAAAGAAACAAGGCTCAATTTTTCTTTTCAAGAAAAAGGCTCAAATAGGTGACTAGTGATAAATATAGCAATGGTAGGTTTGAAAGGCTCAAACGGTTAAAAAATGGCCTATATCATATCCTAAGTAGTGTGCATTCTAGGAATTCGCCTCAAGTGATTATCAAGTAAGTTCTAGAGCTTGTCGAGACCACAAAAATATTCACAAAATAATCACACATAAAATTTCTCTAGATGTTATAGACTAATCATACAATCTTACCATAAACTAGAGTCTCAAACCAAATCAAGATTGATATTTAAATTAATTTCAAACCGAAACAAAATTTAACTCCTTCTAAATGCTATCTACTATCTCGATTAAGTTTATATCATCGACATGTAAATTGACTCTAAGACTAACATAAAACATGCTAAACAAAAACAAAGATGGCACCAAGCAGTTCAATGATATGCAATAAGAAATATATATCTTCCACCCCCAACTTAAGATAAGCATTGTCCTCAATGAAAAAGCAAAAGTTAAGGAAACTCCCTTTTTAACCAATGCTGCGTGGAGTTGAAAGTTGTGCACGATCATTTGAACTGCTTCGTTTATTTATCCCTGAAAAATAAGTACTAAAGTAAAACTGGAAAACAGCAAAATAATAATAATAAACAAGAAAAAGAAATATGAAAAACAGTAAAAGTAAAAGGATACGTTGTGGGTTGCCTCCCATGAGCGCTAAGTTTTACGTCCTCAGCCAGACGCTCTTATTCCCTCATTGAAAAACATAGGTTGAATGCATCTGCCACTACTTCATTGTCAAATTCGGTGCTTCTATGCTTGGGAGGGGCCTCAAGGAGGTCATTAGTAACATCCGTAAATTTTGGCTCGATATGTGCTCTGATGAAGCCATGGGTGGGGGTGGACTCCAATAGATTAAGATGCTAGACCTTTTTCCATGAATGAGTTCATCGTGTATGCTTGGTGGCTTTCGTCCACATCCTCTGATTTCTTCGTTGTTAGGATGTGTAAGGACTTACCACTTACTGTCTTAATGGCATTCACCTCCTTCAAATTCTGTTGCGCCAGGTACTGACCATGGCATGTGGACTGAGCTTGAGCAGGGAACTTACCTCGCTCAGTCACACTCAAGTAGCTCATCAACTTAGACATTTGGCTCTTTAACTCCTTATGTTCTTCAACAACCTGCACAATTAACGATTCAAGTCTTTTATTAGTCTTACCCTGTGCCTCAATAAAAGCATGTAAAATGTCTTCTAAAGAACTCCTAGAAGACACAGGTGCATGATATGTTACAGAATATGAGCTAGGGGATTGTGCAAGCTGCTGATTTTCAGATTTCCAGTAGAAGGTGGGGTTATCGCATCATCCCGAATTATAGGTATTAGAGAAGGGTGTAAAAGGCTTCGTGTACATGTCTAAGGCATTTCATTGTTCCTTATACATCCCTCTCATATCAGAAAATGTGGGACACTCTTGGGCGAGATGGTCTACCCCGCCACACATAAAACATGGTTCAAAAGATTTTGCATGATTGACCACGTGTGTTGGCTTTGAGCTTTTAGTCTTTAATGCTTCTAGTTCCCTAGTGAGCATCTCGACCTTGGCCTTAAGGTTATCCTCTTCCCTAAAATGGTAAATTCCACCACCATTTTGGTTCCCTATAGGTCGTGACCTATTTGTGCTTTCAATAGCACTAGGTCCAGTCCAAGTGTGAGCTTTTTCAGCAAGCTCATTGAGGTACTCTATGGCCTCATCAGGATCTTTCTCCAAGAACCCACCATTACACATCATCTCTACGAATTGACGCTCTCTATATATAAGTCCCTCATAAAAATAGCTCACCAAGCGCCAACTCTCATACCCATGGTGAGGGCACATACTCAATAACTCCTTAAATCTTTCCCAATACTGATATAAGGTCTCACTATCCTTTTGTGCAAAGGTAGAGATTTGCCTTTTCAAAGCGTTGGTTTTATGTTGGGGAAAGTATTTGTTAAAGAAAACCTGAGTCATCTCAGTCCACGACCCAATAGATCGTGGTCTTAGTGAGTATAGCCAACTCTTAGCTCTATCCTTCAAAGCGAAAGGAAAGAACTTAAGCCTCACAATGTCATCAGTTTCATCTTGACTATGAAAAGTCGTGACTACTTCCTCAAACTCTCTAATGTGCACATATGGGTTTTCATTATCCAAGCCATGAAATATAGGGAGTAATTGAATCATCCCTGGTTTAAGATCTAATTGGAGAGTATTGGCTGAAAACATGATGCATGATGGTGTGGCTGTGCGTGTAGGGTGAAGGTAATCCTGAAGTGTCCTAGCAACATTCTCACTATGGTTATCGGCCATGTTAACAGAATCCTCTAAATTCTCACTTGGGTTTCCACTATTGGTTGATCTAGCCGAGGTTTCACTATCAAACTCGGAAGGAGAGGGTAATTCTAGTTCAGGTCCTCTAATGAATCTACCTCGCAAATCTCTCTGTCTAAGCATACAACAAATGAATCAGAGGGGAAATAAATAAAACAAAATAATAAATAAATAAATAATCAGAAAATTAAAACTAAGGTAAAAGAACAATATTACCGTATTTACAAACTGCTGAAAAGAAAAATATTTACAATTCTTCTACCGTCACACTCAAAGTTGACAAGCTTCCTTGTACTTAAGCTCGTTTCCACGGCAACGGCGCCAAAATTTGATTACACCCAAAGTATAACGCGGTTATTTTTAGTACAGCTTTGGGATATCAATTCCACAGGGAAACAAATTAATTACAGAAGAAGGTGTAAACTTGAACACAAACGATAAAAGATTAATTGAAAGAATCTGAATTGTTTATTTTATAGAAATTGTGTGAATGATTGATGGATATAATAAAGAAACGAAAAGGTTTCGGAAATCCTCCCTAGGTTCGTTGCCCTAATCCTAACTTGATTCAGTTGTTTTTATCTCGATTGCAAGTTTCACATCCCAAACAGGCAATCGGCAAATATTCAATTAAAACACATTTATAAATCCTAATGTAATTGTTATGAAATCTCCTTTACTTTCAAGCACACATGGCCTAACTTATAAATTATCAAGAGACGATGATATATCTAAATGACAATACCGCAACAATGGACAAATCTATAAAAGAGATCTACCGAACTCAATCACACCCAAACAGGTACACATAAGAAAAGCATGACTAAACTTATATGGAAAAGAAGCATGCAATCACCAGAGTAATAATAAATCTACTAATTAAATTAAGAATAAAACATAACAATGTTTAACAAAAATAATATTCAACTACAACCGAATCAAATAAAGAAAAATAAGAACAACTACACCTAGGGATTCATCCCTTCGCCTTGCTTGGAGACTAGCCAGCCATGGGGCTCATGCTTCTTTGAGTTGCCTCCGGCCTCTCAATGATCATCCTCAGCTTGCCCTCCAAATCTATACTTTCGGATTGCTCCTAAAGGCCCTCTGGATTGCTCCTAAGGGCCCTCTGGAGTCACTCTCGTGATTTCAGATGAGTTCCGATTGATATCTCAAAGCTGAAGTGGAGTAGGCCTTTTATAGGGAAATACCACGAGTTCAATGTGTTTCCAATCCAATGTGGGATGTGGGATACATAAATGTGTTTTCCAACCAATGCGGAATGTGGGATTTTAGCCCAAAATCACGCTGAAATCCCGCACAGCCCGCACAGCCTGACCTTTGTCTACTTAGACTGCCATAACTTTCTCTAGAAAAATCCGTTTGACGAACCGTAAAATTATCCAGAAAATAGACTTCCAGATATTTCTAAGCATATATGGCTCATCTCCTGGTTCTTCTTGTATCAATACAATTTAATTTTCAAAGATGATTGATCTGTACGAGTAATTTTGGCAATTTAGTGAAACTACTTTCCAGTGCGGGCAGCAGCTGTTGCTCTTTTAAGCCCTCCATCTTGTCCTTTCGGAAGCATTCCTTCACTCCAGTATGCCTCGAGTCTTTGTGCTTCAAGCAATGATAACTTTTCCTCTTCTTTTGAGCTTAAAGTACCGGAAAATGCACCGAAATAGATCAATGCTCTAAGAATGATACTTTAGAGTTGTTAACGTATAAAAGTGCAATTAAAACCTAGATCAACCCTAAAATGATTACAATTAAGTACTGTTAAGATGCATTTTATGACTCTCATCAAAGGGAAACCTAGTCAACTGGTACTTATACCAGAAGACTGGTGTTTTGGGCAGTATGTCCCCAATCGACTGGATTCTTCATACCAGTCGACTGGTATCTTGGATAGACTGTCCCCAATCGATTGGTAAGAACTACCCAGTGACTGGTACCTTCTATAGCCTTAAAAGTGGGACTTTTCACTTGACCCAATCGACTGGTACTAAGACGCAGTCGATTGGTAATTCGAAAAATATGACCGTTGAGGCACCAGACCTGAGTACCAAAACATACCAAATGGCCATATTAATATAAGGCTATATAAACCTACTCTATTGAGCATTTAAAAACAGAGAGAATACATTCAATCAAGTTTTTTCTCATTAATACACAAAAGCTTTGAAATATTTATTGTTGGGCCATTCTTCAAGCTTTACCTTGAAAGAGAGATATTATTCAGTTGTATAAGCTTTCATTGCTATCTCTCTGCCATTTACTTTACAACAACTCATTTATTGTAAAGGGATTAGCTTCCAAAAGGAAAAGATTAGCTTCCGAGATGAAAGGATTTGCTTCCAAGAGGAAGGGACTGTTTGTAAGGTTTGTGCAACACCCATGAAGTTGCATGACTAAGAGTTTTAGTGGATTGCTTCAAGGAAGTTCCTTAAAGAGAGTGGACATAAGGTCGGAACGAATCTGATATTGTCGAACCACTATAAATTGAGTTTGCATCTTCTATTCCTTAAACTCTTTTGTTTACAGCACATTACTTGTTTGCATGCTTGTGATTAATCTGTTTTTATAAACTTGTGATTAATTAGAAAAAGTTTTTAAAAACCCAATTCACCCCCCTCTTGGGTTGAAACATCAGTCTAAATAGATGAAACCTCTTTCTTAAGAATAGAGTTCCTAGAATCGAATTTTTTCAATTCTTCATGCATTTCATTTATGACTTCTATCAATTCTTCACTACTACTAACAATGTTATTTTTTGAAGAGGGAGAAGTTGATACCTCATTTTCATATTTAATTACCATAAGACATAGGTTGGCAATTTCCTTGTATCTTATCTCTTTATCCGATGAGTCTTCTTCTTTTCCATCACTCCAAGTGGTTGCAATCATAGCTTTCTTATTGAAGCTCTTGTATAGTTTGCTTGTAGCCGTACAATCAGCCTTGATGTGACCAGGATTTTTGCATCAGTAACACACAAGTGGTTCCCTTTTTGAAGTGGTATCCTTTGTGTATGGTTTCTTGCTTTTCTTCAAGAATCTATGAAACTGTTTGGTAATTAAAGCCATCTCACCATCTTTTTCACTGCTCTCCACCTCTTCTTCCATTTCTTCTTATTTGTTGCTCATAGAGGCTTTGAGAGTAATCACTTTTTTTTTCCTCATCATCATTGACAATGGGATTCATTTCTTCCATCTCATATGTGAATAATGACCTAAGAAGTGTTTCGACATCAAATTTGTCAAGATCTTTGGCCTCCTGAATGGCCATCTTCTTTGATTTCCAAGTAGGTGGCAGATATATTAAGATTTTTCTCTTTAGTTCAAACTCCTCAATGTTCCTACCAAAAAGCTTCAAACTGTTAACAATAGTTGTGAAATGTGAATGCATTTGAGAAATTGTTTCGTTAGAAGACATTTTAAAAGATTCGTATTCGGATACTAGCATATAGATTTTTATTTTTTAACCTCACTAGTTCCTTCATATGTAACTTGCAGTTTATCCCAAATTTCCTTAGACGAAACACATGCGAAAATTTTATTATATTCAGATATATCTAAAGCACAATGTAAAATACTTATGGTTCTACTATTGAGAGATATCATTCTACAATCCTCATCATTGAACTCAGTTTTGAGTTTAGGCATTGTATGATTGATTTCTCCAATAGTTATTTCCTTTGATGGAATTCTAGGCCCTCCCTCAATGACTCTCCATAGATTATAATCTTTTCCTTCGATAAAGATTTTCATCCTGTTTTTTCAATAGTTATAGTTTGAGTCATTGAACAAGGGAGGCCTAGTGTAGGAATGTCCCTCAAAATAGCTATTCGATGCCATCGGATCAACTCAAGGATTTTAAGCCTACAATTGAGAATGAGGCTCTGATACCAATTATAGACTGAGGTTCCAATCCAAAAGGGGGATGAATTGGGTTTTTAAAAACTTTCACTAATTACTTGCAAGTTTATAAGAACAGTTAAATGCACAAGCGTATAAACAAGTAATGCGCTATGAATAGAAGAGTTTAAGGAATAGAAAGTGCAAACTCAGTTTATAGTGATTTGGCAATATTGGATTCGTTCCGACCCTACATCCACTATCTTCAAGGAACCTCCTTAAAGTAATTCACTAATACTCTTAGTCGTACAACTTCACGGGTGTTGCACAAACCTTACAAACAATCCCTTCCTTTCGAAAGCTAATCCCTTCCTCTAGGAAGCTAATCTCTTTCTTTCGGAAGTTAATCCTTTTATAATAAATATGAGTTGCTGTAAAGTAATTAGTAAAGAGATAGCAATGAATGCTTTTACAAATGAACAATATCTCTCTTTCAAAGTAAAGCTTGAAGAATGGCTCAACAATAAATATTTTAAAGCTTTTGTGTATTAATGAGCAAAAACTTGATTGAATGTGTAATCCTTTCTTCTCAAAATAGCCTTGAATTAATATGGACATTTTGTACTGACTTGGTACGTTTTTGTACATGAAATGCCCAAGTCTGGCACCTCAACGGTCATATTTTTTGAATTACCAGTCGACTAGGTTTTAGTACCAGTCGACTGGGTCAAGTGAAAAGTCTCACTTTTAAGGCTATGGAGAGTACCAGTCGACTGGGTAATTCTTACTAGTCGACTGGGGACTTACTGTCTAATATACTAGTCGACTGGTATGAAGCACCCAATCGACTGGGGACATACCGTCCCATATTTTAGTCTTCTGGTATAAGTAGCCAGTCGATTAGGTTGCCCTTCAACCCAGTTTTTCATGTTTTGAAATGTTTTTGACTTGAAAGCGTTTGAATGAATAGTTTTGTAAAAACACTTTTTCAAAATGAGCCATAGACAAGCTAGTTACCTGAACAAGTGAGATTTAAAACTTGTCTCATCACCTTATGCCTATACTAGATCTTCTGTCTTGACTTGGTGTCTGATTCGGGTTGAGTTCTTGCATCTTGATTCTTGGCTGTATGCTTTTATCATTTAAAACACTTAGATAACACTGTTAATACAATTAAAGTTGTGTTTTGTCATTATTAAAATTTAGATGACGGTCAACAGGGCTTAAATATGAATATTTAAGCACTTATCAGTGACCAAATCCGTAAGAGAGAGAAAATAAAAACTAAAAGTTCTTGTTATTCATTGATTAATCATGTATTACAACCCATCTCTATTTATAGACTTCTTCTCGATGGAAATTAAGCGAACTCTTCAATAAACTAACTAATTGTTAATAACTATTAACTACTTCTACTAGTTACTATTGATCCAACTAATTAATTCCTATCACATAGTATCACCCTATTTGTGATTAAAAAAAAATTCAATTTAGCTGAGGCTGGTGATCAATTTTTGTTGTTGTTGTCATGCTGTAAATAATTCATTTGTTTTGCAGCATGTGTTGTGTCTGCTGTCTTTTTCTTAACACAATTTCTGCAGGATGACTTTTCAATGGTGATCGCAAAAGCACAATCAAATACTAATTTCCAAAAGTATGGTTCTGAAATAAACCGAGTTAGTCATGATTAGCTTCTGCTCAAGTTAAGTTGCCTTGAGACTCTGAAAAGTTCATTAGTAATTTGCAAGAAAGTAAAGTAGTAACTCAAAATGGAAGAAAAGTCTCTTTCCCACTTTTCTACCACTTGTCATTTGTTGAAGGTGAATATCTAAAATGGAGGCTCCAAATAGGTCTTAAAAATCGAGAGGTCCTTGCCTAACACAGGTTCATGAAAGATACATGACGCAAAAGTTCATTCCATTATTGGATGACATGAGAAGAAAGAGAAAAGAAAGATAATTTCATCCCATGGTGAAAAATGTTTTATGCTATGTATCTTTTATGAATCAGTGCTAAGCAATAATTTTTTCTAAATATCACCATAGTGTTTAAGGTGCCTTGGTAAAAAAAAAAAAACAAGGCAATTTATCATACCTACACTAATTTCCAAAAGTAGGGTTCTGGAATGAATCAAGTTGGCTTGAGAAAATGAGATGCATCTCTAAGATGATCATACATTCCTAAACTTATTAATGATTTATAGAAGTGTGTACCCCAAATTCTAATGAAAAGTTTATTAGTAACTTACAAGAAAGCAGAGTAGTAACTCGAAGTGACAGAAAAGTCTTTTTACTTCTCTTTTGTCACTTGTCATTCAATCGGAGGTGAGGATCTAAAATGGAGAGCTCCAACGAGGTTCAAATATCTTAATTTTTTGTAGACAAGACAATAAATTGGATTAAGATCTTGTTTAGATGAGAAATTCTTGTTTGCGCTCAGTCTAAACATTGTGCATTTGGATTCGGTGCGTCACAATCGTTTATCAAAAAAGAGAAAATTTGATAAATGATTGTGATGCACCCAGTCCAAACGCACAATGTGTGGACTAGGTGCAAGGAAAATGTTTAGACACAACACACTTTCTTTATCAAAACAAAACTTTAAGAACGCATTTGATTTTATTCGTTTTACGGAATAGTGAGCATTAGATATGTATCGATATTCTACTGTCCAAATCATAAAATGGGTACTGTTGTAGGATAAGGATTAAGAGAATTTTTGTTTGCATCGGATGTAAAACTCATATTTACACCGGAGTGAAAACTTAACTGGTAATTTTTTAGAACCTCACTGATAACATCTTTATATACTCAATTAATGTTACTATTGAAGTTCTCAAAATTATTAGTCAAGTTTTTACTCCGGTGTAAATATGAGTTTTACACCAGGTGGAGGTAAGAATCTCTTAGAGATTAATCTAGGTTTAAGGCTATGAGTGGATTCGAGCTTAATCGAGTATGAATACTAAGGTATTTGAGCTCGGCTCGAGTTTAAATGAACGAGGTCGAGTTCGAGCTCGAGTTCGAATCGAGCTCAAAAATTGAGCTCGAGTTCGATAAATTTTGTGAAGGCTCGAGCTCGGCTCGGCTTGAGCTCGATAACAATCAAGCCTATTCAAGCTCGAGCTCGAACTATAATTTTAATAAATAAAAATATTAAATAAATATTGGTTCAATCTCAAGCTCGACTCGGCTCGAGCTCGATAATACCTTATCGAACAGTTAGAGAGGCTTTCGAGCCGAAACTTAAGGTATTCAAGCTCGGCTCGATAAGTTATTCGAGCTTAGATTTCAGGCTCGAGTTCAAGCTCGATCGAACCAAGCTTTGACCGAACTCAAGCTCCAAGCTCGAATAGTTTGATAAAAGCTTGGTTTGATTCCAGTCCTATTTAAGACTAATCCAGACATATAGTTGATAGCTCTTGATGCAGTAAAAATAAGAACCTACACTACAAGAGAATTAACATTTGTTGATGCTTTATTTCCGGCGCTTTACAAAAACGCCGCAATATATTAACCGCCGGCACTTTTTTAGTGGCACTTCCTTGAAGCGCCGCAATATTCAAAGAATATATAACGGCGCTTCAAAGCGCCGTTATATGCGCAGCTGATTACATATTCCAATGCTTTTAAGCGTCGGTGTTCAAGCACCGGTATCATATACCGGCACTTCAAAGCGCTGGAATATGAAATGAGCATATTTCAGCGCTTTAAAGTGCCGAAATATGAAATGAGCATATTCCGGCACTTTAAAGCGCCAGTATATGCTCATTTAAAGCGCCGGAATATGCTCATTTCATATTTCGGCGCTTTAAAGCATCGGAATATGCTAAAAAATATCAGGTATAAATAACCTTGTCGTTCCTTGCCGTGCCCATATTTTTCCCTGAAATTTTCGTCCTACCCCTAAGCTCCCCCGTGCCGTGACTTTCCCCCAAAATTTGAGGTCCTATACCCTAAGCTGCCGTGCTTACGGTTTCAAAATTTTTGTTTACGGTTTCAAAATTTTGCTTCACAGGCAAAAAAAACTCTTCTAACTTTCGGGAGATAATCAGATTCTTTGTGTTAGCCTTCAAGTAAGTAGTCTCCCTTTAACAATCTCAACTATTTAGTTAAATAAGTTTATCCCATTTTTTTGTTTTCAGGCTTCACAGCTTTGATCTCTGATGGTTGGCGAAATGCGGCTTTAGAAGCTGTGAAGTTGTCGGCCGATCTGGTGGTAGAAAATCTGGGTTTGCTTCTTCATTGTAAGAGATGCTGTTTGTTCTTTCCTTGGCGGACAGCATGAGAAAGGGTTTTGTCTGGAAAATGGCTTGGCGAAAGAGACAGCAACGAATTCTTCATCAGAAGGAAGATGGGATGTGCTTGATTCTGCTCCAGCTTTATTTTACACGAAAAAATTCCAAGGGGCAGCAGCCGTATAGTGATTTCAGAGTGAGGAATCCTAATTAGGTAACTTTTAGGCATACTTATTATTTCCTACTTTCCTGTGTCGGAATAAGCATCTATTTGGTGTAGTAGTCTGAATATTGCATATGGCTCTTCTGTTGAATGTTTACACGCAGAGATGAGTTTGTTTTTTTACAAGCTATGAATTGAATTCGAAGAAGCAAAGAGAAAATGTGACCTTGTTGATTGAGAGGATAAATTTTCAATTCAAATCTGGGAACTGAGAAAAGGTGACTCAGTATATTTCGGCGTTTAAAAGTGCCGGTATATTTCGGCGCTTAAAAGCGCCGGTATATTTCGGCGCTTCTAAGCGCCGAAAAAATATGATTATTGCGACGCTGATATTTACGCTTCGACACCACACATACCGGTACTTCATCCGGCGCTTGCAAAAAGCGCCGGTAATGCATATTGCGGCACTTTGAAGCGCCGAAATATGCAAAAAAAAAAAAAAAAGCGTCGGCGTTCGTCTAATATGTTGTAGTGCTAGTTCTTCTTGTAAAACGAAAATGATCAAATGAAACAATGGCCTTGTGGCATATCTGGAATTTGTTGTCCTCTTTACAACACATCTAATAAAGAGGATGATTAAGCAATAATAATCATATAAAGAGATAAAAACCGAGTATTCGAATTAATAGCTAACTCCTAAAAGAGAATCTCTCTTGACATGAAATTATTTCCAGATTTCACAATGGTTAGGAACTTTTGTTTAGCAGGACTGTAAAATGAATTTCAGTTAGCTTTATGATCAAGATGCTTAATAATTGGTTCTTTGACAATTCAATCAAATTCCATATAAATATAAGCTAAAAAAAAAAACCCTCTTTTTAGATTTAGAAAACCCAGTTTTGAAGCCTTTTGTGGTCATAATCAGGGGCTTTGGCTTAATGGTTAAGATTCAATTTAGTTAAAAGACATGGATTTGAGTCTGATGTGATGACTTGGACTTAATTTTTCACATATTTAATGGAGACAAATCAAAACAATGTCTTTGCCTCTTTGGTAGGATTGTGATCAGCCTTGATGTTTGCGGTTCCACGATAGTTGGTCCCTTTAGAATGGAAAAATTATTGTCTGGTTCGGTGACAAAAGAGTTTTTCTTAACCACTTGTTCTAAAACCAATAAAATAAAACATGAATTGTATTGATATTACCAATAAATTTCTTAATAATTACTAATTAAGTTTCTTTCGGTCCAGCTATAATTTCTTGGCATCCTGCCAAGCAAAAAGCTCTCCTTTGAAAGGGTTTGTTTTATCTGCACCTAGGCCACTTTTGATATTGATTCCCTAATGGATAAGATTTTTTAAAAATAAAATTCGATATCATACTTTACAATTCAATAAAACTCATGTAAAAGATTAATTACACAAATTTTCAGAAAAAAAAATTTATCACTTTAGTATACGATTTAATCATATCTCATCAACTTTTTAAAACTTAACGAATTTTGTACGAAAAACTACAACTTAAATCATATGTTAAAATTTATCAAAACATATCGGTTTATCAAAATTATCACCTTAGTATATGATTTAAATTATAATATCATTTATTAAAATATTATTTGACAGTAATTTAGTAAAATAATATCATTTTAATTAAAAAGAGTACTATTTAACACTAACAGAGGTATCATCTGATAATAGTTTAGTAACTTCACCTAATATTTCACGCCATAATAATATTTAGATTGATTTTGACTTCTTCTATTAATGTGATTGTATTATTTATTTATGTAAATAAAAAAAATTATCTGATATATAAACCGAACAAATAATTCTCAACGAGATTCTAATATGAGAAAGTGTTTTAATATACCAACTTTAACCATTAAACCAAAAGATCATCAGCTCTTCTGCATAATTCATTAACATATAAAAGACGGTCAAATTTCAAAGTTCAAACTATCAACGGACCAACCTTCCTTTATTTCTGTTTCTCATCATTATTCCCATTTAGTATCACCTTGGCATAACAGGCAGGGGGAGATGATGATATTGAAGTTTCCTTGGCTTTTCCCCTGGGAATTGATTTCCTCTTCCAGGAATTGGCACCACTTTGACCCTTCAGGCTCAATTCCCCACCTGGGATCTGATCAGTCACGGAAGAATTCTCCCCGGAATTGCCCAATTCCGCATTCTTTGGCGTCGAAGGCCTGGATAGAACCAGAATTCACATCCCGCGGTGAGCTTGCTTTTCGTTGATATTATTGTTGATAATACTCGGTACTTTTTACCCTAGAGAAGTATGGGTCCAATCAGTAGAGGGTAAAAGAATTATGTGGGCCCAAGTCTCTGTTCACTAAATTGATGAGCCTTTAAAATGACAAGTAGTACATGCATGTGTGTGAGGTGTCGGTGCATTGTTTGCGGTGCATGACAACTTGAACATTATTGTGATTGAGATTTGAGAATGATAAGAATTCGAGATCAACGTTTTTTTTTGGAAAAATATATAAAAATGCTAAGAATCCCTGGTGGTATTTAAGGTCGCCACTCCACCTGCAAAGTCAGGTTCATTTCTGGCCTGTTTCACTTTATAGTTTTTGGTTTTCATAACCTCTGATGTTTTAATCCATTTACTATGCCACCCTTCTGACTTTGTATTAATTATTTACTTGGTCTGATTCCCCAGGCTTCCAAGTACCCATTTTTATGTAAGGGTCCTTCCAACATCCATACTGAGAATTTTTCTTCCTCTTTCTCTCAACGGTCTACCGTCGGTAACATGCACCAAATAAAACAAGTAACCGAAAACATAATACTAATTAACCAAATATTAGACATCCCACTCCAACCCTCCTTCCAAAACAAAAGAAAATCATGCGCACACATGTTCATATGCCCCAAGGACATTATCACAGCACATAAGTTGTATACACATGAGTATTTAACAGTTACTTATGCTACCATCGTGAACCTAGATCCTACCAGTATATGTCATAAGTCACAAGCACAAGCATACAATATAAATGCTTATGTTACACTTTAGAGGCAAAAACTTCATTGAATTTGAGACCATATTGTTGCATGTTGAGGTGTGCTTCTCGAAAGGCCATAACATTAAATGCATAAAGTTTTATAAAATTTCTAAAAGCTCATATCTGGTTTTAATCTGCAATTCAATCTCTGATGCAAAAGGCCATAACTAAACAACATGGCTTACCAAGAGTTCCCCAATAACTACCTTCATACAGCTACTGATGAAAACTATATGGGACTTTTTTAACATCTTTACTTGTTATCATACAAAGTGACAAGAAGTTTCAAGTATATCACTGCCACCCAGCTACAAAATATCACATCAGTCAAATAATACAAAGATTACATAAACATTCAACACAAATTCAGGGAAACCAAGTTCTAAACATTCAATTTAATGATCTTTAGGTTTACCTACAGTGCCACATATGAATCTCAAGATCAAAAACCATAGTTGCTCAAATTGAGAAAAAAAAAATGTCTTATAACAATCACTTGTCAATACTTGAATGTAATAGACTAAAATACCTTACGTTCACATGACCTTTATGAGACTTGTTGACCAATCTAAATTAACCATGATTGCAGTTTAAGGTTGCAATTATATACTTTTAGTATAGGAGGGTGTGAATATCGTGTTGAAGATATTTTCTAGAGGCTATGTCAATATGAATAAGAACAAGATGAGAGAAATGACTTCAAGACACGACCAGGTCGATATTCTTAAGATTTAATTCGCCCCTCACCGGGGCAAGATGGTTTCTAGTGAATTTACTCTAAGATACAACGAAGCACATTGTTGCTATACAATTTGCACTATTGAAGAGCAACCCACAACATCTTTATTTGGTTTTTGGATTATATGAACTTATAAATTGTTTTAGTGCACACAAAATAATGATTGAGAGATCTGTTTTGAGAGAAAAAAAGGAAGAAGATGATGAGGAAAATTCTGTATTTTTTCTCTATATCTCTATATCTATAAATAACAATTAAGAAGTCCTCATAGAGCTACTAAATGGTTGTTCATAATAATCACAATGGTTCAAAACCCAATTGTCAAAACTGCCTTCAGCGTTCAAAAAATTTGAATTTTTCATTTTTATAATCGACTACTTTCATGTTGTAGTCAACTACACCTTGTATTTTTTTCCTTCAAATCGGGTTTGTAGTCAACTACCATTTGTTCATGTCCAAACTTTTAATTTATAGGCCCAACTTGTAGTTGACTATAACTTTTTTGTAGTCTATTACATAAAGCTAAAAATCTAAATTTTCCTTTTTTCTATTTTCCTTTTTCTTCTCATTTTGATTTTGCAAAATTTTTCAATTGTAAAACTGATTTTATTTTGAAAATCACCAACAATCCCCCCCCCCCCCCAATTTCATAATCCAATGAAGTCTATGCATAAATGTAGATGTCTTTGGGACTTGAATATTCATTTAGTGAAAACATATTAAAGTTAAACAAAATGTATGGTAGTATAAAAGTTTGAACCACAAATCCTATTTGTTTAACCAGACACGTTTCACACACAGAACTTCTTCCTCATAGAAGTTCCATAAACTGCCGACACATTAAAGAGGCCTTGTGTAATGTATCTTATGTCATGAGTGCTCTAGAGCAAGCCCTTGAACTCAAAAGAAACGGTTCCACTTCACACTCACTAGGTAAGTCTATCAAGTATGTTCTGTAGCTTAACACACCAAAGAAAAACTTTTATAAGCCTTATTAAGAACTTAAAGTTCACACTTCACCTTATCACTATGGTTTCCAAACACAATTCCCCCGGGATGGAATATTTACTGTAGGTGTTTGCCATCACAACTGATGATGTACTTTATCTCATTGAACTCAAGGCTTAGTGTTAGTAAGTGTTATGTCGAGGTTCCATCATAGGTGATTAATTGTATGGGCTTGATCATCATCCCGTATCATGTTTTAATCACTTACTAATTAGTTCCTTGGTTAATCGATCCGCTAAATTTCTTGCGGACTTTATAAATTCTATCTTAATTACTCAACTAGTAATTAACTAATCCGCATAGCTACTATGTGTCTAGAGTTTATACTTGGCTATATACCCGGGATAATTCATTATAGTACATTACGTATAAATTATCAATTGCACTTACACAAAAAATCACCCCCTCAAAAGTGATATTTTTGATCACTTGTAACTACTTGACTTTGCATAGTATTATTCATTATCATGCTCCGTGGCATTCATACCATTACACAACATCCACTGTAGCATATACTGGTCCAAGTGACATCATCATCTAAATAGGATTTTATTACAAGTACCCTCTTGAGATTCATATTTTTGTGAATTTTTATCACAATAATACTTACGATTATAAGTCAAGTAATAATCAAAATTCAAAATGCACTAGAGGTTTTCTCAAGATTTATTTGAGAATTCACAACAAAAAATATCTAATACAAGAAAATTATCATTTTATTATTTTTGTTTAAAAAATTCCTCAAACCTATATTTTTGGAGTCATAATGATGCTTTGTAATCTATCCAACCAAAATGATCCAAAGCATAATCATGACTCCTGAAATTTTCTCTTTTGTCAATCTGTTGAAATACAACATCATATCTCTCAGATAAATAAATGGGTATTCATTTTGACAATCATAGAATAATTAAACCTTAAGATATATTATTGAGGATATTTTTCATGGACTATGTCAAAAAGAATAAGAACAAGATGAAAAAAATGGCTTCAAGGCACGACCAGGTTGTTATCCTTAAGTTTTAATTCATCTATCATCGATGCAGGAAAGTTTCCGGAGAATTTTCACTAAGATACAATGAAGCTCCTTGTTGTCATGCAATTTGCACTACTGAAGAACAACCCACAACATCTCCATTTGGTTTTTGGATTATATAAACTTGTAAATTGTTTTAATTAACACAAAACAATTACAAGGATATCTGTTTTGAATAAGAGAATGGAGAAAATGATGAGAAAAAAACTCTATTTTTTTCTCTATATATAAATGAGTTGAAAAGCCTTTATATAGAGCCACTAAGTGGTTATTCACAACAATCATAATGGTTCAAAACCCAACTGTCAAAACTGTCTTCAATGTTTAAGAAATTTGAATTTTTCTTATTGTAATCTATTACACCAATAATGTAGTCAACTACACCTTGTATTTTTTTTCCTTCGGATTGGGCTTGTAGTCAACTACCAAAGGTTGTAGTCAACTACCATTTGGTTTGGTTCAAATTTTTAACTTACAATCACAACCTGTAGTTGACAACTTTTTGTAGTCGACTACATTAAGCTAAAAATTTCAAATTTTTCTTATCTCTTTTCATTTTTCTTCTCCTTTTGATTTTGCAATATTTCTCAATTGTAAAATTGATTTTATTTTGAAAATTGCCAACATATAGTTTGCACCAAACTATAGGGATGTTTTTGTAATTTTTGTACATTTATATTACAGAACTTTACATCTATGAACCATGATGGAATGAATTTGTTAAACTGATTCGCCAAAGAGTAACTTTTACACAGCCATCTCCTCCAACAAATAGGAGAATGTATATAGCAAAATCAAGTAGTACCTAACATGAATACTGAGTGACCCTAAATGCAGACCACAAGTCATGAAATGGATCAGCACATAAGAAAAGACACTTTAAACATTCAGTGTACCCTGGTAATATGTAACATGGATTATCCTTGTTCTTAACTACAAAGATCATTAAACTTTCCCAAGGAGGGCCTTCCTTTGAGTCACAATAAAAGAGAGCCCAGAGAGTATTGATTATAAAGTACTTATACATTACCCAAAAATTCATCATACTATGGGATGTTATGAGAAGAGAGAGAAAAATAAAGATCTTTTTTTCATCTAATGGTGAAAAATGTTTTGTACCATGTATCTTTCATAGACCATGACTAAGCAAGAATTTTTCGCAAATATCACTATTTTGTGGTGTGTGTTTAAAGTGTCTTGATAAAAAAACAAGGCAATTTATCTTACCAATACTTAGGGCTGGAGCCGAGCCGAGTGCAAATACTAATTAGGTAAGGTAGAAAAAAAATCTTTGAATCTAATACAACAAAACAATACATGCATTACAATTATTGACTATTACAAAAATATATATATATATATATATTCGTTTTTTCTCTTTTTTTTGTCGAATACTATCTACTACTCTTACTTGATACTAGACGACTAAAAAATTCCTTCAAATGAAAAAAAAAAGGTGGGGATTGCATTACAAAGAAAACAAAACTTCTTTTACAACTATGCAAAGAAAATGAGATTTCGTATCCAATTGAATTGCAGAAATCGGCTCAATTAAAATGAACAAGCTCGAGCTCGAGTTTGAATCGAACTCAAAAATTGGGCTCGAACTCGAGCTCGATCAATTTTCTGAAATGAGCTTATTCAAGCACAAGCTCAAGTCTAAGCTTTGGATTGCCTATTCAAGTTCAATCCTAAATTTAAATTTTAATAAATAATAATATAAATATAAATATTGTCTTGAGTTCGACTCGACTCGACTCGAGCTCAATAATAACTTATCGAACTGTTCGAGAGCTTTTCGAACCGAACTTTAAGGTATTCAAACTCGGCTCAATAAGCTCGAGCTTGATCAAACCGAGCTTTGATAAAATTTTGATCGAACTCAAACTCAAACTCGAATAGCTCAATAAAAACTCGGTTCAAATCCAGCACTAGCTATACTAATTTTCAAAAGTAATGTTCTAAAATAAACCAAGTTGGCTTGAGACAATAATGAGAAAATGAGACACGTCTCTCAGATTATCATACATTCCTAAACTTATTAATGATTTATAGACGAGAGCACCCCAAATTCTTCTGAAAAGTTTACTAGTAACTTACAATAAAGCAGAGTAGTAACTCAAGGCGACGGAAAAGTCTTTTCTCTACTCTTTTGCCACCTGTCATTCGATCGGAGGTGGGGATTTAAAATGGAAGGCTCCAACGGTGGTTAAAATATCTTTATCTTTTTATAGACAAAACAATAAATTTGATCAAACTCTTGTTTTGGTGAGAATTTCTTATTTGTATTCTCTTTAAATATTGTACGTTTGAATTAGGTGCATCACAATTATTTTAAAAAAAATAAAAAATTTGATAAACGATTATGATACACTGAATCAAAACGCACAATGTATGGATCGGGTTCGGGGAAAAATGTTTAGATACAACTTATTTTTTTATCTGAACATAACTTTAAATGTATAGATCTGATGACTGTCCAAATCATAAAATGGGTACGTTGTAGGATTAGCCTGGGTTTAAGGCTGATCCAGACGTATAGCTGATAGCCCTTGATGCAGCAAAATAAGAACCTATTTCTTCTTGAAAATGAAAATGATCAAATGAAACAATTGCCTTGTAGCATATATGAAATTTGTTGTCCTCTTTAGAGCACATCTAATAAAGAGGATGATTAAGCAATAATAATCATATATAGAGATAAAAATCGAGAATCTCCTTTGACATGAAGTTATTTCCAGATTTCACAATGCTTAGGAACTTTTGTTTAGCAGGGCCGTAAAATGAATTTCAGTTAGCTTTATGATCAAGATGCTTAATAATTGGTTCTTTGACAAATCAATCAAATTCCATATAAATATAAGCTAGAAAACCCTTTTTTTAGATTTAGAAAATCTAGTTTTAAAGCCTTTTGTGGTCATAATCAAAAGGCTTTGGCTTCAATCCGTGGGTTTGTGTCTGAGATGTGATGACTTGACTCAATTTTTCACCGATTTAATGGAGACAAATCTTTGATAGAATTCAGATCAGGCGTTTGCCGTTCTCAAAACCAATTCAGACTACCAGATTACAATGCTTACACATGCAGACCAATGCAAATGACCATTCATGGTAGTTGAAATCACACTTTGTAGTTTGTACTAATGGAGTACTATTTACTTGGTCTGATTCCACAGGCTTCCAAACACCCATTTATATGTAAGGGTCCTTTCTTCCTTTTCTTTCCCTTTCTCTCAACAGAAACATGCACCAAAGAAAACAAAGTAACCGAAAACATAGTACTAACATAGTGATGGCTGAGCTTCCATTCAAGATAACATGCCAATACCAACTAATAGTAGTAATTAGCCAAATATTATACTGATACATGATAGACTGACACATTTATTAGACAAATGGAACAACCAGTGTCCATCTGATAGAAGTCCTCACCCACGTTTAATAACCATAGCTCGTAAGGCATTCTAATCTAGTGCTAATTCATGCATTAACCTTTGGCTCCCATCCAGCGATCACATATTTCTTCTCAGCCTTG
Organism: Bretschneidera sinensis; assembly: GCA_023935145.1. NCBI lineage: Eukaryota > Viridiplantae > Streptophyta > Magnoliopsida > Brassicales > Akaniaceae > Bretschneidera > Bretschneidera sinensis. The sequence continues at coordinate 60,470,278 of CM043698.1, read as the reverse complement.
GTTTTCACAAAAGATTCTCGAAAGAAAACCAACTGCAAAATAAGATCATAAAACATGTTTGATATTAGTCGACTCCAAAAACTTCGAACTCAAGGTCCATCGAAAAACACAACTTTGAACTCAAGTTATAGCACAAGTATGTTGCAATATATAATGAAAGTACCAAACCTCTGGTCACTATTTCACATTTGCAGCTTCTACATTTGGCATCCCACTCCAACCCCCCCTCACCCCAACAAAAAAAAAAAAAAAAAAAAATCATGCACACACAAGTACATGTGCGCCAAGGACATTGTCAGAGCACATAAGTTGTATGCACATGAGCGTCTTACCGCTTATGTGACCATCAGAAACCTAGATCCTACCATCCTATGTCATGAGTCACAAGCACAAGCATACAATATAAAGGCCTGTGATACACTTCAGAGGCATGAACAGATCATATTGCTGCATGTTGAGGTGTACTTCTCGAAAGGCCATAATATCAAATGCATAAAGTTTCATAAAATTTCTAAAAGCTCATATATGGTTTTAATCTCCTCCTTTTCTTCTGAATGCAGCAACCATATTTCACTCTTAACACTTGAACCACAACCTTTTGCAACGAACCAGTTATCAAAAATTCAGCCCATCACCAAAGACTAATACAACCATACTTTTATGATGAAAAAATTCTATATCCCAATAATTTCTAATTACCAAAATGTACCACGTATATAATGCAAAGTATTGCAACACATACCTTCATGTAGCTGTGGACATGAGTCAAACTTTCAGGAACGGTCCACTTCTTAAAATGGCCAAGAGCAATCTCGAGATGGTACAGCTTTGGTGCCAAACTCAAATCAACAGCAGTGATCTTTACTCCAGCTATGAAGGGACCCTGATTCAGCACTCGAAAAAGTTAGTACTAACGATTTTCAAGAGCAGTAGACAAAATAAAATCATCAAATCTGTTGATAAGGTGTTTGTATTTCAGACTTGTATAATACTTACATGTCCCTTAAGATGCTCATCAAATGCCTTCAATTCATCAAGCAAGGCCTGCTCAGACCCGTCACTGGGATCCTTGCTCTTCAAAAACTTGACAAAAGCTCCAAAAATTTGTGATCCCCTGGAATCTCAAATTAAATGGATATAAGAAAAATAATCGGTTGATAAGCAAAAAGGAAAAGCCCGGTTTTTTTCTTCTTTTCAAGATAAACGCAAGAGCAAACCAAGTCTATTCAAACTGCAATCCTGTGTGAATATATTTTGCGCGCGCGTGAGCACAAGTATTTGATTTCACAATAAATATTTAACTACAAAAACCCACTTCTCGTTTTGTACGAAACATAATAAAGTTTTTTACTAACATCATTTGCAAAAAAAATCATCAAAATAGACGAGTTATAGTCCCAAAATTCCAAGGAATGGTTTTTAAAATATACAAAAATCTCAAATATACCCATCCTCTAGGCAGAAAATAAGCAAAACGATCGCAGACCCAACTCATAAATAGCATAAGAAGCAAAACAAAATAGTGAAAAAAAAAAACTAAAACATAAGAATAATGTCAATATAACGTATCTAACAAATAGAAGACTCCAAATAATTTTGAATTCTCTACAATTTTTACCACAAACAAAAACACAATAACCAAACTAAAAGAGAAGCAAATCAAGAGAGAGATAGAGGAGCATACACAGAGGCAACCTCAGGGGCAGAAGTAAGGGCAGGTTCAGGGTACTTCTCCTCAAGAATCCCAACAATAACATCAGAGTCAGGCACCCATTTGTCATCAAACTTCACCACTGGCACCTTCCCTTCTGGGCTTATCTCCAAAAACCTATATCAAGCAAAAATAAACATCAACAACCCATTTGCCCAAACCATCCATTATAACCCATCAACATACAATAAAACATCAAATTACACATATATAAACCTACGGCTATGCATATAGAGTCATCAAAGATTTCGAGGTACCATTGGGGTTTGTCACTGATATTGATCAGGTGCTTCTCGTAGGGAACTTTCTTCTCCTCCAAAGTTAGGAGAACCCTTTGGCTGAATGGGCCTGACAACACGTACCATGAATCAAATTCACAATAGTCTTATTCAAACATCAAAAACTGAGAATTATAATCGCACATATTATGTACATGTATGTATATAGAATAAAAGAGAAATATACAGTCTCCAAGAACATCAGGTGCACCAACAGCGGCCTTGACACAGATCTCCAGAGCCATTTGTTAAAGGTTTTGCAGCGAGTGAAGGGTTGCTTTTTTGCTAGAGATGATATTACAGAGATACAGAGAGAAGCAATAGCAAATGAAGTAAATTGGTGTATATATATTAATTGTGTGAATGTGATGGGTTGGCGTTGAACGTGGCTGGACATAAATTTTTTCCTAAACGTGGATTTATCAGGGTTAAAAGGCGTTTTTATTTTTAAAAAATAAGATTAAATAAAAAAAATTGAATAAAACATCATTTTAAATTTAAATTTATTTTAATTTCATTATAAGCTTGACTTACATTTTAATTTTAAAATAAAAAACCATTCAATTCTTAAATTAAAATATATATATATATATATATATATGGTAAGAATTTGATTTTGCTTCCTTCACCCACCAAACAGATAAATGATTAATAAATTTTGTCCTTCTGCACTAGTGAAATTTTTTATAAAGAAATTAAATGAATTCATTTATTTAAAAAACTGTATAACCATAGTATATGATCGATGGAGCCATGGAGGAAGGGCTGATATCTAGCTAGGAGAATCATTTCATTTGTTTGCATTCCTTGACTACACTCAAATATTCTTCCTCGACAATGACAAAAGACATGAGAGTGACTGATCGATCTTCATCTTTTGACCTTTCGGTATAATATAGTGTCGAGCAATCTTTCTTATGGCGCTTTTTTTGTGGTGGTGGTGGGGGGATGATGATTGATTGCAAATTTGCAATATCTCTTTAACCGTGTGCTTTTATAAAACATTTTCATTTGAAGTTTCAAACGAACCACGAAATTTAAAGAGAGGGAAAAAAGAATCCCTTTGATTTGTCAGGATCTTCTGTAAACAATCAAAGGGTACCTAATGGCCTTCTATATTCTTATTCGAATTTGTAACTGTTCTTGATGGGTTCAAGAACTTAACCTAGAATTTGAGAGAGAAGAAAGGAGATTAGAAAGGATGAAATGAGGAATTGGTATATTTCATTGATTTCGTTTTAGAGATCCATTACTGGCAAATATGTCGGGTCGGGTCATTTCGATCTCGAGTTGGTTTGAATCATTTCAATTTCGGTTTCATGTCATTTCGGGTCGGGTTAACAAAACAAGTATTTATGCATAATTTAAAAAAAATATTTAATTTGCATATAATAAGAATAAACGAATTACATTATCAAATCCATAAAAAATAATTAATAATAAATCAATGCTTTAATTTTTTAAATAATATATTTAATTTTTTAATTCAATATCTAATGTTACGACTCTTAATCCTAACATTCAGTCATAAATGATCTCAGATAACTGGTCCACATTGTTATTCTTACTAGTAACGTCTTATATCAAATTTTGGATATTAAATTTCATATAATCACTTCATTTCATTATATTTTTTCAAGACAATTAAAAACAAAATATTATTGTGATTTGAAGAACAATGCAGAATTTACTCTTCTTGATTTTTTATTTAAAATTAATGAAGTTACTCACATTAATAGAATGTTGAATCATGTATCTTAACACATAAATAATTAATTATGATATAATTTATTTTATTTGACAATTAGTAAATTAATTATTATCCCAGTTTTAAAAAGCAATTTATTTTTTTATAAAAAATTATATTTTCAATTCGTTTCGGGTTTCTAAGTCGTTTCGGGTTTCAGGTCGTTCGGGTGAGGTTGGGTTTGAATCATTTTGAATCTGGATCATTTTGGGTTTTGGGTCACTGAGGTTAAAGTTGAGTCAAGTTCGAATCGTATTATTTTTATGTATTTTCGAATCGGATCGAATCGGATTTTGCCAGACCTTTGTGCCCTTTCCATTTGACTACGACCGAAAATGAAGGACAACTCAGCATTCCGGAAATTGGTGCTAAGAAACTAAGGACAACTCAGCATCCCTGAAACTAAGGACAAAAATGACTAAAGAATAACAAATAGCAAATACTACTAACAAATTGGCTGCTTCTAATAGCTTCTTTGACAACTCAGTTTTCCCATCATATTTTGTTAGCTCATCTGATAGAATCATCAAACCATCCATGTGCTTTTCTTGCTCTTTGCGCCCTGGATAGTATGCTCTGCTGACCATGCTCATTGTTGTGCACCTCTGCTGAATCATTGTGTTGCTGGCTAATTCTTTGATTCTGGGAGTTGCTATCATTGCTTTTCCCTTCACGACTATCTTGTCCTCAAGATCTAACTGAGGAAAAAGAGACTTGATTATTGCCACATCCTCCCAAGAAGTATCTTCAGGAGCTAAACCATTCCATTGAATCAAAACTTGGGGAATAAGTCTGTCATCCATCCAAACCTCCCTTCTGGCCAAAATAACTAAAGAAGTGATTGAAGGCTGTGAGTTGATGCAAGCAGGTGGCAGGGGTAAAAGCTGTTGATATGGGTCTCCACGAAATTCTTTAAGCAGTGAAATATGGAAAATAGGATGAATTTTGCCGGAAGGAGGTAATGCCAGTTTATAGGAAACTAAGCCTACCCCTTCTATCACCTGAAAGGGCCCGTAATACCTGCTGCTTAATTTTTGATTGCCCTTAGAGCCACTGATTGTTGCCGATATGGCTGCAATTTCACCAAAACCTCGTAACCAGCCTCGAATAACTTCCTTCTTTCTCTTCAGATCTGCCATAGACTTCATTCGACTCTGTGCTTGTAAGATATTAGTCCTCAATAGTTGCAGTAACTGATCTCTGGACTGTAGCTCAGAATCCACAGCTTCAACATTAGAAGACCCTGGTGAATACTTCTGCAAAACAAGAGGTTCCTTACCATAAAGTGCCTAAAAAGGTGTCATTTGGATAACAGAATGGTACCCCGTGTTATAACACAACTCTGTCCAAGGTAGCAGTGAAACCCAAGTAGCAGGTTTCTCTTGAGTAAAAGCTCTCAAGTACTGCTCAACACATCTGTTTAGTATTTCAGTTTGCCCATCAGACTGAGGATGATAGGCTGTAAAGTAATACAATGAGGTGTCACTGAGTTTGAACAAATGTCTCCAAAACTGACTGATAAAGACCTTGTCTCTATCTGAAACAATGGTCTTAGGTACCCCGTGATGCTTGATGACTAAATCAGTAAACAACTTGGCCATCCCATGAGCAGTGAAACGAGAAGGAAGAGCTCCAAAATGAGCATACTTGGTCAACCTATCGATCAACACCAGAATCACAGAAAATCCATGAGATAAAGGTAAACTAGTAATGAAGTCTATTGCAATATCCTCCCACACCTATTGGGGCACAGGTAAAGGTTGGGACAATCCATCCTTCAATACCTATACCTCATAACATTTCTCTATAGCCTCGAATGTATGAATGATTGCAGCAGGACATCCCTCAAAAGACAAAATATACCAATCATGATCCAACCATGAAACTCCAACATATATATCGTCCAGAAAGCTTGTGGTGGTGAACACTTCATCCGCCATGTCAAATAAAAGAATTACCCGAACATTGTATGAATAATCATGAATTAATTTAGATTTCCAGTTATATGTTCCATTTGCTTATGTGCTGAGGTCGGAATCAATGTAATAATCATCCCATGGGTATGGAATTTCTCCCCATGAATTGTTACTTAGGTAAAGTAGAATACTTAGTCTGCTGATACACAAAGCATTGCTGGACAAAAAGTCTTGTGTCTTTCATCATACCATGCCAAAAGAAAACAATTGAGTCTTATGTACACCAGTTTGTTATTGAAAACCAACAGTCTATTTATGACAGTATAACCTTCATTCCCTTCCCCAATCATCAATAAGCATTTAGATCTAAAAAGAACAATTAAAATCGTTCAATATCTCATTGTTTCTTCAAGTTTTTCAAATTTCTGAAATTAAGTTGTTTTTAAGCTTAGAACTTTTGACACGGAAAATTTGTGAGTTGTAAGAATTTATTGTCATCTTTTTCATTGAGTACCAAAACAAATCTTTTAATCTCTTATTGTAAAAAAGTTGATGTAACTCTGGATAAGGAATTTTAATGTTTTAAGTGTTAAACACTTGTTGAGAAATTTTTTGTGAGAGAAAGTTCTTGTAAGAGTTTGAGCAACACTTTAAAGTTATTTTATTTGATTTTTTGCTTGAAATGCTGAAGTGAACTCCCAAAAATAGTGGACTAGACACATGTAATGAAAAAACCCAAACTATAAACCAAGTTTACTGATGAGTCTTAAATATTGCATATTTTAGACCCTTAACTTATATTTGTTATGCTCTTAGTTAGTAGTATTTCACTTTATTTTATATCTTTTTTGTGTTTTGTATATTTTTACAGATTTGTAGAGAAATTGAAGCATTTCAGGAGATGTGAAGCTTCAGGAGACATTGCGATCGATCGCACGAGATATGCGATCGAGCGCACCTGCCTACGAACGAGCGCGTGATCAACATTCCACATCGAAATATTTGAAGTTCAGTGCATCTGCGATCGATCGTAACAGACATGCGATCGAGTGCGCATGAGATCGTGCGCACAAGACATGCGATCGATCGTACCTGCGATCGATCGCACCACACTGCGATCGAGCGTACACGGGCAGTATCCCACATCGAATCTGCAACCCATATTGCTTCGGGTCTTCCCCTATATAAACACCATCTGGTTTCATCATTCATGGTACAATTCCTGAGCCACTTTGGTGTTTACCGGTGGACGTCCGCTAGCATTCTGGTTGATCTCGAAGGCTTTGTCACCACGAGGGGAAGCGCCGCTCGTCAGCGAGTGGAATTTCTCCCATGTAAAGTTGTTTATTTATTTCTTTATATTCAGTTGTTTTAGTTTAAATGTTTATCACTTTTTATTATAGTTTTATAGTTATGAGTTGCTAGACTCTTCAGTTAAGGTTGAAGATGAAGCCCCGCCGTTGTTTGGCGTAGTAGTTCATATTTGCTTGTACAAATCTGACAATTTTTAGTATAAATGTTCTGTCAATTATTTGAGTTAATCTTATAATTGATTGAGTTTAAATTGTCTGTTGGATATTCCTTATGTTTCATCTGATGGATACATTGAATGCTTTTCGATTAAATTGGATTTCCTTTGTGATTTGTTAAGAGCGGATACATTGAATGCTTTTGGTTTAATTGGGATATTCTTTGTTTTTTGTCTTATAGTTGGATTCATGGAATCTTTTGATAGGCTATTTTTTAGGACATATATGCTTAAACTTTGGTGGGGTGGATTCGGAAACCTTAGTGTTTTTCATTAGTTTTTAAATCAATTTAATTTAAGTTTATATTTCTTTTGCAGCATATAAATTACAATTCGGAACTAGGTTAAGATAAAGTTAATTTAGATTAAAAATATATTTTCACAATGCAATTCCCTGTGGATTCGACCTCGCACTTGCACAACGCTATACTGCAAACAACTTGTGCGCTTGCGAGTAATTTAAAACTCACAACAAGTTTTTGGCGCCGTTGCCGGGGAATTGTTTGGTTTGTGAAAATTTTTGGTCTGAATTGATTTTATTTTTCTACTAGTTAGTTATCCAAAAAAAAATATATATGTAGATGAATCCAGCACCGGTTTCACAGTCTTTAGAGGACACCATTAAGGAGTACATGAAAATGACCGGTCTGTCCCTCAATGCTGCCAAGACATTCAATGTTGATAGTTGTTCCATCTATGCTAGTCCCATGCATTTAGCACAGAATTGTCCATCAATGCCGGCTTTTGCCGAGTATCTCATGGAACAAATGAATGCTTTCAATGAGCGTTGTTGGCAATCAAATGGATCTTACTCTGAAACATACAATCCAGGGTGGTGGGACCACTCTAATGTTTCATGGACGCAGAACCAACTGAGGAATCAGGGAGGAGACCCTTATCATGCTCACAATCAATACCCTCCCGAATTTCCTCCACCAATTCCAAGTTATGGTCACTCAGCTTATCCAGCACCATCACCCGCTTACCAAGCTCTCATTCAAGCGCCAGCGTCAGTTTCACAGTCATTGGAGGACACTCTCAATGATTTCATGAAAATGACTAGCCAATCTATGAGCGAAGTGATGAGTGCAACAATAGAAAACACCCAAGTGATTGTCACACTAGAGAGTTAAATTGATCAAATCGCAAGTTACGTGGGTGAAGGAGAGGAAGGAACATTCCCCAGTCAAACTGATCCTAACCCAAAGGAACAGTTTGCGGTGGAAAATTTATTAACTCCTATACATTGGCAGGAACAAGTGCAATCAATTGTCTCATTGAGGTCTCGAAGACAAGTGCACAATCAAGTGGAAGAGAACCCTGCTATGCACCAAGAGCAAGAAAGTGGCAACAATGAGAAGAGAGATGTTGAGCCATCTACAGCCACACCTATTATTAATGATCTCTCTAGGTCGTTTTTACCTAAAGTGCCTTACCCTGAGAGACTGCAAGCGCCCAAGAAAGAAGGGAAGTCTGAGGACATTTTGGAGGCATGCTTTGCTCAATTTGAAGACGATTTGGATTTAGATAAGTTGTTTGAGCAAGCAAATGCTACTTTGGAGTCTGCTCCTCAAAAGATCAGTGAGACGGAGGAAACTACAACACCTGAACCCCCCAAGAAGGAACTTAAGCCTTTATCGGACAATCTTAAGTATAAGTTCCTAGGTCCAGCAAATTCGTTGCCTATAATGATAGCTTTAGATTTGGGTGATGCTCTAGAGGAGAAATTATTGGACATCTTAAGAGAGCATAAGAAAGCTATAGGCTGGACTATTGAGGATGTCAAGGGAATCAACCCCTCGTTGGTAATACACACGATACAGTTGGAGGAGAATGCCAAGCCGTCGAGGGAGCCACAAAGAAGGCTCAACCCTGCTATGCAAGAGGTTGTGAGGGCAGAAGATATTAAACTGTTAGAGCCAGAGATCATTTATCCCATCTCGATCGCAAGTGGATGAGCCTGATTCCAGTCGTGCCCAAACGTGCTAAATTGATGGTAGTAAATAAAGACGACGAGTTGGTCCCAACTCGAGTGCAATCAAGATGGAGAAAGTGCCTAGACTACCGTAAATTGAATGCGGCCACTAGGCCTGATCATTTTCCATTTCCATTTATTGATCAAATGGTGGAGCGCTTAGTTAGGCCTGTTTACTAATGTTGGGTCTGACTGAAGAGGTTAAACTTAGCGCTCATGGGAGGCACCCCACAACTTATCTTTTTTTTGTTTATTTATTATTTCGCATTTTTATTATTAATGTTTGTTTCCAATGTTTTTTTTTGTTTTCCAGTTTTTATTTTTCAGGGACAAAGCATACTTCAGTCCAAGTTTGGGGGTATGCTATGAGCCATACTTGTCCAGCTAGTTCTCCATATCTCAGGTCAGCTCTTTCCATATTAGTCACACATTAGGGTCAATGTGTAATTTAAGTTTGGGGGTATGGGAGACACATCACACACTTTGTCCTAATTTGTTGTCTTTTCGTCGTAGAGATAAATGCATGCTCATGTTATCGTGAATTTTGGTTGATCTTAACATTTTCTGTGATGTGATGTCATTAGTGAGCTTAACATTTTGAACACATGATCTGGTGATAAATTTTTAAAATTTAGTTACTTACCTTAGGCATTTGAGAATTCACATGTTTGACATAATCTAACACGAGCACATTAGCACAAATTATGTGAGGTATGACATGTGATTTTAATGTGTATTTTTCCTTATCTTAACTGAAACTGGATGACTTATTGGATGAACACTTGGGCATATAAAAAAAATGAAAAAAAAAATTACTACAACTTTTCGCTGAGTAACTGGACCTCTTGCCTCAGTAAGCAGTGAGTGTTCACGTCAAAAGGTGGAATTTTGCTTGGTAGTATTAAGGCCAGTTTATTTTCGTAGCCTTTTTTACTCGAGTTAGTAAGTCCTTAGGGGTGTCTGTACACCTAATGCCCTAAAACCATCTGGTTTGGGAGTCATTGACTCAACACTCGCTACATGGGTTAATTAGAAAGCTTAAAGGAACTAAACATAGCCGTGCCTTATTAAAAAAAAAAAAAAAAAAACTATGCCTTTTTCGTTCATTTTGATGGGAAATTCGGTGAATCTTGAGACATGGAGACCTTACACATTGGAGTTACTTGTAAGCTTCACTTTTATATGCTAATTCACTTTACATAGTATCAGACTTGTGATGCCTTGACCTGCCTTTTGTAAGTAACTAGATTTTAACATTTCTATTCATTGCGAAGATGGGTTTATCTTTTTAAGCTTGCTCATGAATGAATATCATGGTGATGTGTGCTCCTTAAATTTTTGGATACCATGAGTGATGAACTTATCTTTATGTTCTTTGTTTTTCATTGAGTCTTTTATTTTGTTTTGCTAAGGGACTAGCAAAATATAAGTTTGGAGGTATTTGATGAGTCTTAAATATTACATATTTTAGACCCTTAACTTATATTTGTTATGCTCTTAGTTAGTAGTATTTCACTTTATTTTATGTTTTTTTTGTGTTTTGTGTATTTTTACAGGTTTGTGGAGAAATTGAAGCATTTCAGGAGATGTGAAGCTTCATGAGACATTGCAATCGATCGCACGAGATATGCGATCGAGCGCACCTGCCTACGAACGAGCGCATGGTCAACATAATTTTTAGTATAAATGTTCTGTCAATTATTTGAGTTAATCTTATAATTTGTTGAGTTTAAATTGTCTGTTGGATATTCCTTGTGTTTCATCTGATGGATACATTGAATGCTTTTCGATTAAATTGGATTTCCTTTGTGATTTGTTAAGAGCGGATACATTGGATGCTTTTGGTTTAATTGGGATATTCTTCGTTTTTTGTCTTATAGTTGGATTCATGGAATCTTTTGATAGGCTATTTTTTAGGACATATATGCTTAAACTTTGGTGCGGTGGATTCGAAAACCTTACTGTTTTTCATTAGTTTTTAAATCAATTTAATTTAAGTTTATATTTCTTTTGCAACATATAAATTACAATTCGGAACTAGGTTAAGATAAAGTTAATTTAGATTAAAAATATATTTTCACAACGCAATTCCCTGTGGATTCGACCTCGCACTTGCACAACGCTATACTGCAAACGACTTGTGCGCTTGCGAGTAATTTAAAACTCACAACATTTACAAACTCTTCTCCTTTACTCTTTTAACTTCTAGCAAGTTTATATTTATTGTTCATTATTAACTTGCTTTAATTTTACTTGCTTAATTAATTTGTGTTTAATTACTAAATCAATTTAAAAAGTTTAAACCCAAATCACCTTTTTTAGGTTGCCTTAATCAAAATTTATCATGGATCAAAAACATAATCAAGGTAAAAAAAGATTATCTAATTCTCTCTTTATCTTTATATGTAGAATTTTGCATTATATATATTTTTGTTTTGTTGTTGATTTTGAAGATCCATCTTTCTTCTTCTAAAGAAAACAATCTGATTAGGTACAAATATTAATTGCAGTCCTTGGCAATCCCCTTAAGCAAACAGAGGTAAAAATCAGTTTAAGCAATCCCTTTAGCAATAAAAAAAGGTTTAAGCAATCCTAATTGCAATCAATCCTAAGAAATTCAATATTAACTACTCGATACCTATTTTTTTATTTTTTTTTATTTTAACTTCCTCTATCTTTCTTTTTTTTTTTTTGGCTAAATCACAGGTATCGTACAATTCCCTTTTGAACTTTTCATTTTTTTTTAAATTTGCATATGGTACTCAATTTTTATTGCGATTGATTATTTTAGCGATGGCGTCGAAACGAGTATTGGGATTGTTGAGGATGATAAATAATGTTTGGGTATTTTGATCTTGGAGAAGAAGAAGAATAATAATAATTTGGGGTTTGAAGAATGAAAATGATGAAATTAGGGTTTCAAAAATGAAAATGGTGAAATTAGGGTTTGTGAAGGAATTTTGGAATATTGATGATGATGAATAATGTTAAGGTATTTTGATATTTATACTTGTTATCCAATTTCAGTCACAATTTAACAATCTCATGAACTAAATATAATATTAAAGTATTATCTACTTAATCGTTTTTAATCAAATCCCATGTTAATCCTCACTTTAATCCTATGATAATTATGTCCGCAAATCAAACAAGTTCTAAAGGTAAAAAAAAATGGAGAATCAATGTTACTGTCAACTTGTCTAGCAATAAACACTGTAATTATTTTTTAGAGTAATTCTTAATAGACTTTGTCAAATAAACTAAAATCACAATTTGCCAATTCAAATAATTTGTGAATTTATTAAATACTAATATTTTGGATTGTTCTCACCGAAAGCTTTCATTATTGGAATATGGGATTATAATAGGTTGAACTAGGTATTACAAGCCCTTGACATAATATGTTTAGGTTGAAAATGTTAGCCATCATGGTGAATATGTAAATTTTAATTTCAATATTCTATTACAAAAGCAAACTTATTCTTCTCCAAGCCCACTCATATTTGGGCCTGGCAGTGTAATCCATTAGTTTGATTAATTCGGTCAACAACTCTCTTATAGGTAATGACGCCGGAAACAAATTTGGCATGACCCGGCACGACTCATACTTTCAAGGGCCGTGTCGTGCTTGGCACGGTACTATTCTTCATGTCGTGTTGGACTTAACTTTTGAGGTTCATGAGACGAAAAAAGACACGGCACAAGGCCCAGCATGGCTTGGCCCGAGGGACGACCCGGCACGAAGCACGGCATGAGTCACAACTATAACATTTAATAAATTCAAAATTATATACAATTTTATGCCACTAGAATAATTAGATGATGACAAATTTGATAATTTAGGATGGTGGAAAAAATAAAAATTATTATCATATTCTTAACATAATGGTACGTGATCTACTAATTCATAAATTAAGCAAGTTCATCTAAAATTACAAATTAATATAAATTAAATCAAACCTATACAAATATTTAAACACAAAAAAATGTTCTTTATGAATTTTTAATTTAAATATTGAAGTTATAATTGCTTGATTTTAACAGAATAGCATTTGATTCAATAAACTAAAACACTAAGAGGATATCATATAATATTCTTCTTTTTAATTTACCAAATGAAACTTAGCTGCATAACTTGGTTAGGCAGCTCATCAATCAATTTCTAAATTCATTTGTCTAGGAATTGAATAAGTTTACTTTTTTATTTAAATGTCAAGAATGTTATAAAAATTACTTTTTTAATTATTGATAATATTTTATACCTTTCTAGTTTTTAAAATTTCTAAGTTGTTGTTTTTTTTTATATTTCACCCGTTTATAAGTGATTTCATCTTCTTTATTTATTTTATATGTTGTTTTTGTAAGTTATTTATTTAGAAGATTTTTTAAAGTCGTAATTTTTAAGATATTTTTTTATGTTGTTATTTTTGTTCAATTTCTAAGTTATTTGTAATATTTAACTTCATCAATAAAATGATTGTTTTTCTATACAATTATAAACATTCAATTCAATATTTATAATTTTTTTAAACTATTTTCAACAAAAAAGGCAAAAAAAATCAATATATGCCTATGAGGCCCATGAATTGACACGACCCAATAGCCATGCAGGTCTTGGGCCGTGTTGAGCTATGGTTTTTTAAAACATGGCACGACACGACACGACACGAAAAAGAGGGAGGTACGGCACGGCATGGCACGAAATGAAGGCACAGTTGGCCGTCTTGTGTGAGCCGTGAGCAGGCACGGCATGGCCCACTACCACCCCTAGTTGTGTGTATGGGTAAGAATTAGGTGTATGTTAAATCATCATTGTAAATAAAAAAAAAATACTATGAACTTTACTTGATTTACCAATAAAAAATTTCATTGATTTTTTAAATCATGAAATGTCCCATAGAGCAAACGTTTATTTTATATTAAACTGCTGCCATATAAAATCATATTGGTTTATTCATTTGATTTCTTAAAATTATAAAATTTTCACAAGTCAAATCTTTCCTTTTATTAAATTGTTACCATATAACTGGAGGTGAGAATTTTGATCTGGACCCGTTCAATCTGTTTTTTTTTTTACCCATAAAAATAGGTATAAATATAAGTTTATAGACCTGTTAAAAATTTACCCACACTCAAGTTGAACATGAAATTCTGAATCGGGTTAGGTTTACCCGCGAGTTAAATGAATGACCTGTTAAATATCGATCGAATAGTGTCTTGAAACTTTTTTTAAACTACATTGATTAATTAATTTCAATTCAATTTTTTAGATTATCTTGATAAATTAATTTCAAATCAATTATTTTTTCTAGCAAAAGACACAAAATGGCACACATATTTTACACTTGTTTCTCTTTTTAAATGTTGTTGTCGCAATCTATTTTTAAGGGTTGCTCCCCACCCACTCTAACCCCCCACTGCACCCCTAGTTCACCAAATAGTGTTGCTATTCTGGCCCTCTCTTTGTGTCTTTGTCTCATCTTAGAAGCATTTCTACCTCAAACAAAACTTTCAAGTAGAAAAAAAAAGAGAAATAGAAAATTAAAACATTCACTTGAATAAATCTATTATAGATATTTCATTTGAGCCAGTCATTCCATTTTGCTTATATCAAGACAATATAAAGTACAAAACTTTTAAATTTCTTTCCTTAATGTAGGAAGATGAAACATTTATAATTTTAAAAATCAAAATTTTCAGTCAGAAGCCCAAGGAAAACTAATTCCCAACTTAATCAAGCCTAATGTAACTACCATGAGATATCGAGCTTTCATATTTTAGTTTTTGAATATTAGAACAACTTGATGTGGCCCATAACACCTCCGCCAATAGACCATTGACACGTGGAGCCACCTTCACCCCTAGATCATTGACACCTGGAGCCACCTCCACCAATAGGCTAATAACACGCGGATCCTCTCCCCATCTTGTAGCCAGAGGACATATGGATCGGGTAGGTCACGCAACCATCAAGGCGAAGCGTGATTAACGGGACTGAGCCTCGTCTGAACACATGATCGAGATCTCTCAGCAAAAAGGTAGGATCTCAGGGATCGTGCTATCCCGTCCACATGGTCAACCTGCCCCTGAGTTACTATAAAAAGCCTAAGGTACATGAATCCAAACCATCTCAGAAACTTTTAAGCTCTTACTAAGAACGCTAGTACCATAATTCTCTCCATCCTAAAAAGCCTTATACTGACAAAAGCGTTAGAGCATCCTCGGAGATGCCACCCTCTTCTTCTCTGGTGACTGTCTAACTCACTCTTATTTTCTGGCGCAGGTCCCCCACTGATACACCAACCTCCAGCCCAACCACATTTTAAGTATCAACAGATTTGCACCGTCTGTGAGAAATTCACATATCTCGCTAACAGTAAAAGCAAAGAAGTCTAAAAAACTCATCTGTTGCCATGCCGCCTAGAAACACCACGAAAAAGGCAACAAGGGAGCCCTTACTGTGTGCTCCGCCCCCATTCAAAGCCACACCCACAGCCAACAATCCAGGTCGAGATTCCCTACAATATCTGAACGTATGACCCCTGGGTCGGACCGGTGAACCCCCCTTAGAGAGCAACACCCTTGCTACTCGGGGACGGATTCCCCTGACCCCGGAAGGGCGACCACAGATCTTCTGAGCCCCCCGGTGACCCAGGCTTAGTTCCAAGAACTTTCCTGATTGATAACCAATTTGGCCATCGAAGTCCGGAAGAGAGGTCGACAACCCTCACCTCATTCCTCTCACCAAATTCCCAGGCAAACTGAATTCTTCGATAGTGAGCTCCCGGTTGACAGTCATTCCACCGCCGAACCTTCGCTACCTTGCATCAGTCGATCTAAAGAAAGTTGTTCCTCCAAAAGCAACCCCAACCTAAACAAGTGAATCGAAGAGATAGAAAAAAAAATTGACAGAGCTCTCAAACACTGAAGCCACAGTATCTTGGACGAGCTTAATGTCCAAGACCCACCATTCACACAGGATGTCCTCGAGACCCCGCTTCCAACCAACTTCAGAATCCTATAAATCAAAGTATAAGACGGTTTGACAGACCCCTTGGACCACCTACAACATTACAAAATGACCATGACACTGCATCGACATTTCGACCCAATCATGTGTCGCGCCTTTCCCTTAACACTCGAGAAAGCCGCCGGCACATGGTATTCACTCTTAAAGCCAGGAAGTTTTGGCAACTTCAGAGAGCTCAGTTAAACCTTTGCCTCTCACTTTCTCAACAGCAAGGGGCTGAAGAAAACCTCTAAGAGTCTATTCAATATCGTCCAGCATCGAGGAGAGAGGCTCCGGGCCTACATATCCAAATTCAACACAACTGCTTGGGAGATCCTAGACCTTGACCCCAATGTCCAAATGTTGGCATTCAAAAACGGACTAAAGTCCAGGGTTTTTAGCTCCAAATTCACCAAGCGTCCGCTTAAAGATATGAATGAGGTCTTGGCCCGAGCCGAGAAGTATATGCTGGCGGAGGACGACTAAGCTTTCCAAAGAGAAAGAGAAGGAGAGGCAGAGAAAGAAAGGAAAGACGTAGACCCCCATAGAGAGATGACCAAGAGGTCTCACCAAGAAAATATATACAAGCCTTAAACCCAATTTGATAGCTTCACCCCTCTCAATGTGTCTAGAACCAACGTCCTAATGTATCTTCATAACAGATCAATTCTCTAATTACCCCAAACCACAACACCTCAGCGGAGACCAGAAAAAATGGTGCTGATTCCATAGGAACCACGAGCGCGACACCGAAGAATGCCATAGTTTAAAGCTACAAATTGAAGCCCTCATCAGCCGGGGGCACCTAAAAGAGTTTATCGGGTCCCGGGAAAGTGTGACTCCCGACCAGCCTAAGGGAGACTTCAGACACCCCTCTCATCCGCAACAGGAACGTCAAGATCCTCGAAAAAACCCCAGGCCCAGACAGGGATGACCCAATCAAAGGAACCAGGAGGTAGCGGCGACCAGAATTATCAAAACGATCTGTGGAGGCCCTGTCATAGGAGGTAGCTATGGACATAACAGCAAAACATACGCCAGAACTGTGGCTTCTGTCAGCAGTCTCTACAAACGGAGGAAGTTAAGCCTGGTAATCTCTTTCACAAATAACGATTTAGATGGAGTACAGACCCCACATAACGACGCGGTAATGATCTCCCTCCTAGTGGTCAACCACGAAGTCAGACACATCTTGGTAGATAACGAAAGTTTGATGGACATTCTATTTTATGACGCTTTCCAAAGAATATAGCTGAAAGATGAACGACTAGAACTGGCCCCCACCCCTCTATATGGCTTCGCAGGAACCCCGATGTTCGCAGAGGGAAGCATAGTCCTTCCCATCACCGCAAGAACATCACCACAAATAACCACCATACAAACCTCTTTCTTGGTCATCAAACAACTATCGTCTTACAATATAATCCTCGGTCGACCCACTCTCAACAAACTAAAGGCAGTTGTCTCCACTTACCATCTAAAGGTGAAGTTCCCCATCGATAAGGGAGTGGGAGTGATCAGAGGGAACCAACAAACCTCTCGGTCCTGCTACCTTAGCGTCATCAAGGAAGGAAAGAAGACCGAAACCTTACTCCTTGAAGTAGAAGACCTCAAAAACAAAGTAAAAACTCCAAGAGGACAGCCTGTGAAGAAATTGACCTCGGTCCCCTTGGGTGAAGACTCATCTCGGATGATTTAGATCAAATCCAGCCTCTCGAAAGACCACAAGAATGCACTCATCTCCCCCCTCAAAAAGAACCAAGATTTGTTCGCTTGGTCCGCGTCAGACATGCCCGGGATTGACCCCAAAACTATCGAACACAAATTGAACATAGACCCGCGACATAAACATGTCATTCAGAAGAAGAAGTCAATCACCCCGGAGTTACAAACCATCATCAAGACAGAGGTAGATAAGTTGCTCAAGGCCGGCTTCATCTGGGAAGCAAGTTACCCCGACTGGGTGTCAAATGTAGTGATGGTCCGAAAGGCCAACGATAAATGACACATCTGCATTGACTTCATCGATTTAAACAAAACCTGCCCAAATGACAATTTTCCTCTGCCACAGATCAATCAGCTAGTAGACGCTACTTCAGGGCAAGAGCTTTTCACCTTCATGGATGCGTATTTCGGGTATAACCAGATCTTTATACACGAACCCGATCAAGAAAAAATCGCCTTTGTCATGAGTCGGGGGTTGTACTGTTACAGAGTCATGCCCTTCAGACTCAAAAACACCGGTGCAACTTATCAAAGGTTAGTGAACAAGATCTTCTAAGGGTAGATTAGGCGGAACATAGAAGTCTACATAGATGACATGTTGGTCAAAAGCACCGAAGCCAGAAACCATAACTCTGACTTAAGAGAGGCATTCGAAGTAATGCACAGACATAAGATGAGGCTAAACCCAACAAAGTGTGTGTTCAGAGTAACCAAAAGAAAGTTTTTGGGCTTCATGGTCACCCAAATAGGGATAGAAGCCAGCTTAGAAAAGATAAAAGCCATTCTTAACATGGCCCCTCCCAAAATGGTGAAGGAAGTGCAGCGATTCACCGGGCAAATAGCAGCCCTAAACCGCTTCATGTCCAAATCTATGCAAAAGTGCCTCCCTTTCTTCAAGGCCATCAGGAAGATGAATAATTTCGTTAGGATAGAAGATTGCTAGTAAGCATTCAGAGAGCTGAAAAAGTACCTGAGCTCATTCCCTCTCCTAACCAAACTCCTCACAGGTGAAGAGCTTTTTCTATATCTGTCGGTCGGGCAAGACACCATACCCTCCGTCCTGATCTGAGAGTAGGTAGCTATCTAAAAGCTTATCTACTATTCAGCAAGATCCTCCACGAAGTGGAATCAAGGCATCTTTCAATAAAGAAGATAGCCTACGCCCTTATAGTGACAGTGCGAAAGCTCCAGTCGTATTTTCAAGCACATATTATTGTCCTCTTGATAAGCCAACCCCTAAGACAGGTCCTACACAACCTAGATGTCTCCAGAAGAATGGTCAAATGGTTCATAGAACTCAGAGAGTTCAACATCCGGTATCACCCTCAGAAGGCGATCAAGGGTCAGGCTCTCGCCGACTTCATTGTAGAAACAACTTTCCCGATAGACCCGAATGAGAGGCCAAATTTGGAACCAAATGAGCAAACCCAAAAGTAGACCCTTCATGTGGATGAATCCTCAAACGCTGTTGGGAGTGGGACTGGACTTATCCTCTGCAAGCCATATGGTTTCATCGTCGAGTATGCCTTGAGGTTCGAGTTCAAAGCCTCCAACAACAAAGCAGGATACGAAACCCTGCTCGTAGGTCTGATACAGGCAAAAATAATGGCCGCCGAGACACTGGATGCATATAGTGACTCACAGCTGGTGGTAAGTCAAATGATGGGGGAATTCGAAGCCCAAGGAGAAAAGATCAATCGATACTTTGAGAAAACCAAGGAACTCACTGTCAGGTTTAAAATGTTCTGGATAACCTATGTCCTATGGATCGAGAATTTCGAAGTGGATACCCTAGCTTGACTGGCTTCTTCTCGACATCTCGAGTCGACTTAAACTGTCTACTTCGAGACCTTTACCATCCCAAGAATTAATGAAGCTCCGGTGCTACCAGTGATAAAAGAAGAAACATGGATGGATCTAGTCCTCTGGTACTTAAGAGACGAGAAGATCCTCGAGTAAAAAAAATGAAGCAATAAAGCTCATCTCTTGCGTATCCCGATACACGAGCATAAATGAACAGCTATATAAAGGGCCCTCACCATACCTTACCTAAGGTGTCTTATCTGGTTTAAGTTGACTACGCTCTTCGGGAAGTCCACGAAGGGATATACGAGAATCATCTCGGAGGCCAGGCTCTAGCCTTCAAAGTGCTTCAGCAGGGGTATTACTGGCCTAGGATGAAGAAAGACACCGCAGATTTGGTCCAAAAGTGCAGAAGCTGCTAACAGTACTCTCCTGTGCCCCGTGCCCTATCAACCGTCCAACCCTCTCACCTCGATCACGAGCCCCCTCCCCTTCATCATGTGGGGGATGGACATACTTAGCCCCTTCACCGGAGCCTCCATTCAAAAAAATATCTTATCGTGGCCATCGACTATTTTACTAAGTGGGTCAAAGCGAAACTGCTAGCCAGCATAACAGATCACCAAACCTGAAACTTTGCCTGGAAGTCCATCGTATATCGGTTCGATATACCTTGGGTATTGGTCACTGATAATGGAAAACAATTCGATAGTGCTCGATTCAAGACGTTCTACGAAAAACTCCGCATCAAGCATCGATTCTTATCCGTTAAATACCCGCAGGCTAACGGGCAAGCCGAAGTGACTAATAGAACGTTTCTACAAGGCATCAAGAGAAGACTTGATGAAGCCAATAAGCGATAGGCCGACTAGCTTCCCAATGTCCTTTGGATGTATCTGACGACTGCTAACAGGGGAGACCTCGTTCTTCATGGCGTACAGTTCAGAAGCGGTCATCTCTCTAGAGATCAGAGTACCTTCGTTACCCGTGCAAAACTTCAAACAAAGTGATAACGAGGAGGGCTTGCAAATGAACACCGACTTTATTGATGAAGCCCGAGACAAAGCCTAAATCCATCTAGTCGCCTACCAATAGAGGGTGGCCCGGCACCAAAACTTACGGGTTTGAAACAGAAATTTCAAGTTACACGACCTCGTCCTCCGAAAGAGTGAAGTGTCTCGTCCCCGGGAAACAGAGAAGCTCATTCCAAACTGGGAAGGCTTATACTGGATCAGGAAATGTGCCAAGTCGACACCTTTAAACTTGAGGATTTAAGTGGTAAGTCTATCCCACGTACCTGGAACGCGAAAAACCTCTGCAAGTTTCATCAGTAACCTGTCTCTAGGCATAGCTCATCTTAGCTCGTTAATGAAAAATTGTAAAAAGCATAAGTGAAATAAGAAAGACCCAATTCAAAAATTGAAGCTTCATTAATCCAAATGTATGATTACAAATATGGGTGCTATCGACCCCGATCTACAAAATAATGAACGCAAAAACTACCCTAGTTTTTATAGAGCGGCTTGTCCTCGAGTGTGGCTCCAGATTCATCCCTTTGCTTGGTTGTCCCTTCTTCTACATCACCAGCATTGGCTATCGTCCCCTCATCTTCCCCCGAGATCCCTAGCTCAAGGCTAAAGAAGTCAACTCCAGGGTAAAGAGCCTCGGTTTTCTTCTTGGCTTCGCAAAAACCTTCGAAGAATTGCTGCCCAGCTTCCTCCACCAGGGCTTCTCGGTAAAAGTCGGAGTCTTTGAAAGAAGTCAGGGCCTCCTCCATAGCCTTCTGATTAGCTTCGGCATCCTCCTCCCTTGCTTGCCGCTCCGAGGCAAGAGCAGCATCCCTCTCAGCTTTGAAGACATCCCCGGCCAAGCGCAAGACATCCTTCTCATTGGCTGCCTCCTCTCTAGCCCTTTCAGCCACTTCCAGGGATGTTTGGAGTGCCTAGACGAGCTCACGACTCTCATCCAGCCTCAGTTGACACTTCTCCAGCTTCTCCGTCGTGTCCATACATCGATGAGACAACACACTGAAGAACACGCTAGCCTAAAACAAACACGTTGATAAGTGTCGTTAGGAAGAAAACAGTTAAAAAAAAAAGCCAAAGAAAGCAAAGTTGAAAGATTGCTTACCTGAAAGATCAAGGCCTCGGCTGCAGAACATAGCTCCTCGAAGGGCTTTCGAGAAAGCTCTAGCATATCACGGGGAGGGATCCTCATGATGAGATGCTCTCGGGCTACCCATAGGTGGGCGAAGAATGAGTCATCAACCTTCAATGCCCACCGAGGCGTAAATGGGGCCGCGGATACAGGAACCCCGCGGGATGAAGACGAGCCCTGTAATACCCGAAATCGTAAAGTAAGGGGAAAAAAATAATTTAATAAATATGATATGAAATTAAAATAATATATTTATGTAAAGGATTTAGTATTGAATAAAATAATTCTTTTGAAAAAAAAAAATTTGGACGTGTCCAGTATAAAAAAAGAACAAGAAAAAGAAAAATAATAATAATAATTTATGGACGTCCAGCAAAAGGTAAAAAAAAAACCCCAAAACGTGGCAGCAGGTGTTACCACCTGTTGCCAAGAGAAATAAGAGTGTATGCATGTTGGGCAATTGTAAAAAAACGTGGCAGTAAAAAATTCAAAGGATGTTGAGATTTCGTTTTTCATATATATATAATGTAAACACAAATTTTTCTTACCAAAATTCGTTTAGTTTTCCTTTCATTACATGTTTTCTTTAAACGTTTGAGGACCCAAAGAAAGGTTAAAAGAGCAAAATTTTGAAGGGGTTTACTGCGGATTTCATAGAGAATCACTAAAAGCTATCAGAAAAACAGAAGGTAATAACAAAATGTTTATTTTTGAATTTTTAGCATTCATGAAATTTCTCCGAATTCAAAGTGGGAATTTTCAAAGTGTGTGGTTTATAACAAATTGAAGAATAAATTAGAAATTTTATACAAATATTATGTCAGGTGTTAACGATCAGCAACTAGGGAAAATTTCTGAAATGAACAAGAAAGGTAAGGAGGTGATTCACGGATAGCTTTAAGTGCTACGTGGTGAGTTGGATTTACTTTAAATAATCTAAATAAAAATGAAAAAAAATCTAGTGATAATATTAAAATAAATTATTAGCTTATGTTTTGGTGATAGATAAAGATTTGGTTGATAGGTATGATATGAATTTTAGTCATGTAGAAAATTATTAGTGGAGAAATAATATTTTTGGAATAATAAGTTGATTTAATAATAAAAGCGATAAGTGAAATTCTTGATGAGCTTTGATGGATGATTTGATGTGATTTGGGATGAAATTTAGTGGATCTTGAAAAGCTTTGATGGATGATTTGATATGATTTAGGATAAGAGGAATTTAGTCGAATTTTTTTTATATAATTTGAGAAAAATTAGGATAGCCAAAATTAAATATTTGAATTCATGTTTGTTTTTTTTTTTTATGTTATTGTTCAGCTGTATATTTCACATCATTGTTCATATGCATATGCAGTAAATAAAAGAAAAGAACCGGGAAAGGGCCGGTCTAATTAAAAAACCGTGACAACCGATGCGGGATAGAAATAAAAGGAACACCGTGGCAGCTGGTATATGCTAGAAATAAATCTGTGACAGTCGGGATAAGCTGTAAAGAAAAGAACTGGGAGGGGGCCGGTTTAAGATAATAAAAAATATGTCGACATGTGGGAAGATGTTCCCATAATAATAATTCATGCACTGCATTAGTTTTAATTATTAATTGCATTATTGAAATGCTGATGTGTGGTATGTTATTGGGAATTTATTTATAGACGGATGAGTCTCACAGAGAGACAGTTATGGTGATAAAAACCATCTAAATTGTAGACTTTATTATGTGAACCTCATTGCGAGGTAACTATGAGATAATTGATAGTCTTGAGGTGAACCAATAAATAAGAAGAAGAGATTGATAGAGAATGAGACTTATAATATGTGTAGTAATAGTAGAATGCTATTATCAAGTTGTCTGAGATATAATTGATTTAATATTGAAAGACTATTTATACAGATTGAGTACTTCTAGTAAATTTAATTCACTGAGCTTGTGAAGCTCATCCCTCATTGTACAATGATTTCAGGTAACAGGCAGGACAAATAGTATGGTGGGTTGAGAGTCAGATGAAATCATTTTGTTTGTAAGCCACGTACGTGTTAACATCCTCAGACTAATGAGAAAATAAAAATAAAAATTTATTTGTAAATTTTCATGCATTTTACGTTGTATATAATGTTAAAGTTAATATTAGATTGATGTATCTCCCTTATTGAGGGTTGAGGATTTATGTAAAAAAAATTATTAGTATTATTTATTTTTATTGTTGCATATATGTGTCGTGTTAGGATTTTCAAAATGTGATGACACCGTCTCGGGGGTGGTTAACCCGGGATGGGATGTTACAGGCCCTGACGGGGCTCAGATGGAGGCACAGTCGGGAAGACCCTCAGTTTTAAGGAAGACCTCGAAGGGCTCTCCATTGCAAGAGGAACTAGAGAAGACTCCAACACTCTCTTCTTCGAGCCCCGGGCTGGTACCGGCTCTTTCCTCTATGAGGCCCACTTTTTCTCTTGGGCAATCTTTCTAGCCCTCTCTTTTTCCTTAGCCACCAACTCTATCTCTGCACAAAATGGAAAAACATTAGTATCAATTCAAAATATGAAGGAAAGAAGTAAAGTTCACTAAGGAAAAAGGAAAGTCACAAATGGTGAAATTACCATGCTCCAAGCTTGCCTCAGGACAGCCGGGGCAGAGGCCGCGCCTTGCTAACTCTTCATTGTCATACAAAACCTCAACGTCCCAGGGCGTGACCACCATTGCCCTTAGTGTTCCTGCTCTTGGTGCAAGAGGTGCGGCTTCTTACATTTACCCGCACGGTCCAGGCTCTAGCTGAGGGGGACTTGGAAGCTCTCGGTGCTTTAGACGAAGAAAAATGACTTTTTTCCATTTCTTGATCGAGGAAGGCTTTTTCTTCAGCATTCTCCTCTTAGCCCTCAAGCTAACCACCACCCATCCGGTCTATCCATGCTTGCTTATTTGGAAGTAGGCTTTGAAGACATTGATATTTATCAAGCCGCCCACTTCCGTGCAGATGCATATGAAGGTCATGATAAGGTGTACCGAGTTAGGAACTAACTGGCACAGCACTATACCAAAGTACCTCAACACCATGCAGAAGAAAGGGTGGAGGGGAAACCTGAGCTCAACCTTTTTATGTTGTTCGTAAACGCACAGTTTATAAGGTATGCGGCTCGAAAGGACGTCACAAGCCCTCTCCCCACCCTCTGCTATCCTGAGGGCATACTCCATTGGAATACAGTACACCCTCCTAATAACTTCAAGCTCTTCCTGCCCCACGATGCTAGACACGAAGTTAGTCGCGTACGACCACTGCTCACTCTCCTCAACTACTATATTTCCCTTAATTTTGGCTAACATCCTGTCAGCCTCTTGTTCATCATCAAAAAAAGAGTTGTCTTCATCTCCTTCTTCCTCCCTAGGGACGTAGGGAACCATAGCAAGTGGTCCCTCTCGAAGAACGATATCCACTAAAGATTCATCCTTGCTGGAGGAGACATTTATGGCCTCCTGTCTCCTCCAGCTCCATTGACAGATCACCACTGTCTTCACTACCACTACTAACCCTATAGCTAGTCCCATCTACCCTAGACATGATAAAGGGGCAGAAGGACTCACCAAAAAATTTGTGACTTTTTCGGTGCTTGTAATTACGACCTTGGTCTCCTCTCCGCAAGCATGCCTCCAACAGTCACCACCCAATCTTGAACTTCTCTGTGACTTTTGGCCCACTCAGAGTAACCTCCAAGTTTCTCCTTCCAAGCTCTCGAACCGACTCACTAGGCTCTCAAAATTTTTTTTTCTCTCCAAGCTCAATAAGAATGCAGAAAATGAAGTGAGTAGAAAAGAGAAAGAAACCACCCTTATATAGAATTAAAGGCATCAGGAACGAGGGGAATTAATTTCCCTATAGTTAGAGAGATGTGACCCTTGGTGTCACCAAGACGTCGTTGCTCTCCCTCAAGGCTTTGACTGCTATAAAGGTACGACACCTCCTGAATCCTAGGCGTCGTTTACATTCCCCTAAGCAAAAAGTGGGCAATCAAATAAATGAGCACCGCCATTTTCATCAAAAAGTAGCCGCCCCCCATTAAATGCCTTCTGACACCATAAAAAAGAGAAACACCACAATGGCCCAGGCATTAAATGAGCCCTAAAGGGCCCAAGAAGAAAAAAAAAACCTTAAGGGGCCCAAGAAGGAAAAAGTCCTAAGAGGCCCAAGAAAAAAAATCCCTAAGATACCTGATGAGAGCCATAAAATGCATCTCAACAAATGCTTAATTGTTAGCATTTTAGGGTTGATCTCGGTGTTAATTGCATTTTTATATGTTAATAACCCTAAAGTGATATTCTTGATCATTGACTTATCTCAGTGCATTTTCAGGTACTTTGAGTCCAAAAGAGAAGGAAAAACAATCGTTGCTTCAAACACGAAGATTTCATGCATAACGAAGTATCAAAGTAGTTGCGGAGAAGCAAACATGAAGAGAAATCAAAGCACCAGGGTGTGCTGCAGCATGCCTCAATCTGTGTTGTGGCATTCAGGAGTTCCACATTTTCTGCATCAGCTCATGCTGCGGCATGCTCTAGCCCATGCCGCAGCACCCAGGGACCACCCAACCAAGTGGAAGGCCCATGCCGCAGCATGCCTTAGCCTGTACTGCAACGCGCACACGTTTTTCCCATCTCCGAGTCTGAACTTAATCAGGGTTTTAGCAATAGATTAAACCCAAAAACACCCTTGGACCCTTGTACTATAAATAGATCACTTGGGGCTGAAGAGAATGGGAGGAAGAAAAGTCTGAAAAACTCAAAGAAAGAACCACACTCTCCTCCATCAAAGTGATTAACCATGAGCCCTATGGCTAACTAATCTCCAAGCAAAATGAAGGGATGAATCCCTAGGTGTAATTGTTCCTATTTTCTTTTATTTGGTTCAGTTGTAATAAGGATTTATTGTCAAGATATTGTTATAATTTACTTTGCTATCTAATTATAAGATTTTCTCTAATCCGGTGATTGTATCTTTTTTCTTGATATAAATCTAGTCATGCTTTTCTCATGTCAAGATTGTTTGGATATAATTGAGTCCTGTAGATTTATTCTTTAGGCTTGTCCATTACTTCAATATTGTCATAAAAGATATATTGTCGTCTCTTGATAAACCTATAGGATAGATCATGTGTGCATGAATCAAAAGTAAAGTATTTCATAACAATTACATTAGGGTTTATATATGTTCTTATTGAATACTGTCGATTGCCTGTTTGGGATGTGAAACCTACAATCGAGATAAAAACAACTAAACCAAGTTAGGATTAGGGCAACGAATCTAGGGAGGATTCCCAGAACCTTGTTGTTCCTCTACTATATTTTACAATCTATTTTACACAATTACTTCATTATCAAAAGTTCATATTTTCTCACTTAAATCTTTAGCGTTTGTGTTATGGTTCACACCTTCTTTTGTAGATAACTTGTTTCCCTGTGGAATCGACACCCCAAAGCTGTGCTACAACAACCGCGTTACTCTTTGGGCGTAATCAATACCCAAGAAGAAAAAACCCTAAAAGGCCCAAGAAGGGAAGCCTAAGAGTCCACCAAGAACTCTAAAAATGCGAGGAGTCCAAAAAACTCCAAGTCCGAGCATATGAGCTGCTTGTCATATGCTCGGCCTAAAATCTCCAAGTCTGAGCATATGAGCCGCTTCTCATATGCTCGGTCTAAAATCTCCAAGTTTGAGCATATGAGCTGCTTGTCATATACTTGGCCCAAAATCTCCAAGTCCGAGCATATGAGCTGTTTGTCATATGCTCAGCCCAAAATCTCCAAGTCCGAGCATATGAGCTGCTTGTCATATGCTCGGTCTAAAATGTCTAAGTCCGAGCATATGAGCTACTTGTCATATGCTCGGCCCAAAATCTCCAAGTCCAAGCATATGAACTGCTTGTCATATGCTCGACCTAAAAACTCCAAGGCCGAGCATATGAGCTGCTTGTCATATGCTCGATCTAAAATCTCCAAGTCCGAACATATGAGCTACTTATCATATGCTCAAAATCTCCAAGTCCGAGCATATGAGCTGCTTGTCATATGCTCGGCCTAAAATCTCCAAGTCCAAGCATATGAGCTACTTGTCATATGCTCGGTCTAAAATCTCCAAGTCCGAGTACATGAGATGCTTGTTATTCATACGCTCGGTCTGAAATCTCCAAGTCCGAGTATATGAGCTCCTTGTCATATACTCGGTCTAAAATCTCCAAGTCCGAGCATATGAGCTGCTTGTCATATGCTCAGCCCAAAATCTCCAAGTCCGAGCATATGAGCTACTTGTCATATGGTTGGCCTAAAAACTCCAAGGCCGAGCATATGAGCTGTTTATCATATGCTCAGCCCAAAATCTCCAAGTCCGAGCATATGAGCTGTTTATCATATGCTCGGCCTAAAATCTCCAAGCTGCTTATCATATGCTCGGCCCAAAATCTCCAAGCACCTAAAATCTCCAAGTCCGAGCATATGAGCTGCTTGTCATATGTTCGGCCTAAAATCTCCAAGTCCGAGCATATGAGTTGTTTGTCATATGCTCGGTCTAAAATCTCCAAGTCCGAACATATGAGCTGTTCGTCATATGCTTGGCCTAAAATCTCCAAGTCTGAGCATATGAGCTTCTTGTCATATGTTCAGTCTAAAATCTCTAAGTCCGAGCATATGAGCTGTTTGTCATATGCTTGGTCTAAAATCTCGAAGTCCAAGCATATGAGCTGCTTGTCATATGCTCGGCCTAAAATCTTCAAGTCTGAGCATATGAGCTGCTTGTCATATGTTCGGCCCAAAATCTCTAAGTCCGAACATATGAGTTGCTTGTCATATGCTAGATCCAAAATCTTCAAATCCGAGCATATGAGCTGCTTGTCATATGCTCGGCCCAATGCCTCCCAGACCAAGTATGTTAAAAGTTACTCAGCCTGAGATTCTTAAGGACAAACGCTAATTGTTCCTAGTACAAATGCACGGCTACGGAGACGAAATCACACTATATTTCCTCGAAGCACACATATGTGCTTGAGGAAGTGGGGGGCCTGTGATGTGGCCCATAACACCTCCGCCAATAGGCCATTGACACGTGGAGCCACCTCCACTAATAGACTATTGACATGTGGACCCACCTCCACCGCTAGACCATTGACATGTGGAGCCACCGCCACTAATAGACCATTGACACATGGAGCCACCTTCCACCAATAGGCCAATAACACACGGATCCTCTCCTCATACTGTAGCTAGAGGACACGTGGATCAGGCCGATCATGCAATCGTCAAGGTGAAACGTGATTAACGGCACTGAGCCTCGTCTGAACACGCGATCGAGATCTCTCAGCAGAAATATGAGATCTCAGGGATCGTGCCATCTCGTCCACGTGGTCAACCTGCCTCGAGTTACTATAAAAAGCCCAAGGTACGTGAATCCAAACCATCTCAGAAACTTTTAAGCTCTTACTAAGAACACTAGTACCATAATTCTCCCAACTCCTCAAAAGCCTTATACTGACAAAAGCATTGGAATGTCCTTGGAGATGTCAACCCCCTCTTCTCCGGCGACTCTCTAGCTCACTCTTATTTTATGGCGCAGGTCGCCCACTGATACACCGACCTCCAGCCCAACCGCATTTTAAGCATCAACATAACCCAAAACATCATAACACCACATTCTATCTTACTGTGAAGTTGGTGTCACCGTATTTGTTATTAATAAAATATTTATTTTTTAATACTAATATTTTTTTAATGAGTCACCTGTAGGTTCATTCGCAAAGAAATGTGTTGGATTTGAGTGTGAAAAAATTGATCCATTTAAAACCGAGTCTTTTTCACCCACACCCATTTGACCAGCGACACAGATTACTTGCACTCAACTCGGCCTAATTATTAACTACTTTTATATATAACCTCTAAAACTTCACCTAAAATAAACTAAATGTAAAAAAAAAAAAAAAAAATCACTTCATCTAGAGATGCCATATAGGCATATTGAAAATAAAGTTTTATATATATATATATATATATATATATATATATATATATATATATATATATATATAAAGCAAAAATATCAAAAATTCTTGTATAAGTACATCTTTGGAGTTGGTGTGTTGTATGTTTGTATGTAATCATCTTGAAAATTAAATAGTAATTATTTCAAAAAATAAATAAATAAATTTAAATACTCGAATTACTACTCAAATTTTCTCTAATTACTAGTGAATTTTTTCGGTTCCGTGGAAACTCCCACAGAACCAGATCGGTGGTATCACCACTCTTTTTCATTTTTCTCCACACTTTCCTTGACAATTTGCACATTTTTTAGCATAATTTGAAAAATAATATCTTTTTGGTTTCTTATTTTTCAACATTATGTTGAAAAAATAAAAAGCAAAAAAAGTCTTGTTTAATTTTGAATTTTGTTAAGGATATACAAATTGTTGAGGAAGTTGTTAAAGAAAATGGATATAAAAAATAAAAAATGTTTTTCATAACTAAACAGCCTAAGCTAGGGTCATTTGTCATTGTACAAAAGACCAAGAATCGTACCCCACTCACACTAAAAATGGAAGGATAAGAAATGTGAGAGGATTATCTCATGTTGTATAGTCCAAATTTCTTTTTTAGAAAACACAAAAATTCTCTTCTTTTAAAATAGAAAAGATATTTATATTTTTAAAATTGTTACCATATAAACTCATATTCATTTTTTTCATTTGATTTCTTAAATTATAAATTTTCCACAAGTCAAGCCTTTCCTTTTATTAAATTTTTGCCATAGAAACTCATATTGACTCTAAAATTTCCACTTAAAACAAATTGATTGTAAAAAAATTCCCATATGCGTCTTATAAAATAAAATTATATATATTAATTTCGTTACATTAAGAAAAAGTATAACTGGAAATATCAAAATTCTCATAGCACTCTTTGGTGATGGTATGTTGTATGTGTGTTTGTAATCATCTCTTTCTCATCCCTATCCTTTTGTAAATGTTCGGGCATTTTTTTGAATAAATTCTATAAAATAAAATTAAAAGTATATTTAGTTGTGAGTAATATTATTTTTAAATATTTTATTTAATTAGTTATATATTTTTAATTTAATTTGTAAAATATTTTTTGATTTTTTATTTATTTTTAAAATAATTAAAAAACAATATTTTTTTATTTTTAATATTATATTAAATATATAGAAAATGGAAATCATTTCCTAACTGAACAGCCCCAAACTTCTCTCCTTTTATAAAGGAAAAGGAAGAGAACAAGTTAAAAGGGTAACGGTATCTTTTGCGGCGCGTAATACGCGAACACGAGTCGACAGTCCACGTTAGCGCGTACTTTCATAAAACGACAATTAGAAAGAAAAATAAAATGAACCTATATGCTCTGTTTCCGTATTATTAATAATAATAAAAAAATCGTATCATTTCTGATTCATGTCTTTTTAAATCTTACATTTCCAGTTTTTGGTCTCGTGAAATATTAAATCATAAAGAAAACAAAATCAGATTTTGTTTAACCGTCCATTTTTCGCGTGCCAATTTTGCCAAAATTCAAGTGGGTTTGACCAGTTTTTATCTTCATTAATCTGTTGACCTAGCCTTTTTTATTTTCAATTTGTCGGCTCGACTCTTCTTGCTTGATTATAAGTTATAGTATGAGCAAGACAAGGAATTATTTTTCTAGAATATTCGATTATTGATTCTCCTGCCCCCAGGCGAAAATCCTTTATCGATTGCCCTTGAAAATGAATAGATTGTGATAGGAATTGCTTTACCATGCTATGGAGAAATTGAATCATGAACAACTAAAGAAACCCAAGAAAAGATTTATGATTCGAAGAAGATCTATTAAAGAAGGTCAGATTTTCTTTCCATTCTGGGATCAGTACCTGGGTTTTTTTCCCTTTTTTTTCATTTTTCATTTTCTGGGTATGTGGTGTTTTAAATGGGTTGGTTGGATCTTGATTTTTGCTTGTGCTTTTGTCATAGTGGGTTTTGTTTATGATAGTGGGTGATAATTTATCGTGCCCGTCAAAATGATTCTGTTTTGTGTTTGTTTGGAGTGAATTTGAGGGCTATCACGGTGTCTTTGTTGTTTGATAATTGATATTATGGCAGGCAGTTGTGGGTTTACTATATTGAATTGTCTTTCTGTAATTATGGTATGGTCCTTATGTTTTGTGCACTTTACACTTGTTTATACTTTATATGCTGTTCTAATAATTGCTTACCAAAGATGTTGTTTTAATGATTTTGTTTCTGCATGTTGATTGTTTATAACCCCAGTCTTGTATTTGCGAGGGTTTCTAGAAACTTGATTTTGGCTTTATGGGTTAATCTCACGAGCCTTTCAAAAATGGGATTCACTTGCTGCTCCCCCTCACGCACTTTTATTGATTTTTTTTGGTTCTTTTTATTTTCTTAATAAGTTGTTTCTTTTTCCTTTTTTTTATTCCCTCGAAGAATGATAGATACGCTATAGCTCATGATGTTTCAAATATGAGGTTCTTATGGTTAAGAAATATTAAAAAAAAATACTCTTTTTGTATACACACTTTTTGAGAATGTGTTTAAGCTTAGGGTTCAGTTTTAGATGCTTTGCATCAAAAGCTGTTAGCTATTTCCTTTTGTTATTAATTTTTTTGAGTATTTTTTTTTATTGTTTTGACACATGGTCTATCTTCGTGTTCATTGAAACTATCATGAAATCATTTCCAGGAAGCAGGGAAGTTGGAAATTTAGAACTAAGTTCGGTGTCTGATTCTAGCTAGTTGTTGCTGTGGGAGTACTATAGAGGAACGTAGAGTAAGTAGCTTCTCGCTGATTTGCCTGTGACGCTATTTTATTTGCTGTGTCATTTATTTTACATTAACTACTCTGTCAAATGAAAAGGAAACTGGGAGGCATTTTTTGGGGTATAAGTTCATTTCCTTTCTTCACATAGAATTTTATTCCTTATGGTGCAGTTGCCTTCTTGAATTTTCTATAGAGTACTTGAATTTAGGGAGTGTTCATCTAAACTAGCTGGAGTAATGTCAACAAAAAAGGAGTCTAAACAAAGCACACCTAGTGTCATTGCAAGATTAATGGGTCTTGATGAACTGCCACCTCAGCCTGTTCCAAAACAGCAGAGGGTGCTCTCTGAGAATTATCTACTCAGAGTTGCATCTATAGGGGTCTGGGAGAAGAGTTTATCTCATGAACGGCGCTCATTTAGGTTGAGTGTTGAAGAGCAAGAAGAATTTAAGGATGTCTTTGCAGTACTAGAAACGCTAAAGAGAGACAAGCACCGGAAGCCGTCAGTTGAAAAAAGGAAAGCAAACTCAAGTTCA
Source organism: Bretschneidera sinensis (assembly GCA_023935145.1). Classification (NCBI taxonomy): domain Eukaryota; kingdom Viridiplantae; phylum Streptophyta; class Magnoliopsida; order Brassicales; family Akaniaceae; genus Bretschneidera; species Bretschneidera sinensis. The sequence goes on along the minus strand of CM043698.1, from coordinate 60,437,090 downwards.
TCAGAGCGAAAGATGGCATTTATAAGCCAGAAGGTCATAGATGCAGATTCTATTTCAGTGGATGTGAAGCTTCAAACAGTGAAGGAAGCTCATGATGTACCTGTAGTTGTGAACTCCGGAAAGGAACTTTTTCGAAATTATCTCCAGAAACCAGATTCTTTGATTCCCAAGCATCTCCATGATCTACAAGGTGCCCCTTCTCGCATGCAATCAAGGCACATACCGGTCTTAAAGTCATCAGGTTCTCCTGAATGTGGAAAGACTGACATTTGCAGGAAATCTGGGAGGAGAATTGATAAGGGAAATGTCAAATTGCTGCAGAAAGCTGAGAATGGTCTTGTAACAGGTTCCCATGAAGAAAATAATTCTGATGTTATTTGTAAGTTTTCGAGATATCAATTGGATTCAAAGAATGGAGCATGCCTTGCCAAGACTAGGATTGTTGTTCTGAAACCAGACCGTGGAAAGGCAGAGAATTCTTCAAGATGTTTTGCTTCACCTAGTGCCTATGAAGATTCTCATTCAGGTGCTAGGAAGCACATAGAGTTACTTAGTCTTGAAAATGAGAGTTCATATGCTGAAGTGAAAGAAAGGAAGAACTTTGTTGATGACATGGAACTTATCAGGCAAAGGGAGACAGTATCAAGTGAAATTGCTGAGGATATCGCCAGACAAACATGGCATGGGATGAGCGGCGTTTCCAGAGGTACATCAGGGTCGGGATCTAGAGGTGGTGAGACTTTAGAAAAAGAGTCGAAGATGATAATAGCATCTTCCCCAAATTTTGCTGGTTTGAAGAACCGGTATCATTCCTCTTTTTACCATTCAGATCGGTCGTACATGGCCAGGGAAGCCAAGAAGCAAATCTCAGAAAGATGGAAGGTGACTAAAAAGTTTCAAGAACTTGGACTGGCTAGTGGGAGTGCGAGAAGAAACAGAACTCTTGGTGAAATGCTGGGCATGCCTGATAATCACTCGAGGGCTAGAGATTTGGATTACAAGCTTGATGAGCATGGCCTGCGCAATTATGTTTATTCTGATGATGGACATGCGAGCTCAGGTACTCCTTTATGCATTAGCAATAAGGATGGTTGGAAGGATGTTTGTGACTGGGATTTACCAACAACCAGATCTCCTCCAACCTATTCTACCGTCATTGTGAGTCCAAAAACCAGGACCAGTCAGAGAACTGCGAAGACACTAGAATCTGTTATTCGGGCACAGCAAAAGTCAAGAAAGCTGGATTTTGGCCAGAGATATGGTTCAGAACCTAGAAACTCCGCATTAAGCTGCAAGAAGTCTCAGTCTGTTTCTCAGTTGGAGTCAGAAAATAACCACTCTTTAGAAGAAAATCATGTGCTCCAAAATGAGCCAAAGAACAAATTTGAGGAGGAGGATTCATCTGGACAAAATTCTGTGATTTCTATATCTTCTAGTCACAGTGTTGTTTGCTCTGGTTCAGAAAACAATCACACTGAACAAGAAAACTGGTTAAAAGAGGATGGCAGTAAGAAAAAGCTTGAGGAAAGCGTTCTGTCTGAAGAAAGTTCTGTGGTTCACAGGTCATCAATAAGTAGTCTTGCCTCTGTTAGTATGGCCGCTGAAATTGTCACTGACGCAGAATCTAAGTTCGCAGGCAGGTCTTCTAGAAACCAGAAGCAGCAACAGTTTGCATCAACAGCCAGCATTTTGTTGGTGAAAGATGATGACTCTCCTTCTCATGTCCCAGAAGCTTCAAGTCAACAGGTTTGATGTTTCTCTCTTATGGAAGTCTTAAAATTTTAGTAGAGTAATATTTATTTGCTAGCATACTTTCTCATAATTATTTCAAGCCACCTGTACTGTCAGTCCATTATTACATGCATATAGATTAAAGGTTCCAGTATATCTTTGACATTTAAGGCCATAAATTTCACTAACATAATATGTATCATGTCTTGATTATTTCTTCTGATACATAGGGCATATACTATACATATGGTACGCATAATGTGCATGCATTTTTTTATGTTTTTTACATTTACAAAATGAATGTTTTTAGTTTCCTATGACAAAATTAGATAACTCATTTCAAGTTAATCTAGAATTATAAATGCGCCTAAGCACTCAAACTAAACTAGTATCTCTTTATAGTGCAGAGTCCAATTCCATTATATTTCCATTAGCATCCTTTGTTTTGATGTGTAGGACCGGTGGTAAATTTGTAGAAATTTTTCTGGGTTTTGAACTTGGATTTTGAATTTCAGAAGGGTCTGCTGCATCATTCATTTTGTTGATAATATATATTGTAGAACACCAGTATACAGGTGTGCAATTAAGCATTTGTTTCTTTGACTTGAAGAGATAGTGATAGGGAGGCAAATATTATATGGCACGTGCTGGGCGGGTGTTTTTGCTTCTTATTTTTTTTTGGGGGGGGGGGGGGGAGATGGGTGGGGGGAGGAAAGGGAGTTGGGAGTTAATCTCATATGAAAATATAAGGGTGTGTTTAGTTTTGAAAACGTTTTCCATTTCCATTTCCATTTTGCTTGACACTTTCTTCGATAATTTGAACATTCTTAACATAGCTTGTAAAGCATCACTTCTCTTTTCAACATAATATTGGAAAATATGGAAAACAAAACTATGTCAAGAATGTAAGGGTGTGTTTAGTTTTGAAAACGTTTTTCATTTTCATTTTGCTTAACACTTTCTTCAACAATTTGAACATTCTTGACATAGCTTGTAAAACATCACATCTCTTTTCAACATAATATTGGAAAATATGGAAAACAAAACTATGTTAAGAATGTTCAAATTGTTGAAGAAAGTGTTAAGCAAAATGGAGATAGAAAATGGAAAATATTTTTCACTACTAAAGCACTCTAAATTTTCTTTAAGTCTCAAATTGGTTGCATGCATGAGTCGTGACCATTATCAATCTAGTAGAAAGTTTCCTTGAGATTGATCTGTGCAGGAGCAGTTTATTTCAATTATCAGCATTTGTATTGCCTTCCACTTATTGTTTTTAGCGTTTGTGGTTGCAACGTGGTCCGTATCAGAGACTTAAGCTGCAATTTTCTCTCCAGTAGTTGTACCACTTGAAACACCTAGCTTTGAGAAGGCTATATTTATAACTTTGAAACACCCAGCTTCTGGAAGGCAATCAATCATGCATTTTTGAAATGTTTTGAAGATACAAAAAGTTAATTTTTTTTTGATAGGTGAAATGTATTAAAAAGCACCAAAGGGGTGCAACCCATGTACATGGCTATCTATAGAAACTCTACAAAATATATAAAATCAAAGTCATTTACAAAAGAATTCCCTTTGACCCAAAAAAAATAGGCCATTAAGCCATCTTTCTCTAATTACAACCAAAGGTCTCTCGAGGCCTTCAAACGCTCTACGGTTCCTCTCGAGCCAAACAATCCAAAAGATAGAAAATGGGATCAAGGAGTAAATTTTCTTGAGATTTTTAGGGGCCTACAGTCTATGTCAAGCCCACACTTTATCTAACACCGATCCGGCGCACACCCAAGAGATCTCCAAAACTTTATAAGCCATTTCCCATAAGGATCTTGCTAAGGAGCACTCCATCAGAAGATGAAACTCAAACTCACCACATCCTTTGCAGGTGAAACAACGGTTCACCAACATTCTTCCCCTTCTTTGCAAATTATCAAGTGTTAGGATCTTTTCCAAAGAGGCCTCCCGACAAAAAAAAACTAACTTTCGTTGGGGCTCCGGAGCACCAAATTACTTTTCACGAGAAGTCGCTGGATCCATCTGTAGTAGACCCATCTAGAAGTATCTTATAAAAAGTCTTCACCTCAGAACCTTTGCTCGGCTTGTCCCTCCATCTCATTGCATCTTCTTTAGAAAAGTCAAGTTAAAACTATATAAAGTTTCCAAGAAGCTTTGCATCCTCTCAATCTCCTAATCGTTAACATTGCGTATGAAAGGCACATCCCACGAAATAACACCGTTGTTCACCGAGAAGCAAGATGAAATAAGAGCTTCTTTATCCCTTGCCATTTCAAAGATTTCCGAGAAATGATCTTTAAAAGGGGTGTTCCCGAACCATGTATCATGCCAAAGCCACGTTCTCCTTCCATCACCAACCAACACTCGAAAGGTGAGAACTCAAAGCTTCCCAACCATTCTGTATCCACTTTCGCACTCCAACACCGTAAGCCCCCCTTCTTTTCTTAGATGTCCACCCGCAAGCATCCAATCCAAACTTAGCTTCCACCACTTTCCTCCAAAGATGATACCTTTCCACAATAATCCTCCATAACCATTTTCTCGACAAAGCTTTGTTGAACAATATAAGGGACTTTATACCTAATCCCCCTCTATCTAACGGTTGCTTAACCACTCCCCATCTTACCAAGTGAAATTTATGCTCCTCCCCAATATTGCCCTTAAGGAATCCTCTTTGAATATCCTCCAACCTTTTAGCCAAACAACTAGGAATAGGAAAAAGGGACATAAAATAGATAGGGAGACTAGAGAGAGTGTTTTTTTATGAGAGTGAGTCTTCCTCCTTTAGAGTGAAGAAGATTCTTCCAACCGGCTAACCGCCTTTCAAATCTCTCCACGATGGGATTCCACACACTTGAATCTTTAAATTTGGCACTGAGAGGGAGACCAAGATAAGTGAAAGGAAGAGTCCCCTTATCGCACCCCAATAAACTAGCAAAAAAACGACCATTAATGTTCTCACCAAGAAGAATCAAATCACTCTTTCCAAGATTGACTTTGAACCCCAAGGTCGCCTCAAAGCAGATAAGGACACATCGAAGATGCAAGATTTGATGAGCGTCTGCCCCACAAATCTGCCCCACAAAAAACAATAATGTTATCGGCAAAGAGAAGATGAGACACACTCACGCTTCTTCCATCTCTTCCCACCTTAAAGTCACATAAGAGTCCTCTCTCAACTGCTTTCAACAACATTTTGCTCAGGGTCTCTATAACCAAAGTGAACAAAAAAAGGGATAGAGGATCCCTTTGTCTCAAACCTCGTGAGGCTTTAAAACACCTGAAATGGCAACCATTAATAAGGATCGAAAAGGATGCCGACGAAATACATTTAAAGAGTCATTTGCACCACTTGTCTCCAAAGCCCATTCTCTTCAGAAGGTAGATCATAAAGCTCTAACTCACATGATCAAAAGCTTTCTCCATGTCAAGTTTACAAATCACTTTACCCCTTTCATCTTTTAAATGGGAATCCACCACTTCATTAGCAATTAAAGCGGCATCCAAAATATACCTTTTATCCACAAAAGCATTTTGGAAATGGCTTACCACTTTGGAAATCATTTTGGAAATGGCTTACCACTTTGGAAATCGCTTTTTTTAGTCTACAAGTGAGGACCTTCGAAAAAAGTTTGGAAATGCAACCAATAAGACTAATAGGCCGAAAATATTTGATATTGGAAGCACCCACTTTCTTCGGAATAAGGACAATGAAGGTTGAGTTGAGGCTATCCACAAAATCACCAGATACATGGAATTCCTCAAAGAGCCGAAGGATATCCCTTTTAAGGATAACCCTATTGTGTTTAAGGAAGGCCATAGAAAAACCATCGGGACTGGGGGCCTTGTCCCCATTACACTCCCTAAGGCCACAAAGAATCTCCTCCTCATCAAAAGGGCGCTCGATCCATAAAGCCTCACTCGTATCAAGAACAGAGAACTTCAGACCATCCAAATTCGGCTTAATAACATAGCTCTCCTTGAAGAGAGACTTGTAGAAAGAGCAAATGGCCTCCTTAATATTCTCTTCCTCCACAAAAATCGAGCCATCAACCTCGACGGATCCAATAAGGTTGTGTCTCCTATGGTCATTCGCCATCCAGTGAAATAATTTAGTGTTCCTGTCACCCTCCCTAAGCCAAATTTCCCTAGATTTCTGTCTCCATAAGGTTTCTTCCATAGAGATAAGTTTGGACAACTCCTTCTTAATCCACTCTTGCCTCTCTCTTTCCTCCCCCGAGAGACTCGAAGAAATCTCCTTCTCATCAAGACTAGTCACCTCCTCCATCAACACATTGATTGAGAAGTTGATATCACCAAGAGATTCTTTCTTCCATTTTTTCAATTCCAATTTGAGAGTTTTCAATTTTGAAGCCACCTCGAAGCTCGTGGACCCCTTCGCAGTACAATCTTCCCACCAACCTTTGATAAGATCTTGAAAGCCTTCCACCTTCAGCCACATATTTTCAAAGTGGAAAGGAGGACCCTAGTGCCAACCCCCCGCTTCAAGAACAATAGGGTGATGGTTCGACACCGGTTTACGCAAAAGCTTCTGAATGAGATTAGGGTAGAGAGATTCCCAGCAAATAGAGACAAGAAATTGATCGATCTGAGAGAACGATGGGGTTTCCCTAAAACTCGACCAGGTGAACGACCCACCTGATAAAGGCAAATCAATAAGATTCTGATCCTGAACAAAAGCAAGAAACTCCCTCATAGAGCTATCCTCCACCAAGCACTCTGCTCTCTATCCTAACAAAATTGAAGTCCCCTCCCACCACCCAGGGGAGATTCCATCGGCGCTTATCCTCAGCAATCTCGTCCCATAAGAGACCCCTCTCACTGTTAAGAATCGGATTGTAAACTCCCGAGAATAGCCACGCACTGTCCGATGACAGGTCTTTTAGCACACAGGAAACCGAGAAGCGTCCCACTAGAAAATCAATCAAATCCATCAGTTTCTTATTTCACATAACCACGACACCACCTGAAGCACCAAACGACGGCAAAGCTTTCCATCCACACGACCTAATACCCCAAACACTACGAATAACTGCATCAGATATCGTCTCCATTTTAGTTTCTTGAAGACAAATCACATTCCCTTTCCATTCTCTAAAAAAATGCTTCACCCCTGTCCTTTTCTCTAAGTCATTCAAACCCCTCACCTTCCACGAAATGATTTTCATCTTCATTGATCAACAAAACCACCCCTCTTCTGAGCTATCCCAGAATCCACAGTAGAGCCTCCCTTCTCATGAGTTCTCTATTAGTCTCCCTCTTTTGCTTTCTAGTCACACCTTACTTCTTAAAACTGGACTTGCCTTCTTCCAATCTAATCTTTTCTATCTCCTTAAATAGTTTGATAGCTTGCGCTTCCACACCAACAAGAGAAACCCTTACCAACTTATTCAATTTCTTGACCCAGTTCAACACCCAATTTGACGCCAACAAGTTTAATTTTTCTACATCATCCAGTTCATTAACCAGCCACTAGTCAGACTGCTCATGACTCACCACAAGAGCCAAACTGTCTTTCGAGACCCCTGCTTCAAGACTTCTCTCTAGCCCCTCAAAATCAGGGACATAAGAATCTCCCTACAAGGCCAGCATCCCCTCTTCCTCTTCAACTCTGCTCACAATCTCCATCCCGAAGGGATCAGCAACAATCATGCCCCTACCAGCCTCGTCAGTGGACAAAAGATCTATGAAACCCACTGGAAGACAGTTCTCTTCAGCCTCATTATCAGACCTCACACGTCCAGAAGAGAGAGGAGAAAGCAACCCAATTCCTCCAAAGAAAGAGATTGAAATTTCAGGCAAGGATCCGGCCCCCCTTTGAGAGTAAAATTCTCACAAATTGGATCACCCAAGTAACTGGAAACAATCGGCAGCTTGACTGGACTCAGCCTGACCTTGTTGACAAATCCGACCGATCTGACCTCGTTGGCACCAGATTACCTTTTTCGGGGTTCGACGGCTTGACCGGACTCAGCCTTCCCACCTCTTGCTGAAACGCGGCGCACAACCCAACAGCAGCGCAAGAGAGTTGCCTAGAAACCGATTATAACTCCACCGGTTGTACCAACCCCGCCGGCCTTGTGCGACCATCACCGGGTTTCGATGTCCTGATCGGAATCATCCTTGCCGTCTCTATCTGAAGAACGGCGTTCACTGGAGAACATCCTAACTGTGTTGCAAGAGAAAACTGACCAAAGTCCGGCGCCATCTCCGGATGAGACACCCTTTCAGGTGCCGGACCGCATTCCCCGGCCAGCGACGCACCAGCCGCTGTAGGCCCCGTTCCTTCTGCTGGCACTAGAGAAGCGGAGGCGGACTACGGCGCGACCCATTTTTTTGTGGGTTCGGGCTCCAAAGGTGGAGGAGAAACGGGCCTTGGGCTTTTTCCTTTTCCACCTGGGCCTTTTAAAGAGCCCCTACCCAAGATCATAAGTCTTTGGTCTTATTAAATCTCCCAAAGGCTTTTTAAAATCCTTAGGCCCACTAGAACAGTTAGGCCCAGCCTTAGTAACGGGCTCCAGCTGACAATAGCCTTTGTCCAAGCCCACAATCATCTTCTCCTTTCCTTTCCCAAAGACAGAAATTTGAATTTGAAAATACAGATCTGGACAGCTGGCCCCCAGTTGCCCCCTCAGCATCACCCTCTCCACCTACTCTACCTATAAGCCCACTCGTGAGACCACTCTCCTCTGCACACCCTACAAACAGAGGAGGCCGTGGCTTTTTTGGATCAAAAAAGCTGCCTTTCTGAGAAGCAAACAGAAGACTCTCGTCCAAGCAGTGTCCACAGGAAGGACGATTACCTCTAAGAGATAAAGCCTCCAATCTCTCTGGCCTCTCCTTCACCAGGCCCTCCTCCACCTCTGCCGAAATCCGGGGACTAAACCCTTTCACAGGATCAACAGATAGCGCCTGGGATTTCTTCTCCGGCCAAAAGGCAGCTGCTAGCACCTTAATGGCCCTATAAGCTCTCCACCAACCCTTAGCAACGAAACCTTCAGGAAAGATAATCATTCTCAATCTTTAGGGAAGGATCTCAGATAGAGACAGGAATCTGCCATGCTTGTTCCTATGAAGCCCCAAAACCAAGGATCTGTCTCCTTTCCTATATCTTCTTAACCAAATGCGGCCTCCTTTTTCAAACCAAGAGTTCAATAACCAATCAACCTCTTGCCTCTCTAAATATAGTGAAATCCTCTTCCCCAAGCCATTTTCAGAAATTTTAAGAAGATGGTTGAATCTTCCTTCAATGACGAAATCAAAAGACTTAAGATCCACCCAAAGAAAACGTTTGGCTTGATTTTCTAAAACTGGCATTCTTTTTCAACTACAAGATTCCCATCGATTCCATTAGATTACTCAATCAATTGCTTAATAACTTCCTTGCACAGAAATACTCATATTCATACATCACAGCATGACCCCTGTTCATGTTTCTTTTAATTTGCTGGATAAAAGAAGCATGCAGGACAATACATCTTAACCAGGCAAAATACAAAAATTAATTCAGTGTGTGCTCATTATGCAAGTGATTTTAATAACTTAAAAATCTTTAAAGTTGTGAAGTTCTTCACTTAAAATCTTGTTGCTATATTGCAGGATATTTCAATTGGAATCTCTGAAGAAGGTTCTGTTTCTTCAAATTGCTCTGGCACCGACCCTGAATCCAACATGAAGTTGGAGGAGGGTTATCAGCCCAGTCCAGCTTCAGTACTGGAACCACCATTCAGGGAAGAGATTTCAGAAGGTTCTGAATGCTGCTGGAGTGTCAATTTACATCGTAAGTGAGCTAAAAGGATTGCTTGTCTTCATGATGTTGCCCATTTTCTTTAGTTTAAGTTCTTATATATTATTACTTTCACTAGGTTTACAGCAGCAACTTGAAATTCTGAAAGCAGAATCATCTGAAGAATACTCAGAAGGATCTGGAATGATTGTGTCAAGCGATGAGGAGACAGAAGAGAGATCTGCAGGTGACTCTGAAGACAGAGAAGACGAACATACAATTAGATTGTTCAGAGTTGAAGAGAGTAGGGATTTTCCCTATATTATTGATGTCTTAACTGAGGCAGGTTTCCATGGTAGGAACCAAGGCTTTGATACATGGCATTCTTCAGAATGCCCCGTAAGCCCTATGATCTTTGAGGAGCTAGAGAAAAAGTATGGAGAGCAGACATCTTGGAAGAGGTCAGAGAGGAGGCTTTTGTTCGATCGTGTGATTTCGGGGCTGATTGAGATTCTCCAGCCATGTATAGGTGTGCGCACGTGGGTGAAACCTGTCTCTAGAAGGCTTAGCTTTAGGCAGGGACTTGAGGTGATCGAGGAGCTTTGGATGTTGCTCGTTGGCGAGGAAAAGCAAGCAAAAGGTAACTCATCTGTTAATGTGCTGGGAAAAGATGATGGGTGGTTAGAGTTGGAAGATGATATTGAAATAATTTGTATAGAAATAGAGAGTTTGTTGATTGATGAGCTAGCGGCTGAGGTTGTAAGTATGTAGGGTTTTTGAGAGTGAGTTTTTTGGGAACCCATCTGTGAGTGCTCTTTGGCAGATTTTTTTTTTTTTTTGGTCAAAACCACAAAGAGAGGAAGTAGTGTGTTTGTTTGTGGCGTTTTCATGTACATGAGAGAGAGAGAGCTATACATAGGAAATGTTTTGATCTAGGGAGGTTTTTGGTTGGTGCATCGATAGTCATGTTAACATTCAATTTTTTTGGTTGGTCTGTGAAATTGTTCAATCTTTGCCATTGGTTTGAAATGAAAATTAATTCATAGTTTTTGTGAACACAAATATTTACTTGAATACTTTCACTGCCTTTTGTCAGTACTGCAATTACCAATTTACCACCCCATCCAGTCACCAAATCTCTGCCCCCATCTTAACCCTTCCTCCTCATCCACTTTATATAGACTTGAACTCTCTGAAGTCTTGTTTTCAAAATAAAATTCAAAAGGGTCATTATAACCAAAACACCACGAATAGAAGCACAGAGCACCAACTCCTTATCATCAACTCCCATTGAATTCAAAAGTCAACTTTACACAAAAACATATCAAAAAGGGGAAATCACAACAAATTCCTCTGTTTCACAATTACTAACACCAATACTACCTGTTTTCTGTTCCTCATTCTAACCATTTCGGTAATTACATCTGCAACTCGAATCCTCGATGAGCAACCTCGTGTCCTTGCACCGACCACACTAATATTCTTCATGCACGACATCCCCGGTGGGTCAAACCTTTGTTTCATGACCGAAATAATAAACAACCGAACGGTCAACGGTCAACTTCCATTCGCCAAACCCAATGGTATAAATCTCCCATTCAACAATGGGGTATCCCAAAACAACAACATACCTTTTTTAACAGGCCTAAGTGGCACAACACAAGCTATCCTACAAAACAATGGTAACAACTAACAACTTCCCTTTAGCCGTCACCAATGGGGTCAGCTTGATGCGGCTCAACTCTTCAGAAGCTAAAGTTTGGGACCATGACCGTCATCGATGATGAGTTAACCCAAGGGCATCAGCTAGCAGGGTCTAGTCTAGTTGGCAAAGCACAAGGATTCTAAGTGGCTAGCTCTGAGGATGGTAGTAGCCAAACGATGGCTTTCACGGCTATGTTCGAGACCGAAAATTATGTCGATAGCCTCAGCTTTTTTGGGGTTCATCGGACGGCTGTATCGAAGTCTTAGCTTGCCATCATGCGGGGTACATGGAAATTTGTTAATGCAAGACTATCTCTGTTGGGAATAACAATAATAATAATAATCAGCATGGAACTGATAGTATAGAAACGCTGCTAAAGTTTACAGTTTATGTTAGTTGATTTATGTGTTTTTGTGTTTACAGTTTATGTGTTTCTAAATTATGAATTTGGCACTAGTGATATTTAAATTTTTAATTAGTAGCAATGTTATCACTTTCATTTATATAATTTTTATTTTTTTACTTTGAGATAATTGAATATATTAAATAAAGTTTTCAATAAATTCTATAAAACATTTGGAGGTCTTTCAAAAAATTTTTTTTTTGAATTTTCAATTCACGTGCTATATTTTGTATTAAATAATAAAAATATTTTCAATGTTAAAAAATTATTATATATATTTTTATTAGGGTAAATTACATTTATCGTTGCATGTGTACGAGGTTCTAATTTCGTATGCTCATGAGGTTAAAAAATAAACAAGTACAACAAAAATTACGAAGAACATTATAAGTAGGGGAAATATCATATAACCATTCGTAAGGTGAGACATTACCAATGATGTGGGAGGAAACTCGATCGATTGTGTAAACAATAGTAAGGGCGACCTCTCCCCAAAAACATTTAGGATAAGAAAAGGCAACAAGCAAGGCAAGAGTAGCATCCATGATATGCCTATACTTACATTCGACACCTTATGTGCAAACCGATTAAAAAATTAAAAGTTTTATAAGTGAAATTGAAATGTAAAAAAACTCAAATATTCGAAAGGATAACGAATTAGATCAAATAATAATAATGAAAAAGAGATATCCACAAGACTCGTAACCAAAAAATGAAACTTTGATTTGGTGCGTGTATATTATTGAACGTGCAAAGAGAAAATACAATAGATCTTGTTAGTGAGAAAACCTATACATGAGAAACATTCTAAATTCCTTTAAATTTGTATACAATATAAGACCCTCCAAAATTAAAAACAATTCTTGAATGGGATCTACCTTATAAACCATCCAAAATTGCTCCAATCACATTATACTATAATATAACACTTCATCTCTTACTTCGCATCAAAGATCGGGGTTCCTATACATATTTGCCATTTACAAATAGCTTTAAGCAGAGCTTTCTTTTTCGAACTTGCACAAGCTCTCTTTTTTTCTTTTTCTTTTTTTTCATTTTCGCCCTTAGTTAATGCAATATTAGGCCGGTTGAAATTTTGTTAAGGCATCAAAGATTTCTTTTTTCTTTAAAATATCATGATTGGTATATCAATGGCTCCAAGGTTGACAAATTATAAGCCTGTAGTGGCAATATCATCTTAACAAAATCTAAAACATAAAAAACTAATTTTCACTAAAACCTTTATTTCCCTGTTCTTCGAGGCTGTTGTTTTGGCCTCATTCTGTAAATAAGTTGACTACTTGTCTACCCAGTAGGAGGAATATTTTGTTAGATTGAATCTATAACTAATGTTTTATATTTGTTTGAAACTTTATTGATAATTTTAAAGAATTTTATTGATAATATTATCTTTTAGATTCGCGTTTATATTATCATTACCAATAAAATTTCAAACAAATTTTTTAAATCCAATCTAACCAAATATTTTTGACTCCGTATACCAAAAAGCAATTCTTATTAAAAGTGTTGTATGGGTGTTGACCTTGAAAGAACAGTGAATAATAGTGTTGCTAAAAATAGATGTAATGCTTAGTATACTGTCTTATAAAAACCCAAAAAGCAATTCTTAACCGATTATGGACACATTTGGGATTGATGTGGATATAACTGTGTTGGTATTAAAAGTGTTGTGTGGGTGTTGACCTTGAAAGAACAATGAATAATAGTATTGCTACAAATAGATGTAATGTTTAGTATACTGTCTTGTAAAAACACTTTGATCCGATTGGTATATATCACACAGCCATTCGTTTGAAACCGAAGAAGGAATATTGAAACTATTAATTAAATCTAAACACAATTAAATTCTCGCATTCAATTTTGAGATGCTTTCATGCATATCATCGCATACATCAAATTTACAATGAAACTGTCACACACACGACAATACTATTACGTACAAACCATATAATCAACCACATCACTGAGTGAGATAGACATTGAGTTGCAGGATCGTATCCACACCGTCCGTTATGTGCTGATCTTCCTGATGAAGAGTCTCAACGGTAGCATACCCTTTAGAGTTCTCATACTTCCCGGTCCCACCAATCACCGCAATATTCGATTCATGGGACACCGTCCGATGAACCCCGAAGAAGCTGATAGCGTCCTCAATATCATGATCACCACTGTGCAAAAATATAGTCAACGCAATGGTCTGGCTAGTTCCATCCAAAGAGCTAGACAAGTAAAACGCTTGTGCTTTGCCTATCACAGCTGATCCAAGCTCATGCCCTTCGGTCAACTCGTCGTCGATCACGGTGATTGAGCCGAACATCAGCCGTTGAAGCGTGGACCCCGAAGGGAGCTGCCCGGCGGTGACAAAAGGTTGGTTGTTGCCATTGACTGCGATGTTGTTACCGTTTAGGCCTGTGAGGAATGGAACGTTGTTTGGGTTGATGAGTTTGTTTATGTTGTTAAGGTTGACCAGTGGGTTCCCACCGTTGACCGGAAAGATATTGTTGTTGGTTTTGGAGAAAGGTATGCCGTTAATTTCGGTGCTTGCAACGATCCCCGTGACCACCCTGGCTGATGGATGAGACCCACCTAAGATGTCATGCATGAAGAAAGACAACACTGGATCATGTGGGTCAGCAGAGTTCGCCGCCACCGTGGTACTAGTGGCTGCCACTGGAGCTGGCCCACTTGGTATGGTGGTGGCGGGATTTGGCATCGGTGCCACATCAGCCGCAGGTGATGCAACAACGGGGGTGACAGCCACAGGTGCCACATCAGCAACAGGTGGAGCTAGGATGGGAGAGGGGTTGGTTTCAGGAACCGGTACTGGATCAACGTCCTCCTCATCATCATCATCCACCGTGGCAGTTGGCGCAACGGCGGGCATTTGGCCACTTGGCAATGTGGTGGTGGGAGAGACAGTTTTCACCGTGGGATTGGATGGTTGGGGTGTGTCATTGACGACTTGGGGTTGAGATTCCACCTCATCAAGTATCCTTGCTGAATAGGCATATGAGAAGATGATGGCTAGGAGCAAGAGGCAGATGGTGGCTTTGGGTGTTTTGGCACTGAAAATGAAAGCCTTAGTCATTTGGGTTGTCAAGTTTTGTATCTGTAGCAACAGAAAAGGCCTTAGGTATTAGAGAGAGATATTGTATTGTATTTTTTGATGGAGAAGGGAGTGGCCTGTATGAGTATATATAGCTTGATCTTGAAGAGTACTCTGTGAAAAGTGGAGCTGATGATATGGAGTTGTTGCATACCGATACCATATTTTGTAGGAGGAATTGTTTTAGTTGGAAAAAACCTAATCTCTTATATGATCAGCTTCTGTTGACTAAAAACTTAAATTTGGCATTATCTGTGTGGGATAAGTCTATTTATTTTTTTTCAAATGGAACACCCAAGTCATTTCATTCTGGTGGCACCAAATATATTACTATCAGTTCCAAAGATGCAATATTTAACTGGGAGTTTCTCTGCCTAATTGATTGCAAAAAAGCAATAGAATCACTTCAAGAATCTAGCAGAATTTCATTACCTAATGACTTGGGTTAATTTTTGTTGGGTAGGAGTAAACTTATTTCCAGCAGAACCTTAACTAAATGTCAATTAGTCTGCAAACACATGTGCTTACAGAAATTTATTCATACAATTCCTAGAGGGCCTGTAGTTCTTCTGATATTTCAAGGTATTAGCTCAAGAAGAATAAGACTAGGATATAATAAATTCCATTTAGGAACTAACTTTTTTTTGGTTAATTCTTCCATCTTTCTATATGTTTTACTTATTCTTCTATTCCAAACTAATTTCAATGAGAATGCATTGATGTTAATACTGATTTTCAGTGCATATTAGCGCCATTTGGGAACCCCTAAGAGATGGATTAAAAAGTTGCTTTAATCCCTCTTTAATAGGGTTCTCAAACTACGCCATTAAGGAGAATTCACATAACCTGGCAGAGAACATGTTACAGTCATATATCCATTTTTCAGTCTGCATAAAGTTGAATTGTGACATAATTTAAATTTAAACCGCTTTTTTCCTCTTTTTAACTTGAATCAAATAATGAAATATATCTTCATTGTGAATTTGAAGGTTTAAATTTGAATCATATCATATCATAGACAAACCTGACACTTGATGTGTCGGACACATATCTGTGTCTAACACTCATACCAGTAACATTATACATCCCCTAACGAGCAGTGAGCTTTTCCGATTTAATTAGGATCCACCATTTATGTCACAGTGAATCTATAGCTTTGTGCCCATGAATGAGGTTAACTGGTAAAGAACAGCTTCATATTAATTAGTTCATCCTTTTCTTAGCTTATTAGCATAATCCAATAAAACTGTTGTGAAAACTAAAGTTCAAAAGTCCATAATTATGGATGAAAATGGTGAATGCCAATTATCTTTCTGGAGCCCTCTCAGCAGTTCAATCTTAACAAATTGCAGAGGTAAAAAGGTCAAGCAAGGCTGTTCCATAATTATGGATGACAATGGTGAAAATGCATTGAAAAGTGCTGTAATCATCACCAAAGCCAATGACAGAAATATATTCGAAATTAATGGATATCATTCCATTTACTGTAAAAATCTTGATATTCTCACAAGGAAAATACTATAATTTCTGTATTTCTCTGATTTTTTTCAAGGAAAGAATCATAGCAACAAAAATCTGAATCTCAGTGCAGCATGACAGCAAGATCCTACTAACTCAGATAAACAGTGAACAAAAGAAGCTTGTTGCCGCCCTGATCTTCCCCTGTATCACTAGATTTAGTCTTTGCATCAACAGCCTTAACCGTTGCATATCCATTCGCACCATTATACTTCCCTATGCCACCAATAACAGAAATATGAGACTCATCCACATCCATCCGGTGCACCCCAAAAAATCTCAATCCATCTTTAAACTTATTTTTAGCGAAAAATGCAGTCATTGCCATCATATGTTTAGTCTCATTTTTCGAGTTAGTAGCAACATATACACCTTGTGCTTTTCCAACTAATAATACAGTTGAGCCATACCCCATGGTACCTTCAAATAATAAGTCCTCATCAATTGTTGTCACTGCCCCAAAATCCAACTCCTGAAGAGTAGCTCTGGCCGGAAAATATAGGCCAGTGTTAGACATATCAAACGTTTGGGTTGATAATCCAGTGACTGGAATATTCGTGTCGGATTCTGGTATTGGGATTCCTCCGTTAGGAGGGAAGAGGCCTAGTGGTTTAGGAAATGGTAGCTGATGACTAGTGACTTTAGTGGTTGCTGCAGGTTTTGATGAGGGGTGAGTCATATTGAGCACATCTTGCATTAGGAATGTGATTCTGTGGTGGTGGTGATGGCTTGGAGTTGGATTACCTAAGGTTCGAGCTGAGGATGGTTGGCTAATGATGGCCATGAAGAAGAATAACCACCAGGCTATGGTTACCGGTGAGGGGGGTTTGGCCATTTTCATATGAGTAGGTAATGTTCTGGTTTTTGCTTTTGGTTTACCAATTTTTCTTCATTTATAAATGTGAAAGAGCTTGAGAAATTGACTTAGGTTTGGTCTTAGTTGGAGTGGTTAATATGGTTTGGTAGTCATAAGCATCAACTCTTCTTTCCATTTTCTTTCTATTTTGGTTGAAAATTCTACATTGGATTAAGACATTTGTATTTTGTGTCATCTGGAAAAGATGGATTGTAGCTGCAAAACTCATACACTTGCACCTAATAATATTAGTAGATGGAGGAGATTTGGTTGCCACATATTGGGCCATGACGCCCGTATTGACCAAAAATGTAATTTCTGAGTTTCGATTATATGGCCCAATTCCGAGCATTGTAGGACTAATTATCAAGCCCAAGACAATAAGATATGGATCCTCTTCTTTTAAGGTTTTAAATTGTTTTCATGTAAAATGTATTCATTCTGTCTCAAAACCGGTTGTCCTTTGTCATTTTTTTACTTAAATTTAATTTTAATTATTATATATATATATATATATTATTTTAAAAATAAAAAATATATTTTTTAAAAACTTTTAAACTCTATTTATGCAATTAACGAAATAGTGACCGTGACAATCGTAATGAGTCAGATGGAATATTACAATGTAAAATCAATTATATATAAAATGAGTTTCATGTAAAATTATAATTTTTCAGTTAGGTTTTTTCTATTTGGTTGAAGTGTAAAAATAAATGAAGGAAAATGTAGAAAATAAATAAAGAGAGATAAAATAATGTAATATGTGAGAGAATTTTTAGGAAGATGAGAAAGTAGGTTCTTTTACGAGTCATTTTTCATTCACTTATAAAAATAACTTACAACAAAAAACTTCGTAAATCATTTTCTTTTAAAATGATAGTTTTTGGTGTAAAATTGTTTCCAATGTAAAACACTTTACAATCAATCAAACATGATGAAAATACCATTTTACATGAAAATCATTTTTCACCAATAATTTAATGGTAAAACAAACGGAACCTAAGAGTTCCACCCATTTGAGCCAATTGAAAGTGAAATAACTAAAATGACTGTAAATTCAAATTGTTTCATACAAAATATAAGGGTATTTTGATGATTCAATAAAAGTATGGATATAATTTTTTTAACTCAAAGTTTATTTTGATATAGAACTAATCGGAGTAAAAAAAAGTGCACACTAAATATCATTGAAAAGCTTTCGTCGAGACCTACGGAATAGGATCTGTTGTCGTCGCTCTCAGATACCTCATCATGAATTAAATGGATAATTTTGTAGATATAACACTTTCCCATGATATCGAAAAGTAAGATCAACACCGGACCCGATTTTGCATCGCCTACCCAGCCATTTTTTTGGGTCACCATTCAATATTGACAAGCAGCCGCATGTGCCAGTGTGTCCTTGAGTAAGTGTAGCTTCTCGATAATTTTTTAAATTTTAAAATATTCAATTTTTTTTAAAAAAATAGCTTTTTAGTCATAACGTATTTTGATCTAAAAAATTTGTGTTTTAATCTTAATGTTAGATTTAAATTTTAAATTATTTGAACAATCATTTCATCATGAAAAAATTAACCAAAATAGAGATGGATTAAATCCAAGCAGTAAACCGGTTTTTTCTAGTGAACCGGCCAATTTTTTTTTTTGGGACAAGAAGGAAAAAACATACTCGTTCTGATAAATTCTGGTGAATAGATCTCAGCCGTTAATTCTAGCAATGGCAGCAATGGCGGTAAAGAACTCAATTATCGCCTCACACACTAGGGTTTATGATCTGCTCTCTACTTCCTCTCACAGTTCTTCTTTCACTTAAAACACACAAAAATCGAAATCCAAAAGAGTTACTGAAATGAAAGTCCCCTAAAGCCAAGTCAATCAAAAGCACTAAAAAAGCCCCAAATCTCTCTCTCACACAAAACCCTATTTACCTTTCATTTCCTCTCCACTAAAACCCTAGCCCTAACTCTAGCTCACAAAATCATCAACCATGTATCTCTACAGTCTCACTCTGCAACAAGCCACCGGCATCCTCTGCGCCATCAACGGAAACTTCTCTGGCGGGAAGACCCAGGAGATCGTCGTCGCTCGCGGCAAGGTCCTCGATCTCCTGCGACCAGACGAGAACGGTAAGATCCAAACCTTACTCTCCGTTGAAGTCTTTGGTGTCATTAGATCCTTAGCTCAGTTTCGCTTAACTGGGGCGCAGAAGGACTACATCGTTGTCGGGTCCGATTCGGGTCGGATTGTCATCCTAGAGTACAATAAGGAGAAAAATGTTTTCGATAAAATACACCAAGAGACTTTCGGGAAGTCGGGTTGTCGCAGGATCGTTCCGGGTCAGTATTTGGCTGTTGACCCGAAAGGGAGGGCAGTTATGATAGGTGCTTGCGAGAAACAAAAGCTTGTCTATGTTTTGAATAGGGACACTGCTGCTAGGTTAACGATTTCGTCGCCGTTAGAGGCGCACAAATCACACACGATAAGTTATTCGATTTGTGGGGTGGATTGTGGGTTCGATAACCCAATTTTTGCTGCCATTGAGCTTGATTACTCGGAGGCGGATCAGGATTCAACGGGACAGGCAGCGAGTGAGGCCCAGAAGCATTTGACATTTTACGAGCTTGATTTAGGGCTCAACCATGTGTCTAGGAAGTGGTCGGAGCAGGTTGATAATGGTGCCAATATGCTTGTTAACGTGCCAGGAGGAGGGGATGGGCCCAGTGGGGTTTTGGTGTGCGCAGAGAACTTCGTGATTTATAAGAATCAGGGTCACCCGGATGTCCGGGCAGTGATTCCTAGGCGGGTAGATTTGCCTGCCGAACGTGGGGTTTTAATAGTTTCAGCTGCCACGCATAAGCAGAAGTCTATGTTCTTCTTTCTTTTGCAGACTGAGTATGGGGATATTTTTAAGGTTACTTTGGAACATGATAATGAGCGCGTCGCAGAGTTGAAGATTAAATATTTTGATACTATTCCTGTTACGGCTTCAATGTGTGTATTGAAGTCAGGGTTTTTATTTGCTGCCTCGGAGTTTGGGAATCATGCTTTGTATCAGTTCCAGGCGATAGGGGAGGAACCTGATGTGGAGTCGTCTTCTGCTACTTTGATGGAAACTGAAGAGGGTTTCCAGCCAGTGTTTTTCCAGCCTAGAGGACTTAAGAACCTCGTTAGGATTGACCAAGTTGAGAGCTTGATGCCAATAATGGACATGAAAGTCTCAAATCTTTTTGAGGAAGAAACCCCTCAGATATTTTCGCTTTGTGGACGTGGTCCTCGTTCTTCTCTAAGGATACTAAGGCCTGGTTTGGCCATTAGTGAGATGGCTGTGTCACAGCTTCCTGGTCTCCCTAGTGCAGTTTGGACTGTAAAAAAGAATGTCAATGATGAGTTTGATGCTTACATTGTTGTCTCTTTTACCAATGCCACTCTTGTGCTTTCAATTGGTGAAACAGTTGAAGAAGTTAGTGATAGTGGGTTTCTTGACACTACTCCCTCCCTTGCTGTTTCTTTGATCGGTGATGATTCTCTGATGCAAGTCCACCCAAATGGTATTCGACATATAAGGGAAGATGGGCGTATTAACGAGTGGAGAACTCCTGGAAAGAGGTCTATTGTTAAAGTTGGCTACAATAGACTTCAAGTGGTTATTGCACTAAGTGGAGGGGAGCTTATATATTTTGAAGTGGATATGACTGGCCAGCTGATGGAGGTGGAGAAGCATGAAATGTCTGGAGATGTGGCTTGCTTGGATATTGCTCCAGTTCCTGAAGGAAGACAAAGATCCCGTTTCCTTGCTGTTGGTTCTTATGATAACACCGTCCGTATTTTATCTTTGGATCCTGATGACTGTATGCAGATTCTCAGTGTGCAAAGTGTATCTTCACCTCCAGAATCCCTCCTTTTTCTTGAAGTTCAGGCATCAGTAGGTGGAGAGGATGGTGCTGATCACCCTGCTAGTCTTTTCCTTAATGCGGGTTTGCAGACTGGTGTTCTGTTCAGGACAGTGGTGGATATGGTGACAGGTCAGCTTTCTGATTCCCGTTCTCGATTTTTGGGGTTGAGGCCTCCAAAGTTATTCTCTGTCATTGTGAGAGGACGGCGTGCGATGCTTTGCTTGTCTAGTCGACCCTGGCTTGGTTATATTCACCAGGGACATTTCCAGTTAACACCCCTTTCTTATGAGACTCTTGAGTTTGCTGCCTCGTTTTCATCTGATCAATGTGCGGAAGGTGTTGTTGCTGTTGCCGGGGATGCATTGAGGATTTTTACTATCGAGCGACTTGGGGAATCATTTAATGAAACTGTAATTCCTTTAAGGTACACCCCGAGAAAGTTTGTTCTCCATCCCAAGAGGAAATTGTTGGTGATTATTGAGAGTGACCAGGGAGCGTTCACTGCAGAAGAGCGTGAAGCCGCAAGGAAAGAATGTTTTGACGCTGCTGGAATGGGGGAAAACGGAAATGCTAATGCGGAGCAGATGGAGAATGGTGGTGATGATGAGGATAAGGATGATCCCCTCTCTGATGAGCAGTATGGTTATCCAAAGACAGAGTCGGACAAGTGGGTTTCTTGCATAAGAGTTCTCGATCCAAGGACAGCTACTACAACTTGTCTCCTGGAACTTCAGGACAGTGAAGCTGCGTTCAGTGTATGCACTGTGAATTTCCATGATAAGGAGTACGGTACTCTTTTAGCTGTTGGTACAGCCAAGGGACTGCAGTTTTGGCCCAAAAGAAGTTTAGTAGCTGGGTTCATTCATATCTATAGGTTTCTGGAAGATGGAAAATCCCTTGAACTTCTGCACAAGACACAAGTGGAAGGTGTTCCTCTTGCTTTATGCCAGTTTCAGGGAAGATTACTTGCTGGAATAGGACCTGTCCTTAGGTTATATGACTTAGGGAAAAGGAGATTGCTTAGAAAATGTGAAAATAAGCTGTTCCCTAACACTATCGTCTCCATTAACACTTACCGTGATCGGATTTATGTAGGTGATGTTCAAGAGGTATGTATTCTGAACATGTTGGCTTTAAGGTGACTTAATATTAAGAGATACAGTTTATAGATGATCTTCCACAATCCTTGGCATGATGTTTATAAAGTTATTGACAAACATTCATAATACGAGACAAATAGTCAATTACTAGAATGAATTAATGATTTTATGCATCCCAGTTGGTAAATCTAAAGTCCAGATGAAGCATGTATAAGTAAATTTTTTTATTGAAGCGTCTAATGGTTATATATATAGCTGCTCCTCTGCATAGAGCTTCCTAGGAAAACATTTTGTTAACAAGAATTTTTCTTATTGAACATCTTTATATTTTAAAACCTTTCAAGAATTATTAAGTCTACAAAACAACAGTTATTAGTCTGTTGGATGAGTAATCATGAAGGAAAGTGAGGAAGCTTTAATAAGCAGTTAAGATAGGAGAATAAGGAGATTCTTATAAGTAATCCAAGCAAATATTTTGCTTTCTTGGATACAGTACATATTAGAGATGCAGATAGCATGGCTATGATCTACAATAGGTAGAAGTCAGGCTTGTACTCGTTCGCTGACAGCATTGTTAGATATTAACATACGATACTGTGTGTTGGCTGATTAGCCAAATGTTTTATCAGGTAGACAGATATGTTGGAATTTATAATTGCTGGTCCTGGTCTTTTATTTGCTGTTTGTGTGCAAACTATAGACTGAGATATAAGATTTCCTCCCTTCTTTCGAACATTTTTCTACAAGTAAATTTCTTACTTTTTTCTTTTTTGGTTTTTGCGTTTCAGTAATATATATGCTGATTATACTTGTTTTGTTAACTTCTTGGCAGTCATTCCATTTTTGCAAGTATAGACGGGACGAAAATCAACTGTATATATTTGCGGATGATTGTGTCCCAAGATGGCTTACTGCAGCATACCACATCGATTTCGATACAATGGCAGGTGCGGACAAGTTTGGGAATTTCTATTTTGTGCGGTTACCACAGGATGTGTCAGATGAGGTAGAAGAAGATCCAACTGGTGGGAAGATTAAGTGGGAGCAGGGGAAGCTTAATGGAGCACCCAACAAGGTAGAGGAGATAGTACAGTTTCATGTTGGCGATGTGGTTACTTGCTTGCAGAAAGCATCTTTGATCCCAGGTGGATCGGAGTGCATCATTTATGGAACAGTCATGGGGAGCTTGGGGGCATTGCATGCGTTCACCTCTCGTGATGATGTTGACTTCTTTTCACATCTAGAGATGCATTTGAGGCAGGAACACCCACCTTTATGTGGAAGAGATCATATGGCTTATAGATCCGCTTATTTTCCTGTCAAGGTAAAATCATTTGATTGTCACTTAAACAATGATTTCAAATACAAAAAAATGGTATCATTTCGAAAACCTTTGTCACTTGAAATAGGTGTTGCAATTCTACAATTATAGGATGAGAGGGTTTAAATCATTTACTTGAATCAAACTTGTAAATTTAGCATTATTGATGCAATCACACCATTGCCATCATCATTATTTTTTCCATCTCATGTAATAACAAATGATTAATTATCAATTTTTGAAATAATTCGAATCCCATACTGTCCAAAAGGCAGGTTGCTTTGTGCCTTTTATGCTTAGGAAATGATGTCAATTGATTTCATTTTTTTGGCATTTCTAAATGCTTATAATCAACCGGGTTTGTGCTAGTGAAGGTTCCAGTTCTAAACCCTTTCAACTGGAGCTTTTCTTAGCTGTTGTTGAAACAGCTACTAATTGTTTTGTCATGAGTAGAGCTTTAAAATTGTTCTTTCATTGTTTTTACAATTTTTTTTGGTTCTGATAGTTATAGTTTATAATTTTGGTAGCCTTGCTGAACACTGCAATAATTTTCCAGGATGTGATAGACGGCGATCTTTGTGAGCAGTTCCCAACACTACCACTGGACTTACAAAGAAAAATAGCTGATGAATTGGATAGAACCCCTGGGGAAATATTGAAAAAACTTGAAGAAGTTCGAAACAAGATAATTTGATAAAGCAGCAGTATGAAGGTGATTCCTCCCTCCCTCCCTCCCTCCCTCTATCTATTATTGTACTTCTGATTAATCAATCTCTCGCTGTCTCTCTTTGATATGCTATTAGTTACTGTGGTTCCTTCCATAGTTGTTAAAGGCGTAAGGCGCACTAAGGTGCAACAGGCCTGGGACCTATGCACAAGGCATAGTTGAGCACCGGTGGAAGGCAATGCCCACATTTTTATGAAATGTTAAAGTGTAAGTTACGTGTAAAATGGGATATTATAGGTTTTCACTTTGGATATAAACTATCACTAACATTTGAATGCAAACACACTAAAGACAAACTAGATCACCAGTACCAAGAGATTACCAACTACCTAGCATAGTTCTAGTGTTCAACACAGCCCCGTCAAAGAATAAAAATGGAAAAGATGTTAGTCTTTCTATGCTTTTCATCCTAAATTACTTTTCCTAATTGTGAATTGAACAATGATATTACTGGTGGACTCTGCTGCTGTTTGAAAACATAAACCTTGACTTCTTTACTTTTTCCCCCTTGCTGTTTTGGTTGCCGCTGTCAATCTTCATATGTACCAAGTAAAAGTAAGAAGCGGCAAAAATGATTACTGGTTCTTAGTTGTCGCTCGATTCTGAATGAGAACTGAGTGTGATAATCAAGATGCATTTTTTTCAAATGATCACAGTTCTAGGAACATCAAGCTTGTTCAAATTCTTTGAGTTTTTCTTCATTGATTTGCAGTTCTGTGTCTAGTTTGCTGTGTTCCTTGAATAAATCTTCTACTTGATAAGTAATCATGCACATTACTGGATCTCTTTGATTTCGTGTGCTTGTACATAAGCTATGTGAAGAGATGTGCTTGATCTAAAAATCAAATTTGTAATCCTTCTGTATGGCATTTTCATCTCTTCCTTTTTCTCACAGTGCATTGGGGTGTGTGGTGCCTTTTATCAAATTCTGTATAAAATATTGATTTAACTTTTACCCCCTTTTTGTTGAGTGCTAAAGGAAATTGTCAGTGAAAATGCAACAAATAATGACTGAGCTATACAATATTTGTTTTCTTGTAGTTTCAAATTTCTTTTATTAAGGTCTAATACGTTTAATTTCCACGTATTACTGCGTGTATTTTCAATTGGGCTATGTCTTGATCATCAAATAAGATTGTGCATTTGTATTTGTAAATAATAATAATTCTAAAGGTTTGATTCAATCCTGGAACGATGCTTATTGATGCGAATGATGCTCACAGAGAATTGAATCTTGTGTGTGCAGATCATTGTACTGTTGTTATCAGCAATGGTTAGTGCTAATTGCAGTTACACTAGCAAGGCGAAGCAAATAGCGGGGAGGCACAAGATGGAAGTTAATGTTAAAATTATTGTGGGTAAAAGTTAAATGATATTGAAAGGCCTCTGGATGTTATTTTATGTTGTAATTAGATTAAATTAATTTTGACATGTTATTTCTTGTGGATTTGACGTTGTAATTCCTTTTACCAAAAGAATCGAAAAAGGGAAGAAAAAAAATGATGATGCTGTTCTCTGCTCCTTCTCCTCCCCTCTCTCAGAGCTATCAGTGAATGAGCCACTTGTTCTTTTATGAAATCAGTTGTCAATGATTTTGAAATGAATGAATCAGTCATTGAAGAGTTTGTATTTACATGCTTTGATGAATGATCACATCTCCACTAAGCACAATGATTTGAAAATCAGAGCTTACTATCATAACTTTGTTGAGACCTCTCCAAATTATCATTTTTAGTCTTTAGCTCTTCTAACCTTTCATTTCCTTGTGTGTTTCTCTGCTCTAGCCAATGAATAATGTCAGCAAAAACGATTTCAATATTGTGTGGTGTTTCCCCGTATAGTAGACCATGCCACATGCCTGGATACAACTTGAAGGTCTTGTCTGTGCTTGAAGCCTTATCGTAGAGTTCCTTGCTAACATTTTTATCAGTCACTTTGTCTTCCTCGCCATGGAGGATTAAAAAGGGTAATGAGACCTGATTCAAACAAATCATCAGTTGTTCGTTTTGTGAGAATAAGTAAACATGAAGAATAAAAAAATGGGGGAGAGGAATATAACCTCATGAAGTCGCTGCTCAAGTTCCTTGCTAACCCTGAGAAGTTCATAGCCGGTTTTCAAGCGAGGACGCTCTTTATAGCAGTAAGGGTTTGCCCTAATCTGTTACAAAGCAAATACCATCTGCTTTGGTAAGAGTTGAAGCTATGTATAATTAAATTCTAAAGATGGAAGTACCTGTTCCCTTATGTGAGGCTCTTTAAAAGCAGCATCTATGATATCGTGAGCAACGATGATTTTCCATGTTGGAATGAAATAGCAAATCTTTTGCAGAAAAGACATCACCAGTTGAGGTGGCTTTATATCATCTGCAATCTGTACAACAACAATGACACCGATCCAGAATTTTTTATTATTAGAGCCGAATTTATTAAAACATATTTATATATAAATTTGAGAGAAAATATAAATATAATTTTATAAAACACATATTTATACATAGAGATAGAGAGTAACATAGTACATTTTCTCTTGTGCAAAGCTTCTTTAGAAAGCTTGGTGGCGTGTTCACCAGAGGCAAAACCGCCATACCGTGGTTGGGTAAGTAGATTGATCGCAAGATCTGTGCACGGGATGACTAAAGCTAATGAACCAAGGAAAGATGGAAGAGGGAAAACGGAAACGAGAGCGAGGAAGGATCTTGAGGCGGGGGAGGGGACATTGCCACTGTGTGCGGAGAGGGGTTTAGGGTTTTGTTGTTTGGGAAAAAAGAAGAGAAAATAGAAGTGGAGAGGAAGGGGACCTGAGAGAAGAGAAAGTGTGGGTTTTAGAGAAGAGAGGGAGAGTGCAAAGAGATGGAGAGCTATTCGTAGAAAAGAGAGAGAGGACTGTCGCAGAGAAGATAAAGATGGGTTGAAGAAGTCTTTAATGATAATGAAAACCCAAAAGTGTTTTTTGAAAACAACTCCAAGCTGTTTTGTAAGAGTAGTGTTTCAAAAGAGATCTTTTGAAAATAATTTTTAAAATTTGGTAGCCAAATAACTTCTTAGATTTTGAAAACTGTTTTTCAATTTTTGAAAATCCAAAACTCTTTTTGAAAAGAGTATCCAAACATACCCTAGGGTTTTGGGGATTTCAGTAAGGGTACCTACTCTCACGGTACTCCAAATGGATATGTCTTTGATGATAATCAAATCATATTATGTATTTCTTTTACAATAGATTAATTATTGCGTTTCATAGTATAAAATAAAGATCATAATTTTCACTATTTGAAAATTAAAATGAAGTTAAATTAATAGTGAGATTGAATATCACATCATTAAATAAAAAATATTTAATTTTAAATTTTTCAATGTGACATTAAATTTCTCCACGAATTTGACATTTATTTCAATTTTAAATGAAAAAAATGGTAAATAAAAGCTTGAAAAAGTCATGTACCGGATCCAAAGGACTAAATGTCATTTTCACTTGGAACTGGTATGTGACAAGGAGAAGAAAGAGAAGATACAAATACAATTAAGAAATCGTAAAAAGACATATATAACCTTACACATGGGTGCAACAAAGACTGCACCATCCCAATATTGAGGCTTCTTTCTGTGCAACAGAAGAGCCACTGCTCCTCCCATGGACTCCCCTACCAAGTATCTCTGCTTCCCATTATTCTCCTCCCTCTCTGAATAACAAAAGAAAAAAATATTATGAAAATATCAATATCAAAGTTAGTGAATTTATTAATTATTATAAAGAAAAAAATGAAAACATTGTCTCATAGTAATAAAAATAAATTTTGGGAAAAAAAATAAATCGACCATTGAAATTTCACTGATGTGTGTCAATTTGTCTCTAAACGTTCTGTTTTAATTAAATCGGATGTTTTGACCAAATCTATGCATTATATGCAGTCCATCCTACGTCAATTTTAATGAACGGATCTGGATAAAAAATTTAATTGAACCGAAACAAAAAGTATAAAGGTAAATTAACACTCATTGAAAATTAACGATTAAAACTTTGGGGATAAATTTATTTTTTCCCTAAATTTTTCTATGCATGATAAATTGTAAGGATATTAAGTGTTCGTCTGGCCTAGCTGTTTCTTGTGAGTTTTGGCAAAATATTTACCAAAAGTTTGTTTTTTTATTTTTGGTTAAAGCAATTAAAACTCACCACATATGTTTGTAAAATGAACAGAGCAATCATCAACAAGATCATCAAAGTTATTGACATAGGCACCAAGACCATCTGATTTTCCATGGCCTTCATAATCCATCCCATAAACTGCAAAACCTGCATTTACAAGCCTGATTGCAGTACCTGAATAAATACAGCATCCATTAAATTTTTAAAATGGTTTCGTTTTTCTTTTTCGATTTTTAGATCTTGGTATTTATTTTTGAAAAATTTTAAATATAAAGTGTCGCACACGGATACTCACTGTTCATGGTGATGCTGCATTCCATGGCATAACCATGGCAAATGAAGATCAAGGCTTTTGGTTCTTTTTGATTCATTGGAATCCATTTACATGTGAAAAGTCTCAATCCTCGAGAATTCACAATAAATTCCTGTATTGAAAAAATAAAAGATTAAAATTGTATTATCGACCATAATTCGATAAAACATAGAGAAAAAAAACTTGTATTATTAATTAATTTTCAAATATATATATATATATTGAGATAACCTCATCATATCTGACATTATCAATCACAAGCGCCTGAAAACATTAAACCAAAAACAGAAACAGATAGTAAGATATAAGAGATAAGAGGGATAGAAATACACAGAGACACGGAGACAAACCATGAAGAAGATGAAGTTTCAGTTTCTACGAAACAATTTTGTTTAGTCTGGATCCATGAAAAATACATAACATAAAGATCCATCTCACCATTGAATAAAAATAAAATATCTTTTTTCTCTCTCATTTTTCATATTATTTAATAATGAGGTGGATTTTTATGTGGTGTATCTTTACTAGATAAAAACTTCTTCAATTTATAAATTAGTGGAGTTTGACGACAGAGATCTTATATTATTAGCTTACATTTACATGTATAAATATAGAAATGTTAGAATTGTACATTGCTATTTTTGCTGCCACCTCACTTGTGAGGAAAAAACCATTAAGCCACCTTTTAATTACAATTTTTATTACAGAGCACTGCTATACATATCATCACTTTCAATTATTATTTTTGAATTTTTGAAAGTTGTCTAATAATTTTTAAAAAATCAATCACCAGTAGTTTATGTGTTTTACCAATTTTTTTTAGTAAAGTTTATGAGCATATGTTGGAATTAGTGATCCATTTTGATGGTAAACATATTTTTACTGTTTATTACGTGATAAATAACATAATAATGACTGAAAAGAGATTTGAGAGATTGTAAATATGTATTTTATTCAATGAATAATTGAGAATACAATGATGGGTATATATTCTAATAAATTTGATTTAAACAAAGTTGCTAAAATTGAGCTAAAAAAAGAATCCAAACATGACCCTAATATAGAAAAGGAAACAAAAAATTACATAGGCGTTGATACGGATAAAAGATGCTAATCAATGACATGAAGACACGTGGACAACTTCCCCTAATAGAATGAAGACACGTGGACAGACCCTCTCCAATATACATGATGACACATGGACAAACTCCTCGCCAGTAGCGTGAAGACACATGGACAACTTCCCCCAGTTGCATGAAGACATGTGGACGGACCCTCTCTAATAAATTGATAACCCATGGACAAGTAGTTAACAACTCCACTTTCACTCACAATTTCCCATGTTCCAGGCTGCAAGCATAAATTAAGGGATTATCATTCCCATACACCCCCTCACAAACCTGTAAGCATGATTCCAGGGATCACAGCTATCCGTGGGCACTCGACCATACTTGCTAACAGAGAGACGGGATCTCCGGGATTGCCCCGTCCCGACCACATGGGCAACCTCACCTCCAAAACACTATAAAAGGGTCAAGGTATGCAAGCACGATTCATCTTTAATTTTAAGCTCATTACTGACAACACTAGTATCGTAATTCCCTCAATTTCTCCAAAACCCTACACTGACAAGAGTGTCAGAGTGTCCTCGACGACCTCCCCTCCCCTTTCCTCCTTCGACTCTCTAGTTCACCCCTATCTTATTGTGCAAGCCATCAAAGTACTTATCTCCAGCTCAACAACCTATTTTAGGCATCAACAGATTGGCGCAGTCCGTGGGAAACCATCATCTCTCACTAACAGTGAAAGCAAAGAAATCCAAAGAACTCATCTGTTGTCATGCCTCCAAGAAATACCACAAAAAATATCGGCAAAAGAGCAGTCGGGGCCAACACCACACCCACACAGAACAACGCACATAGCCAATGGTTCAGGTCCCGCTAAATCCGAACGAAGATCCTCAGGTGTCGACCCACAGCCCTTTCCTGGGACCCAATGCCCGCGCCACACGGAGGTTAGCCCACTGGAAAATCTCCAAGGGGTCACCGCAACACATCCCACTATGCCCATGCTCCAAGTGCAGTTCGTGGAACTCTCACGCCAGGTAACTGACCTCGCCGCCAAAGTCTGCAGAGGGGCTCGCCAGCCTTCCCCCACGCATTCTCGATACAACCCTGGACGCACGAGCCCTATCAACCGAGGCCTCCCCATCGACAACTATTACACGATGGAATCATCGCTGCCTCACACCGTCAAATCCAAAGGGAGCCCCTCCTCTAGGAGCAACCTAGGCCTCGACAAGCGGATCGAAGAAATGGAGGAACGATTCAACAAAGCACTCAAGAACTAAAACCACAGTTTCCTAGGTGAGCTCAACGTTCATGACCCGCCCTTCACTCAAGAAGTCCTCGAAGCCCTGCTCCTGCCAAACTTCCAAATGCCCCAGATCAAACCTTATGACGGTTCAGCAGACCCCTTGGATCATCTTTAACACTATAAGACTACCATGACGCTATATTGACATTCTTATCCTTTAATGTGCCGAGCATTCCCCCTAATACTCGAAAGAGCAACTGAAACTTGGTACTCTCGTCTGAAACCAATGAGCATTAGTACTTTTAAAAAGCT
Source organism: Bretschneidera sinensis (assembly GCA_023935145.1). Taxonomy (NCBI): domain Eukaryota; kingdom Viridiplantae; phylum Streptophyta; class Magnoliopsida; order Brassicales; family Akaniaceae; genus Bretschneidera; species Bretschneidera sinensis. Next base: position 60,405,862 of record CM043698.1, on the reverse strand, counting down.
GAGTTATGCCTTTGCATCCCACTTCCTAAGCAAAAAAGGACCTAAGAAGACCTTATATTCACTGTTCAACATCATCCAACTCCAAGGAGAGAGACTTCGGGCTTACATTTCGAGGTTCAACGTCGCTGCTTGGGAGATCTCTGACCTCAACCCCAACGTCCAGATGCTAGCATTCAAGAATGGACTGAGGTCCGAAATCTTTAGCTCCAAGCTCACTAGGCGACCACCCAACAACATGAATGATATTTTGGCCCGAGTCGAGAAGTACATGCTGGCAGAAGATGATCAAGCCTTTCAGAGAGAACGAGAAGGGGACATAGAGAAGAACTAAAAAAGACTCTGCCAACCGTCGCCATGAACTGACCAAGTGACCTTTTCGCGAAAACAAGCATATTTGAGAGCTTTACTCCCCTTAATGCATCCAGAACCAACGTCCTGATGCAACCCCATGGCAAGGCGATCCTTTAAAGGCCTCCAAGTCCGTTGCACCTCAGCGGGAATCAAAGCAAGTGGTTCCATTTCCACAGAAATCATGGGCACTATGCCGATGAGTGCTTAGCTCTAAAGTACCAAATCGAAGCCCTTAGCAGCAGAGGGCAGTTAAAGGAGTTCACCAAGCCACGACGAGAAGAAATGCCTGAATGAAGTTGAAGAAGTCTTAAGCGTCCACCCAGTCGAAACCAGACATACCAAGCCCATCGGAGAAGCCCGTAGCTAAACCAGGAAGGGCTCAACCAGAGAGGCCCAGAGACCACCACAACCAAGATCATCAAAACTATCTGCGGAGGCCCCGCCGTCAGGGGTACCTTAGTGACCAACGGAAAGACTTATGCTAGGTCTGTGGTGTCAGTCAATGGGCCCCATAAACACAAAAAAACAAACCAAACGATCTCTTTCACAGACGACGATCTGGAGGGGGTACAGACCCTACATGACGACGCCGTAATGGTTTCTCTCCTTGTGGCCAACCACAATGTCAGACACATCCTGGTCAATAACAGAAGCTTGACCGACATCTTTTTTTACGACATGTTCTAAAAAATGTAGTTGCAAGACGCTCAGTTGGAACCAATGTCCACTCCACTCTACGACTTCTCAAGGGGCCTGATGTTCGCCGAAGACAGCATAGTCCTCCCTATCACCGTATGGATAGACCCGTAAACAACCACTGTACAAGTTGTTTTTTCAAGTGGTCAAGCAACCGTCGTTCTACAACATGATCCTCGGCAGACCCACCCTCAATAAACTCAAAACGGTTGTCTCCACCTACAATTTAAAAATAAAGTTCCCCACCGACGATGGGATAGGTGAAGTAAAAAAAACCAATAAGTCTCCAAGTCTTGCTACTTAAATGTCATGATAAGAGGAAAAAGGTCGGAGGCCCTCCCTCTCGAGGTCAAAGACTTTAGGGATGAAGTAAGAGCTCCCAAAGGCCAGCCTATGGAATAATTGACCACATTCTTCCTTAGTGAAGACGTCTCTCCAAGTCTTGTTACTTAAATTTTATGTCATATTTATTAAATTACTTCTTTACCCTTACTTTATGAATACAAGTATTACAGACTGCACATCGCCAACTCTTCGTTATTATAAAAGACCTCCACGTCCATAGACGCGGCCACCATGGCGCTCATTATCTCCTGCTCACGAATCAGAATGCTCGGTTTCTTACATTTTCCTGCCCAATCTAAACTCCACATAAACGGAACCCCGAAACCCCCCTCGCCCTAGATGAAGAAGAATGACTTCTTCCACCTTTTAATTGAAGATGGCGCATTCTTTAGCAACCTTCTCTTTGCTCGTGAACTAATCACGACCCATCCTGTCTGGCCGTGCTTGTTTAACTGGAAATGGGCCTTGAAAACATTGAGACTCATCAGTCCCCTCACCTCCGTACAGATATAGATAAAGGCCATGATCAGTCGTACCTAGTTCAGTACCAACTGGCACAGTGCTATATCAAAATGCCATAGCACAGCGCAAAGGAAGAAGTGGAGCGAAAACGAAGCCCGACTTTTATGTGCTGCTCGTACACATATAGTTCGTAGGGCATGCAACTCGGAAGTGCATCACAAGCCTTCTCTTCCACCCTAGTTGGCTTGAGGGTGTACTCCCCTAGAATACAATACGCCCTTCGGATCATCTCAAGATCCTCCTCCTTAATTTGGCTAAGAACAGCATTCGCAACGAACTCCCATTATTCCCTCTCTTCCACAACCAAATTCCCCTTAATCTCAGTCAGGATGTCATCCACTTCGTTCTCACTCCTAGAGGAGAAGTCATCTTCATACTCTTGCACCACTGCTATATAGGGCACTATAGCTAGTGGCCCCTCCCTAACCTCGGCGCCTTCCGATGTCTTACTTTTGGAAGAGGACGAGTTTGACCTCGTCTCCCCAGATGTGTTACTACCACTACAACTACTGAACCTATCGTGCAAACTATCTACTGAAGACATGAGAAATGGGTAGAGGAGACTCAACTAAAGTGTAAATAGCCCGAGAACTTCCTCCTCAGTCGAATGCCACGACATCTCTCTAACTCCGAGCACCTTTGAACCTCGAGACGACTATGAAGCAACCTCTCACCAAGGTGGACTACGAAGAAAAGACAACTACAAAACAATCTCTCATCAAAATCAAAATTTCGAGCACTCTCAAGCTTTAGGACAAATCCGAGGGCTCTCAATCTTTCTCTATGAAAAATTGCAAGTAGAGTGGAGTGAAGAGATATGAGGAGCAAAACACCCTTATATAGGAGAAAATACATGATGAACGAGGCAATTTAAACCTAACTGGTGGGAAGACATGACTTTCAAAATACCCGATGCCACTTTTACGCTCTCCAAGGACCCCCAGTCGCAAATGACGTGATGTTTGGCTCGCTCGAGGCACCGTTATGTTCCCCAAAGGAGTAAAACATTAATGAGTGCCACCATTTTTACTCTGGACAGTTACACACATTAAATGGCCCAAATAGGCCATGTGTAACGAAAGTTCTTGAAAATAGTTTAAAGATTTTTCCCTTTTGAGCCTAAAAAATGATTACCCAAAGCCCAAACACAAGAGCACTCTTCTTGGGCCTAAAAGGCAAAAAGCCCAAGAGTCAACCAAAAACACCAATAGAAAACGCCCAAGTTCCACTAAGAGCTTCAAAGCTTAGACCAACGTCTCCAAGGTCGAGCATATTGACTGCTCCACATATGCTCAGACCAACATCTCCAAAGCCGAACATATTAACTGCTCCTCATATGCTCGGACCAACGTCGCCAAGGCCAAGCATATTGATCGCTCTTCATATGCTCAGACCAACACCTTCAAGACTGAGTATATTGATAGCTCCTCATATGCTCGGCCCAATATAGTCAAGGCCAAGCATATTGACCGCTCCTCATATGCTTGGACAAACGTCTCCAAGGTCGAGCATATTGAATGTTCTTTATATGCTCGCACCAACGTCTCCAAAATCAAGCATATTGGCTAATCCTCATACGCTTGGACCAATGTCTCCAAAGCCGTCCATATTGATTGCTCTTCATATGCTCGGACCAACGTCTCAAAGGCCGAGCATATTGAGCATATTGATTGCTCTTCATATGCTCGGACCAACGTCTCCAAGACCGAGCATATTGACTGCTCCTCATATGCTCAGACCAACGTCTCTAAGACAGAGCATATTGACTGCTTCTCTTATGCTCGGACTCATATACTCGAACCAACGTCTCCAAAGCTGAGCATATTAACAGCTCCTCATATGCTCCGATCAACGTCTCCAAGGCCGAGTATATTGATAGCTCCTCATATGCTCCGACCGACGTCTTCAAGGTCGAGCATATTGATAGATCCTCATATGTTCGGACCAACGTCTCTAAGGTCGAGCATATTGATTGCCCCTCATATTCTTGGACCAACGTCTCCAAATCTGAGCATATTGACCACTCCTCATATGCTCGGACCAACATCTCCAAGACCGAGTATATTGACTGCTCCTCATTTTCTTGGACCAACGTCTCCAAAGCCGAGCATAATGATCACTCCACATTTGCTCGGACAAAATTCGTCAAGGCTGAGTATATTAACTGCTCCTCATATGCTCGGACCAATGTCTCCAAGGCCGAGCATATTGATCGCTCCTCATATGCGCGGACCAACGTCTCCAAGGCTGAGCATATTTACCGCTCCTCATATGCTTGGACCAACGTCTCTAAGGCCAAGCATATTGACTGCTCCTCATATGCTTGGACCAACATCGCCAAAGCCAAACATATTGACTTCTCCTTATATGCTTAAACAAAGGTTGCCAAGTTCGAGCATATTAACTGCTCCTCATATGCTTGGACCAACGTCGTCAAGACCGAGCATATTGACTGCTCCTCATATACTCAGACCAACGTCGCCAAGGTCGAGCATGTTGACTGCTTCTCATATGCTCGGACCAACGTCTCCAAAGTCGAGTGTATTGATCGCTCCTCATATGCTAGGACCAATGTCTCCAAGGCCGAGCATATTGATCGCTCTTTATATACTCGGACCAAAGTCTCCAAGGCCGAGCATATTGACCGTTCTTCATATTCTGGGACTAACATCTCTACGGTCGAGCATATTGACCGCTCCTCATATGCTCGGACCAACGTCTCCAAAGCGGAGCATATTGACCGCTCCTCATATTCTCGGATCAAAGTCTCCAAGGTGGAGTATATTGACCGCTCCTCATATGCTCGGACCAATGTCACCAAGGCCGAGAATATTGGCTGACCCTCATATGCTCAGACCAGCATCGCCAAGGCTGAGCATATTGATTACTCCTCATATGCTTGGACCAACGTCGCCAAGGCCGAGCATATTGATTACTCCTCATATGCTCGGACCAACGTCGCCAAGGCCGAGCATATTGACTGTTACTCATATGCTCAGACCAACGTCATCAAGGTCGAGCATATTGACTGCTCCTCATATGCTCGGATCCAACCTCTTCAAGGGTGAGCATATTGACTGCTCCTCGTATACTCGGACAAACGTCGCTAAGGCCGAGCATATTGACTGGTCCTTATATGCTCAAACCAACGTCTCAAAAGCCGAGTATATTGACTGTTACTTATATGCTCGGACCAACATCGTCAAGGCCAAGCATATTGACTGCTCCCCATATGTTTGGACCAACGTCTCCAAAGCCGACCATATTAACTGCTCCTCATAAGATCGGACCAACATCGTTAAGACCGAGCATATTAACCGCTCCTCATATGCTCAGACCAATGTCTCTAAGGCCGAGCATATTGACTGCTCGTCATATGCTCGGACCAACGTCTCAAAGGCCTGGCATATTGACTGTTCGTCATGTGCTCGGACCAAAGTCATCAAGGCCAAGCATATTGACCGCTCGTCACATGCTCGGACCAACGTCTCCAAGGCCGAGCATAATGACTACTCCTCATATGTTTGGACCAAAGTCCCTAAAACCGAGCCCTATCATACTTCCTTAGAGCACATAAATGCACTCGAGGAAGTGAGGGACCTCTGATACGGATAAAATATGCGAACCAATGACATGAAGGCATGTGGATAACTTCCCCCAGTAGCATGAAGACATGTGGATGGACCCTCTCCAATAAACATGATGACGTATGGACAAACTCCCCGCTAGTTGTGCGAAGACACGTGGACAATTCCTAGCCTGTAGCGTGAAGACACTTGGACAACTTCCCCCAATAGCATGACGACACGTGCACGGACCCTCTCCAATAAATTGATAACACGTGGACAAGCAGTTAACAACTCCACTGTCACTCAAAATCTCCCCTATTCTAGGCTGCAAGCATAAATTAAGTGATTACCATTCCGAGACACCCCCGCACAGACCTATAAGCATGATTCCAGGGATCACAGCCACCCCTGGGCATCCGGCCATACTTGCTAACAGAGGGACGGGATCTCCAGGATTGCCCCGTCTCGACTACGTGGGAAACCTCACCTCCAAAACACTATGAAAGGGCCAAGTTATGCAAGCACGATTCATCTTCAATTTCAAGCTCATTACTGACAACGCTAGTATCATAATTCCCTCCATTTCTTCAAAACCCTACACTGACAAAAGCGTCAGAGTTTTGTCTGAGGCCTCCCCCCCCCCCCCCCCCCCCTTCTTCCTCCGGCGACTCTCTAGTTCACCCCTATCTTCTTGTGCAGGCCATCAAAGTACCGACCTGCAGCTTAGCAACCTATTTTAGGCATCAACAGGCGTGGTTTGGATAATACTTTAAGTGAAGATTAAAGCAACTTTTATTAAGGTTGAATGAAGATTTAAGTGAATTTAGGAGACCTTACGGCCTTGCTTGAAAAGTTGCTTAAATGCAACTTAAATCACTAAAATCAACTCTTAAACATCGCTAAAATCTTAACCTAACCGAGGCCTATATATACCCGGCCATCATTGTATTCTCAATTATTCATTAAATAATACACAGGTTTACAATCTTTCAATTCATTTTTCATGGAATCAGAGCCATTGCTCTACTAATAATTTTTTGGGATGCACTGAATGTTGTTTTAGTTTCTTTTGTTTGAGGGCACAAGTTGGGTTTCCCAGTTCCATTTGCCTCTAGAATTTGTTTGATGTATTATAAGGTGCTTCTTTGGCACATCTACACAATCTGCTTTTCACTTGTCAGTCTTGAAGTTGGAGTGGATTTCCAGTGCTGATCCACACTGTAATGTGCATTAAATAAGGGAACAAATTTGGAAGATGGACTGAGCCATTAGAAATTATATCCCCAGCCTTCTTTATATTTATATTTTTTTTTTCTTTTTTGTGGTTTCTCTTGTTTGCGTTGTGAATGCTGATAATTTTTCTACGATAAATTAGGACTGTCGATGATGAGGCATATAAAATTTTTATCCCTCCTGTTGTTGGATAGTATTTACGTAGGTGGATCTTCTTCCTTTGTACTTTAGGGTTGCAACTGTTGTTTCCTTTTGTCACGGACTCACAGTAGTGAAGATTTCAGTCATTATGTACCTGTTTGATAATAGTTTCACTTGTAGAATGTTTTTATGGTGAAGTAGTAATTGAGATACAGTTTGGGAAAAATATTTTGTTGTCATATTGTCTTATTTGTTGGCCCGAAAGGAAAATCTGTTCTTAAGTTTGAAATTGAAACTTTTTACTTGGGGTTGTACCTTTCGTAAATACATCAGGGTTTTGCATTATATTCATATGATTAAAACTTAAAAATTAATTTTCTGATCCTTAGCCTGGCCCAGTGGTTATTTTTTTTATCATTGGCAAAATTCACTTTTTCACCTACGGTTTAGCCAGGTCCGTTTAAATGTTTATTTTGTGGCTCGAAGTATGTCATGATGGAGTTTTCTATGGAGAGCATGTAGAGAGGAATCGGTATCATGATTAAAGAATTACCGAAGAACAGGGAGATATTCTTCTGTTAGCGTGCAATGTACCTGCACTTTTTCAGGTGTATGCACAATGCACGTGTGGTGTGCACAATGCGTGCGGGCTTTATGTTTCTTGAGGACTAATTTCAAATATCTTCCTCTTTACTTGAAAGTTGTAACTAGCTTTTAAGGTTGATTATAGGTCTCTTATAAAAAGTCGTATTTACCTATGTATTATATCGGATCAGGCTTAAGATCATCTCTGAAGTCAAGTTTTATGTCACTCTTAGTATGGTTTCCTTTTGTCCACACTTATTATATTTTTTTTATTTGAGTGAATAAACTAGGAGAAACCATTTTTGAAAGAAAAAAAAAAACCCCGCCTAGTTATCGTCTTATCGTTTTTCTTACTCTTTCAACCTTGTCATACTGTATCAAATTAGGAGGTGGTGGTTTGACTAGTGAGTTACCTGATGTTCTTAGGCCTTCTAGCCAGGGGACTAAGACTAGGAGACAATCTTTCCTTATTTATTCATCTTGTGTAATGAAGTTTTCATTAGTTCTTTTTTCGGATAAAGCAGTTAATAGAGACCTAAAAGGTTTAAGAACTGCCATCTCTCGGCCTGAAATTCTTGTTTTAATTCCTTTCTGCATCTCAATCTAATTGTGTGGAATTTTCAGATTCTTTCATTCTTTGCATACTTATTGTGAGACATCAGGTGAGACTGTTAACCTTGATAAATCAGGAATTTATTTCTGATCACCGGAAATAAGCGCTGGTGGTGCATCTTCAAGCAATACTGGAAGTCTGCCCTATTATTTTGACTGAGTTTCAGCATGTTAGGCTCTTTTTTTGCTACCATGAAGCAATTAATGGTGCTGCTGATGCTTTTGCAAACATGGCTGCCTCTATGACTGATAATTTTCTATTTTTTTCTTTGGCAGCCACATGAATTCCTAGTTGGATCACTTAGTTTTTGATGTAAATAGAAATATACTAGGATTCACCTTGTACATATATAAGAACTTACCTTGCACCTCTGATATGCTTCAGCAAATAAATAAAGTTTGATGTTGATGTAAAACAAAAAAAAAAGAAAAAAAAGGTTTCTTTCAGTTTCTTGTCTTTCAAGTAAGTTTTTTTTTTTTTTTTTTTTGGAGAGAGTTGAATAGTAACTCCTCAACATGTGTAGATGCTACACTAATAACTGATCATTTTAACCTTTGAATTCATTATAGTGAATGAATTGTAATGATTTATGTGGGGTGTTAAGATTGAGTGTCAAATTTTGAGTGATAAAATAGCAGTACTTCATCTTTTCCACTCTCGTAGAATCTGAAACAGAGAAATACAATTTTTTATTTCTTTAATCTTCAATTTCCATATCTCACTAAATTCTTCCTATTAACAAACCCTCAAAAGATAACAACTAACAAACTTGTTCCTTCTGCTTAGAAGACTTGAATGGATCCTCGTTTCTATGTTTTTGCTCCCTTTCAAGCCTTGAATTTCCTAAAGAAGCTCTTTCCTCTAACCAATCTATAATATCTGCAAACACCATGTCAATATTTTGCGGTGGCTCTCCATATAGAAGACCATGCCACATGCCAAGGAACAACTTGAAGCTCTTGTCTGTGCTAGAGGCAACATCGTACAGTTGTTTGCTTACAGCTTTATCCGTCACTTTGTCATCTCCACCATGAAGAAGTAAGAAGGGTAGCGAAACCTGATTAAAATTAAGGTTAATAACAAAATGAGTTTTTACATTTTGCCAATTGAATACTACTACTAAGTACAGTACTCATCAGGGTTTTAAACTGCGGTCACTATATATGGTGGTAACATCAGGTGCTACGATCCTTATCTATCATTATTTGATAGCCGTGGCCACGATAAACGGTATAACGGTCTGTAACTATAACGGATCACGCTATCCACAGTCATGATGCCCCCTATGAGTATTTTAAGTGGTGCAAAATTTAACCCAAAAAAATCACGACTATGATGCTCACAACCCGCATTTTAACACATGCAATGTTTGTAACCGTGATAAATGCTAAACGATTGCATTCATAATCGTGCCTACAATTTAAAACCCTGGTATTTATAATTACTAATAGTACTAGCATATGCGAAGGTGACAAACCTCTTGAAGTCTCTGCTCCAAATCCATGCTGACCCTAAGAAGTTCATAGCCAGTTTTCAAGCGAAGACGCCCTTTATAGCAATATGGGTTTTCTCTAATCTGTAATTCAGTTATCATCATTAGTTAATAAAATTCTTAAATTTCAATTACACAAGATTAATTTTGGTCGTTTGAAATAAATGAGATTCATACTTTTTTTTAGAATTCATTTACAATTTTATAACTCTTTTGTGTTGAATAATTAATTAATTTTGAGTAATCATCTAACAAATTTTATCAAATAATTTGCAAATGAATTGAATTGCATAATTCATTTAATGCAAAATAGAGGATTACTTTGATATCAATAATGTGAAATGATGCAATGGATAGTGATAAATTTTATTTTTTATCCTTTGAGTTTGTCCCACGTCTTATTTAAGTCTTTGAAAATTCATTGGTTCACATTGAGTCTTTGAAATTATAATCCGATCCAATTAGGTTTTTTTATCAAATTAAAATGAGTAAATTCCATTAATGGTCGGTTGACTGTAGGACCAGATTGGATCGAGATTATAACTTCAGGAATCTAATAAGGGAAAAATACTTGGTTGGCTTCACTGATAATTATGAAGAGTTTCATTGGTAATGTCAGTATAGATATGGGATTCAAAAAATAACATTATCAATAAAATTCCTCAAAATTATCAATGAAGTTTCCCGCAGGTTAAAACATTAGTTTTAGACCAAAATCAGTCAAGTATTTCTCTTAATAAAGATAAATGAAACTACATGGACCCAAATAGGACGTTGAACAAACTCGAAAGACAAAAAATATAATTTATTAAAAAAATTTGCAATTTATAATTTATTCATAGGAGGGAATTATATAACAAACATGAAAATTATACCTGTTTTCTTATCTCAGGCTGTTTAAAGGCAACATCAATAATATCTTGACCAGGAATTATTTTCCATGTTGGAATAAATCTACAAAGCTGGGTCAGAACTGTGACAACAATTGGATTCGGTCTCATTTCATCTGCAATCTGCATATAAATATAATTATATAATAAGACAATAAGATCTAGTAAGAATTAATATTTCTCCTATATTAATAAAATAAATTGGTTTGTGAGGGAAATTGAAAATAAAAAATAAATGTTATGTGGATTAATTTAACAATAATTAATTGTGAAAGTATTGTACTTATATAAAATATCTAAAATATAAATAATAATGATAATATCTCTGTAATTGAAAAGATTAATAAAAAAATCTTTTATATATAAAAAAAATCATTAATTCAAAATATATTTTTTAATATCTTTAATAATTGTTAATTTTTTTCATGCGTTTCAAAATACAATTTGTCAGCGGGAATAGCTTTGAAAAATCTATTTTTTGCATTTTTATTAACACAGTTAATAATTAAGTTTTACTAAATATAAAATATAAATTTTGTGATTGAAAATATAAATTTTGTCACCTCACGACAATATCAAATGTATTTTTAGAGGTGCATAAGACTTTTAGTTTGTACTTATTTTCAACTTGTTATTCGTCTATAAAAATAAAAATATGATCGAGAAAAAAAAAATCCACTAAAAAAACAGTTATTTTACTCGTACAGGTTAACTTATAACTCGTAAGACCAAGTCCAAAGAAAACTACAACCACATCTTGTACTTGGTCAAATCTAACTACAAAACTGTTATTTTAACTCCAGGGAAAAGAAGGGAAATGTTTTAAAGGAAATGAAAGATAAGAGAAGAAAAGAACTTCTTTGCTGGCTTATATTAGTTGAAAATTAAATTTTAAAAATTTTATTGATAACATTATTTTTTTAGTTTTATATTTACGTTGATGTTATTAATAAGTTATTCAAATTTATCAACAGATTTAAAATTAATATTTTATATTTGAACCAATAAAAAAAATCATTAAAAAAAAGGTGAAGGAGTGATTGATATTATCACAAGCTTCCTTTTCATGAAACCTTATGAACCCTTCAATTTAAGAGGTTTTAAGGGTTATAAAGTAAAAACCCGACACCTTTTCCTTCTTTATAAAAAAAACTTTGAAACAGAAATTTTAAATAATCCTCCAAAAACTCTTAAAAGCCTTTTAAACATCAAAATTTCTTGATTGGTTCGAGGACTAACTGAAAATTTTATTAATAATTTTAAAAAATTTCATTGATAACGTTGATATAAACGTGAAATTATTAATAAAGTTTTTAATTGATCTAAACCTGATGATCTCAAACCAATTAATAAATCCTCGTTCAACATAGTGTTAGGTAAAAAAAGTGGTGCTTTTTTTCAAATTTATTTATACATTTCAATTTTTTTATAAAAAAAAATTTCTTTTGAGATCCATGTGTGGACTTTTTCTTTTTTTTAGTGCAAGTGTTTGGTGGACTTTGAATTACAATTTTTCTATATAAAAAAAAAAGAAAAATAAGGGGTTGATGTTTAGTCATTAAAAAGATAGCAAAATGTGCTAGATCTAATTTTGGAGGATCATATACAGAGAAATTTCTACCCGCTTTTGTTACACCAGTTTTGTATTGAGTAAAAAATTTATTAATAATTATCAAATATTTTTATTAGTAATATTCGTATAATTATTATTTATATTATTAATAAAATTATTTAATTAATATTAATAAAAATTTTATTCAAGATAAAAAATAATAATATTTTACATCAAATGCTAATAAAAAATCTCTTCCGTACCAAGAGGCCACCATTAATATTGGTTTCCCATACATAAAGAGCTACAAAGACAACATAAAGAAGTACAAATTAAGAGAAATGTATAACACACGTGTACCTTACACATGGGTGCAACCAGGACTGCACCATCCCAATAATCTGCCATCTTTCTGTGTAACAGCAGAGCCACTGCACCTCCCATTGATTCCCCCAACAAATATCTCATCTTCTCTCTGTTCTCTTTCTTCTCTGAAAATTCACAAAACCCACAACATAAACATCAAAATAATATCTTTTTTTTATGAAAATTGAGAATTATTATGGATGGTGATCAAAAGGGTAAGTAGTTGAAGAGAGAATAGAAGCAAAACCACAAATGATTGTGTAGTGATTAGAGCAATCATCAATAAGATCATCAAAGTTATTGATATATCCTTGAAGCCCAGCTGATTTTCCATGTCCTTCACAATCCATTCCATAAACTGCAAAACCTGCCTTTGCCAGCCTAATCGCAGTACCTATTATCCATTAATTAACACTTAAATGTTACTTACTTAATTTTGGATTCTAATATTTAAAGGGTTAAATTTTTTAAAAAAAAATCAAATATTTTGAAGCATAGATACTAACTGTTCATGGTGATACTGCATTCCATGGCATAACCATGGCATATGAAAATCAACGCCTTTGGTTCTTGATTCATGGGTATCCATCTACATGTGAAAAGCTTCAATCCTCGAGAGTTCAAAATAAAATCCTCATCATATCTAACGTTTCCAATTTCATGAGCCTGTAAACACAGATTAAACAAAACAAGAAGCACACAAAACATATGAGAAAACATTAAACCCAGAAGGAATAAAAAAAAAAAACAAACAGAGACAGAGAAAGATACTAACCATGAGAGAAAAACTTGGGAATTTGTGTATGTTAAAAGGATACTATATTTTTATGGGAAGTGTCAAAATAGGAAAAACAAGTATATAGAAAGTTACAACCAAATAGGAAACACAGATGAGTGCCAATGGGGTTTTAGAGGCAGAATAGGAAATTGAGTTGTGGAGTGCCAATGGGGTTTTAGAGGAGAGAGAGAGAGATGTATGTTCATCAAATGAATAATTCAATAGTCCTCATCAAGGCGAAGGGACAAAGAAGATGAGAGAATTTTGTTATTCATAAATTAATGAATAGGATTTTTTTATTTTTTTATTTTGATATGCCATGCTGAGATCATGCCTTTTTGGATATATATATATATATATTAGATTGCTAACTTGTCTAGTTATGGCATTGGATCAAAATGCCCACAAGAATTACTAAAAAAAATTATCAACAAGAATTTAAATTTCTCAAATATAAATAGAAAGACAATTAGATAATTCTTTTAACCTATTAATTTATTTTTTCATATCTGTATATTTTTTGTAATATCGGATTAATCGGTTTTCAAAAAATTATATTTTCGATACCGTTGAAAAAAAGATCGTCATGATCTACAGAGTGAGACTATGTTTAACCATCTTTTGTCCAATCTCCACTATCACATGCTGACTCACTATGAAAGGAGAGACATTTTCTTAGATTTGATATTTTTCGATGACTTTTACTAAAAAGTAATGTCACCACAAGATGAGAAATTGAATTTTTAAAATACTTGCAAAATTTAACAACAAACAGTTTCCATAAGAGTCGGAGATGGATCACACTTTTCGACAGACACGAGTAGGCTTCGTCAAATATGTAACTACTCAATTTTTTTTTATGTAAAATTGCCAAAAAAAAAAATTTTTTTATTAAGGTTTTAGGGGTTAATAAGAAGTATTTTAGTCTAGAAAGATCGGAGTACAATAATATATTTCGCATAAAGTTAGCAATATATTATTTATAGAGAGAGAGAGAGAGAGAGAGAAGTCTCTGATTCTTAAATGGGTTGTTTTGAAGATTCTATTGGGTATTCCGAACCCCATGAAATAGTGCTCATACTCCTGAAAACTCAGGTAGTAATTTTTGAAAGCTCAAATAGTAATTTCTGTAACTTTTAAAAATTATTTTTTAATCCCTCTATGTTACTACTCATGCTTGTAAGAATTACTACTCAAAATTCTGACCCTACTTCATGAGTCCAAAACATAGATTTTTTAGTTGGTTTGGATTAAACCCAATAGTTTAGATCAGTCGAAAACCTCATTAATAATATTAAAAATTTTATTAGTAATATTAATTTTTAAGTCTTACACTTATAATGATGTTATCAATAAAATTTTTTAAAATTATCATTAAAATTTTTAATTTATTTAAATCTAATAATTTAAATCCCAATCAATCAAAAAAAATTTTTGCCAAAAATACCCCATAAATTCTCGTTGTTTTGAATTGAGAGCATGTTGATTTAACATTGGATTGAAATGGGATGGGTCAAATGTTTAGCTTCTGGAATCCTGTTCCTAACTCAAAAGGTGGGATGGGTCAAATGATCTCTCTCATCTACTAAATCAATCTTTGATTTTTAGGGCCTAGTGGTGAAAGTATGTTGATCGTTAAATATTTAACATAAAAAAAGAAATCCAAATCAAGTCTATCAATTGATTGGATGAATGAATTATGACACAACTGACCTCACCAATCTTATCTCTATTCTCTATAGCAGCCTTCCTTTAACAAATTGGTCACATTAGATTTGGGAATGGGACATGCCAAAGCGTGTAAAATAGTGGACGGCAGCTTTGACCAGGCGAAGCCACCACACGCATATGAACATTTGTAACGGAACTCAGTCGCGAGAGACACAGACTGCTCTCACTTTTGGCCTACTTGCACGTTTATTTTTTAAAATTTTGGGCATTAACCCTTTTCACTCAATTTTATTTATTAGGCCAACCCTGTGGTTACCAAAGGCCAAACTGCCAATGTAAAAGTATTTATTTTAAATTTTTAAAAACACGAGTATGAATATAAAAAATAAAATTAATTAAAAAATAGATATTTTTAATTTATATGTTTTGATCCATTACTCGTAGACTCAATTCGTATCCAATTTGAGTCGTCATTTTCTCACATAAATAAAAAAAAATTATCAATATCTATTTTGATCTATTACCTTTCCACTAAAACACAGGTATAGACATGAAAAATAAAACTCGTTAAGAAACGAGTACTTTTAATTTATACCAATTAACTCATTACTTATAAAACCGACTTGACCCGTTTGTGTTCCCACCTCTACTTCTCCTACCTAAGGAAAGCCTGGCCTCTCCTCTCCCCTCCTGAAACTTCATTAATCATTTTTGCAGTTTTTCCTTGCTCAAGTCTCAGAAGACTTTGAGATATCTCATTCCGGTAAATATAAACAAATCAAGCTTTTTTACCACAGGAAGTAATAGCAACCAGTCTATTAGCAGTTTAGAGATAAATGTCTAAGTTAAACCAGTAAAATGATGATTTTACTTTAAAAAACTCTATATCAGAAATTATAATATCTTAATTTAGTGATAAACTTTTTTTTATAAAGAAAACAAAATCATCTCATTTCAATTTGTGAAAGAACTGTATGTACCACTTGACCACTTCATGTCATTAGCAATTAGTAGGTCCATATAATTAATCTCTTCACACAACAAATTATAATCATGACAATCACCAAACTTTATAAATAATTATATTTCAAAACTTATGATATTATTACATTTCCCTGTAAACTGCATTATTATTCTCTCAAAAAGTCAATAAAAGTATTTGATGAATGTTAATTAAACATTGTTTGGTTTCCACTTTTTTTTTTTTTAAATTTCTCTATCCTAAACTCGTAGCTAGTAAAGTAACAGTGGGCTTGAAAATTAGAATAGAGGTAGGTCTAAAGCCAATGCACCTCCTCCACCCTTCTAGGATGGAAATATCACATTGTTTAGTGGCATCTCAATTTAAATTGAAATCTGAATGGCAATGTTTAAAATGCGTCGGTCAACAAAAAGGGGTTATTGTTTCCGCTCCTAGTCAAAAAAGGGGTGCGGAGGACTAGATGAAATGCTATGGCATTATTATTTGCTTCTTGGTCCTGCTCTCTAAAAACTAAGTACTATATGTACTTGTCTGCTAAGAAAGCCGAAAACAATATAAGGATAAGTTTTCCTTTGATACAGGGAGTTACATGATATAATTGTTTATTTTATTATTAAATATTATGTTAAAAAATATATTTTTTATTTTTATTCAAAGATGAGATAGGCTTTTATTCTATGTATTTTAATTTTATGATACAGTGCTAAGCAAAAAATTTTAAAGATTCGAATTTGATCTCATCGAACACTCTGACATTTAAGTCAGTCATAAGTTTAAAGTATATATTTTAGTTGAAGAGTTTAAATATATCAATTTTCTGCATATTATAATAATCTGAGTTCTTATTTATAAGAGATATAGAGAGAGTATCATTAATCGCGGATAATCTTGATTATTCGTTAGAGGGTCAAGATCGTTCTATAAATTTAGTATGATTTTACTCTTCATTAGCAAAATGATTGTTTGGCCTTTGAGTACGCCATGTGTCATTTTGAGATGGGAGGGTAGATTTTCACCCAAAACACTAACGATGGGAGAAACCTAAATTTTGGGTAATTATACCTTAATTTCTAATTAAGCACCATTTACATTAAAATCTTGCTAAAGGAAAATGCAAGGTTTTTATATTTTCCCTTTCTTTTTCTTTTGCAGTAAGTGATGTCTTAGTGTTTGTTTCAAGTGCTTTGTTATTGGGTATCTGATTTTGCTTGGACAAAAACAAAAGCAACAAATCTTTCCAGTCTAGAGTCGATAACTATCGAACATTCACAAGATCAAGTCAAGAGGATAAAGACTACCATAGGCTTCACTATTTACTTTTATGCAAACATGCATCCAAAATTTTGGAACCTTGTACCTGTTCTGTATGGAACAAATATCTGAACATGTAACAAAATATATATTTGTAGGACATGATGAATTATCTAAGGCCTGCAATGAGTGAGCCGTTGAAATGGAGTACATAATAATATTGTCTAGATGATCACTTTGTTTTTTTTCATGGGTTCACCTCTTTGCCTGCACTTCTCTTTTTTGTTCATTTTTGTTTTTTCCTTTTAATATCTAAAGTTTAAATGATTATATTTAGTTTCCATTAGTACTTCCACTTTACAAAGAACGAATCTAAACATGGCTCTAATAGTAATATTAATCAAGAAAAAAAAATCTAATAGTATAATATCTTTTTAATTGGGTATGCAGGCCGGTTGTTAACCATAAAAGAATTAGTTTAACTTTCTTCGTTTGTCTAACCTTTTGGGCAATGGTAACTCAACTATTTTAGTAATATGGTATTAGAATATTAGGTCTCGGTTTCGAGTCTTTATAATGTTTTATTTTTATTAATATATTTCGCATAGTTTTTTTTTCATACTTAGGCTTTTTTACATTTGGATTTATGTGCAAACTCATTAATCTTTCGTATAGTTTGCACGTGAGGAGATGTGTTAAATTATAAAAGAATAGGTGGACTCTTTCTCATCAACTTAACATTTTCAAATAATTAGGGCATGTTTGGAAACAATTTTTTGTTTTTTGTTTTCAAAAACTGTTTTTGATTTTTTGAAAATGAAAATAGAAAATCACTTTAAGATGTTTTAGCTTGGTGCTGCAGTGCCGACCTGGTTGGGTTGCAATTGATGAGAACGAACCTAATTAGGCTCAGGCATGATTTGGGAGACTAACGCAACAAGGTTTTCATAATGACATTGAAGGTGCTCGTGCTTTGCTTGGCTAACCAGAGCCAGAGTGTCTTCCACTTGGAGGCAGACTAAAGGATTAGGTTTTGACCCGTAGATAAATTTATCGATTCACACAGACAGTGTCAATCTGTAAATGCCAAAAAGTAGCTAAGGTATAGTCTTGTCAAGTCTAGTTTTATGTTCAATCCAATTGTCTTGCTGAGGTCAGATTAACGTATGCAGAGCACAGTAATACTTGAAAAAGGAAGTCGTCCGAATGTTTTATTATTCGGGAGAACTTTTAGATGCTTAAGTCAATGTATGATTAAGAATGAGGTAAATGCAAGTAGAGAGATAAAAAAAAATGAGATATATGAAATAATGAGCTTTTATATAGGGTTTGAAATCTTACCTTAATAAGAAGGGTGACGGATCTTTTGACTAAAGTTACTATTTTGCTCTCTAAATGAGACGGTGCTTTTGCATGTCAGGTGTTTCTTTTGCACCGATGATTGTGCCTAAAATATAAAATTATCGTTATGACCTTTAGGATCGTCACGTGTTTGGCTCCTATTGGATAATATATTTTTACCAACATCATAAACACATGCATGTTTTTGAAAATAAGTTTTGAAAAAGCATCTATCTAAACAACTTTTTGGATTTTAAACATTGTTTTTCGGTTTTTGAAACAAAAACTAATTTTTAAACTGCATACCTAAATACGCCATTCGTAACTCAATTATTTCTGCTTTCTATGGTTGAGAAACAAGATTTTTTTGGGGGGTGGGTGGTTGTTGCCTCTAATTAATTAGTATTCCACTGTTAGCATCTAATCAATGAACAACTGACACAATTGATGGAAAAGTATAAATTCCTAACTTATTAAAGCCTCATACTGAATCTTGCCAATTTTTGTTATCATATTGGTGGCTGATATTGATTTTTTTTATTAATAATGATATCTTAAGCCTGATTTATACTTGTAACCACCCTGTCTCTCTCTCTCTGTTACCCCAAGTCAAGACTCGAGCTAATGATGCCTTCTTCAATAATGCACCTAACAGAATTTTCAGGGAATTTTATCGAAATTTGGGAGCTTTTTTTTTAGTTCTTATTAAGAAAACATAAAGAAATTATAAAATGTCAAATATACTGCATAGATCTGGAAAAGTCTAATACAGTATTTTTTCTTTTAATATATATTGACAAGTATTTTATTTTGAAATATTTTATATTGTTTATTTTGAAAAAGCAAAGTTTGGTTTTAGCTAAAAAAATTTAATTATCCTTAAATTTATATTTTTAAACAATTTTATCATAAAATATAGATATTAAATAAAAGTATTTCTGTAAAGTAGGTTATATGTCTTTTTAAAAATTGGATTTTCTAAACATACATTATATGGGATGGATGTAATATTGTTTTTTCTGCGAAGGGATTAAGTTATATGTACTTTCATATAGCTATTACTTTATGATGATCTCAAAAATAGGTGAGATTTACTTAGATCAATTCAAGTCGTCTTTGAAAGTTAAGTCTGATTTGGTCTGGTACGGTATTTGAAGAAGAAGTTAAACCCGAGGGTTTTTTTCTTCGAAAATGATTCTTTGATACTTAAGTCAGCGTATAACTCAAATAAACGAGTTAAAAATAAAGAAAGTATGTGTGTAAAAAATGAGTTATCAGGAATAGTACTTCCACTTATAGAATTTGAGACGGGTGAAATTACTATTGTACTTTTGAAGGTTGCCACATGTTAATCTTATATTGGACGGTATATTTGACTCACATCAATTTCTAACGGCATTAAGCAAAGGGATTGTTGTCTCTCTATTAATTTTAAAATTAATGATTAATCAACACATAATTAACCTCTATTGCTTTGTTAAAATGGTTCAAATATCTTCTTGTTGGAAAATCAGTTATCAAAATGGAAGTAGAACATAGCAATGGATATATGTCCTGTGTGTCTTCATTTAAAGCAACAAATCAAGCCCTATGGTGATATTTAATTTAGTCATCGATCACCATTTGTTAAGTCAAAGAAGGCCAAAAAAGAATGGAAAGCTCGTGTTACAGAAAAACGGCATTCATTTTCTAAGAAGATATTTATATTAATGGAGAAATTTTGAACACTTAAAAAAATTATATATCTTAAACATTTTCAACTGTTACTGAAAGAGAGAAAAAAAAACTTAAAAGGTTTAGCAATTTTAAGGTTCTCTTTGATGTTATCGATTTCAGTTCCTTTGGGGTGAGGTCGCAAAGTTTTTTTTTTTTTTGAATTCTCTAATCCACTTGAAGAGTTGCGCACAAACTAATTTGTAATACCAACCGACAAAAATGAGATAATTTATTAGTGGATAATCCATTTTTCCTTCTCATTAAAACTGTCAAATGTAACTGCAGCCTACAAAAATGAGACTCCCAATTGTAGTATTAAATTTTTATTAAATTAATAAACAAATGCTAATCTTTTGGGTAGAAAATTTGAATTTGGTTGGGTTGGATACTACTCATGATATATGATCTGACCCATTCGTTTATGCTTAAATCAAAAGACATGAAAGGAAAAGTTATTTCAAGTAATATAATTGCCCATAACCACTCTGCAGTAAATAACTCTCCGTGACAATGTGTGTGTGTCTATATATATATTGTGTAAGAAATGGTTGTTGGAAAATATTCTAGAGAGAGAAATGCTCACATTATTCTTAAGAGAGTAAATTAGGGCTCTTTGATGGTGAAAACTCGTATGTTTTTCAATTCTATGATTGCTCACGTAACTTAATGCGAGACTATAAAGTATTAAGATATGAAGACTCGAATATAAGTACAAAATAAGAGAATTTTCAAATTAAACTTGTAAGAACCGATTTTTTCGTTGCGATATTTTGTAACACTTTGTGAAATAATGGTGAGAGTTAATTATACGACGATATATGAGAAAGGAAAAAAAGTGAAAAATGAAACGATAACGATCACACACAGATACCACTTACATATTAAATTAAAAAACATTTTTTTAGATGATATTATCAAAGCATAAATTATTAAATTGATAAAATTACCTTTGCATTAAAAAATATTGAACACAATAACCATTTCGTGGGTATTAGTTATGGAGGGAATGAATGGATTAACCGAGCCAACTAAGTGAGAACCGTCAAATCTAATTTAATTCTAATTAGAATGATTTATTGAATTAATTTGCAAGTTGACCCATAATGTTATTTTACCGTCGAATTGAATTTTTTTTTTTATAAAACTTTAATTTTTTGATGGTAAAAATGATTAGAAACAATGATCTCCAACTTTGCCACAACCAGCCTGCCACCTGAGCCAAGCCCAAGTATTTAGCAGTTGCTAATCTTTTGAGATAATGGTGAGGGTAATGTCGTCATTCAGAAAAAAGAAAGATAGAAATGAGAAAATTGAATACCTAGCCAAAATGACAAAAAGAGATTTGCCCTCAAATGTTTACTTAAGTTGGTCAAAAGTTTCAACCATTCAATGACTTATTTGTCCTCTTATTCTCTGTTATGTTAAGATGTCATGTTCATGACTTCGTTAACCCATCCATTTTGTGGAAAGTAAACAGAGTGACGTGAGGGAGTAGTTGCTTGGCTAGACGACGACAATGCAAGAGTCTAAGATCTAAAAAGGTTAAATATTTTATTCTTTTAATAATAAACATTATCTATACATATATAATAATTTTTACTTATAACGATTCTTAAAACAATCTTTTTTACGCATAAAAAAGTTATTGCTCTAAAAAAAATCGAACTCAACATTTCAAAACACTGCCTAAGTACATTATTCATGACAAAAACTATATATATATATATATATATATATATATATATATATGATTATCACATATTAAAATTGGAGGGTTTTTGTGTTTAAGATAAAAAAACAGGGAGAGACTTGCACGTACGGGTATGCAAACGGTCGAAACAGTCAGTTAAAATTTTTAATTGATTTTTTTCGAATAATATTTTTTAATCGTTCGACCGAATTAACTTAAGTATTTCGACATTAATCGATCGAATTAATTTCAATTGGTACAGTCGGTTAATCGATTAATCGATATTGTTTATATAATTAAGTTTTTAAATTTATTATATATTTAATCTATAATTAAGAATTTGTTAGTTTATTATATTTTATATAATATATTTATATTTAACATATTATTAATATTAAATATTAATAATAATTAATTTTTTAATCGGTTAAACTGTTAATACGGTTAAAAAAATTTAACTATTAACTAATCGATCAATCGATTTTATAAAGATTTAACTGATTAATGAAAACCGTTTTAACCGAAACGATTGGTTGATCAATTTTAACTGTTTAGTGAACACTCTTACTTATATGTCAAATTGTTTTGACATACACGAACCTCACCTTCATCAAAAAGAGCCAATGGATATTATAAACCAATTCATTAATAAAATACTTTTGTTACGTGCGAATCTCTTACTCTCATTCCATTCACAGTCTACATGTAAGTTTTTACGTTCTTTTCGTTACTTAAAAGTCACACGATATAATAGAATCAAACCATGAGAACCATAATATCATTTTCACATCGTGTTTTAACATTTTCAAGTGTCACAATTCCTCACAAACCAGTAAGGTAATATTTGAAATCAGATTTAAATAAAATTAAATCAATTTATTTAAATCTAGACAATTTTTATCTTAAAAATGATTTAAGTAAGTTGATTTAACCTATGTTTGCTTAAATTTACCCAAAATATTCTAAGTTAATTTGAAAAGCCACATCCCTCATGTACTACTTGGAGACATGAAAGGGATTCATTTTTCATTGTTGTTAGAAAGATTTAAGAGGGATTGCATGCGGTGTCCGCGAGGGTATCGTCGGTTATGTATTAATACTTATTTTTTGGGTCAATTTTCATGCTTTGTTTCATACAAGCCCAATATGCAGATAAAAGAAGTGAAGCCCAATCCAGTTAAATCCCATAACAATCCATTTAACCCACCCCAGAAGAGCCCATTATTCAGCCCATTAAACGAAATCCTAATCCCTCGCTCTCATTTTTAGGGTTTCATATTCATCAAAAAGCGGAAACAGATTTGGTGAAGCCTGCCGTTGCAGAGCTCTAGCGACACCAACAATTGCAATGGGTAACGAATATTGAATACTCAAAAAAAAAAAAAATATATATATATATATATGATGTGATTTCTGTTATTTCTTTTCTATGTTTTCAAGAAAAAAACTTATGTGTTTCTGATTTTTGTGTGGTTTTCTTTTTTATGAAAAAATTGAAATTAAAATAAATATGAATCAGCGAGAATCAAGGTGCATACTTAGGCTTTTTTATATTTGGATTTGTGTGCAAACTCATTAATCTTTTATTTAGTTTGCACGTGAGAAGATGTGTTAAATTATAAAAGAATATGTACTCTTTCTCATAACTTAACATTTTGAGGTAGTTAGGGCATGTTTGGGAACAATTTTTTGTTTTCAAAATCTGTTTTTGATTTTTTGAAAATGAAAATAGAAAATTGCTTTCAGATGTTTTACCTTGGTACTGCAGTGCCGACCTAATTGGGTTGCAATTGATGAGGACGAACCTAGTTCAGGCATGATTTGGGAGACTAACGCAACAAGGTTTTCATATGAGCATCGGAGGTGCTTGTGCTTTCATTGGCTAACCGGAGCTAGAGTGTCTTCCACTTGGAGACAAACCAAAGGATTGGTTTTAACCCAAAAATTTACACAGACAGTGTCAATTTATTAATGCCGAAAATTAATTAAAGTATAGTCTTGTCACGTCTAGTCTTATGTTCAATCTAATCGTTGTCAAATTAACATAAACGAAGCACAATAACACCTGAAAAAAGAAGTCGTCCAAAGGTTTTATTCTTCCGATAACCCTTAGATGCTTAAGTCAACATATAACTAAGAATGAGGTAAATGCAAGTAAGGAGATAATATTTGTACAGTGTGTAAAATAATGAGATATACGAACTAATGAGCTTTTATATAGGGTTTGGAATCTTGTCCTAATAAGAAGAGTGGCGGATCCTTTGACTGAAGTTACTATTTTATCCTCTAAATGAGATAGTGCTTTTATATGTCATGTGTTTCTTTTGCACCGATGATTGTGTCTAAAATATAAAATTATTGTTATGACCTTTAAGATTGGCTCCTATTATATAACATACTTTTACCAACGTCATAAACACATGCATGTTTTGAAAATAGGTTTTGGAAACAAGTTTTGAAAAAGCATCTATCTAAACAACTTTTTAAATTTTAAACATTATTTTTCAATTTTTGAAAACAAAAACTAATTTTTAAACTGCATACCTAAATATGCTATTAGCAACTCAATTATTTCTTGATCTCTATGGTTGAGAAACAAGATTTTTTTGGGAGGTGGGTGGTTGTTGCCTCTAATTAATTAGTATTCCACTGTTAGCTTCTAATCAATGAACAACTGACACAATTGATGGAAAAGTACAAATTCCTAACTTATTAAAGCCTCATGCTGAATCTTGCCAATTTTTGTGATCATATTGGTGGCTGATATTGATTTTTTTATTAATAATGATATCTTAAGCCTGATTTATACTTGATACTACCCTGTCTCTCTCTCTGTTATCCCAAGTCAAGACTCGAGCTAATGATGCCTTCTTCAATAATGCACCTAACAGATTTTTCAGGGAATTTTATCGAAATTTGGGAGCTTTTTTTTAATCCTTATTAAGAAAACATGAAGAAATTATAAAATGTCAAATATACTGCATGGATGTGAAAAAGTCTAATAGAGTATTTTCTCGTCTAATATATATTGATAAGTATTTTATTTTAAAATATTTTATATTGTTTATTTATTGTGAAAAAGCAAAGTTCGGTTTTAACTAAATTTTTTTAATTATTTTTAAATTTAAATTTTCTAAACAACTCTACCATAAAATATAAATACTAAATAAAAGTATTTCTGTAAAATAAGCTATATTGTTTTTTATGTGAAAGGATTAAGCTATATGTACTTTCATATAGCTTTACTTTATGTTGATTCCAAAAATAGGTGAGATCCACTTAGATTAATTCAAATTGTCTTTTAAAGTCGAGTTTGATTTGGTTCGGTACTCTATTTGAAAAGGAAGTTAACCCCGAGTCTTTTTTTTTTTTGGTAATAACTCTTTGATATTTAAGTCAGCATATAACTAAAATGAACGAGGTGAAAATAGAGAAAGTGCGTGTAAATAATGAGTTATCAAGAATAGTACTCGTACTTATAGAATTTAAGACATGTGAAATTACCATTATACCTTTAAAGGTTGCATATTTGGCTCACATCAATTTCTACCTTCATTAGGCAAATGATTGTTGTCTCTCTATTAATTTTTAAATTAATGATTAATCAACACATAATTAACCTCTATTGCTTTGTTAAAATGTTTCAAATATCTTATTGTTGGAAAAATCGGTTATCAAAATAAAAGTAGAACATAGCAATGGATATATGTCATGTGTGTCTTCATTTAAAGCAATAAATCAAGCCCTGTGGTTATATTTAATTTAGTCATCGATCACCATTTGTTAAGTCAAAAAGGCCAAAAAAGAATGGAAA
Source organism: Bretschneidera sinensis (assembly GCA_023935145.1). Lineage (NCBI taxonomy): Eukaryota > Viridiplantae > Streptophyta > Magnoliopsida > Brassicales > Akaniaceae > Bretschneidera > Bretschneidera sinensis. The sequence continues at coordinate 60,380,264 of CM043698.1, read as the reverse complement.
ACTCGTGTTACAGAAAAACAGCATTGATTTTCTTAGAAGATATTTATATTAATGGAGAAATTTTTAGACTTTCGGAACACTTGAAAAAATTATATATATTAAACATTTTCAACTGTTACTGAAAGAGAGAAAAGGAACTTAAAATGTTTAGCTCAGCTGTTAAAGTGATTTTAAGGTTCTCTTTGATGTCATCGATTTGAGTTACTTTGGGTAAGATCGCAAAGTTTTTTTTTCCGAATTCTCTAATCCGCCTGAAGAGTTGTGCACAAACAATACCAATTGACGAAAAAAAAGGAGGAGAAAAAAATAATTTATTGGTGGATAATCTATTTTTCCTCATTAAATCTTTCAAATATAACTACAGCTTACAAAAATGAGACTACCAATGGTAGTATTAAATTTTTATTAAATTGATAAACAAATACTAATCCTTTGGGTAGAAAATTTGTGTTGGGTTGTGTTGGATAATACTCATGACATACGATTCGACCCATCCGTTTATGCTTAAAACAAACGACATGAAAGGAAAAGTTATTTCAGACAATATAGTAGCACATAATCACTCTGCAGTAACTGACTCTTCTTAGCAGTGTGTGCACGCGTGTGTGTATATATATATATATATATATATATATATATATATATATATATTTCGTGTAAGAAATGATTGCTGGAAAAAATTCTAGAGAGAGAAACACTCACATTATTCTTAAGAGAGTAAACTAGGGTTTTTTGGTGATGAAAACTCGTCTGTTTTCCAATTCAATGATTGCTCACGTGACCTAAAGCGAGATTATGAAGTATTAAGACATGAAGATGAGTACAAAATACAAGAATTTTTGGATTAAACCTGTAAGAACCGTTTTTTTCATTCCGATACTTTGTGAAATAATAGTGAGATCGAGTTAATTATACGACGATATATGAGAAAAGAAAAAAAAATAAAAAATGAAATGATAAAGATCACATGCACAAATACCACTTACATATTAAATTGAAAAACGTTTTTTTAGATGATATTCTCAAAGCATAAATTATTAAAGATGGAACAATTATTTTTAAATTGATAAAATTACCCTTGCATTAAAAAAATTGAACACAATAACTATTTCGTGGGTATTAGTCATGCAGGGAATGGATAGATTAACCGAGTCAACTAAGTGAGAACCGTCTAATCTAATTTAATTCTAATTAGAATGATTTATTGAATTAATTTTCAAGTTGCCACAACCAGCCTGCCACCTGAGCCAAGCCCAAGTATTTAGCAGTTGCTAATCTTTTGAGATAACGGTGAGGGTAATGTCGTCATATAGAAAAAAGAAAGATAGAAATGAGAAAATTGAATACCTAGCCAAAATGACAAAAAGAGATTTGCCCTCAAATGTTTACTTAAGTTGGTCAAAAGTTTCAACCATTCAATGACTTATTTGTCCTCTTATTCTCTGTTATGTTAAGATGTCATGTTCATGACTTCGTTAACCCATCCATTTTGTGGAAAGTAAACAGAGTGACGTGAGGGAGTAGTTGCTTGGCTAGACGATGACAATGTAATAGTCTAAGATCTAAAAAGGTTAAATATTTTATTCTTTTAATAATAAACATTATCTATACATATATAATAATTTTTATTTATAGCATTACATAAAACAATATTTTTATGCATAAAAAAGTTATTTCTCTAAACAAATCGAATTCAACGTTTCAAAACACAACCTAAGTACATTATTTAGGACAATATATATATATATATACTTCTTGAAATTGGGGAGAATAGTCAGTTAAAATTTTTAATCAATTTTTTTCGGTTAATTTTTTTAATTGTTCGATCGAATTAACTTAAACATTTCGACATTAACCGATCGAATTAATTTCGATCATTACAATCGGTTAATCGATTAATCGATACTGTTTATATAATTAAGTTTTTTAATTTATTATATATTTAATCTATAATTAAGAATTTTTTAGTTTATTATATTTTATATATAATATATTAATAATAATTAATTTTTTAATCGGTTAAATTGTCAAAACGGTTAAAAAAAATTTAACTATTAACTGATCGATTAATCTACTTTATACCGATTTAATTGATTAATGAAAACCGTTTTAACTGAAATGATTGGTTAATCAATTTTAACTGTTTAGTGAATATCTCATCAACATCACCTTCATAAAAAAGAGCCAATGGATATTATAAACCAATTTTATAAAATGCTTTCATCACATGCAAATCTCTTACTTTCTTTCCATTCACTATCTACATGTAAGCTTTACGTTGTTTTCGTCACTTGAATGTCACACGTTATAATAGAATCAAACTATAGGAATCATAATATCATTTTCACATCATTTTTTGACACTTTCAAGTATTACAATTCCTCACAAACCAATAAGTTAATGTTTGGAATCAAATTTAAACAAAATTAAATTAGTTTGTTTAAATTTGATTAAAATAATTTTTATCTTGAAAGAAATTTAAGCAAATTGATTTAACAAATGTTTGCTTAAATTTACCCCAAAATGTTCTCGAAGTTCATTTGAAATTCCACATCCCTCATGTGGTACTAGGAGACATGAGACAGGCATAAGAGAGATTCATTTTTCGTTGTTGTTAGAAAGATTTAAGAGGGATTGCTTTGCGGTGTCCACGAGGGTCTCGTGTTCATAGTAATCCAACGGTTATGTATTAATACTTATTTTTTGGGTCATTTTTCATGCTTTGTTTCATATAAGCCCAATATCCAGATAAAAGAAGTGAAGCCCAATCCAGTTAAATCCCGTAACAATCCATTTAACCCACCCCAGAAGAGCCCATTATTCAGCCCATAAAACCTAAACCCATTAAACGAAACCCTAATCCCTCGCTCTCATTTTTAGGGTTTCAATTCATCAAAAAGCGGAAACAGATTTGGAGAAGCCTGCCGTTGCAGAACTCTAGCGACACCAACAATTGCAATGGGTAACGAATATTGAATACTTTAAAAAAAATGATGTGATTTCTGTTATTTCTTTTCGATTTCTTTTCTCTGTTTTCAAGAAAAAAACTTTTGTGTTTCTGATTTTTGTGTGGTTTTCTTTTTTTTTTTTTTATGAAAAAAATGGAATTAAAATAAATATGAAACAGCGAGGATCAAGGTGCATGAGCTGAGACAGAAGTCCAAGGCGGATCTGTTGAGTCAATTGAAGGATCTGAAGGCTGAGCTTGCTCTCCTTCGCGTCGCTAAGGTCACTGGGGGTGCTCCTAACAAGCTTTCCAAGATGTATATCTCTCTCTCCCTCTCTCTACATTCAAACACACATATGCGTAATCGTATGCACGGGTTTATTTTTGTGTACTTAGATCTCAGTTGATACACTATCTGATTGATGAGTTTGATGAGGTTTACAAGCTTGATCTTTTATTGTTGAACTAATCCATATATTAAGGCAGTTTGGCTGTCATTTTTTAGTCGTGTTGTTCGCTGCTGCTTCTTTTATGGATAAATCAAACTCCAATCAACCATGCATACATTTACATCTATATACATTTCTATGGGTATGTTTTTAATTTAAGTATTCGATTCTTAGGGTTTAGCTTTGTTTTTGAGCTATTAAATTGACTTTTTGATCAAGTTTGTGTTTGTCATGTTTAAACGGTTTTTCTTAATTTTAAAAAAACAAAGATTTAAGAGAAAAAAGTTTCAAAGGAATGGCACTTCCTTACGGAAGAATTGTATTTAAATGTATTTGTACTTTGATGTTGTTATACTTTTATTGACTGATGAATTTGATTTCCATGTGCTTATTTTAGACCATTGAACTAATCTTAGCTTGGGGCAGTGTTTTTCTTAAAACTGGAAGTGCTTTTCTTGTTAAATAAATTCTCTGGGAAATAGTAGTCCTGCCAAATGTCTAACTAAATCTCTTATAGTGAGTGTGTTATTTTTTTGTGCCTTAGTGTTGTATCTGTATATTGTGGACCTGTTGATGTTCATAGCTTGGTTATTTGAATGTGTGCAGCAAGGTGGTCAGGTTGTCAATTGCGCAGGTGTTGACTGTGATTTCACAGAAGCAGAAGGCTGCGCTGAGGGAGGCATACAAGAAGAAAAAGTTCTTACCACTTGATCTGCGCCCCAAGAAGACTAGAGCCATCAGGAGAAGGCTTACCAAGCACCAGGTATTGCTTCATTTTTGATGTCATGCCTTTTGAATTCCTCTCTATTGAATTTTTGTTGTTAAAATGTGATTATTTAATGTTTTTTTTTTAATGCTTTGCAATCTATGTATAAAAGTCTAAGCTCTTATCCTGTAATGGGATTATTAATTGTATTCCCTTTTAACAAGTCTTACTCTGATGCCTTTTGGAGAAAAGATTCAAAGGAAAAAGGATTAAATTGAGTATCAATATGCTTTCTGTTTTCTTTTACTTGTGTGTGTCAGAGAGGGGGGTGCTTGTCTGAATTAACTAGGAGTTAGTGACTATTGGATTACCTTTCTATTTCAAAATTATTGTTTTGACACAAAAATGTCATCTAAATTTTTGCGTTACATTATGGCAACACCATATGTATAAGTCATCACTTTACTGCATATGCCTCTTCTCTGAGAACTTAATCAACAGTTCTGGTAGGGATAAAATACCCTCCATTGGTACAAACTTTAACTGACTATGGTTGTTTTGCCTGTTTATGTACACATGTAGAGATTCGACATTCTGAGCCCTACCAGTTTCAATTACGGGTGGGCCGCAACAATATGTTCGCTTGTTTTTTTTGTAGGTTCTTGTTGATCTAGGCTTTAGTCATGCTAGAAACTTAGCGTTATTGCTTATGTGCCTCGTGCTTAATTTTTTGTGTCTATTGGTTTCAAAGTTGTATTTAGTGGTATCCTGTTTTTAGCTGTTATGTAGTTGTGTGATGTGTTTGCGGAAAGTGTTCATGAGTTCAAATTTTTCTATGGAATTTTCTTCAATCAAGTATTTGTATGTGGAAATTGTCTTGTTGCCCCCCTACATATGACTTGTGGTTTGCTTGCACAGGCATCATTGAAGACGGAACGGGAGAAGAAGAAGGAGATGTACTTTCCCATGAGGAAGTATGCCATTAAGGTGTAGGGTAGATATGTCAGATAGGATATTCCAGTATCTCTCAGTTGTTAGTTTCACAAATTTTGACTTGGTGTACTTTTGCTTGTGTTTTTAAACTATATGTTGAAGTTGGTGTTCAATTTTATGTGTTTGAACCTGGGAGTATATCACACCAGGCAAAGATGCTTAAGCTATTTGATGGTATGGTAATTAAGGGAGGGATTTCTATTCTATTTTGATGAATCTCTGTAGTTATTCTCTATGCACTTGGGTTTTGAAACCTGGGATATGGTTCTTCACACCCAGGCCAAAAGAGCCTTGCTTCTTTAATCTGTAGTCTAATTCTAATCTCTAAATTATAAATCTAGCAACTACCGTTCAATTTTATCTCTTGCGGACTGCTGAGGAATTAAAGATAAGAAAGTTGTGCACTACGAACTGCCCTTTTCTCAAAGGACTAGCAGTTACCCCTATGCCACGCTGTTGGCCGTTGCATGTCACAGGAATTGATCAATGTGTTTTTACATAACTTTGATAACTTTCAAGAGGGAACTTTACAGAAGAGGGCATAAGCCTAAGGAGTTTAGTAGCTACTGCCTAGTGAGATTTTAAAATTGTGATGCAATCTTATTTACGTCACAGTTGTATATGGCAAAAGACATTAATGGTTAATCCCCCGAATCTACTTTTCACATCATCAGATCAGGTATTGTTCTGTTGCAGGGCAACGTTTTGGGCTGCTTAGGTATTCCTCCTGAAACTCCTTTTCCTCTTATTTATTCACTTGGCTTTAATGTTAATGATTCCTCTAATGCTAACTAAACACTCACTAAAAATTCCTTGGGCTGTTACCTTTGGTGCTACTTGTTGGATCCTTTGGACCTGTAGAAATAGCAGTGATTTTTGAAAATAGGCCTCTTCCCACTGCTATTTCGGTTTCCTTGTGTAAATCCAAAGCTGTTGAATTATTTAGCATTGCTCTCAATCATAAACCAAGTAAAAATCTTCAATCTGCTCAAATTAGTTAGTCTCCTGCTTTGGAATGTTTTAAGTTGAACGCCGATGGGTGGTCTAAAGATAATTACAGCTTTTAATCCCAAGGAATAAAATCATTTATAGATCTCACATAATACATAAATTTATGAATTACACGTAATAAATAAAAAGATTGAGATTACATCACATTCTCAAATAATGAAAAAGGTAAAAATGGAAATCAAATCTACTCACTCACTATCAAGTTGAACTGTTGAAGGGCAATGCAACTTGTAAGGGTTTTTTTTCGTGTGCAACTTGTAAAATGTGAAGTTACGAATTTACTTATCAGTTAGTTTAATTGATAAAATCATTTGTTGTCGTATAAAAGATTTAGAATTTAAGATTGAATCTAATAAGAAATAATAAATGAGAGAGAATTATCTCTTATTATGTAGTCTACATCAATAGAATTTTTTTAATCTACTTCATTTATAGAAAAGACCTACCATAATAATAAGGATTTGGATTACGTTTAATTTGGTCACCAAACTTATATTTATTACAATCAGATCACTAAATTTTAATTAATGTTTTAAATTTACCCACTATTCTAGAAAGCTGTTACGATTATTCAATGTCGTTTGCTTATATGGCATCTAGTCAACTTCATTTCTCACGTGCTCACACGAATAGGAAGTATTTTATGTACATTTTACACTAAAATTACTAGCAACAAAGTCTTTTTTCACACTCGAATGAGTTACCCTAAACCGATTTGAGAGAAAACAGTGCGAGAGATATTTTAGTTGTTGCACCTAAGAAAGCTCATTCCTGGATTCGAGTCTGTCCAAGAAGTTTTCAAAGCTGCCAATTGACCACAAAAACAGAAAGGGATATTTGAGGCTGCCATAATCAAGAATTAGGTAAGCTTCTGTGTGACCCCTTCGTCTTCTTCCTTAACTATCTTTCTATTTTTTTCCTCCCTCTTCTCCCTCTTAAACTTGCATAGCCTCTTTACAATATCTCTCAGCGTAAAACTCTCTTTTGACATTAAAATGGAAGAGTTTCAGAGAGCTGATGTTTTAGATATAGAAGGACGATGGAACGTTTTAGGCACGCAATTTTCCAGCTAAATCTCACTTGTCGCGTAGGAGTCACTTGATGCTTACATAGCAATTCCATCTAAAAGTAGACAGAGAGTAGTGACTGAATTGAAAATTATCAAAATTTACTGATTTGATTGTAATAAATAGGTTTATAAAAAAAAGCTTATACTAAATAAAATTTTAGTGACCAAATTAAACTTCTAATTAAAATTGGCCAAAGAAAATCGAAATTAGTGGAATAGAATTAATGATGTGTGTATTTACTGATTTTGTGGGTAATTTTTTTTTACATATAAGTTTTTATTTATTTATTTACAGATAGAACATTATATTATACAGTACAAAAAGTCAGAAATAAACTTTTTTGCTACTCGATTCCACTCTCTAATGAGTGATGCGAGAAGTGCCCATTCAACCAATGTGTGAGACCATGTATGTATGTTTCAATTTTTTTATTATACAGTATAATAAGTTAATGATAATAATTTTATATTATTAAATGTATACACCTAAAAGTGAAATTCAATTTCAAAAAATAGTTCACCAAATAAATTTACATTATCTTTATAATTTTCTAGAATAAAAACTACTATTGTCACACATTTTCAAAGTTTTTATTTTTTTTTCAAAAATAAAATAAAATAAAGTCTTTGTCATCAAACAATGAATTTTCTAAAATACTTATTGCTTGCTTGCTTTAGCTCTCTTGAGTCATGATGATTTTAGAAGTTGGGAATATGGTAGAGATGCATGTTTATGCATACATAACTAAATGTGATGGTCTGTAAAAAAAAAAAAAAAAAAAAAAAATGTAATGGAACCATTTTTTTAAAATAAAAAGAGTTGATGGAACCATAATTAACTTAATTTTTATTTCAATTTATGTATGTCAACTCTCCTTTTATTATAGGTTGATAATAAAATGTTCATTCAATTCCTTGACTAATTAATTAAAAAAAAATCCTTGACTAATTCATGATATAGTTAGCCAATGAGGCAGGTTCAAAAATTAAAAGGTTGCTACAAGATTTCAAGTTCATGGGTCTAGTAAAGCAAAGTAAGAGCTAGAAAGTTTGCAAATGGAGGAGAAAATGTGTTCCTTATGTTGAGGGTCACTAGAAACAAATTTCTTGTAATTTTGGATTAATACTTTATTTTGTCATATATAATCAGGGTAAATGATCACAATAAAAAATTTGTAGCTAGTTCGGGTTTAATGTTGTGGTAAGAGCAATTTTTGACTAGATCGAATCTAAAATCAATATTTTAGATCAGTGCAAAACTTTATTAATAATTTTATAAAAATTTATTAATAATGTTATTATAAATATGAAATTTAAAAAATAATGTTATTAATAATTTTTTTAAAATTATTAATAAAATTTCAAATAGATTTAAAATACTGGATTTAGACAATGTAACGAGGAGCTGCTCCGATCATAACATCATCTTTCATTCACATGAGCCCTTTCTGGTGGGTCAAGTCACTTTGGTTTTGAAGACTTCGAAAAGAGACTTAGCTTTTAACAAGATGGGAAGGCAGGTAAGGATTTTTTTGACCGATTCGGTCTAAATTATTGAGTTTAGATCAAATAAAAATTTTATTGATAATTTTATATTTTTTGGTGGTAATATTAATTTTTGAATCTAATATTTATATTGACATTATCAATAAAGCTCTTCAAAATTACTAGTAAAATTTTCAACTGATCTAAACCAATAAATTTAAAATCGAGCTATCCAAGAATTTTTGGTCGGTGAGAATTTGACAATCTATGGTGTTAAGATCAACAAAATTTTCTTCTTTTTCCTATTTTAAGGGGAAGTCTGTCTATATTTCCAAGATGTTTCCTGATGACTTAGCTCAGTTCTCTCATCTACTAAATTGAAAAAAGAAAATTGTTTTTAATATTCTTTTCATTAAAATTAAATTGGTGGGCAGACAAGGGAGAAAATAAATTAAGTAATTAAATCAAAATCATGGAAAAAAGTGCAAGCAAGGCATAATAGTCCAAATCCAATAAAATATGTAAAACATAACCATTTCTTAGTTCTTTGCTGGTTAGTAAAATTTGCTGCAGGTTTTATTATGTTACCAGTCATTCTCAAAGACAACACTCCTTGTAAAATAGTGAAAATAACAACTCTCAAAAGTTAAAAAAACAAAATCCCAATCTTTGAATTTTTCTTTCTTCCAATATTATAACATAGCTAAGCTTTTCATGGATTTTCTTGATTAGATCTTCCTCCTTAAACTAATTAGCTCACAAAAAATAAGTAATATCTCTTGTGTCTTGAACCCTTGTCATTATACATTATATTATTTAAAATATATAAAGGTAAATTATAATTATATTACTTAAGTTTGGTCATAAATACAATTACATCATACGTTTAAAAAAAAGACAACTGCATTTTACCTTTTAAGAACGTTAATTGAATAATAAGAATTATCATTTCTTAAACACGTTAGAAACTTCATTTAAGAGTTACTTCTTGAATTAAACCCTAAAAAACACTTGATGTCACGTTATTATTCAACTTGATTTTGTTAGAATTTTTTTATGTTTGTATGCACTATAAAAAATATCTGTAATTGTTTATGAAAGTTTGAGGGAAATTTCATGTTTTAAAAACCTAAAATGTAATTGTATTTATCATAAAGAATATAGTTATAATTTACCCAACATATAATTACTAATCCCGCCTAATCACTCCTCCTTCAACACACATATACATCATCAAACTGAGTCGATGATTTCTTGGCCTAAAATACAGGATACCCACCTTCCTCCACTACAAACTTGCGGCTCTTTCCCTCTATATAACCCCCCAGAACATAAGCACACAAATCAAGAAAATTATAGTTAGATCTCTCTCTCTAATAAAAAATAAGGGTTAAACCTTCGTCTTTGAACTTGAAGCTATCTTCTTTATCTTCAGGTTCTCAGCCTTTGAAGTTTAATGCTAATGTCAGAGACTGTAAAAAGTAGTAGCCCTCTCCTGCCAAGAAAAGTGATGTCAACTCTCTTCTTCTCATCCTCCAAAACTGTCATTTCTGCTCCTTCATTTCCAAGCTCTTACGCTCTTCTTTCCACCCCTATACACCACACATTTTCTCAATCAACTATTGAAGAAACCATCGAAAATGCAGGATCAATCATCACCAAATGGGACCCCAACCCCTCATCATACACCAAAGTCACCTATCTCTTTCACCATAGCAGAAAAGAAGCCAAAGAGTTCCTCAAAAGCGTCAAAGACTTGCGTAGAGCTATGCAATTTTTAGTCTCCGAAAATTCAGCCTCTGATAAGCTCGTGCTTGCTCAAAACCTCATGCAAATGGCCATGAAAAGGCTTGAAAAAGAGTTCTATCAGATATTATCCACAAACCATGATCAACTTGATGTGGGATCAGTTTCAGGTCAATCCTCAGATGGGTCAAGCAATTACAATGACAAGGATGAGGTACGATCTGAAGATGAGGCTGAGCTGAAATTAGCAGGCGAGTCAATCATTGAGGTGGAGAGAGTCTCAACACTCGCAATGTCAGATCTAAAGGCAATAGCTGACCGCATGATCGGTTCTGATTACGGAAAAGAGTGTGTAAAGATTTACAAGCTAAGCAGAAAGTCAGTAGTAGAAGAAGGACTGTATCTACTGGGAATTGAAAAGTTCAAGACTTCTCAAATTCATAAAATGAACCGGGAAGCACTTGAGCATATAATCAAGAACTGGCTGAATGCGATAAAAATTTCTGTGAAAACACTATTGAGTGAAGAAAAAGTTCTTTGTGATCATGTGTTTTCAGCTTCTGAAACAATCAGAGAGTCTTCCTTCTCCGAGATAACCAAAGAAGGAGCAATTAATCTATTCAGGTTTCCAGAACTCATTGTGAAGAACAAGAAAATGCCGGAACGAATTTTCCAGCTAATGGAGCTCCATGAAGCAATACCTGAACTCTGGCAGGATATAGAATCAACATTCAACTTTGAATCAACCTCAGTTATTAAGTTGCAAGCACTTTCATCACTACACAAGCTAGCCGACTCCATCCATACTATTTTATTAGATTTTGGGTTAACAATTCAGAAGGACTCATCCAAAACCCTGGTTATAGGTGGTGGGATTCACACTCTGACCCGATCAGCGATGAGCTACATATCTTCAATCGTAGAATACAGTGGGGTTCTGTCTGACATTCTTGCTGATTATGCACCCCCAAGAAATTCTCCACTGCCAGAATCTTCGACCCTGTCAGTGTCAATCCACCTAGCTTGGCTCATACTAGTTCTTTTATGCAAGCTTGACAGCAAAGCTGACCTATACAAAGATATCTCTTTATCCTACCTCTTCCTAGCTAACAATCTTCATTTCATCGTTGATGAGGTTCGTACAACTCACCTAAAGAACCTCCTCGGTGATGAATGGGTGGTAAGGCATGCCAAGAAGGTTAAACTACGAATCAACAGCTTGGAAAAAAGTCTTCTCATCCTTACCAGAGAAAACTTCTTCAACATTATCGCCTGAAGTGACAAACAAATGTTTTAGACGGTTTAATGTGGCATTTGAAGAAGCATATATGAAACAGACATCATGGATTGTACTGGATGGAAAATTAAGGGATGAGTTGAAGGTGTCAATAGCAAAGAAACTTGTACCAGCATATAGAGAATTCTATGACACATCTAGTGATGTTGAGTGGGGAGAAAAATTTGGAGGTGCTGGTGAAGTTTGGACCTGAAGATTTGGAGAATTACTTGTCAGATTCCATGGTACTCCTATCTTCGGTGGTTCTTCTTCGTCATCTTCATTATGTAATTTACGAGGATGTATGCCCGGGTAAAAGATGAAGTCCATGTGTACTGAAAACTGGGACAACTTCATTGCATGATATACACAGTGATGACTAAAAGACATGTTGTTTCCTTTTATATGGTGCTTTTTCAATTTTTCATATGATGAGAATACAAGAAATCACTTAGTAGAGCAGAAAATTAATGATAATGACTCTACATTCTAACTACTGTAATTTTTTAATAGTTCAGCATTTCTTAATTGTGTTTTTTTTCCTTTCTAAAGTTTGAAATCAGAATCAACTTGGAAGGTTCAGCGACAAAGAGAAGAAGATTGAAATAGTTTTTTTTTTGTTTTTTATTTTTTTATGATAAAAGAGGGAAGGGAAGCAAATTAGACTCTTATGGCATTTAAAGTAGCAAAGTAAAAAGATAGAAAGATCGAAATAGTTTATTGGAAAAGTATGAAGGCATTTAAAGAAGAAAACTCATATTTGATTGGTTGACATTTTCAACAGAAAATACTTTAAGCGTGTAAAGAATTTAGTCAGGGTACACAGACTACACACAACAAGTTTTAAACAATATCTAGTAAATAAATCTTTATTATGATTTTATTAAAAAATAAGTCCATAGTTGATCTTTTTCAGAAAAACAAAACAAAGAACAATATTCTGTTCAAGATGAACAAAAAAGATAGTGAGAATCTAAGTAACTATCAGGGCTGGTGGTCGAGATACGGATTGCCAACCTGTACAAATTTGGACGATATCTTTCAGGGAATCAGAAGGTGCTTCCATTGTCCATGTTGGATAATATTCACTTGGATGGAAGATGCATTCTTCACCGGACCCTGTTAATAAGCTTGCGTGTGCTCCATTCAGGAGCAAGTCTCCTTCAGATCTTATTAAGCCAGACCTTGCCTCTTCCCTGTCTGCTGCCTACAAATCCATACATTAGCAATTGAGACAAATCAACAGCAAGCAAAATAAAACCACCCCTTTGAACTGAGAACATAATGCAACATAAATATCTAATACTGTGAAGCAAAATCTAAAAAGGAAGAAACAAATCATTGTTGATAGACAACCATAATGAAACACAGAATTAATTTACCCATAAGTAGAAATCAACAGGTTCAACCACATGAGGCAGAATGCATGACATGTCACCGGAGACACATTTTTCTGTGAAGGCAGTAAGATACCAATGTACCAGATGATTTACCATTAACATCATAGACTCTGCACTTGGTTGGTTTCATCATCATAAAAATAATATGACTTTCAGCCACTGCTTAAGACGACATGCTTTAACAGCAGACAATGATAGATTCACAGGTTCAGAGTGAGCGGCGGACCTAGCATGAGGGGAGTTGCCCCACCAAAAGTTCCTTAAAATTCCAGTTCAATAAAAACTTTATAGACTGGCAATATTTTTTCTTTTCCCCATCTGAATTTTCTAAGAAACAACGTGATATGATCCGTAAATTCAGTTTTCTCTCTCTTTAATTCTTCTAAGAAATTATGCTAAAATAATATTTTCTTTTAAGATTTGTAGAAAAATCTTACTAAACCTCCTGTACTTTCCTTTATATAAATTGAAAGTTTGGGTATTATTTATTTTATTTAGTTTTTACTGATAAAAAAATTATTATTTATTTAGTTTTCATAACAGGATGCTTATGAAGAAAGGGATGTCCTTAAGAGTAAAGACTAAGGTTGTTCATTAATCGTGAAAACTGATTAACCAAACCATTTCGAACCGTTTTGGTGAAAATGGTTCGGTTAATCCGTATTATATCAGTAGGTTTCGGTTGGCGGTGAAAAAAATCCTTAACCGTTTTGACTGTTTAACAATTAAGAAATTAATTAAATTAATATAAATAATATATTAAATATAATAAGTAATAAGTAATTTAAGTAAAATCTAAAAAAACAATAGATTTGGAAAACTAAAAAATTGGGTGGTTAATTGATTAATCGACTATAACAAACCGAAATTAATTTGATTGGTGGTGGTCGGAAGGCCTAGTGTAAGACAGTCGAAACAGTTAAAAAGAATTTATACCGAAAAAATCGGTTAAAATTTTTAACTGATCGTTTGGACACCCCTACTAAAGACTTTGAATACATTGACTAAAAAAGAGATATCAAATAGTTCTGATGGTTCAATAAAATTCACTTCAATTCAGAGTTCTTGGTTACTTTGCCTTACTTTAGAAACATTAATGCTTCTTTGGATATTGAGAGAGAGAGAGTAGATCCAAGGTACTGGTTCTCAAATCTCACACAACTAGGGACCAAAAATTGACAGTTCACATTCTATAGTTCTCCATATAGAAGGAAAAAGGGTTCCTTCACTAATTTTTAGATGCAAGTTTTACAGCATTAGGCAGGTTATGTGATGCAGAACAGATACGTAGAAACATAAACAAATTGAGAAAGGGAGAAATATCAGGGAAGTAGAGGGAGATTAGACCAAAAGAACTAGACTAGATAGAAAAGAAAATAGAACAAATGGAGAACAGAACAAGAACAGAGAGAAGGGGACAAGAAATATAACAAAACTCAAATTTATTCCACAATCAAAGTCTGCCTTACAATCTTAATACCAATTCTCTTATATAGGCACTAAACATTATTAAATAAGAAAATAAATCAAATTCTAATAAATATTTAATTGCCTAAATCTAATTTTCCTAAAATATATGTCCAAGAATAATATCCCAAAATAATAAATATTCTTTTTCCTATTCTACATCATTCTCCCCCCTTACAAAAAACTCGATCACGAGTTTTGAAGTAGTGAAATATCAAAACTTGTGATTCTTGAAGTTGCATGGCAAAGACTTGGAATTTTCGAGATGTAGCAATCGCAATAAAGTATAAGAAGGATACCAAAAGGAGTTGTTGAAGAGCCTCAATCCAGTGTAGGAGGATAAAACCAATTTAAGGAAGCTCACACACACAAATCTTTCCCTCATATTGGCTTTGGTCTTATTTGTTTTGAAGTGACTCAATAGGTACGTCCTCATAGTGAATGGTAGAGCTTTCTTCAATGATTTGTTCTTTCGTTTCAAAATTTTTGCGGATTGGAAAAACGACTTCAGACTTGTCTTGAATGAAATCCTGATTGGTATAAGTTTTGATGAAAGCTGCTTCTACTTGTTTCACTTGTTCAAGGAGTTGTTGCATCTTGCGCGAATTTGACTCTTAAAGGTAGAATACTCAATCTCCAATTGACAACAATTAGCATAAATACACCGACCATTTAACTCTGTTTTAGTCCGATAAACATCTTGAATCCAATGATATTGCACAAGAGCAGAAGTTTGATAGAGATCGATTTTCTCTACAAAACCATATAGATAAAAAATCTGATATAATATATCTTCAGTGACCGGATAGTAAATCTGATTAATGGTCAAACAAAGAATCCGGGTTGGTTCACATGAACCCATTATTCGAGTGCAATTTTTGCCTTTTTCTGTAATTTTTTATTACAAAAATCAGCAATTAAATAAGCAGAAATTAAATAAATAAACTTAACTTTTTTTAGGTGGCTTGGCTCAGCTCAAGGTAGCTTGGCTTCAGCAAATGGCTCGGCTTGGTTTCAAGGCTTGACTCGGCCTGGCTGTTCACGGCTTGGCTTGGAGCTGTTGACAGATTGGGTCAAGTGCATGTTTGAGTTGGGTGTGCGGGTCGGATCCGAGAAGATTGATCCGTGGTAGATCGAAGTTGGGCTCCTGGGGTCAGTTAGAAATGGCTTGTTGGTCATGTTCATGGTTGTGGCTAAGCTGGGTGGCGAGTGGAAGCGGCGGATCTGGCTGTGAAAGATCAAACGAATTGCGGTTGATAGGCGATGGATCGAGCGGTGGGGCGGTCCAGGAGTTTGGGATTCGGTTCGAAAAGGCTTGCGGGTCACAGTGGTAGAGGTGTCTGGTTCGTATAGTGGCTGGAAATGCAAAATTGGACGCGGTAGACCCAAAATGACTAGACTGGTGTGTGACGATGGCAGGGGCGGTAGATCGTGCAGGAGTTTTCAGGGTTTGATCACCCAGGGATTCCGTGCTGAGAGGTGGTGACACCGAGCTCAGGGGGTAGCGGACGGCGACGTAGCTGGTGGCCCAAAGGCGCTGCCACTGTGCGCACGGTCTATTTGGCTGCTACTAGCGTTAAAATATGATTTTTTTTGTTTTTTTATTTTTTTTTTTGCAATCTGATATGGATGTAAGGATGTGTTTGAATGGACTAGAAATTTTGTCTGTTGGGAGATCGAAGTTTGGGCTCTGATACCAGTTGATGTCAGAAAAATAGGTAGAAACAGAAATAGATCGAGAAAGGGAAAAACAGCAAGGAAGCAGAGGAAGCATAGTCACACACTAGTACGAGTCCTATTTGGCTTCCCTAAAAAAGACACCGTCTTCATCCTCACTACCCACCACCACCACAACCACAACCTATGTCATCCAATTTTTTTTTTTATTTATCAAAAAAGTCAAAACCAACATTAATGGTGCTAAGTTCCGTAAAAAAGAAAGAGATCCATTATCCAAACCACTACAAACAATCAAAATCTTCAATTAGAAAACCCACAAGCAATAATCACAGCAATCAATATCAAAACATCAATTGCGGCAATGGTGTGAGTGTGGAGAATGACCATCACAAGCAAGAATGTTGGACAGGAAGCAGGTGTAATGCGAGTTAGTGATTGAAGAGAAAAAGAGGAAGCCCGATGGGCTTCCGGGGCATGACGGGGTTAGGGGTTGTTGGGAGAGCATGGTGAGCCTGGTAGTTTGGGGATGTATGGTGGGTATTCGGGTGGACCGCCACTATTGGGGCATTATATGAACTCATCGTTGGGTGGGCAAGTGCCATCTTCTTTGGGTGGTTCTGGTGTTGGTGGGTATGGGGGTGCTGGGCTTGGTGGGCCAAGGTCCACGGGCTATGGTGGATTGGATAGTGTTGGTGGAACTGCAAGTGCGTTGGGAGGTGCTGGAGGTGGGCCGAGTGGTGCAGGTGGAGGTTGTGATGGTGGTTTGTACATTCAATGTGGTGTTGGGATTTTTTTTTCTTCTCTTGTTTGGTTTCCGGGAAAGTTATGGGGAGAGAAGAAAATGGAATTTTCAGAAAGTATAAAAAGTTGGGATTTGCGTATTTTTTCTATTTTACTTTTAGGACTGACTGATTTTTTGTGGTCATTAAGTTTTCCTTTGTCCTACTCAGCAACAGAGGTTGAAGTTTGCTTCTAATTTTGTTATGTTTTTTGTTTTCCCGGAAATTGTATTTTTTTTTTGTTTGGTTTCTGAGAAAGTTGAGGAAGTAATTATCCTTGGTTTGGATCTTAGAAGAAATGGAACGGGAAGAAAATTCCTGAAAAGGAAACCACCATTATATATATTTTCCTTTAATTTAAGGTAGATTCATCAGCTTTAATTTAAGGGTAATCTGGACAATTTCTCAGCTTTAATTCAAACTTCTGACAGATATTAAACAGTCATTTCCAATACCACATGTATGTTTCTGTAATTACCTCTTAAACTCAGCTATGAAAACTATAATTTACCCTAAAGAGTTTTCATCATAACAACATTCCAATTTTTGAGAAGTATTCACATTTCATCCAACACCAACACAGTTTAGAAGTTACTACTGCAAAATCATGACAGTTTACTTATTTGTAATACCATAAAAAATAAAAGATTATGTATGAAGATTTCAAAATGAAATATATAACTAAACTGATTTCAACAGTGCTATTAAAAACCATCAGCGACAAAATGGTTTCGGTTTAAGAGTACTAGTTCAATTTATTATAAAAAAAAGAGAGAGTACTGGTTCAATTATGAAACAAATTCTTGATCCTCACTATTAAACCTGTAATAAAACCCAAGAAGATAACAGCACGGGAAAGAGGAATAGAGGAAATAATTAGCTAGATTAATACAATTACAAAAATGATGTAGGACAGTGACACAGAAGCAGAAATAAATTAAAGGAAAAGTAGAAAAGGACAAATAAAGAGAGGAAAGGGGGAGATAGAAGAAGATAACAGCGGGAAAGAGGAATAGACGAAAAATATGTTTTGTTAAATTATTATTGAATTCAATGTATGTGATTCCTTTTCTTATGCATAGCACGAGGTCTTAGCTAGTAAAAACAATATCATGGATTATTGACTAAGGGAGACAGTAAAGCATCATCACCGATGAATTAGAGGCCTCGTCTTAAAACCCATGTTAAGCTAACCAGCTAATATCTAAACATTTGCAAGAAAATCGAGGGAAAATGGAATTTAAGAGCATGTATGACAGTGGGGCCTTCACTATCCTTGTGCAACCACCCCAATCCCACGAAGTTAAGGATAAGAACATATTTAAAGACAAGAAAAGGTAATATAGTACTTATAACTATTATGATAACAAGACAAACTTATGGCCAGTTGATTATGCCAGAGAGATTAAAGAGGGTTATAGCATCAATATGCTATGAGCTCGATTAAATAGAAAAAGTGATTTTGCGGAGTTCAACAGTAAAGATAGACCATCCGGACAAAAGAATGGGAAAGATAGTGCCACTGGGCCCAAACTCCATTGACCTCATTGTCGACTTATATTTGATTTTAATAATAATAAAATATTATTTAAATTACACTAATAGTTTTATCTAAGTGTTTAAGCGGTAAAAACATTCCATTCAGAAACAAGATGTAAGAACTCAACACGTTCAGACACCAAAAGAAGACAGAAGATCTAGAATAGGCACCAAAGTAATTGAATCATTCTATAAATCTCTAAATTCAATTACTTAGCTTGATCTGTAGCTCAATTTACAAAAGATTTTGACAAAACTAAAGTACAAAAAGTTTCTAAGTCAACAAACTGTTTTGAAACATGAGTCGACTGGATCTACATACCAGTCGACTAGGAAATGGGACAGTAAGCTCCTAGTCGACTAGTACTAAGGACCCAATTGACTGGTAACTTTACCCAGTCGACTGGTCATATGACTCAGTCGACTGGTACTCTCCCTAAGCCTAAAAGTGAGGTATTTTCACTTGACCTAGCCGACTGGTACAAGGACCCAATCGACTGATAATTCGAAAATATGACTGTTTGAGACGCGAGACTTGAGCATTTAATGCCCCAAACTAGTGTTTTCAGAGGCGAAGGCATTGAGCGAGGTGTTTTGCCTCAACGAGACGATGCATAAGCCCCGAGACGTTGGGGGATAAGCTTTTTGAAATGTTGGAGCGTTTTGAATAAAATAATATTAATTAAATTATAAAAATACTAAAAAATTGAAATAATATAAATTAATTAATTATCAATAAACTTTACTAACTTAAGACCTATGAATGAATATTTATCAAAATATTTCACAAACACACGTTAACATCATAAACACAATGTTAAGTGGTTGTTGTTTACACACTTACAATAATATAACAAATTCACATACATCTCATCTTTCATCAATAAATCATAAATCACACTCCAAAAACCAAATTCTAATTTTTAAATTGACCAATCAATTCATCACAAGACACAAACACGTTCCAAATTCCAACAAACATAAAAATAACACAATGTTAAGTGTCAAATGTTTACTGTTTAGTGTTTACACACTTACATTAGTATAACAAATTTACATACATAAATCTATTAAAAGCAACAAATTAGATAGCAAAGCAAACAAAATCATTCAATGGGCTCTAAAGCACTCTCATCAATATCATCATCATCTTCATCAAACATATCTACGCTAGTAAAAGTTCTTGAATGAAATCCTGGGGGCATATTTTGTGATATGACTTCCACAATTGGGTCTTATCTAGTTTGCTTGCCTCTTTTTCGATCTTGATTCTCTTGACCTACATAACAAATTACATAAGTTATATAGCATTAGTGCATTATAACAATATATGATAATGAGACCAATGATTCCATAGATATGTGACCATCTATGATAATATTTTTTTCATACTTACTTGACCTTGTCTTAAGTGTTTGTTTGTTTGATAATCCACAGGCAAAAGAATCACATTCTATTGTAGGAGCAGGTGTCTGAGTCTCCTCCCTCTGCAAAAGTTCAATTGGCACAGTCCTAATGGCATCAACATCAAATAATTGTTCTTCTTCAAGCCAAGAAGGATCACTTGGGAGAAGAGATGACTCTATCTCCGCTATCCACTCATCATCAGAGTCAATCTCCTCCACCAATATAGGATCAGTTTTTTGTTGCCTTATTCTGATACTTCTTTCTCTCAATGCAGTGTTGTACTTAACATAAACCAAAACATTCAATCTGTTGTGTTCAAGCCTATTCCTTTTTTTGTGTCGATCTACGAGATCAATTTTTTATCGATATATAAGTTTCAGTTTTACAAGATGAGATGTATTAAATTGTGAAAGTGAAATAAATTTTACATATTCAAAGGTGCTCAAATTTCTCTCACACCCTGAATGTGGCAAGTGCCTCAGATGATGGTGAAGTTTTATATAGCGAGTCAACAACGGTAGTTGGAGGCAGAAAATAGTTCGCTGACGTCTGGTTACTAGACTCAGGAGCAACATGGCACATGACATCTCAGAGAGAATGGTTCCACAAATATGAACCAATCTCAGGAGGTTCTGTACACATGGGTGATGATCATGCTTTGGAGATCGCTAGTATTGGTACTATTAAGATAAAAATGTTTGATGGTACGGTTCGAACTATTCAGGAGGTACGACATGTAAATGGTCTGAGAAAGAATCTATTGTTTTTGGGGCAAATAGATAGTTTTGGATGCAAGACCCATGTCGAAAATGGGATCATGAAGATTGTCAAAGGTGAACTTGTGGTTATGAAGGCAGAAAAGATTACGGCAAATCTATTCATGCTTAAAGGAGAAACACTATAGGAAACTGATGCGTGTGTCGCATCAACCAACAAGGGAGAAGAGTCGACGATGATGTGGCATCTCAAACTAGGCCATATGTCAGAACGAGGTTTGAAGATTCTCTCCGACGTAAAGCTACTTCTAGGGCTCAAATCGGTAAATCTACATTTCTGTGAGCATTGTGTTACAAGTAAGCAACATAGATTGAAGTTTAGCAGATCTGATGCTAGGAGTAAATGCATTCTAGACTTGATTCATTCTGATGCATGGGAGTCACCAGAAATGTCCCTAGGAGGAGCAAAGTACTTTGTGTTTTTATTGATGATTACTCCAGGAGATGTTGGGTGTATCCAATCAAGAAGAAGTCAGATGTATTTTCGGTATTCAAAGACTTCAAAACGCGGGTGGAACTTGAATCTGGGAAAAAGATCAAGCGCTTAAGGACAGATAATGGAAGAGAGTACACAGACGGCGAGTTTCTTGCTCTTTGTAAGCGGGAAAGTGTCAAACAACAGTTCACAATCACATACACGCCTCAACAAAATGGAGTGGCAGAGCGGATGAATAGAACTCTTATAGAAAGGATGAGAGCTATGTTGAGGACTGCAGGTCAACCCAACTCTTTTTGGGCAGAAGCAGTCAAAACCACCTGTTATGTGATAAATCGATCGCTATCAACAACAATTAATTTAAAGACGCCGATGGAGATGTGGACTGGTAAGCCAGCAGACTACTCTACTTTACATTCTTTTGGATGTCCTGCGTATGTGATGTACAATGTCCAAGAAAGAACGAAGTTGAATCCGAAATCTAGGAGGTGTATATTCTTGGGGTATGCTGACGGAGTAAAGGAGTCTCTCCTGTGGGATCCCACTACTTACAAGGTTGTTGTCAGCAGGGATGTGATCTTTGCAGAAGATCAACTACTTCAAAAAGATGAAGACGATAGCACATCGAAAGAGGTTTCAGAGACTACAACAATACAGGTGGAAAATAATTCGGTACAAGAAACTCCAGTTTCTACTGAAGCAGCACCAGAGCACGAGGTATAAGAACCAGTCGAGTCCGAAGCTCTGGAAGCTCGCCGGTCAACTCGTGAGAGAAGGCCACCAGCTTGGCATTCGGAGTTTGTCACTGAGAACAATGTTGCATACTGTTTTTTAACAGAGGATATAGAGTCCTCAACTTTCCAAGAAGCTACAAGTAACTCAGATGTGCCTTTGTGGATGGAAACAATGCAGGAAGAAATTGAAGCTCTACACAAGAACAAGACTTGGGAACTGGTACCATTGCCACATGGGAGAAAAGCCATATGTAACAAATGGGTCTACAAGATCAAGCGGGATAACAATGATCAAGTGGAATGGTTTCGTGCAAGATTGGTGGTAAAGGGATTCGCTCAGAAAGAAAGTATTTATTTCAATGAGATATTTTCCCCGGTGGTTCGGCTTACAACAATCAGAGTAGTCCTGGCTATGTGTGCTACGTTTGACTTACATCTGGAGCAGTTGGATGTGAAAACTGCATTTCTTCATGGAGAACTTGAAGAAGAAATCTATATGCTCCAACCAGA
Source organism: Bretschneidera sinensis (assembly GCA_023935145.1). Taxonomy (NCBI): domain Eukaryota; kingdom Viridiplantae; phylum Streptophyta; class Magnoliopsida; order Brassicales; family Akaniaceae; genus Bretschneidera; species Bretschneidera sinensis. Next base: position 60,357,854 of record CM043698.1, on the reverse strand, counting down.
AGGTTTTGCTGAAACAGGAATGGAGAACTTGGTTTGCGGGTTGAACAAATCTCTATACGGTCTCAAACAGGCGCCGAAGTGTTGGTACAAGAGATTTGATTCCTTCATTATTAGCCTTGGATACAACAGACTCAGTTCATACCATTGTACGTACTTCAAAAGGTTTGATGGTGATAATGATTTTATTATCTTGTTGTTGTATGTGGATGACATGTTGGTAGCAGGCCCCAACAGAGATCAAATCCAAAAATTGAAGGCACAGTTGGCTAGGGAGTTTGATATGAAGGTCTTGGGACCAGCAAACAAGATTCTAGGGATGCAGATTCACCGAGACAGAAATAACAGGAAGATTTGGCTTTCCTAGAAGAACTACTTCAACAAGATCTTGCGATGTTTCAACATGCAAGATAGTAAGCCAATTTCTACCCCACTTCCTATTAATTTCAAGTTATCCTCAAGTATGTGTCCTAGCAATGAAGAAGAGAGGAGGGAGATATCTCGAGTACCGTATGCATCAGTAGTGGGAAGTTTAATGTTTGCTATGATTTGTACAAGACCAGACATTGCACAAGCAGTGGGAGTGGTTAGTCGATTTATGGCGAATCCTGGTGGAGAGCATTGGAATACTGTGAAGAGGGTTCTGAGATACATCAGAGGAACCTCAGATGCTGCATTATATTACGGAGGATTAGATTTTACTGTCGAGGCTATGTTGATTCAGATTTTGCAGGGGATCTCAATAAAAGCAAATCTACTACAGGTTATGTGTTTACACTTGCAGGAGGAGCTGTAAGCTGGGTTTCTAAACTGCAGACAGTTGTGGCTCTATCTACAACGGAAGCAGAATACATGGCGGCTACACAAGCTTGCAAGGAAGCAGTTTTGATACAAAGGTTATTGGAAGAGCTCGGGCACAAGCAGGAGAAGATTGTTATGTTTTGTGACAGTCAGAGTGCCTTGCACATTGCAAGGAATCCAGCTTTTCATTTACGGACAAAGCACATAAGGGTTTAGTATCACTTCGTTCGAGAAGTAGTGGAAGAAGGTAGTGTGGATATGCAGAAGATTCACACCGATGAGAACCTAGCAGATGTTATGACCAAGCCAATCAACACTGACAAGTTTAAATGGTGTAGATCCTCATGCGGTCTAGCGAAAACGTAAGCAAGCATGGATTTGGCAAGCGAGGAAGGATGGAAGGATTACAAAAGATCTGCTACATAGATCGAGATGTGAAGACAGATTGAAATCGGTCTTCAAGTGGGAGATTGCCAGGGAAGTGGGCTGCTACCAACCCTTTATTGGGGTCAAAGAAAACAGCAATTAAGTGGGCTGCTACCAACCTTTTGAGGTCAAAGAAAACAGCAGGGAAGTGGGCGGCACCTACCCACTAGCACATTTCATTTTGCCTGTAAATACTCATGGCTCTCATTTTGTATAGCTATCACAAAATCAAGAGAAGTGTGTTAGAGAGAGTGTGAGAGTTACTACTTAGAGAGGAAAATTTGTTCCTTCTTTGTAAGTAATATTTTTCCGATCTTGTGAGAGAGTTGTTTCTCCTACTACAATAGAGATTAGACAATTGTTATCTCATTGTAATCAGAGAGAAGTTGTAGTAATCCCTATTTTACAATAGTGAAATCCTACTACACTTGCCCGTGGTTTTTTTTTACCCCAATTTGTTCGGGGTTTTTCCATGTAAAATATTTGTGTCTTGTTTATCTTTATTTTTCTTATTTCGCTTTAGTTGTGTGTTAGCTTCGACCCGGTAATCTGTTTTCTAACAAATTGTTAAACATGGATTATCTATACAAATCCAATATTGCGTTGATTTATATTATACAGTACATACATGTATTCATTCTTTCCCAAAAGAACATAAACTAATCATGATTAATGGCTCCATAATAGAGACCAATTAAATAAAAATCACATGAAACCCAAACAAACGACAATAATATCAAACAGTATATAGGTATCATGAGAGCTAACCGGAGAGAGAGGTAACGAAGTACAGCGGACCAACGAGGCCGCCGATGGCGAAACGGCCGAAACCCTCGGCCTGACCGGCCATTGCTTTCAGGCTGATGTCCACGGCAGTGTACGGGAGCGATGTCATCTTCCTTATTCGTCGTCGTTTTATGAGCTTAATATTAGGTCTTTAATTGACCGAGGTACATTAAATTTTAAAAACTATTATCTGACAATTAATCCAGTGAATTTAATAATTTGTTCTAAAAAAATCCTGTGAATTAATTGTCAGATAATAGTTTTTAAAATTTAATGAAATAAGATCTATTTATAGTTGACAATTTTTAAATACTATTATCCTGTTTTATCTTTATTTCTTTTAGGGTGGTGTTATTGATAATTTTTATATTTAACTTACAATAATGTTTTTAATTAAAATTAAATGTTTTTTAGAATACAATTTAATCAGGGACGTTATTGTAAGTTGAAGTACCAAAACAAAACAATAATAACTTTTAGAGTTCCAATAACATTTCACTTTTTTATTTCATTAAAAGTTGTGATACCACGGATTAGATTTCGTGGTAACTCCTACGGAACCAAGAAAATTCACTAACAATTATGAAAAAATTGAGTAGTAACATTGGTATTTAATTTTTTTTAAATAATTACTATTTAATTTTTCCGAGATTACTAGTAGATTTTTCTGGTTCCATTGCAATTCCCACGTTTCGCTAGAGTGGGCCATATTGGTGTTATCGAACACATAATCTCTGTTATCAAATAATTTCTTTTGTAAAAAAAAAAATGGAAACCATACTCTAGTATGGTATAACGAGGATTTTCATATTTTTTTTCTATTGAAACTATAGTCCGGATCAAAATCAGAATATTGTTATTTTTATATAATTTTTGGACTATACTCAAGATTATAAAAAAAAAAAAGGCAATTGAAACTAAAATGAGATTGCTAATAGAAAATAATGTTAATCAAATAAAAAAGATATGTTCCTAGTTCGGATTTGTTCAATTTCAAAGTGAAATTCAAGCCATTTGAAAAAAGGGCAATGAAAACCACATCGCTAAAGAAAAACTTATAAAACTGAATTAAAGATGGTTTACTTGATTTATTAATTTTTTTACAATTAAAAATCTGAATTAAACTGGTTATGGTCTAGTTTAAATTATTTGTAAAGAAATCAAGTTTAGTTAAATAATATCATGTTCAATCAATAAAAAAAAGTATGGTATGTTGAAAGTTGCATTGCATGCTTAAACTTACTATTAGTAATTAGATTTTCTTCTTTTTATTAATTGAATAGTAATTAGATTTTATTGCATGCAGTTGACCAGAGTGCTCGAAGATTGCTTATCTTTTGCTTCAATGTCCATCTCAAATTCCCATGAAACAAACAATTGATTGCACTCAACATTTCATTATAAATACTTAGAGAAAACATGAGAGCTAAATGGGCAAAAAGGTTTGAAATTTCTTACCAATAATCGAGTTGTTTCTTGTTCCACATAGACCTGGAATTTGTTCCCTTGAGATCTGGCTAATGGTATTCATCAAAACTGTAATCCCAAAATCCAAAGTAAGAAGGATAATATTCCTGGTCTGACCATATGAATCACACAAAACATCCACCCCAAGAAGGAAAAAAAAAAAACAAACAAACCTATCTAAAACAGACATATTTTGTTAGAATGGATCGTGACAGGATCGTGACTTGATATAGTAATAACCACAAAACAATAAAGTAAGATAAAAAGGGAGACATCAAATTTACGTGTTTTGGCTTAAAGCTTACGTCCACGGGCAGAGGCCAGCAGGCAAAATTTCACTATACAAAGAGTGTTTACAAAATTGGCTTTAGCCAATAAATACAATCTCATAATTTCTCTCTTAACTCCTCTTTCTTCTTGATGTTTCTTGATGTGAATACTTCATGTTGGAATGCCTTTTATAGGCTCACAAAAAGTCCAAAGGACAAACATCAATGGATGCTCATCATTTTGTTGCTCATCATTTTGTTTCCCAATTGTACCAAAGTGAACTTTGTCTTCCACTTTGTCATCCACCATAGTCTAAAGTGAGTTTTACTTTTGACCCACAAATTAAGCCACAAATTGAGCCACAAATAACGCAAAAAAGTGGACTCAACTTTTGACTCAATTTGGCCTACCACTAATTCAAGGCAATTATTCAACAAATCTCCACCTTGACTTGAATTTGACAATAGTGAAAATAAAAGCTTCAACCTGTGCCAAACAACCCCTAAGGGTCTAATACAAATGCTGTGTAACACCAACCAAGTCCATGCAGTGAGTGAACTTGGCAATGGGAAGAGATTTTGTCAACATATCAGCAGGATTATTCAGAGTGCTAATCTTTCTTACAATAACATCACATTGAGCCACAATATCCCGAATAAAGTGATTCCTCACATCAATGTGTTTAGTTCTCTCATGATGCATCTGATCCTTCGTCAAATGTATAACACTCTGACTGTCACAATAAACTACAATTTTATTTGTTTCCAAACTGAGTTCATTAAGTATACCTCTTAACCAAATGGCTTCTTTGGCAGCTTCTGTAACAGCCATAAATTCTGCCTCTGTAGTAGACAATGCAACTGTCGGCTACAAGATAGCTTTCCAACTGACTGCACAAGTCCCAATAGTAAATACATAACCTGTAATTGATCTTTTCCTGTCCAAATCACCAGCAAAATCTGAATCAACATATCCAGCTAGATTGTCAGAAGTTCTACCGAATTCTAAACAAGTAGTAGAAGTACCCTTCAAATATCTCAAAATCCACTTGACAGCTTGCCAATGAGTTTTTCCTGGACAGGACAAATATCTGCTAACTACACTGACAATATATGAGATATCTAGTCGAGTGCAAACCATTGTATACATAATATTTCCCACTGCACTAGAATAAGGAACTCTAGACATATACATTATCTCATCTTCTGACTGTGGTGACATGGATGTTGATAATCTAAAGTGAGAAGCTAAAGGAGTACTCACAGGTTTAGCATCATGTATAGCAAAACGTTTCAGGACTTTCTCAATATATTTCTGTTGTGACAGAAATAATCTACCTGCATCTCTGTCTCTGTTGATCTCCATTCCCAAAATTTTCTTTGCTGCGCCTAGGTCTTTCATCTCAAATTTATCATTTAGCTGAGATTTCAATCTATTAATTTCATATATGTTCTTTGCTGCAATCAACATGTCATCAACATATTGCAACAAATATATGAAAATATCATCATCAAGTCTTTGATAGTAGACACAACTATCATACTTGCATCTAGAAGATCCAATACTCAGCATAAAAGAGTCAAACCTTCGATACCACAGGCGTGGAGACTGCTTGAGTCCATACAAGGATTTCTTTAGAAGACAAACATGATCTTCTTTGCCTTCAACTTCAAAACCTTCTGGTTGCTGTATATAGATTTGTTTATTAAGATCACCATGAAGAAAGGCAGTTTTCACATCAAGTTGCTCCAACTCCAAATTATGCATTGCAACTAAAGCAAGTAAGACACGAATAGGAGTATGTCTAACAACTGGAGAGAAAACATCATTAAAATCAACTCCCTCCACCTGGCTATTGCCTTTCGCTACTAATCATGCCTTATTCTTGGTGTCTTCAACACCTATGACTCATTCCTTCTTCTTAAATATCCATTTACACCCGATAATTTTCTTACCATTAGGTGGTTCGACCAATTTCTAGGTGTTATTTTTCTTTAGAGATTCCATCTCTTCATGCATCGCAACGAGCCATTTGTCTGAATCAGATGAACTGATGGCCTCATAGTATGAGGTTAGATCGGCGACATCAATGGTTTCTGCAACATTTAATGCATAAGCCAACATATCTTCAAAACCATACCTGGGAGGACAGCATTGAAACTCCTTACAGACTCCTGGAAGGTAAATATTAGAACTCAATTCCATGATAGTGGCTGGATTGTGTTTAAGTTTGATAACCCTGAAGCAAGAATGAAAGTCTTGCAAGAAGGGCCTTACTCTGTGTATGGTAAACCTTTACTTCTTAAGTCTATGCCAAAATTTTTTCTGTTTGACAATGAAGAGATAAGCATTATTCTAGTTTGGATTCAATTGAAGGGTCTTCCCTTAGAATTATGGTCTGCCAATTGTCTTAGCAAAATTAGAACCCAGCTAGGAAAGCCCTTGTATGCTGATCAGCTAACAATCACCAAAGACAGAATTTTCTATGCTAGACTATTGGTGGAGATAGATGTTGCTAAGAAAATCAAATTTTCTGTTCCAGTTTGTATGCCTGGTGGAAATATTTATGAATAGAAAGTGTCCTATGAAAATCTCCCAAAGTATTGCTCTAGCTGCAAAGTTCTAAGGCATGATGGTCATTCATGTAGACTCAATCCTAAGGTGGTTATAGGGAAGAAGCAAGCTGAAAAAGTGACAGACTCAACTGTGGTTGAAGGACAAAAGGAAGCTAGTAGACCTTAAAAGATGGGAAGGGAGGGAGAGCCTCCCTACACATCCAATGATAGTTGCCTACTGGAACATCAGGGGTTTCCATAAACCCTTGAAGCACAATTGGGTTGCACACCTCATGAGAAGTAACAGGATTGATATCACGGGTATTTTGGAGTCTAAGCTAGATGAGGTTAAAGTGAGCAGAATCATGGGTAACAGGTTCAGACTTTGGAGACAGTTCAATAATTTCTGAGCTCACCTTGCTGGCAGAATTGTAGTGCTTTGGGATCCCTCCAAGGTTAGTGTTTTTGTATTAGAAGCTAGCCCTCAAGTGTTTCATTGTAATGTAACATGCTTAATCTATTCTAGAAAATTTGTTGTAAGTTTTGTTTATGGATTTAACTCCATTGTAGATAGAAGACCTTTGTGGGATAATTTATGTAATTTTAGCTATGAGAACATAGTCCTTTGGCTTGTGCTAGGGGACTTCAATAATGTGTTTAATGCAGATGAGAAAGCTAATGGCGTGCCAGTCACAGATTATGAGCTTAGAGACCCCTCCTGCTGTAGGGAAACTAGACTGTCTGATGTAAACTTTACAGGGTGCTTATACACTTGGTCCAATAATCATATTTGGAGCAAGTTGGATAGAGCAATGGTGAACAATGTCTGGTATCAGCAGGGGTTTGGTGCTTTGGCCAAGTTTCTTCCTGCTGGGTGCCTCTCTTACCACTTTCCTTGTATTGTAAATCTGCCGGAAAAAGTAAAAGGGGGCAGGAGATCTTTTAAGTTCTTCAATATGTGGACTGAACATGAAAAGTTCTTTGACACTGTTAGAGCCAATTGGAGCAGATCTATGGGAGGGACAAAAATGTTCAAGTTGTGCAGAAATTTGAAATCTCTAAAATACCATCTCAAAATTCTTAATGAGAGGCATTTTAGTCACATTTCTGCAAGGGTACTTGATGCAGCACAGACTCTTAACAGAATGCAGGAGGAACTTCATGAGAACACAACTGATTCTGAGCTTCAAGGTAGAGTGGTTGCTCAGAAACTTAAAGCCTTTAAGCTTGCAGAAGCTGAGAGAAGCTTCCTCTCACAACAGGCCAAATGCAGATTTATTTTGAACAGTGACAGGGGCTCTAAGTTTTTCCATGCCTTGATGAGAAGGAAGACCTGTAAGAATCATATTGCTGCTGTTGAAACCTCTAATGGTTCTCTGACTACATCTGAGGCAGAAGTGGTGGATGAGTTTCTTAAGTTCTACAAGGATCTCCTTGGCTCTTCTAATGTGTGTAAGCCTATAGACTTGGCAGTCATTGATGAAGGGCCCAAAGTCCAAGAAAATCAAGCTGCTATGCTGGTCAAAGAGGTAACTGAAGAGGAGATTAAGGAAGCTCTTTGGAGTATAGGGGAGGATAAGTCCCCTGGCCTGGATGGGTACACTTCTAGGTTCTTTAAGAAAGCTTGGGGTGACATCAAGCAAGAAGTGATTGAGGCTGTATAGGAATTCTTTCTGAATGGGAAGCTCCTGAAACAGGTTAATCATACCTCCTTAGCCTTAATTCCCAAAAGCAAGCAAGCAACTAAGGTGGAGGACTTTAGACCTATAGCATGCTGCAATGTGGTGTATAAGATCATATCAAAGATTCTTGCTTCCAGGCTTTCTCCCTGCTTGGAAAGCATTGTCAATCCAGCTCAGGCAGCCTTCATTAAAGCTAGAAGTATGGCAGAGAATATTTACTTAGTGCAAGAGCTACTAAAAAAATACAGTAGGAAGAGAATATCTCCAAGGTGCATGATCAAGATAGATATTAGGAAAGCTTATGATACTGTGAATTGGGAATTTCTGAACAGTTTGTTTGCTGGCCTTAAGTTTCCTGATCAGTTCAGAAGATGGGTCATGGAATGTGTAACCTCTACTGCCTTCTCACTATCCATCAATGGGAGCATGCATGGATTTTTTATGGGCAAAAGGGGTCTTAGGCAAGGTGACCCTTACTCCTCTTATTTATTTGTGATTATTATCAAGTACTTATCTAGACTTCTAGGCAGATTAAATGAAGACGATGGTTTCAGATACCATCCAAAATGTGATAAGCTCAAGATAACTCATCTAGCCTTTGCAGATGATCTAATTCTATTTGCTAGGGGTGATGCTTGGTCTGTGGGCAGGATTATGAAGTGTGTCAACTTGTTCAGTGATTGTTCTGGGCTAAAACCAAGTCTACTCAAATTAAACATTTTTCATGCTGGGGTCTCTGCTGCTGAGCTGAGGGATATCAAAAGGATTACTGGTATTGAAGAAAGTAGTCTACCTTTTAAATACCTAGGGGTTCCTTTAGCCTCCTCTAGATTGAATGCAACCCATTTCTCTCCTCTGATTGAAAAGATTTCAGCTTACATAAATGCATGGGCTGGTTCCTCATTATCATATGCTGGTAGAACTGAACTGATTAAATCTGTGCTGTAAAGGGTATAATGTTTTTGGCTTGCTTTATTCCCTATCCTTGCTAATATAGTGGAAAAAATAATTAGGATGTGCATATCCTTTTTATGGAATGGTAGGAACAATGGTACCAGAAAGGCTCTTGTGGCCTGGGAAGATATTTGTAAACCCAAAACAGAAGGAGGTTTAGGCCTAATAGACCTTAAAGTCTAGAACAGAGCCCTACTCACCAGAATTTTATAGAACATTCACATGAAAAAAAAACTCTTTATGGATTCAGTGGGCGTAACACTATTATATGCAGGACAGACCAATATGAGGCATAAGTCCTAAACATGAGGACTCTCCTCTATGGAAGAGAATTCTGTGTATCAGAGATGAGGTAGTGACCCAGGCTGCCTCTACTCAGCAGGCTATAGCCAAGTTGCTAGAATGGCAAGATCAGAATGATATATGCATTAAGAAGGTCTACAACTCAATCAGACTTAAAGGAAATATGGCCAGATGGGCTCCATTATTGTGGAATAGCAACTGTCCCCCCAAGCATTCCTTTATTCTATGGTTGAGCATCAAGGGTAAGTTACTTACCAAAGACAGACTCTTGCTGGAAGGAGATGATAAACTCTGCCCCCTGTGCAAAGAGTGTGAAGTGTCCATTGAACATTTATTCTTCTTATGTCGTATTAGCAAGGAAACTTGGGACTTGATCAGAAAATGGTTGGGCTGCAGAAGAGAAATGACAACTCTTCAAAGTGAAACCAAGTGGATCCAAAAAGAAGCAAAAGGTACTGGCCCCCCAGCTATTGCAAAAAAAAATTGCCCTTGCTAGCACTGTCTACAACATTTGGATGGCTAGAAATGGAAAACAATTTGAAGGAACCTCAGTGAATCCTAATTGCCTAGCCAGAAAAATTCAAACTCTGGTATATAGAATTGTGTATGCTTCTTTCCCTGAGATTAGGCCTTTCTTGTAAACTTATTTTGTTATCTTTTATATATGCTATCATTGTAAATCCACTGGGTATGCCCAGTGACTTTTGTACACATTTTTGATCAATTCAAGCTTTATTTACAGATAAAAAAAAGGATTAGGTTTTGACCCGCAGATAAATTTATCGATTCATACAGACAGTGTCAATCTGTTGATGCCGAAAAGTAGCTAAGGTATAGTCTTGTCAAGTATAGTTTTATGTTCAATCCAATCATCTTGCTGAGGTCAGATTAACGTTTGCAGAGCATAGTAACACTTGAAAAAGGAAGTCGTCTGAAGGTTTTATTCTTCGGGAGAACCTTTAGATGCTTAAGTCAACATATGATTAAGAATGAGGTAAATGGCAGTAGACAGATAAAAAAAAAGAGATATATGAAATAATGAGCTTTTATATAGGGTTTGGAATCTTACTCTAATAAGAAGGGTGGCGGGTCCTTTGACTGAAGTTACTATTTTGCCCTCTAAATGAGACGGTGCTTTTGCATGTCATGTGCTTCTCTTGCACCGGTGATTGTGCCTAAAATGTAAAATTATCGTTATGACCTTTAGGATCACCACGTGTTTGGCTCCTATTGGATGACATATTTTTACCCACATCGTAAACACATGCATTTTTGAAAATAGGTTTTGAAAAAGCATCTATCTAAACAACTTTTTGAATTTTAAACATTGTTTTCCGGTTTTTGAAAACAAAAACTAATTTTTAAACTGCATAACTAAATACGCCATTAGTAACTCAATAATTGGGGGGGGGGGGGGGGGGTTGTCATCTAATCAATGAACAACTGACACAATTGATGGAAAAGTATAAATTCCTAACTTATTAAAGCCTCATACTGAATCTTGCGAATTTTTGTTATCATGTTGGTGGCTGATATTGATTTTTTTTTATTAATAATGATATCTTAAGCCTGATTTATACTTGTAACTACCCTGTCTCTCTCTGTGTTACCCCAAGTCAAGACTCGAGCTAATGATGCCTTCTTCAATAATGCACCTAACAGAATTTTCAGGGAATTTTATCGAAATTTGGGAGTTTTTTTTTTTATCTTTATTAAGAAAAATAAATAAATTATAATGTCAAATATACTGCATAGATCTGGAAAAGTCTAATACAGTATTTTTTTCTTTTAATATATATTGACAAGTATTTTATTTTGAAATATTTCATATTGTTTATTTTGAAAAAGCAAAGTTCGGTTTTAGCTAAATTATCTTAATTATTCTCAAATTTATATTTTTTAAACAATTTTATCATAAAATATAGATATTAAATAAAAGTATTTATGTAAAGTAGGTTATGTCTTTTTAAAAAATTGGATTTTCTAAACATACATTATATGGGACGGATGTAATATTGTTTTTTCTGCAAAGGGATTAAGTTATATGTACTTTCATATAGCTATTACTTTATGTTGATCCCAAAAATAGGTGAGATCTACTTAGATCAATTTAAGTCGTCTTTGAAAGTCGAGTTTGATTTGGTCTGGTACGGTATTTTGAAGAGGAAGCTAACCTTGAGTGTTTTTTTTCTTCAGAAATGACTCTTTGATACTTAAGTCAATGTATAATTAAAATAAGCGAGGTAAAAATAGAAAAAGTATGTGTGTAAAGAATGGGTTATCAAAAAAAAGTACTTCTACTTATAGAATTTGAGACGGGTGAAATTACTCTTGTATCTTTGAGGGTTGCTACATGTTAATCTTATATTAAACCGTATATTTGGCTCATATCAATTTCTAACGACATTAGGCAAAGGGATTGTTGTCTCTCTATTAATTTTAAAATTAATGATTAATCAACACATAATTAACCTCTATTGCTTTGTTAAAATGGTTCAAATATCTTCTTGCTAGAAAATCAGTTATCAAAATGGAAGTAGAACATAGCAATGGATATATGTCATGTGTGTCTTCATTTAAAGCAACAAATCAAGCCCTATGGTTATATTTTTTTTAGTCATCGATCACCATTTGTTAAGTCAAAGAAGGCCAAAAAGAATGGATAGCTCGTGTTGCAGGAAAACGGCATTCATTTTCTAAGAAGATATTTATATTAATGGAGAAATTTTTAGACATTAGGAACACTTTAAAAATTATGTATCTTAAACATTTTCAACTGTTACTGAAAGAGGGAAAAAGAACTTAAAAGGTTTAGCTCAGTTGTTAAAGTGATTTTAAGGTTCTCTTTGATGTCATCGATTTGAGTTTCTTTGGGGTGAGATCGCAAGGTTTTTTTTTCCGAATTCTCTAATCCGCCTGAAGAGTTGCGCACAAAGAATACCAACAGACGAAAAAAAGAGAGGAGAAAAGGATTATTTATTGGTGGATAATCTATTTTTCCTCCCCGTTAAATCTTTCAAATGTAACTACAGCCTACAAAATTGAGACTACCAATGGTAGTATTAAATTTTTATTAGTTTTATTATCATCAAACATCCATAATCATCACCGAATGAGTAGAGGGAAAATTTTATGGGAATATATATTTTGGTGTTCCAAAACATATATTAAGAACCATAAATTTCCATGTTAAGAATCTTCTTATTTTCAGCCTTTTCTTTGCTTTTAAAATTTATTAGACACACAGACACTTATTAATCATTACAAAACAAGCAGATAAAAGACTCTTCACAGTTTCAATCAATTTCACTACATTTTAACGGAGGAAAGAGCAGCCTATTACTGATTTTAGAAGAATCTCAAATAGAAGAAAAGCATTTACAAAAGAATATCTAAACTAATAAGAGTATATGAGAATCCACCGGAAGACAACAAATAAAAATAGAAAATGTAGAAACTCGGCATTTCAATAAAACATTTGAAAGAAACAACACCAAGCACATTTGGGAAACTCCAAACACCAAAAAAAAAATGTAGCTTCTATGACCATAAACCAAATTTATACACAGATAAAAAATTTAAAAAAAAAACTGCTTGCAGAAAATAAATTGCACATAAAGAAATCAGTAGAACATAGAAACGAGAGAAACAGACCTTTTCTAGCTAGTTCAGATGATGAAAACGCAGTAGAAGTGATCAAAAGAGAGTGAAACTGCGCCAAACCAAGGCCAACCAATGTGTTCTTTGTCAATAATTCCTTAAAATTCACCATCCTCTTATACTTTCTCTCACACTCTTTTATCAAAAAATAAAAACCAAAAAGAAAAATTGCCGATAACTAGTTCAAGTAAACAAAAATACTCAAAAACCCATTTGCACAAGCTCAGTTTTGAGCTCTGAAGGATACTAGTTCAAGCATTATTCAAAATATTTTTATGCATAAATAAAAGGGCTTTAATAAGTCCATTCAACAAGAATTAAAAAGTAACGGTTTGACATTTTAAAAAAACCCTAAATTTAGATAATTTAAACTTAAAAGACCTGAATCAGTCATTGTTCACATAAATTATAACTTGAAAGCATAGTATAAATGACTTACCTAAGATAATTAAAGAGTATGGATGGATAAGTGAGAGAGAGAGAGACGAAGAGAGCTTGGATTGGAGTAAGGACTGAGCTTCACTGGCAGAGACACTGAGTGTTTTCAAAGACGCGACTTCAGACCTCAGTGAAGAAGACTAAATGGGTAAGGGGCTAAGGGCTTATTAATACGGTGTCATTTTGGTTAAATGGGGCTAATTTAATTTAACCCAACACAACGTCGTTTTGAGGTTGCTGAATTTAAAAAAAATGCATTGGGCGTACGCTCGGACACTTGGGGTGTCAAAGGCGTACGCCTCATGTTTGGGCGAATGCCCAGACCCGAAAAATGCACGCCAAGCAACAGATACGCCCAAGGTTTCACGCCTTGTGGGGCTTTAGCCCCGTTTCACCTCTGGGCGCGCCGTGGACGTGGCCAGACTCCGCTTTTTTAAACACTGCCCCAAACCTACCAAGTCAGTGTCAAACGACCATATTGATTCAAGGCTATATAAACTCACTTCAATAAACATTTAAACAAGGAAGATAACACATTCAATTCATCATATAGCTCATTAATTCTCAAAAACTTTTAAAAATTCATTGTGAGCCGTTCTTCAAGCTAGTTCTTGAAAGAGAGATATTATTCATTTGTAAAAGCATTCATTGTTATCTCTCTACCATTTACTTTACAGTTAATACAATTTATTATAAAGAGAAAGAGTTGGTGTAACTCTTAGAGTGTTAGGATTAAACACTTCGATTGTAACTTCTGTGAGAAAGAGATTATTGTAAGGTTTATGCAACACTCGTGAAGTTTCTCGACTAACGATTAGTGGATTAGGTTCCTTGAAGAGAGTGGACGTAGGATCGAAAAGATTCCAACATTACCGAGCCACTATAAATGGAGTTTGCATTTTCTCTTCCTTAACTCCTTTATTTACAAGCATATTATTTGATTGTGTGCATTGTTTATCGAACTGTTTTAAAAACTAACAAGTTAATTAATAAAAAGTTTTTAAAATCCAATTCACTCTTCTACGGTCTATTGTGTAACAGAAGACAAAACTCAGTTAGAGAAAAATGGTAAATCATAAATGATCAACAAGCCAGACCCAATAGTCTATATAAAGCTTAAGTTGTCAAGTCATATTTTCCTGGAGATAACTAAATACAAACCTATATGCTGATAATGACATTCTCATCCTTCAATAAAGATTAAAATGAGACATTAAACAGATAAGAGAGAGTCAGCAAAACTTAAAATTTAATAATTAGACAAATGCATGATACCAAAATATCTTTAAATAACGTGACCGATGTCAAAAATAACTTGAACAGCATAATAATCTTACCAAGCAGATACCAAATCTGCATTATTCTCAATATAAATTACATATGATCATAACATATCCTCAGTTTTTATAAAAGTTAAAATTTAGTAGACTCATGCAAAATGTCAGCTCAAATGTAAAAATGAATAAGTAGGTTACCTTCTCTGTATAATATTCAAAAACTTGTTTCTTCTGTCCCGCTTCATATATGTTGTATTGAGAGTATATCCGATAATAGAGGCATAACTACTAAATATAATAACAAAAATAGATGCTATGATTCAGATGAAAACTATATGCTTTGCAACATATTATGGATGCAGAACATCTCAGACACTTAGTTAAAGACAACAGTGTTTACCTGGTCTTCTACACTTGCACAGACAGCATAAATGCCCCAGTTTCTGATGTAATTGTTGTACAGATGAACCTTCCCAAATCTGAGACGAGGGTGTCTTTGCCTTGTTCCATCGAAAAAACAGTGGTGAATTGTCACCCGAATGCATTTGTCACCAACATGAGAGGGGTCTGCTCCAATCAGCATCGTCTTGTCATGTTGTGTAAAATAACATCTAGTGCCATAAGCAAAAAAAACTAATCAGAACCAAGCTACTCGCAGCATTCAGTCTCATCCTATAATATGCAAGAATCAACCCACCTAGAGACAGTAATATCCGTGCTCTGTCTAGTAATGTCTATAAGTCCATCATCGTAATCACGAAGGCCGCATCTGTCAATCCATATGTGCTTAGAATTCGGTTTTATATGAATACCATCAACATCATGTCCCCTACCAACTTCGAACTCTAGATTGCATATAATAACTTGCTCACATTTCTTCAGTCTTAAGCCCTTGCCCATGAGTTTTATCCTCTGTCCCCGGCCATCAATTGTCTTATAAGACGGCACATTCAAGTACGATGAAAGATGTATGGTACCCTAAACTTCAAAAACAATCCACAGCGGTTCTTTTCTCCGGCATCCTTCATGAAGTGATCCGGGGCCATTATCTAGGAACAGACACATCTACATCTTATCCAGCACAATAATTTGATTGGCAAATATTAAAATTTGAAAGCATTGCTTTTTTTTTTTTTTTTTTTTTTTTTTTGCGAATTAGCAATGCACACAGCTTCAAAAAGAAGAAAATCATCCTATACAAAATAATGTACAAACGAGGAATTAGAAAGAAAAAGAAAAACCGCAAAAAGTCCAAACACGATTCAAAGGTTCAACCAGCTAACTTGTAATCACGCAGAGGATTCACAGAGCTTCCAACTATCCACAGAGTGATCAATTGTTAAACATGGATTATCTATACAAATCCAATATTGCGTTGATTTATATTATACAGTACATACATGCATTCATTCTTTCCCAAAAGAACATAAACTAATCATGATTAATGGCTCCATAATAGAGACCAATTAAATAAAAATCACATGAAACCCAAACAAGCGACAGTAATATCAAACAGTATATAGGTATCATGAGAGCTAACCGGAGAGAGAGGTGACGAAGTGCAGCGGACCAACGAGTCCGCCGATGGCGAAACGGCCGAAACCCTCGACCTGACCGGCCATTGCTTTCAGGCTGATGTCCACGGCAGTGTACGGGAGCGATGTCATCTTCCTTATTCGTCGTCGTTTTATGAGCTTAATATTAGGTCTTTAATTGACCGAGGTACATTAAATTTTAAAAACTATTATCTGACAATTAATCCAGTGAATTTAATAATTCGTTCTAAAAAAATCCTGTGAATTAATTGTCAGATAATAGTTTTTAAAATTTAATGAAATAAGATCTATTTATAGTTGACAATTTTTAAATACTATTATCCTGTTTTATCTTTATTTCTTTTAGGGTGGTGTTATTGATAATTTTTATATTTAACTTACAATAATGTTTTTAATTAAAATTAAATGTTTTTTAGAATACAATTTAATCAGGGACGTTATTGTAAGTTGAAGTACCGAAACAAAACAATAATAACTTTTAGAGTTCCAATAACATCTCATTTTTTTATTTCATTAAAAGTTGTGATACCACGGATTAGATTTCGTGGTAACTCCTACGGAACCGAGAAAATTTACTAACAATTATGGAAAAATTGAGTAGTAACATTGGTATTTAATTTTTTTAAATAATTACTATTTAATTTTTTCGAGATTATTAGTAGATTTTTCTGGTTCCATTGCAATTCCCACGTTTCGCTAGAGTGGGCCATATTGGTGTTATCGAACACATAATCTCTATTATCAAATAATTTCTTTTGTAAAAAAAAAAATGGAAACCATACTCTAGTATGGTATAACGAGGATTTTCATATTTTTTTTCTATTGAAACTATAGTCCGGATCAAAATCAGAATATTGTTATTTTTATATAATTTTTGGACTATACTCAAGATTATAGAAAAAAAAAGGCAATTGAAACTAAAATGAGATTGCTAATAGAAAATAATGTTAATCAAATAAAAAAGATATGTTCCTAGTTCGGATTTGTTCAATTTCAAAGTGAAATTCAAGCCATTTGAAAAAAGAGCAATCAAAACCACATCGCCAAAGAAAAACTTATAAAACCGAATTAAAGATGGTTTACTTGATTTATTAATTTTTTTTACAATTAAAAATCTGAATTAAACTGGTTATGGTCTAGTTTAAATTATTTGTAAAGAAATCAAGTTTAGTTAAATAATATCATGTTCAATCAATAAAAAAAAGTATGGTATGTTGAAAGTTGCATTGCATGCTTAAACTTACTATTAGTAATTAGATTTTCTTCTTTTTATTAATTGAATAGTAATTAGATTTTATTGCATGCAGTTGACCAGAGTGCTCGAAGATTGCTTATCTTTTGCTTCAATGTCCATCTCAAATTCCCATGAAACAAACAATTGATTGCACTCAACATTTCATTATAAATACTTAGAGAAAACATGAGAGCTAAATGGGCAAAAAGGTTTGAAATTTCTTACCAATAATCGAGTTGTTTCTTGTTCCACATGGACCTGGAATTTGTTCCCTTGAGGTCTGGCTAATGGTATTCATCAAAACTGTAATCCCAAAATCCAAAGTAAGAAGGATAATATTCCTGCTCTGACCATATGAATCACACAAAACATCCACCCCAAGAAAAAAAAAAAAACAAATCTATCTAAAACGGACAATATTTCGATCCTTTTTGCTTACTGATTCCAAAACCCAAACCCCTTTCTTTTCCCCATATTTTCTCACACACCAAACAAAACCTATCACCCATCTTCACGCTCAATCATTGGGTCATGCTCGATGAGCCACCGCGACTCAACAACAACGACACAGTCCTCGTCTACGATGCGACAACAAATCAAAAAAGCTTGAGAAGAGACATTAGGGTATGTTTGAAGCAGACCTACCTTTTTTGAACACCCTATCAACATCGAAACCTAGCTCATATGTAAAAAAGATAAAAAGAAGAGTAGTAGAAGACGATAGGTATGTCGAAATCTTTTAAGAAGTATTTATTTTTAACTTTATATTTGATAATTTATAAAAAAATATATTTGAATAATTCATTATTTTTATCCAAGAAAAAATGTTTAAATAAAAGTAAAAAGTTTGATATGAAATGGTAATATTGACTTTTTATTAAATATGTCAAAAATTAACCAAAACCATTTGGCTAAAGTCGGTCAAAAGAAGTAACAGCCATTTCTTAAACTTTTAGGATGCAGTTTTTGTTAAACCCAAAGGAGCAAATGTATTTATCCCATTAATTATTTAATAATTCAAATATTTTTATTATTTTTTTGAAATTATATTTCAAAGATTATTGATATTTCATAAATTTGATAAGATCCCAGATAGCATGTTAATGCTATAACCCCTTTTGTAGTTGTTTTTTTTTAATAGAGTTTATAATGCCTCGAAGAAAAAAAGTAATTTATCTTACTAATATAATTTGGGATAAAACATACATTTTTTATGATAAAATTTGGTTAGTTTTTGACATGTAACTTATCATTTATCAATATTAAATTAATATTTGGTATTTAAATTATTTTTAAAAAATAACTTTTAGGGGTTGAAAATAGGTATGAAGGATCTAGTTTTTGTTTTTAATTTGAATGATTGATTTTATTTTTTTTAATTAAATAACTATTTCTATAACAAATTAATAACCATTTAAAATAAAATTATTACAATTTAATGAAAACAAAAGAAAAAAACCATACTCAAATAAAAATAAAACATATATTCAAATCAAAATCAACATGAAGAAGAAAAAAAGCAACTCTCTAAAATTTTTAAATATTTGCAAAATGTTTACATTAAGATTAGATAATTTCTAATATTTATAGGGTAATTTATTTATCTTAATAAGGGTAAATTTAAAATTATACTTAGTATTAATTTTTTTTACAAAAGTTAAGTGGAGGCAATTGACTCCACATGCCCCCATAGTGGATCCACCACTAGTTCCGTGGCTGACACTACTAGTGAGTTGATATGGTTATGAAACTTATTGTCCATTCTTGGTATCTCCCATCCCCAACCAATGCAACTTTTTTGTGATAGCCAAGTTGCTCTCTCTATATTGCTACCAATTCGATCCTTTATGAGCGCAGACTTCAGTCACATGATATTGCTACTCAACATGTTTCCGCACATTTGCAGCTTCCTGATATATTTATTAAGGCTTTGGGACGCCAGCAGTTCAACTTCTTGCTTGGCAAGTTGGTCATCACTAAAGTACATGCGCCAACTTGAGAGGGCGTATTAATGTAAATATTTTCCTTTTATATTCTTTTTTATCTATTACTATTATAAAGCTATGATTTTATTTGGTGTTCACCCCTATTAAATTCATTAAAATCCAATGCATAAGCATGGAATCTGTTAGGATTTTGATTCAAATCTTACAAAGAAGACTTCTAATGGGTTTGAAAAAAGTGATTTCCTATTTTGTAGTTGTTTATTTTAGTGGGAGTAGTAGAAGTTTCCTATTAGATTGTTACTTGTATAAGTAGTAGTTGTCTATATGAAGTTGTTCTTTTTCCAAATAGTATTAGGAAAATATTCTCTATATAAAAAAGGTCTTAGAGAATGTTAGAGGGACACCCATAATTTCAATATACATTGTAAATCAAAAGAGTTTACTACTAGAGCTAGGATGAGAACTTTGGTTGTATTGGAGTTTTGGGTTGTTAAGTAGAAAGAACACTTACAACTAGAGTCAGGTTGAGAGCTTTGTGTGTATTGGGGCTTTCGGGTTGTGAGGTTGTGAGAATTTAACAATTTTACACTTCCTGAAGTTATAATTGAATATTAGTAAAATAATAGGTTTGTTGGTGTATATAGGCAAAAAGATTATCGAACCACGTTAAACTGTTGTGTTTTTTATCTTTGTTTGTTTTATCTATTTATTTGTTGTGATTGTATTTTTTATCTAAAATTTGAGTAGGTTAATTTTAAATATAAAATATCAGCATAATCAATGTATTATTAATGACAAACTGTCAACAAAATACCGAACAATCACCTCACGCTTTTAATCCACTCCCCAACTCCCATTTTGTCTCTCACTGATAACTCCCACAGTCCCACCCACTTCCACCAAACCTTATCACCAACAACACTCCTCTTGCAATTATAAGCACCTTTATAACTATTTTTTTTCCCTCTCAAACCGTGTTTTTTCTTCACTTTTCAATCTTTCCATGCAAAATGCAAACACTTATTCATTCGAGTATATTGTTCTCTTCTTCATTTTTTCTTATTTTGTTTTAATGTTAGTTTTTCCTTTTAAAAATCTCATTTTTTCTTTTCGTTTTGACATTGATCAATTGTTTATTTTATCAACTTTAAGGATAATCAGAAAATTAGAGTTTTACGAAAGATATACTTTTGGATGTCAATAATAGATATTTTTCTGATAGACACAATAATCGAGGAGAAAGAAAACTGACAAAAAATTCAAAAAAAAACGTTACATAATAATAAATCAACACACACGTAACGTAACGCATGTTAAAATATTAAGAGTAGATTAACATCACATGGGTCATTAATTTTCTTTTTGCGAAGAATCATTGCCACAAATTTGTAAGCCGGCAGTTATTCAGTCAAGTAATAAATTAACACATTTTATAGCGTGCCTTTTCCTTTCTTTTCTTTTCATTCTCTTTGGTTGAAACACATTTCGTATTATTTTTCTTAGTCTTTCCATTTTAAGTGAAACGGTAGTAACTCAGACATTACTGTTGTTATTATTGTTATTTTGGGTTTTCTTGTTTGCGGCATTAAGAGCTGACCGTTCTGAACTGAAATTATGGTGGCTATGTCCTATTAGTTGACGCAAGAGTTTGAATAGGAGCAAAACAAACTTTCATTCCATATCAACTCCTCAGCTAGCTATTAAAAGTTGTTGTACTACATCCTGCAGGAAAACATGGCAACCATGACAATGTTATAGCTCCAAAACTATTCATAGGTAATTTGTCTTCACACTTGCGAAAAGTAGGCATACGAGCCACACCACACCGATCAAACTAAGGCAAAGATGCATCCATAATAAACAGCAAAACATACATTTTAAAGTATTAATCAATGAAATCGCGTTACATAAAATCAAAATTAAAATAAATTTTTTTTTTTGATTCTTTAAAAACTCGAGTGGTAATTACCACTCAAGTTTTCAATGGGTGTTTTGAATGAATATCCTTGTAGCACTACTCCAAAAATTAGTCTCCCTTCCCAGCCTATTTTAACTTGGAAGTCTTTTGCTACATTCCTTTATACTCCATCAAGAATCATCTATTTTTATTGTTTTACTGAAACAGTTATCCATAAACATAATTCTTGCAGGTATTTTGCACTGGCATTGCTATAAAATTCGAATGCATATAAGTACTGCTCTAAATTAGAGCTATTAACTAGTCGAGTCGTACTTTGTTTGGACTCGTTCAATAAGATTTTTAACAAATTTGAACATGAACGAACCTTAATCGAGCGCTAAAAACCTTGTTAAGGCACAACTCATTTAAATTTTAAGATGTTCGAATCTGTTCAAACTTGACTCGTTTACATAAACGAGCCAAGCTCGAGCTCATTAATGAGCGAGCTTGAGCTCGTTCTGGGCTCGAGCTTGACTCTTATATAACCAAGCTTGTTTATGAACTTTAAGTGAACACTTATATGGACAAATTTTTAAATAAACATAAACAAAGTAAAGAGAATGAGTGACCCTAGGATTTAAACGAGTTCTAATCGAACAAAAACGAGTATATATGAACAAGCTTTAAATGAGAATATAAGTGAGCTATAAATAAACTGTTCACAATCGAGTCTGAATAAATCAAGCACACCTATGCTCGAAGTCAGATCTTTTGATAAATGAGTTTTAAGATTTTGTTCTAGCTCGTTTACCCTTGAGATCGATATTTGACTTCACTTCATCTTCCTCTATTTACAGCCTTTAGTTGTGCCTTCAAGAAAAGGAACTCTGAAATCTACTCCTCGGAGAATCCTCTGAACTTATGACAGAGATCCTATTTAAATAAAAATCAGTCTGACTCCCAACAGGTTTCTTTAGTCGTATATACAGGCATCTAGCCAGTTGTCTTACCAGACGTCTTCATCTTCTATGTGACCAGGGCTCTTCGGGCTTCGGTTTTTGTAGGTACCGCTCTTTTTGGCCTGAGACCCGTGCATCCGGCTCATTACCCAAGGCCACTCCCTTTAAAGAAGGTGGATATGGCGAGGGTGCAGATTACGATGAGTAGGCATATGGAAACGAGTGAAACCTAACAAGTCTAATACAAACCTTTTATAAGTAGTAAGGAGGCTCCCATGATGGGTGCGATTTTAATGTACTAAACAAGGTGTCATTTGTCATCCAGGCACAAAATAAGGATGACGGGTAAAGAGCTGCCATTTGACCTTGAAGGGGGTCAAATCCCTTGTCATTGGTCTACGTGAGAAATTCCAAAGCTCGGGAGATTTGGTTGCAAAAGAGTGAGGATTTAAAGCTTTCTCTCTTACCTAGACCGAAGTCTAACCCTTTTTGTTTCAAGGAAATTACTTGAAATTTTGATTTAAGTATTATTATCATACACTACTACTAAAACCAAGCACACATTTTGCAATTTTTATTCAAACAAAGCAATACCAAATATTAACTTTAAAGTAATATGATAAAAGTAGGTATAAAAAGGAAATAATTTGCTTTGACTATGAAGAAAAAAATATTAAAATTTACCTGCAAAGTATGGATGAGTGCGTGCATTTAAACTAGGTGGATCAATTATGTAAGTTAAACTAGATGAATTGAAACTAAATTATTTTAAACTAGACGGGTTAAAAATAAAAATTAAGCTAAATGGATTTAAATTAAACCACCTTAGAGACGAGATTCAAAATAACTAGCAACTAGTAACTAGTAACACTTTTAATGGGCCAAAGGGGGCCCAAAATTAACAAAGACCTAGGGGGCTCAAAATTCTTCTTAAAGAACTAAAGTTCACATAAAATTAATGATAACTTAAAATAAAATATTTAACTTAGAGAACATACAAATTCTTAAGGTAATAAACTAGATGAAAGAACTTTAAAACTACCGTTAACTTAACATTGCATTTAACTAAGTGACTATATATGACTAGTAGCTGACTAATGAAAGATAAAATGCTAAGAAACTAGTAAGTATCTCAAGATGAAACTTTCTAAGTGAGCTAAATTAATCTAGTCTATTTTAAAGGTGGTTTAAAGACATGAATCCTGCTAGCAATTTATTTTGCAAAAAAAAGTATAAGCTTAACCAACCTTCTTTGGCTAAGGAAAATTTTCGCGTGCGAGGATTATCCTCAGAGATCCTTGTGCTTTTGTGGACTTAGTGAAGTTGGAAGAATGATTTGTGAAGATTAGAGGACCAAAAAAACAAAAATGGTGACCGAAAATAATGAAGAACTTTCACTGGTTCTTTTTTTGTGCTTCATTCTTTGCTCTTTTCTCACATTCCTTGAACATTCTTCTCTTTCTTTATATTTCTCTCCTTGATCTTCCTATTCTTCTCTATTTTTCTCTCTTTTCTCACTTCTTTCTTTCTCTCTAAACTTTCCTTCTTTTCTTTTTTTTTTTTTTTTTGCATTACTTTGCCTTAATGCTGTGTTGTCTTTCTTGTGTTAGCAAATTGGGGTATTTATAAGAGGAGTAAAGGCTGGCCAAGAGATTAAAAAAAGCAAAATAATGGGTGAAAATAAGGTGCATGGCTGGTCATATAGGGAAGGGGAAAAGTAGTTTCAACTTTTGAGATGAAAAAGATATTTCACTTTTGGGGTGTAAATGTGAGGCTAAAGAAAATGTGTGGTAAACCAAGTGAGAAGTGAGAGGGAAAAGACTTTTAGGTGGCTGGACATAGGGAAGAAGGAGGAGTTTCTTCGAGGTGAAAAAAAAGTGAAGAAGAAGGTTTGCAAAAAGGTAAACAAGAAAGGATATTTTGGAGTGTTTTCAATAAAGCAAAAGCAAAAGCAAAAGCAAAAGCAAAAAAAGGTGAGGAGAAACTCTCCTTGCTTTGAAAGAACAAAGGGGGGGTGAAAAAAAATACAATTTTCTTTGGTTTTTGATATATAATAAAGTGGAAAAGCTTAGGGAAAAAAGAGTGCAATTACAAAGCAAAAGAAACAAGAAAAATGCTTCACATTCTAAAAAAAAAAATGTTGTTTTTTAGGTGTTGTTTTTGGGATATAAAATGTGATTTTTTGGGCAAAAATGTGTTATTTAACATTTAGAAAAGGATAGAAGATTAATAAGGTAATGTCCTATTAACTAAGCAAAAGGAGAAGAAGAGAAACTCTTTCTTTTTGGTACACATGGTTGTCTAAAGAGAGAGAAAAATCCGCTACTTTATAAGTGCATTGTTGTTGCTTTTTAGGTGAAAAAAGTCTTATTTTGTGTGGAAAAAAATAGCATTTCATAAAAAAAAAAAAGAATATGAGGGAATCTAGGAGGTCGATTTGAGTTCAAAAAGCAAAAAGAAAGAGTGAAAATTCCTCATTCTGGCCAGCCACATAGGGAGAGGAGAGAGACGTCTTTTTAATTATAAAAAATTAACTTTTGCTTTGAGACAAGTGAACCAATCAAGGAGTACCAAGTGGAGGGCGAAATTGGAAGTTCACCATTAAAAATTAAAAGTCTTCTTGGGCTTGAAATTTGGGCCAAAAGTGTTTGGGTTTAGGAAAGATCAAAGAACTTTAGTGGGTTTTTGATTGGGTCAAAATTTAAATGAAGACTTTGGTTAGTTGAATCAAATAAAATCCAATTGATTTAAACCCAAAGTGAATTAAATAGATTGAACAAAATGGTCTTGCAATTGCTCATACTCCCCAATTAAATCCATACTTCCTCACTTACCAAGTCCCAACACACTAGGATCAAAGATTTGTCATAGGAATCCGCGCGTGATCCATTAAATATTTTTTGGAATGAAATTAGGTGTCTACAGTCTTCAAAATTGGATAACCAAACTTTGTCTTACTATGTCAGGCGTCTAGCTAGGCACCTAGGCAGGCACCTAGCACTGTCTCAGGTGCCTACCCAGGCGTCCAAACTTGCATTGTATGCTTCTTTAGTCTTTTCTTTAGCAGGTAGAAACTTTTCTGCAGTCTTCTCCAACAAGCACCTAACTAGGCACTTAAGCCTCTTTCAAATGCCTATGCAATCGCCTAGCCCTTGCACGCAGCTTCTTCGAAATTTTTCTTCAACAAACGCACACTTTTCTGCAACTTTCTTCTATCAGATGCCTACCAAACTGTCAAGTGCCTGGCCAGGCACCTAGGCCCCCTACAGCTTTTTTTCTCGGTTTTCGTGATTTTCTCTCTAATTCTTCAGACTTATCGGATTCCGTAATCTTCTCGAGATCTTTTCAGATTTCGCATCTCATTGGATTCCACAATCTCCCTTTGATTTTCAATGAATGTTGGATTCTATCTGATTCTGCAATCTGACAATAAATGTTTGATTATGCAATCTACGATAAATGCATGATTCTAACATCAAATATCATGCACATTTAATGGACATATCAGTAATAACAATATGATTTGTCTACATCAAAACCTTTGAATCAGGGATTAAACATTAGCTACCCTAACAATCTCCCCATTTTTTATGTCTACAAAACCTCTAATAGATAGTACAGATAATTTAAACAAAACTTGTAGATATGGAATTAAAAGTACCAAACATTGTCTAAACTTCTCATCACTTTTTGTCTAAAATGAAAAAGCGTCAAGAAACTCCCCTAAACTTGTGGGGATTTAACAAAACACAGAACCCAGAAACAAAACATATAATTAAAAAACTACTATTGTTCAGCTCAACCTACAGGTTTAAACATGTAGGTTATTTATGGAACCCAAGCTCGAGTATTTAATCTATCAAAACAAAACCTAGAGATGCGATCGTTTCTCTTACAGAATGAACATGTGTAAACTGGTTTTTTTTCTTTAGGTGATAAGTTTTTCATGTTGTCCATTATGATTTAGTAAGGCTTTTCTATTTCTTCTTGATTGTACTCTAGTCTTGCTTTTTCAAACACACATCTCTAAAGCTCTAAATTTTTTTCAATTTTTCTCCACTTTCTAGGATTTTAGTAAAAATTCTTTTTAACTCAAAATTCTTTTTTGAATTTTTGATTTGTTTCTTTCAAGGATGAAAGTTCAGATTTTAGTAAAAAGTTTTCAGTTGCAACTAAGTCTAATTCATTTTGAATTTTTGATGATGAACTTTTCAATGAGTCATACCTAGTCTTAAGTTTCTTATATTTGTCTAACAAAGAATAAAAGGTATTTTCTAATTCATGGTTTGTAGAGGAAGTATCAAGTTCATTTATCTCAGTCTCGTCGATTGCTTAATACTCATTGTCTTTTGAGCCATTAGGAAGAAATTAGTGACTTCATCTTCTCCAATAGAGTCTTCTAATACGCCATCACTCCAGATTGTCACTAGGGCTTTTTTTCTTCTTGAAAGTGGTTTTGTGTGACCCTTTAAGCCTTAGACAGTTTACCTTCAAATGGTCGGGCTTGTTGCATTTAAAACACAAAGGTTCTCTCATTCTTAATGACTCACTTTACTTATAAGAAAATTTACGAGTAGAGTCGTTAGTAGATAAATCATACTTATTGAACTTCTTACCCTTTTTTAACCTCTTAAGATTTCTCTTGAGTTGTCTGGTCATCTTGGAAATATCGTCATCTTCATCTAATAGCTCTTGTTCATTGTCATCCACTACTTTTAAGGCAATGGTTTTCTTCTGGTTGTCTTCGTCAACCTTTAGGTTAATCTCATAGGTCATGAGTGAACCAACGAGGTCTTCGAGAGTCATTGTGGTGATCTTATCAGATTCCTCGATAGTTGACACTTTGGGTAGCCACTTCCTTGGTGAGGATCTAACCATCTTGATCACCATATCAGTTTGAGTGAATTCCTTTCTGAGTGACTTTAACTCGTTCACTATTTCTGTGAACTAAGTAGTCATGTCCAACACACTATAGTTCGCACCCATCCTGAAAGATTCAAATGAAGACATCAATGTGTTTATTTTAGTTAATTTAACCTTAGTCGTACCTTTGAAAGTAGTCTCTAGTTTGTTCTAGATTTCTTAGGCAGTTTCACAATACTGGATCCAGTTAAATTGGTTCTTGTCGATTCCACAGTAGAGTAGATGCATGGCTTTATTGTTGGTTTCCCGTTGAGTCTTTTCAATTGCGGTGCATTCATCTTCATCCTTCTCGATTTCAACATCACCAATCTTTTTGGTATGTCTGTATGGGCGTTTGGCAATCATTTCCAATAGTAGATGTCGTAGATGTCGATGCTCTTGATGTAGACCATTCATCTCTTTTTCTAGAATGAGTAATTTGATCCATTAAAGATTGGTGGGTTGAATCTGGCCAGTTGCTTAGTATTAGTAGAACCAGTGTAAGAATTCATGGAACTCCTTGATTTTTAATCAAGTAGAATGGAGACATGCTCTAATACCAATTTTCAGAAAACCAAGAGAGGGTATATTGGTTCTACAAAATAAACCAAGGTGATTAGCACAATAAGATCATATAAGCTATAAAGCTATAATTGAAAATAATCCAAATTAAAGAGTAAGGGAAGAAGGAAATGAACACAGTAATTTTATAATGGTTCGTCAATATGACTGTGCTTACGTCCACTTCTTTCAATATGTCTCCCCGGTTTACTGAGTTTCACTAGTTGATCAACGTTATACCAAGCAACCTTACAAAGGACGCATTCTCTCCACCCATAATCTCACAGTTTACACAACTTACAGAATAAACACTACACAAAATACTAAATAAAACTAATTCTTAAGCTTGTATTTTAATCTTTAAGATTGATGTCTAACTTCGCTTCAGCTTCATCTATTTATAGCCTTCAGATGTGCCTTCAAGAAAGGAAACTCTGAAATCTACTCATCAGATACTCCTCTGAACTTATGACGGATATAATCTTTAAATAAAGATTAGTCTGACTCCCAATAGGTGCCTTCAGTCGTCTTATCAAACGTCTTCATTTTTTATGTAGACCAGGCTCTTCAGGCTTCGGTCTTTGGTCTTCAAAATCGAATAACCAATATTGGTCTTACTATGTCAGGCACCTAGACCTATCTTACATGCTCCTTTAGTCCTTTCTTCTGCAAGTGACAACTTTTCTGAAGTCTTCTCCAACCAGGAACCTAGCACTCTGTCAAGCGCCTATCTAGGCACTTAGCACCCTATCAGGTGCCTAGCTAGGCGCCTAAGCCTCTCTCAGATGCCTATGCAATCGGCTAGCCCTTGCACGCAACTCTTTCAAACTTCTTCTTTAGCAAGCACACACTTTTCTTCAACTTTTTTCTGTCTAGCACTTACCACCCTGTCAAGCGCCTAACCTCTTGTCAGGCGCCTTGCCCCTTGCAACTTTCTTCCTTGGTTTTCATGATTTTTTCTCTGATTCTTCAAACTTCTCAAATTCTACAATTTTCTCGGGATCTTCTCGGATTCTGCAATCTTCTTGGAATCTTCTCGGATTCCACAATCTCTCTTTGATTCTCAACGAATGTCAGATTCTGCAATCTGACAGAAATTACTTGATTATGTAATCTACAATAAACGCTTGATTCTGACATTAAATATCACACACACTTAATAAACATTTTAGTAATAATAATATGGTTTATCTACATCAAAACTTCTGAGTTGAGAATTAAACTTTAACTACCCTAACATACTCTATTGCAAATTTCATTTCATATACTTGTATTAGCATAATGTGTACATGCGTACCCATGAAAACATACGTATCGTGTGTGTATGTTTTTTGTGGCTTTGCGTATGGATTGTCATCTAAGCCGGTGGTGATCTCACTTCCGAAGGTGAGTCTCGACGCGGTTCCAAACTCAACGGTGGTAACTAAACAGGAGAGTTGCAACCCAACACCCTACGGCCCAAGCTGACTGAATAAATCACATGAGTAAAACCAGAAATGCATCAAAAATTAAGGATACACAAGATGAGAACTACTGTATATTACTTATGAAACCAGTCTGATTAAAGGCAATTAATGGCCACAGCGCTCAGAAAAACACATTTTCTGCTCTCCAATTTAAAACTTGATGCTAACTTTTAACACTGAGATTGAGATTGAGAACGAACTAGGAAAACGAAGTCTTCTCAATGGCCAATTGGCGATTCATAGGGAAAAAAAGACAAACAAGAAGTAGTCCCATAGCTTGATTACTGACCTTATCAAAATCCATGAATTATTTTCAAGATTGAATGACATTTCTACCTTTAACAGCTTAGTTGTGGACATAATTTTAGCCATTTTATTCATTCTCTAGATCTAATGCAACCTTATTAATTAATGTTTAAGTCCCAATAATATACCTGATCAATACCTATAACGGCCCCTAAATGGCTTTAATTACAATGAGAAAAATCTAAAACTCCGTGCTCGATCTCCAATTCTATAGAGATTACTGTTACATATATCTCTACCTGTAAAGTTTTTAGTTTGTACAAGTTTGAATTTGTACCACAAACATCAAAATCTTCAGGCCCATCAATTTAATGTGTTGCTCTGACTTTACCTTTCATATTAATGAATCCAGCCTACCAATGGTACGAACTCTTATGTAGTCAACCTGCTTTAAAGTACATTGTTGGGTAGATCGAAGAGAATTTTCAACTCATTATTTATGTGTAAAGTAGATAAGGCTAGCCCGCAAGTCGAGTTGCTCAAAGCTCGACTTGCGGAAGATTTAGTTTCGGTTTGATGAGGTTTTTAAGTCGAGTTTGAGCTCGAAACTCGTTTGATATAACAAGCTAAACTCTAGTTAATAGCTCTTAAAAAAAATATGTATTTTTATTTGGGCTCAAATTAAAGCTTGAAATATATATATATATATATATATATATATATATATATTCAAGCTCAAAAGTTGATTAGGTTCATCGGACTCTTTAAGTTTGGAGTTGGCTTGAGCTCGAGTTCTTGAAAATGAGCTTGAGCCTAGCTCAAGTCTGGATTATTATGTTCATCTCGAGCTCGAATAGATATAAATGGCTTGAGCTAGTATTTAGATTCAACTCCTCGAATCTACCTGATTTGATTTAATAATAAATGCCAAGTGGCCGAAGTAGAATGTGACTGGCCTGTTAGAGTTCTATAAAACATATAGTACCTCACAGTGAAAAAACATAAGCTCCATAGATCTCATATAGTACTCTTAAAAACTCCCCTTCTTCCCTTTCTCTCTCTAATCTCTATGGAGCTCTTCATGACAATATGTTTACTAATGCTTCTCTACGTCATTATCAACCTCTGTAAGTGGGTATTCCAAATGAGAGACAAATGCTGCTATATGCTGCACTATGAGTGCCACAAGGCTACTGAGGACAGAAAGCTTGACACTGAATCCTGTGGCAAAATCGTCATGAGAAACAAAAACCTTGGTATTGAAGAATACAGGTTTCTCTTACAAACTATTGTCAGTTCTGGTATTGGTGATGAAACTTACTGCCCAAGAAATGTCATCGAAGGCAGAGAAGAGTTACATAGCCTAATTGATGCATTTTCTGAGATGGATGATATCATCTTTCAAACACTTGACAACCTCTTTGCTAAGTCACCCGAAATCTCACCATCAGAAATCGACATACTCGTTGTGAACGTGTCATTGTTCTCTCCATCGCCTTCTCTAACAGCTCGAGTAATAAACCGATACAAGATGAGGGAGAACATCAAGGCCTTCAACCTCTCTGGAATGGGCTGTAGTGCAAGCGTTGTAGCTGTTGATCTTGTCCACCATTTGTTCAAGTCATACAAGAATTCATTTGCTATTGTTGTGAGTACAGAATCAATAGGTCAACATTGGTACTGTGGGAAAGAAAAATCCATGATGCTCTCCAACTGCTTGTTCCGATCAGGAGGGTGTTCGATGCTCTTGACGAACAATAGATCCTTGAAGAATCAAGCCATCTTGAAGTTGAACTGCTCGGTACGAACCCATATCGGCTCCAATGATGAAGCATATGGTTGCTGCATACAAATTGATGATGAAATAGGTTACCAAGGTTTTCTCCTCACTAAATACCTAAAAAAGGCTGCTGCTATAGCCTTGAAAGTCAACTTCAAAGTATTAGTACCTAAAATGTTACCAATTAAGGAAACTCTTCGCTATGTAATTGTATCAAGCATTAGAAAAAAAATCAAAAGCCCTGCTCCTGAAGCAGCAGCAGGATCATCAGGCTTGAATTTTAAGGCTGGGATCGAGCACTTCTGTATACATCCTGGAGGAAAGGCGGTTATTGAGGGGGTGGGTAAGAGTTTAGGGCTTAATGATTATGATCTCGAGCCAGCTAGAATGGCGCTTCATCGATTTGGTAACACATCAGCTGGTGGCCTCTGGTATGTTTTAGGTTACATGGAGGCTAAAAAGAGGCTAAAGAAGGGTGACAGAATTTTAATGATCAGCTTGGGAGCAGGTTTTAAGTGCAACAACTGTGTTTGGGAGGTCATGAGGGATATGGAGGATGCCAATGTGTGGAAAGGCAGCATAGATTGCTACCCTACAAAACCAAAGGCCAACCCTTTCATGGAGAAGTATAGTTGGATCAACGACGATTATTGCAGCTTTGTTAAACTTGTCTAGAAGCCAGGATTTATGTTACCCGGACTTGGATATAGGTGTCAGGTATGGGTATACGTCTACGTGTCACTATCTACTTTTAATTATAATTTTTCATAAAAATTTGAAGTGTTCAAATGTCATACTCGTATTTAAGTGTTGGGGTTTGACATGAGTACTTTGACATCGGTACGACAAGG
The DNA here is from genome assembly GCA_023935145.1 of Bretschneidera sinensis. Taxonomy (NCBI): domain Eukaryota; kingdom Viridiplantae; phylum Streptophyta; class Magnoliopsida; order Brassicales; family Akaniaceae; genus Bretschneidera; species Bretschneidera sinensis. The sequence goes on along the minus strand of CM043698.1, from coordinate 60,325,837 downwards.
TAAAATGAAAAGTCCATGTAACAAAGGACATGATTCCATCCTTGTCCTCTACTCCTATGTATGTATGCTTGTCATCAGCAACAAATTGTATGTTCTCTGCATTTATCAGTAATAAATTGAATTTCTCTAATGGTATTAATAAAGTTCCAAAACATTCCATTCTTTCTAGTACAAGGATGAAAAATTTGCTGAAGGAAAACAAATTCTAATATCCACACGTGAGAGAAACAAATCAGTTAGGCTCATCTAATTTCACTTCTTCTATATATGGTCCACGATCTTCATTCGCGGGTCTACGATGACACTCAAGGCCAGAGCCATTCTTTGGAGGTGACAAACGGGTTGGGTCGGGTCATTCGAGTTTGGGTCGAGCTCGAGTCATATTGACTTGTGGGTCGCTTCGAGTCGGGTCGGGTTTGAGTTATTTCAATTTCGAATCATGTTGGGTCGGGTTGTGTTCGGGTCTTATCGAGTTTCGGGTCATGTCGAGTCGAGTTAGGTTCGAATCATTTCGAGCTCGGGTAATGTTGGGTCAAGTTGGATTCGAGTCAACAAAATAAATATTTATACTTAATTAAAAATATATTATTTGCATATAAATTAGAGGCGACAAAACTTGACCCGACACGAAAACTCGAAATCTGACCATCTGAACCAAAAAATATAGTAAAATATTATGATTCGACCCCGTTTTCTTTGTATATGTTTTTATTATCAATAAACCTAGTAAGAATCATTGTCAAACCTCCCTCCATCTCAAGGCTTTTTTAATCATAAAAAATCAATCTTGTCGTGAGTTCTTCAAAATAAAATTTCTCTAATCTATTTCTCTCAAACACCTATTTTTTTTATTTATATTTACCGACATGAGAGGATGAATGATGACAAAATCATTATGAAAACGGAGAAAAAGAAATGAAGTCATAAAAATGGGGAGCAATATTTGTCATAATTATCCTTTTTTATAGGTCGTCATATTTATCTTTCCTTATTAATTAATAATTATTTGCAAATGTAATATTAAGTTTTGGTATTTATCAATAAGGGTCTATTAAAAATTAAGTTTACTATTTAATGAGGGAGCAATAAACTTTATACACTTACAGTGCATCAAATATAAACTTATATATAAAAAATACATAATTAGTATAACCTAGTGCTATGCATTTGAATTAACAAAAATAAAATTATATATAATTAATCTTCCAATTAACCCGTGAAAGCAAATAGAAATTATAAGTTGATGCACATTTGTGAATAAACACTATGCCTCTTTTATTTTCTTTTCAAAGGCAAAGCAAAACATAACATTCTAAGAATAATATATCTAAATCATGAAAGGGAAAAAAAATTAAAGTGTTATATGCAAATACTTTATAATATATATATATATATATATATATATATAGAGAGAGAGAGAGAGAGAGAGAATATCAGGAGTCTCTCCGAATATTCATATATATATATATATATGAATAATAATCTATACATCCATATTTATCAACACCTAATTAAGTAAAAGAAATTTTGAATATTCAATCATCATTTAGTAAATTATATTGGAAATATTAATGTCAAGTTCTTAAACTACCTGCAAAATAAATAATAAAAAAAAGATAATTCCCAACCAGAAAAAAATTATGAACAAAATGTTTTTTCGTGAGAGTAAAAGGCTCAAAAACTTAACTATAAGGTTGGAATGCCAACAAAAATTCAAATTTCTCTATTACAAATAGAATACCAATTCAGTGATTTTTAAACCCGTTTTTTTTTTTTTTTTTTACATTCAGATACTTTTTACAATATTGGATCAAGTAGTGTTTGAAAAATTGTACCGTTAAAAAGAGCTTGCTAAGATCTACAGTATGAAACCGATTTCATTACATTTCGCCAAGCCTTTGCTATCACATATCACTCCGTCGTGAATGGAGAGGGCACTTTTTTAGATTTATTATTTTATGGTGATTTTTACTGAAAAATAATACTACTATTAACATGAAAATTGAATTTTCAACATACCTGTAAAATTTGACGATAAACTGTCGTCAAAAAAGTAAAGGGAGGATCATACTCTCTAACAGATTTTGGCGGCTATGAGTGGGCTTCGTCCCTGATAATATAATTTGTAAATTTTCATTTTTTTAATGTAAAATTACCAAAAAAAATCTCTACTTTATTAATGTTTTAGGGGATAATGAGTAATCTAGAAAGATCGGCAAATACCGGAGTCCATCGAAAAATGTGATTCACCTCAATTATTCCTGGTGACAGTTTGCCGTCAAATTTTGTAAATAGGTCAAAAATTTAATTTCCAACTCACTAGTGATATTACTTTCGGGTAAAAATCATCGGAAAGTGTTAGATCTAAAAAAAGGTCATCTTGTGGTAACTTGCAGCATGTGAGGGCAACCTGTTAGTCGGAGGATGATACTTCCTAATCTCATTCTGTAGATCTGGGAGAGAGATTTCCAACGATACAAAAAGTGCACTTTTCCGACCATCAGTTGGCTCAATATCACTAAAAAATCTCGAAGATGAAAAAAAATTAAATAAATATATTTATTAAATTACATTTATGTTTGTGTTATGAAAATTTGAATTATCGAGAATATATTATTTATGAAGACAGAGGTACATTGCTAACTTAAAGTAAATTAGTAAATATATATATATATACCTTGCTTAAATTTAGGAATGGTAATCTGTAAATATCTTTTAGTGCCCCTATATGTTGACCGTAGGTTCTTTGTTCTTAATTTTTTTTAATTCTTATTTCCATTATAAATAAGCATTAAATGACTCTTAGGAGAGAGAATCATCTCTTGACAGTAAATATTAGTTAAAAAATTAAAAGAGATAATTAAGAGCTTAAAATTTGGGAAAGATATTTACGTGACATATTATTAAAAAAACATTTTATTATTTAAAGAGACAATAATCAAAACGAGTTAACTATTGAGTTGATGTTTTTGAAAGAATTTTTTTTGATTAGTTTGGGTCTAAACTATTAAATAAATTAAAAATTTTATTGATAATTTTAAAAATTTTATTAATAATGTTAATTTTTGGGTCTCACATTTATATTGATGTTATCAATGAAGCTCTTCAAGATTATCAGTAAAATTTCTAACTGGTCTAAACCAGTTGAAAACTTTATTGATAATCTTAAAAGCTTTACTGATAATGTTAATTTTTAGCTTCCACATTTATATTAACGTTATCAATAAAACTTTTTTAAAATTATTAATAAAATTTTTAACTGATCTAAACCTAATGATTTAGATTCGAACCAACTAAAACCGTTAGCTTACATGCATTACCTTGAAACAAAAGGGAAGCACCTAAGAAATTGCCTTGTTTTGATAGAGGAAAAAGGACACAAGCATGTAAACAACCAACTTGACAAGCTTACTTACAACCATTGACACATCTCCCGCTTTCTCTTACGTTTCTTCATCTTTCATAGTCATCGTTTGACGACTGTAAGTAAGAATTTTTAGGACATTTTGATTTTGGCGTTATCTACGATGGACTAGAGTGGTTTTGTATGCAGTAGATTGGAATAATTCTCAATATATTTGTCTATTGTTTATTATTATTATTTTTTCTCATCTATACTTATATATTAAAACAAGATTGTTTTATTCATTAAAAAAAAGAATGTTTTAGGTGACCTTAATAAAATACCAAGAAATTAAAAATTAAAATTATCAATAGAAAATTGAGTTTAGAATTTGAATTTGAAAACTAACTAATAAATCATTGTTTTTTAACCTTTTTTTTCTAACATAAGTTTTAAAAAAACTTTTTTTAAAATCTCTATGATTATATAGTTTTTTTGCCTATTTTTTATTTGTGAATAATATATTCTTTTATTTTATATCTACTTAATTTTTTAAAAATATTTATCACTAAAATTTTTTTTTGTGAGTTATATTTTTCTTTTTCATTTTTAATTTGAACATAATAGTGTTATTTATGATCAAATTTTAACAAGCTTATATCAATTTGTTTAAATCTAATCAAGATAATTCTTGTTTTGAAATAGATTTAAATAAATTGATTTAATTTTGCTTAAATCTACCACAAATATCACTAATATATGTCAATACTAATAGTAACTTTTAAAATAGAAAAAATAATTTTAATTTTTTAGCCTAACGATCGTTTCTGAATCTTTTATATAAAATAGTATTGACTATTGAGTTCGATTTTTCGTTATGTAATACACAAAAAAAAAAAAGAATTTTGTATTGTGCTGCCCAAACCTAAATGTTGAAAAAAACACAACTTACAGCGTTTCTTAACGAGTGAAAAATTATACTCAATTATTTTATTAAGTTTAAAACAATAAATTATAACAAATGTATTGGGGTTTTAAAATTATATTTATCATAAAAAATTATTTTTAAATTTATCTTTAATTTATTAATGTATATATAAATTATGAATAAATATGTACTTGTAACTTCAAATCAAACTTAGACCTAGATTATTTAATAATGTTCTTTTAATTAATAGTAGTGCGTACGAAAAATACTTGGCAAGTTCGGGTATAAACTTAAAATCCGTTAGAAATTATATTAATAATTTTGAAAAACATTAATTAATAATATTATTTTTTAAAATTATCTAGTTATCTAAGAAGTATCCATTCCTTTTCTTATTTCTGATTTTTATAACGTTCTTCGCGGCAAGTGCAGAGATTGGACTAAGGGAAGCATCCTGGTGACGTGGAAAGAAGAACATTATATCATCTTATTTTTTTGCAGTGAGAAATCTAAAGACCTTTCTCCGCCAAAGCAATAGCTATTTTTTTTTTTTTTTTTTTTAAGTAAAAGATATATTGATGTTATAATGAAATTGTTTTTAGACGAAACCAGTCAAAAAAATCGAGAGTTTAGTCCTCACTTTCCCCTTCCTTGCACTTTCCTTCCTCTTCTTTTTTGTCATTTTTAGTCGACTATCACCTCTTTCTCCCACTCCCCTCTCACAAATTTCTCCCCTTTGAATGATCATTTAGGGTTTTTACTTTCTCTTGCTCTATTCAATCATGGCCTTATCTATTGAAGAAGGTAAATATACGTGTGTAAATATATGTTTGTGTTTTTTTATTAGTTATAATCACACGATCTCAAGATCAATTCACTTCCTCGCTTCTGATTTTTTTTTTTTTCTCTTGAATTTGTTGAAAATATTTCTAGCGGAAAGATTCTTTTACTCTGCTAATTAGATGGATATTTTAGTAGCGTGAAGCTAGGAAAGAATCTCTCATGTCTCTCCATTTCAGCTCTTGGCAGAATTTTAATATCATAAGAAAAATCTTCAAAATCTCTCCTTTTTTTTTTTTTTGGTTTTTCAAAATTGCAGCTAAAAATAGAAGCAGCATATTTTCAAGTGTTTGCTCATATTTAATTTTGAGTACTTAGTGGCATTATCTCTATAATTGGTTGATTGGCTGATTGTATACCTAAAGAAAACTTAGAAGGATGTACTTGTGTTTACCTCTGATTGATACATGTTCGTTGTACATTAATTTACCGTGAAAACTCTCTGTGATTGATTGATTAAAGCTAAAACAGAAATTTAATTATTCACTTTCGTGTTGTCCTTGATTTTGTAGGAGGTGAAAGGGATTTAGAGAAGGGACTAATGACTCGACAACATAGTCAAAACCCTCTCGCGGAGCCCTCACCAGCAGCTTCTCCATCATCAACAGCAACAGCACCAGCGTTGGTTTTGTCCAATTCGGGCAAGCGAATGGACCAGGCAGGGAAGAAGAAGTACGTGAAGCAGGTGACAGGGCGCCACAACGACACAGAGATGCACCTGGCAGCGCAGAGGGGTGATCTGGCTGCAGTGAAGCAGATTCTGGATGGTATCGATTCGCAGATGGTGGGGATTTTGAGTGGGGAAGACTTTGATACGGAGGTTGCGGAGATTCGAGCCTCTGTGGTGAACGAGATGAATGAATTGGGGGAGACGGCACTGTTTACAGCTGCGGAGAAAGGGCATCTTGATGTTGTGAAGGAGTTGTTGAAGTATTCCAATAAGAAGGGTGTTTCGAAGAAGAACAGATCCGGGTTTGATCCTTTGCATATTGCTGCGAGTCAAGGGCACCATGGTAATGCTCTTGAGCATTTGGGTTTTGTTTTTCCTGTTGGACTGCTGAGTTTTTGTTGTCTGTGATGATGTGATAAGGATTTTGAATATCTATCTCTAAACCTTTTACCTTTTAGGACCCAAGAGATGGAAAGCTTTCAGTTTTTAGACCCCAAGACATGAACAATTTATGTTTGAGTGGTTTTGAGTAATGTAGTTTGCGTTTATTAGTGGTAGGTTGAGAGCATTTTGTTTTTCTTTCTTTTCCCTTTTACTTACTTTGAAGCAATAACAATGGGAAAGATGATGCTAAAATATTTTATTCCTCTATTTTCTTGATGACCTTATAGTCCACAGTTTTCACACAAGATTTTGCTTAATGGACTGTATGATTTTATCATATATTATAAACATGCTAGCAAAATGTGTGGGGACCTGAAAATTGTGCCATATTACTAACTTTATTTTAATAATCAACCTTTTCAAACTATGTAGCTTCTTTTGGTACTGGTTTTATAAACTTTAAATCGCTTGTGTACTTTTTATTATAAGTAACAATAGATGTTAGTGGAATGTGAAGTTATTTAAAAATGAAAAGAAGGTAGTTTCTTCTGTCCTTCTGTTGTCACATTAATTGTTGGTTACAAATTACAACAAGTGGTGTTATTAATGGAATTTTTTTTTTGATGAAAAGGTGGAATGCATGCAATTATGGCTTGTTTTTTTTTTTTTTTGCTTCTTGTGGGGTTCTGGTTTTTGTTTTTTGCTTGCATCTCTGCTTCCCCTTTGAATCTCCTGTACTAAGTTTTGCTTTACTTATATAATTATAAATTTTGCAATAAAAAGCTTAATGTAATGGTTGATACTTTGTTCCAATGAGATTTCTATATTAATTGTGTTCTATAGGAAACCAGGCCATTGAACTCATAATGGTTCTTTTCTTGCAGCTATTGTACAAGTGCTACTAGATCATGACCCCACACTCAGCCACACATTTGGCCCATCGAATTTAACCCCTCTTGTGTCAGCAGCTACTAGAGGGCATACAGTAGTAGTCAACGAGCTGCTGTCGAAGGATGGTAGCTTGTTAGAGATTTCTAAATCCAATGGGAAAATTGCATTACATCTAGCTGCCCGACAGGGGTATGTAGATGTTATTAAAGCTTTGTTGAGCAAAGATCCACAGTCGGCACGAAGGACAGACAAGAAGGGGCAGACTGCATTGCACATGGCTGTAAAGGGACAGAGCTGTGAGGTGGTGAAATTGCTTCTTGAGGCAGATGCTGCTATTGTAATGCTTCCAGACAAGTTTGGTAACACAGCATTACATGTAGCCACCAGAAAAAAGCGAGCGGAGGTACATACATGTACTTTTTTTCCTGTACTTTCTTTTAAAACTCGAAGTGGTATCTCTGGGTGATGTTGAACTTTTATCTTCTGTGCCCTGTGGTCATTCAGTGTTTTAAATATCATTGTCTGAAGTGCTAAAGTTTATCTTGATTTCTCTGGATATATCAGATTGGTCACTTTAATTTCCACCCTTTTCTCTGTTGTAGGGTTTCTTGAAGAGTTTTAATTTCAGATGAAAAATTGATAATAGATAGCTATATTACACATAAGTAGCTACTCAGCTATGTAGTTTGTGGTGTTTTAACTTTTATTATGTGCTCCCTAACGAGTTTGAACCTATTTTATTTGACATATAATTTGTTTTGTCTTGCAGATTGTGAACGAGTTATTATCGCTCCCTGACACCAATGTTAATGCACTAACCAGAGACCACAAAACAGCTCTCGACATAGCTGAAAAGCTTCCCCTCTCTGAAGAATCCTCAGATATAAAGGAGTGCCTCACTCGCTGCGGTGCTGTCAGGGCTAACGAATTGAACCAACCAAGGGATGAGTTGAGGAAAACTGTGACTCAAATTAAGAAAGATGTTCATACTCAGCTTGAACAAACCAAAAGAACCAACAAAAATGTCCATAATATTTCTAAAGAGCTCAGGAAACTTCACCGTGAAGGGATAAATAATGCCACCAATTCTGTGACGGTGGTTGCCGTACTATTTGCAACGGTAGCCTTTGCAGCTATATTTACTGTGCCTGGTGGAGATAATAATGAAGGGATGGCTGTGGTTGTGGGCCGTACTTCTTTCAAAATCTTCTTCATCTTTAATGCCATTGCACTCTTTACCTCTTTGGCTGTTGTGGTTGTTCAAATTACATTGGTCAGAGGAGAGACAAAAGCAGAGAAGAAGGTGGTGGTAGTGATTAACAAGTTGATGTGGTTGGCATCGGTGTGTACTTCAGTGGCATTCATGGCCTCCTCTTATATTGTGGTTGGCCGGCAATATGAGTGGGCTGCAATTCTGGTTACAGTTGTGGGAGGAGTTATAATGGCTGGGGTTCTTGGAACCATGACTTATTATGTAGTGAAGTCCAAGAGGATTCGGTCAATGAGGAAGAAGGAAAAGAGCGCAAGGAGGAGTGGATCCACCTCGTGGCATCAGTCTGACTTCTCTAATTCAGAAGTTGATCGAATTTATGCCCTTTGATTTGTGAATTTGTAACCTTTGAAAAGTCTTGGGCACAGACATGAACAATCGGGTGCAGAGGTGTTTATTGTGCCTTCCAAATGACCCTAAAGTTAACTAAGAGTAACTTTTAATTGTCATATATTACATGCACTACTTTCTTTCTCTACCTAGCAAATATTTACACTTGATACAAGGCCGCCTTATTGTTTTTGCTAAACAGACTGAGAGAGGAATTTTGAGGAGGCGATTATTGGTCAAAGGTGTGAGTTTGTTCCGCTAATTTCACTCGAGTACTAAAGGGTGCCCGTTGTTGGGCAGCAAGAGGTGTGAGGTGGTGTGGTGTATAGTTTCAAATTATATGGAAAATTGTGAAGGTGCTCTTGAGAATGAAAGTTTGGTGCATTACCCAGTGGATCAGGTACCTTTGTACTCTACATATTAAACTGCAATCGCCCTTTGGACTTGATACACAAGTTTTCCTTCTGGGTGTTGAGAAATCAGATGGTGAACTGAAGTTAATAAGCTGTTCTTGCTTGGAGGTTTTCCATGGTGGCAAATTTCAGTAACCAACTTGATGAATTATCCAACTTCATCAACTTTCATGATCATTTTACTGTGAATTGCTAGTATTTATTTGCCCACAGTAGTAGTCTATATGGGTTGTCAGTGTCATACTTTGTTACGTAAAAAACTCTCAAATCAGATACTTCCAGTTTCTAAACAATTGCTTTCAAGTGTTTTTTCTTATGTATTTGTGGTGGGTGTACCAAATCAAAACAATATTTACCCAGTTTAAACTTGAAAGTGAAAACTTGATCGAGAGAAGGGAAATGCCATTCCATCGATTCTTTGCATCTCGTCATCTCACTTTGCTTTTACTATTTTTTGCTCTCTCCGTCCATATATATTGGTGTGTGATGGAGACACTTTAGTTTGCTTTTGATTTTGTTTTTGTAATTTGAATTTTATATTTTGTATTCTTCTGTTTTATTTGAATTTAGAGTTAGTTTAGATAGAATTGTTTTATATGTATTTGAAATTAGATAGAGCTATTGTATTTGAATTTGGAATTAGTTTAGATAAAACTATTGTATTTGAATTTGGAGTTAAATAGAATTGTTGTATTTGAATTTCCCAGTAATCTACTTTATGTAATCAATGCAAAGTCATTTTGTGTGATCTTTTTATTTCCTTTACTATCTTCTACATTTCTTTGTATATGGTATCAGACTACTTATCATCACTTTTTTTCTTTTCTTTTGACTTTTTTCTTTGTATTATTTCTACTACTTTTTTCTTTTTCTCTAAGCCACTACAGTCATGACCACAAACAACAATTGACATCAATTACAATTCTTTGAACATAGCAACATGGACTGACGTCCGTCGCCAAACTATAATAATGGCTCCCCTGCATCCTCTAATGTCGGGCGAAACTCAATCGAAACGATCAACTTCTTCATTCCTATCTTGGCCTTTATTTAATATTTAGATTTAATGATAGAGTTGTCTAAAAAAAACCTAAGATTTAAAGGTAATTTAAAAAACCTAACTAAAGTTAAACTTTGACTTTCTAAAATTGACCAATAATATGAAATGTAAAAAAAACAAATAATATAAAACATTCCAAAATAAAATAATAATCAATGTGTAGAACGGAATGAGTAATAATTAGTAGGATTATCTTGATTAAACTAGAGACAAGAAGTCTTCTGTTCACATGGCAAACGGCTTTAATCAGACAGCAATCGGTATTAAAAATTGAGAATGTTTAGAAAATAGAATATGTTCTTTTGTTGCTATAAGGAGTTCAAATAATTAGACAGCAATTATTAGAAGGAAATACATTATTATATCGATAATCTTTTTTCCTTTTAACAAATGATAAACCAACATATAAAGGAGATAAAAGAGGCAAAGATGATATATAATATTAATTCATCCAAAAAGTATAATCTAATATAAATATTAATGTAATTATATTTTATTTCTTGCGAATTGAGAAGGGTATGTATAAAACATAATTTTTGCATCGAGTAGAAACTTCACTAATAATTTTTAAAAACTGCATTGATAACATACGTACAATCATTATTTCACCTTACTAGTAAAATTACTTAATGATTACCAACAAAGTTTCGAATCCAATGTAAAAATAAAATTTTACATCCGACCCAAACAATAGTTTCAGTTGAAGGTGGGAGTGTAAGAGCATCTATAAACGCATAGAGCTCAAAAAACTAGTGAAATTCAATTTATGTGGAAGCAAAAAAAGAAAATGCTACAGACTATAGATAATCAGAAATGTATGGACCTGTTTATTACCAAAAGAAATAGGTCAGTGGGTTTCTTTTTCTTTTTCTTCCTATGGAAATATGCATCTGAACATAATTGGGCACAAACTATTGAATCTCTGAAACAAAGACTGGAGCTAGAGTTTTACAGTTTTTGGCTGACATTGCATGTCTTTGAGTTGCATTTTTGTATTTGGAGATTTAGACAAATCTAGCTCAGTCTTGTAAAATGAATATGAAGAGAAAAACAATTTGGGTATGTATTACAAAATTGATAGTTGTGTTATATCAAGAAAATTCAATACAGAAAGGAGAAATGCTACCTGCAGCAAGAAGAAATCAGGGGCATTAAGAGAGAGAAGTCAAATTTAGTTGTCTTATGGTATTTGGTCTTTGGGGGAATTTTGATCCTTTTACTTGTAGATTACCTTGGTAAAGGACATAAAGAGCAACCAAGCTGTTACAGTTACTGAAGATTCATCATAATTGCCAAGATGTGTTACTGCTTACTAGAGAAATCACATTTAATAGTTTCTCATGCACTAGAAATTTCTCTTGGGTTGTGGATTAAGAAAGAAATCATGTGGATCGTGGCCTACCTTTTCCCTCTTTCCCCCTGTAGAGATACCATGAAAGTTGGGTGGGAAAAGGGTTTCGTTTCTTGTTATATGCTTTCCAATACCCCCTCAGTACTCAGCAGCATCATACTAGCCTTTCTACTGCTTTCTTTGGCTCTAATCCCGTCAAAAGTTTGGCTGACATGTTTTCTTAGTTCTACACCCCCACTAAAAAATTAAAAGAAATGAAAACAGTAAGCTTTTCCTTTTCTTTCCTATCATCATTTTGAAACAAAGGTGGAACAAGGGAGTTCTTGGGACTTATGTGGACTTTGCATCAGCATAGATCTCTGAAATCATGGACCCTTGTTTTACGATTTTTTTCCTTCAAAAAAGCTTTTCTTTTTCTTCATAACCAATGGAATCTTTCACTCGTGGGTGATTTTTATTAACAGTTATATTCTCTCCACGGAACAGTTAAAAAGATTATATTACTCTCCTTGAACCTGGCCCTCTTAACTATTAAGTTGTTAGATAGGAGAAAATAGAGCCAATGCTCGCATAGTATCTCTGTCAGGGGAAACAAGGATATATGATCATGTTATTAGTACCATGTTGTGTCATACGTCTCAAAAATTGAAATTGAGATACTTACTACTCAAGTTTCCAAATTGTTACTACTCTAGTTTTAATGTGTATTTTTTTCGTGTTTGAAGTGAGTATACACAAATCATGTTTGGTTTAAGTATTTGAGATTTCGAGAACAATATCAATAAAAAATAAGAAGAAAACTAGAAGATGACAAGGGACTCAGATGATAGCTGATATATATTTGCTTTGTTTCAGTGTGTTTAATAATAAGAAGAGCTCATCTATTTATAGAGGCTTCCAAGCTTATCTCCATCCCCTGATAACCACCTCTTTAAAATTCAAATCATATATGATGTTTATACATCCATATTTTTCATCATCTCAGATATGACATAATCCATTCATTTTGAGATAAACATTATCTGATGTTGGCTGAGATTTCCCAACCGATAAGAGATGAACCTTTATCCCTTTAATTTCGAGATAAAAAATTTAGATCGATTGAGTAGTCCTAACTGACAAATCATTATTCTTGTCCAAGTTGAATTTTTTTGCTAAAGTATAATGTTGTTTGCAGGATTTATATCTGAAACTTTTGAAGCATAGTTAAAATTCGTGACCTAAAATAAAACTTATGCAAAAATTCAGTATTGTTCCGCCTACCAATAATTTTTGTTTGTGATTTACAAAATGATTTTTGAAACAGTTTTTGGTAAACAGTAGTGAAGTTAAAATCTATTTAGTGTTTGGTAAAACAGAAGTGAAAACGATTTTTCTCACAGAAATTCAATTAGAAGTTAGAAACTATTTTTCAACTTTTTATTTTTTTCATAAACTCTACTGCCCAAACAGTAGTGCATTCACCTGTTCAAAATTTTCCAATTTCCAAGCAAAATTTATGCAGTTTGAAAGCATTTTTTGGAAAATTTTTATTAAAAACTGAAGAATTCAGCGACCCTTTAGTTTCGTATGAAATTCCTAAAGTGGTTTTTGAGTTGATGGAACTGTCATTTCTTGTCTTAGTGGACGGGTACTTACAGTTGAGTGGATGTAAATATAAGAGACATCAATGAGCCGAAATTGTTGAATCATTCCTGATTTGAAGGTTTCAGATTTACTTTTGAGTTTTGAGAAGTACCACATTCATGAGCACTAGTTGTAACTTGGTTGATGGATAAATGGAGACAATTTGAGAAGCTTATAATTGTCCTATGTTATATTAAATTAAAAAAAAATTTATAAAAAAATATTATTAAAATAGACGTGTCCGACACTCGGATACGACCTATGTCCCATACTCATATCCAAATCTAAATAACATAGCAATTGTCTAATCTAACTGTTTCAGGACAGATTTGCTCAACACTACTTGCCTGGATGAAATCATACCCATTTTCAAAATTATGAAAGAAGAAAAAAGGAACACGATAGAAACCAACCTAAAATTATTATTTTGCCCTTGATACTCCTCTCTCATCCTCTGCAAAGGTCTGCCCTTTCTTGATCATCACAAACTGCTATCCTGGAAGCTGACAATGAGTAAAAGCCAACCTCACTTACGGTCTTTCTCAAGCGTATTGGCTGCTGATCGAGACTGCTTACAATAAGTAATTGCTCCCTGAATTGAATTTTCAATTTCTGAATTTGCCAAGATTTGTTACTGCTCACTAGAGAAATCACATTTAATGGTTTCTCATGCACTAAAATTTCTCTAGGCTGTGGATTAAGAAAGAAATTGTACTTAATTTGGTTTGTTTAGCTCCTTTAGTTACCGTTTACATAAATCATGTGTAGTTGTTGAATTTTCCTTCCAAAAAAAAGAAACCTTGTTGGATTTTGAAGGGCATACATATATATGTGTAACACACAGATACTTACAAACATGTATAATTCTAAGTTTTTGAAAATGGACATGCATAATTGACAAAAATACTGTTTAGATTTTGGCTCAAATCCTTATAAGAATGACTTTAAGAAAAGTGGTTTCCTATTTTATAATTGTTTATTTTAGTAGAAGTAGTGGTAGTTTTCTATTAGATTATTGCTTGTTCTAGTAGTAGTAGTAGTTTACTATGTTATTCTTTTCCTAGTAGTATTAGAAAAATATTATCTATATAAAAAGATTTTTAGAGAATGTTTGAAACACACTCATAATTTCAATATATAGGTATTTGGGTTTTGGGTTGTCAACTAGAGAGAACACTTACAACTAGAGCTAGGTTGTGAGCTTTGGCTGTATTTGAGTTTTTGGGTTGTAAAGTGGGGGGAGTTTAGCAACTTTATTATTCCTAAAATTGTAATTGAATATTAATTAAGTAGTGGATTTGTTGGTGGACGTAGACAAAGAGGTTACTAAACTACATTAATTATTGTTATTCTTACTTTTTGTTTATTTTACCTATTTAATTATTGTGCTTGTGTTTTTGTGGATTTTAGAGGTAAAATCACAATCCCTTTAGAATCTACCAACTCAAATTTTAAACAAAACACACAACCACAACAATTAAATAGGCAAAATAAACAAAGAGCAAGAACAACAATAATTAATATGGTTCGGCAACCTTTTTTCTTACGCGACCAATAAATTCACAACTTTATTAATCCTTAATTACAACTTTAGGAAAAACAAAATTATTACATGGACAACCTCATAACCTAAAATCCCTAATACACCTAAAGCTCTCAACCTAACTCTAGTTGTAAATCTCTCTAATTTATGGTGTATATTGAGGATTATTTTCTCATTCTACTAGGAAAAGAAGAGACTACTACTACTCCTGCAAGTGCAAGCAACAATCCAATAGAAAATTATTGCTATACACTCCTACGAGAATAAACAATTACAAAATAGGAAATTAAATTTTTTCCTAAATCAATTAGAATTCTTCAATGTGAGGATTTGAACTAAAATCCTAACAATTAGATATCACATGTGAGTCATATTAATAAAAAAAATATAAAGTGAGTTATATACATGGTTTGAGTCCAAAATTCATAAGCTTTGAGTTTTTTAGTTATATTAGTGAGTCATATTAATGCTAATCCATCTATATCAAATAACATGTCCAAGAGAGAGTTAGTATATATTTCAGTCTGATTGTGAGCAGTCATGTTGCACATTGTTTCCCCACAAAAGCTTACATTTATGCTAAATGACTGATAACACTAACTTGTATTGTGTTTCCAAGTGGGATATATCATACTATGAGTTCTTTCTTCTTAATAATGCAAAATCACTGAGAAGGTATTTTATGTTATAAAGATTCTTGCTAATCTGAATTTGCAGATCCTCACTGATCCATAAGTCTTTTTCATAATTATGCAATTTCTAATTGGGTCATCTAGAAAATTTTGCAATAGGACAAACTGATGTGATTACAGCAGATGTATGTGGATTGTGGCCTACCTTTCCCTACTTTCTCCCTGTTGACATCCATGAAAGTTTGCTTGTTATACGCTTATCAATACCCCCTTAGTGCTCAGCAACATCATACTAGCTTTTTTACTGCTTTCTTTGGCTCTAATCCCGTCAAAAGTTTGGCTGACATGTTTTCTTAGTTTAAGACTAAGTACACCCCCACTAGAAAATCGAAAGAAATGAGAAGCCACCTGAACTTGGTGGAAAATGTTTTTTTATATATGATTTTTCCTTGATATAATATTTAATTTTGGCAGATGTCTCTTAGTTTCTCCGAGAGGCAGACAGGAGGGTTTGTTTTTACAATCACAGTTATGATTAGTTCTGTTATCTGATGATTGGCTGGAGCACAATGGTAGTTATCTCCGCTTAATTTACAGTTATTATATATACTTAAGAGAAACCATGAAGGCTCATCATCACATGTAAAAACAGCATGTGATGGCAAGATTTTTTATTTTTTTCCCTTTCTTTCTTATCATCATTTGGAAACAAAGGTGGAACAAGGGAGTTCTTGGGACTTATGTGGACTTTGCATCAGCATAGCTCTCTGAAATCATTGACCCTTGTTTTGAGATTTTTTTCTTGGAAAAAAAAACTCTTTTTTCATAACCAATGGAATCTTTCATTTGTGGGTGATTTTTATTAACAGTTAATATTCTCTCTACTGAACAGTTAAAGATTATATTCCTCATTTTGAACAGTAAAAGCCTGGCCCTCTTAACTTTAAGTTGTTAGATAGGAGAAAATAGAGAAAATGCTCGAATAGTATCTCTGTCAGGGGAAACAAGGATATATGATCATGTTATTAGTACATCATTTAAAACACATTTCCAAACAGTTATCACTCTTGTTTTCAAGTGTTTTTTTTTTTTTTTTTTTTTTAATGTTTCTAATAAGTTTACACAAATCATTATTCTTGTAAGTTAGGATAAGGAGAAAGAAGCTACATGTAGAACAGCCTATATCTTGATTTGTTATCCTAGGCTTTGTACCATTTTATTTACTGCATGAACATAAAAGCTGAATGTCAAAACCCCTAAATAAATGATGTCTTAAAAAATTGCAACGATTTAAGATGAATCTTTCTTTTCTTTCCAAAGTATAACTCTGTTTGCAAGATTTATATATGAATTTTTTTAAGCATATTTAAAATTTGTGACATAAAGTAAAACTCATGCAAAAATTTGATACTATTGAGCTTAGTAATAGTTTCGATTTACGGTTTTTGAAACAGTTTTTGGTAAAATCATAATAGAGTTAAGAACGGTTTAGAATTTGATAAATCAAAGTGATAATCGTTTTTCTGAACAAATTCAGTTGCAAGTTAAAAACTATTTTTCAGTTTTTGATTCTTTTTATAAACTATCTTCATGAGTGTTTTTAATTGATGTTTATAAAAAATATAAATCATTTTATAAACTCTCCTAAATGGAAGTACCACATTCATAAGCTTATAACTTGGTTGATTAATTGATAGATGGAGGGCAATTTAAGAAACTTAGAATTGTCTGGTCTACCTGTTTCAGGACAGATTTGCTCAATTCTATTTGCCTGAATGAAATCATACCGATTATCAACATTATGAAAGAAGTAAAAAAGAACACATTAGAAACCAATCTAAAATTATTACTTTGCCCTTGATGTTCCTCTCTCTCTCTCTCATCCTATGCAAAGGTCTGCCCTTTCTTGATCATCACAAACTGCTATCCTGGAAGCTGACAATGAGTAAAACCCAACCTCACTTACGGTCTTTCTCGAGCATATCGGCTGCTGAGACTGCTTGCAATGAGCAATTGCTCCCTGAATTGAATTTTCAATATCTGAATTTGCGCTACTGCTTCTCTTGAGAAATTGCAATGCATGAAACCCATTTGAGTGACCTGAACGTGAAGATAAAGAAGATGGTGAAGCGGATGAAGACTTCTTTGTTGATTGCCGCTTGATAGAGACTGAGAATGATCTCCTGTGGTGACCACCGGCATCATCATTGATGTTTTCATTGTCATAGCTCCTCGTGACAGCAGTTGACATTCGGTATCTATCCTTCTGAATTTGTCCAAATGGGATTTTCTTTGTCACCTTAACACATTTATTCAAAGACTCCTTTGCATTTGAAACTGATCCTTCATCTGCAACTTTTGTTGACGATGTGCAGGACTCATCTGAGCAACCAGATTTGCCAAACAAAGACCTGAGGTAAGTCTTGGAAGCCTTCAGCTTTGAACCAAGTGAGGATTGCTTGATCAGTTTAAGCTTTTTGGTCCATGACTCTTTTGGATTTTCACCAATAAAGCCACTCAAGTCATTTGAATACTCGAAGAAATACTCTTCCGGGTTCAGCTCTCTACTGACCTGACAAGACTCAGAGGGTGAGATATTGCAGGATTCAAATGGAGTGCTGGTTGTGATTGGTGTTGTGACAGTGGTGGCTAATGGAGCGCTATAGAATTCTTCAAAGGTATCTTTCCTGTTATCATAACTAGAGTTTGAGTTTTGCAGGAGTTTTTCGACCATTTGTAGCCGAGGAGGGAGGTGAAGTGGAAGGAGCTTCCCTTTGTAGAAAAGCTCATCAGCTGGGGAAGTTGTTGGCTCTCTCTCTACTGAGGTTGAAGACATTTGGAACTCAAACTCTCTGGCAAGTGCAGGAGAGCTTATAGAGTGATCGAAGAAGTTGGAGTACGAGCTGACTTCCATGTCAATGAAGTCCTCATCTGCACTGTCACATGATAGGAGGTTCACTGCCATTTCAGGTATTTCCCTGTGATTTAAGATAGACCTCTCTCCAGCTCTCTGTGTTAAGCTTGTGTAGAGCTGGGCTTTGTGAAGGGGAGTTGAAGAGAAGTGCACCCTTTAAAAGATTGGATGATGGTAACTTATGGAAAGAAAGTAATTTTAGGGTGTTGTCAGAATCTTTGGAAATCTTCCAAATATAAAATTCAGAACATTATGGGAATTTTTCTAGTGGCCCAGCACTGACTCATTTCTGCATTTCTTTATTCTTGACCTCATTTTTTTGTTGCTCGTTTCTCATTGCTTTTCAATTTTCGTATAACAAATATGAACTATAAGAATCCATCTAATTTGTATTTCCTTTGTTATTTTCTTTTAAATTTTAAAGAAAGGAATAATGATTCTAGAAAGTGAATAAGTGGTGTATCATCTCTTTAATGATGGCTCGGGTCCCTTGCAAAACACTGTGGCTGACATCATTAATTCAATAATTGATCGAAATAATTGCTAATTTTCGAATTATAAAGCAGCCCACATCTCAAAACCTTGTTTCTTGTACACACTATATTAATTATTCATTGGCTGTGTAACTTAACTTAATAAAACCAACTTGGGAAAAGCTCCTCTGTTAAGTAGAATAATACTTAGATTTAAAGAATCACTTTTATATACTTTACCTCGTTTTACTACCTTTTTACTGGATTCCTGGGTTTGTTTTCTTACTTCCTTCTGAATTACTTCACAGGAAACTAGGTTACTTGATTTAGGATTCAGATATAAATGTCGAATATAGTTATATGTCTGAGTGTTGTATTTATCTATTTTTAATATTTTTTAATTTAGATTTTTTAAGTATTATATTTTTATCCAAGTGTTTAGGGTCCGACACGAATATAACAGAGTAAAGTGAAGAGTTCCTGTAACATATATTGGAAAATATCCTTCTCTCCTTTTCCTACTGTAAACTTAATTGGAAGTCTAAGAATACAGCCTCTTACACTGTTAAGGATGGATATTAGTCTTTACTTTTTAAATACTATCCTCCTGATTGTCCTTTACTGCCCTGGAAAAAACTCTGGCAGACCCCAACACTTCCAAAGATTAAAATCTTTTTGTGACTGCCAGCTCATGATAAATTTACCAGCTGCTGCTGAATCAAATAAAAGAGGAATTAATGTTGAACCCATATGATACATATGTAACTCTGATTTTGAATCTCCATCTCACATTTTCACTTCTTGCAGGATTTTTAATCACTTTTTTAACTCACATTTATGGAAGCAGAAAGTTAATCTTGTTCTTCAATTAAGAGTTGGTCTCATGTTTAATATCACTTATTACATCAATCTATTGCGCCTTTTTGTGGTCTGTTATTATCTGGAATGTTTGGCTTGGGAGAAACAAATTTATATTTGAGCAGAAAAATATTGATATCTCTCGTATATGGAGATCATCTCATGCACTTACCTTTGATCTGGTTCAAGGAAATCCATCACAGTATGCTACTTCCTGTAAAATTAATAAATCAATTCTCAGTTTACTTGGAAACCTCCTGCATTTTTATTTATTAAGCTTAATACTGATGGAAGTGTAAAAGGAAATCCAGGAAATGCTGGGGTGGTGGTGTGTTAAGGGAGTGTTTTGGCCATTTTCTTGGAGGTTTTACATTTAATATGGGTTGTACTGATAATAGTATGGCTGAATTATGAAAGGTAATTTGTTTTTGCTTATTAAAAAGGTTTTAAGAAAAATGAAACGAAACTGACGAATTGAACCGAACAGTAACAGTGAGTGCATTGACGAATCGAACTCCAACCATTATCACCATGATCAACAAATATATAATTACCATCAATTTCACGATCACTTCTGTCATTACGACGACTAGGATTATTAAAACAACCTCATCTACTACTACTAATATCAACTCGACAATTTTGCAAACTCTGAGTCATCAATGCAGATTTTTCTGAAGCTATATGAATGGATTTTTTTGGTTTCTTTTTTTTTTTTTTTTTTTTTTTTGCATTGGAGATTTGAGTGGGGTCACATATCCGGATTTTCTATGACATTTGGTCTTTTATAAAGGCAATGGAGCACATTAGAGTCGAGGATGTTGGTTGTTCTCCCTAACTGCCATAAAATCTTTGACTAGTGATGTGGCCCAAAATACTTCGGCCCAATAAGAAGCGGCTCATAAACTCTCCGGCCCAATAAACACTCCGGCCCAGTAAACTCTCCGGCCCAATAAACACTCCCGCCCATACACACTCCGACCCAACAGACCTACGCCTGGCCCCCCCATCTCTACACACACAGCCCTGCAGCCACCCTACGTCACCCTATGACATGCCATCCTACAGCCGCCTACACATGCAGCCCTACAGCCACCCTACAATGCGTCGCCCTGCAGCCACCCTACGGCACGCCACCCTACGACACACTGTCCCTTGAGTGTGCAATCAATGCCTTCACACTGACAAGGAGGCTAGAAATAAGCCAAGGTATGGACTTCACATATTCATTCAAACTTATTTGCTTACACTCCAATTACTTAAGCCCTCAGCATCTCCTTTAAGCCCTCGTGCTAACTTGAGCTTCGGAGCACCCTCGGAGGCCTCCTCCTCTCCTCCTTCCGAGGGCCTTTAGTTCATCCCTGTTACTTGTGCAGGGCCCAGGCCACGTCAGCACCAACCATTTTTTGGCATCAACAGATTGGCGTCGTCCGTGGGAAATCACCATCTCTCGCTAAACAGTAGAAGTGAAGAAATCTAAAGAACTCATTTGTTGCAATGCCAAGCTGTCTGACACCATGTTGCACACTTTGGAGTTTCGGGTGCGCACCAAGCCGTAGTGCACATTCCCTCTGTCCGAGCAGTTGCTAAGTGTGCACGGCTGAGCACTATAGTGCACATCCCCCTATCCGAGCGGTTGCTAAGTGTGCACGGCCGAGTGCCGTAGTGCGCATGCCTCTGTCCGAGCGGTTGCTAAGTGTGCACGGCCAAGCGTCGTAGTGCTCACGTCCCTGTCTGAGCCATTGCTAAGTGTGCACGGCCGAGCGCCGTAGTGCGCCTGCCCTCGTCCGAGCCGTTGCTAAGTGTGCACCGTCGAGCGCCGTAGTGCACACATCCCTGTCCGAGCCGTTGCTAAGTGTGCACGGCTGAGCGTCGTAGTGCACATACCCTTGTCCGAGCTTCAGTGCGCACGGCCAAACTAAGCCACGCACACCCAAGGCCGAGAGAAGGCATATGTGTGCAGACCCTCGGACAAGGCCAAGCTTCAGTCCACACTGGTCGAGCTTCAATGCGCACAGCCAAACTAAGCAGCGCACACCCAAGGCCGAGAGAAGATATATGTGTGCAGACCCTCGGGCAAGGTCGAGCTTCAGCGTGCAACAGTGCGCACGGCCAAACTAAGTCGCGCACACCCAAGGCCGAGAGAAGGCATATGTGTGCAGACCCTTGGACAAGGCTGAGCTTCAGTACACACTTGTGCACACTGGCCAAGTTTTGGTGCGCAACAGTGCGCATGGCCAAACTAAGCCACGCACACCTAAGGCCGAGAGAAGGCATATATGTACAGACCCTCGGACAAGGCCGAGCTTCAGTGCACATTATGCACACTGGCCAAGCTTCAATGCGCAACAGTGCGCATGACCAAACTACGCCGCGCACACCCAAGGCCGAGAGAAGGCATATGTGTGCAGACCCTCGGATAAGGTCGAGTTTCAGTGCACACTTGTGCACACTGGCCAAGCATCAGTGCGCACGGCCAAGCAATCACGCGCACACCCAAGTCCGAGCTATAGCATATGTGCTCATACGCTCGGACTCGTCCCAGCATCAGTGCACACAGGCCGAGCATCAGTGCGCAATAGTGCGCACGGCTAAGCAATCGCTCACACACCCAAGTCCGAGCTATGGCATATATGCTAGGCCTTGTCCCAGCATCAGTGCACACTAGTGCACATAAGCCGAGCATCAGTGTGCAATAGTGCGCACGGCCAAGCAATCGCGCGCACACCCAAGTCCGAGCTATGGAATATGTGCTCATACGCTAGGACTTGTCCCAGCATCAGTGCACACTAGTGCACACAGGCCAAGCATCAGTACGCACGGCCAAGTAATCGCGCGCACACCCAAGTCCGAGCTATGGAATATGTTCTCATACGCTCGGACTCATCCCAGCATCACTGCACACTAGTGCACACAGGCCGAGCATCAGTGCGCAATAGTGCGCACGGCCAAGCGATCGCACGCACACCCAAATCCAAGCGTTTGAGCTGATTGTCAAACGCTCGGCCAAGTTTCTCCAAGTCCGAGTGTTTGAGCTGATTGTCAAGCGCTCGGCCAAGTTTCTCCAAGTCCGACCGTTTGAGTTGATTGTCAAACACTCGGCCAAGTTTCTCCAAGTCTGAGCGTTTGAACTGATTGTCAAACGCTTGGCCAAGTTTCTCCAAGGCCGAGCGTATGAGCTGCTTGTCATACCCTCGGCCAAGCATCTCCAGGGCTGAGCGTATGAGCTAATTTTCATACCCTCGGCCAAGCATCTCCAGGGCCGAGAGTCGGCCAGGCATATCCAGGGCTGAGCGTATGAGCTGCTTGTCATACCCTCGGCCAAGCATCTCCAAGGCCGAGCATCGGCCAGGCATCTCCAGGGCCGAGCGTATGAGCTGTTTGTCATAACGCTCGGCCAGGTGTCTTCAAGGCCGCGCGTAAGAGCTGCATGTCATACCCTCGACCAAGCATCTCCAAGTCCGAGGCCTAGTGTATGAGCTGCTTACACTCGACCAGGAATCTCCAAGTCGTTAGCCGCCAACCTCTCAAATCTCTTAAGTATAAAAGCTCGACATGGCACCAACATCACGTTTTACTTCCTCAAGGCACAAGTACCTGAGGAAGTGGGGGGCCTGTGATGTGGCCCAAAATACTCCGGCCCAATAAGAAGGGCTCGCTGATGTAGCCCATAAACTCTCCGGCCCAATAAACACTCCGGCCCAACAGACCTACGCCTAGCCCCCCCATCTCTACACACACAGCCCTGCAGCCACCCTACGAAATTTCGTCCTACGGCCGCCTACACACGCAGCCCTACAGCCACCCTACAGTGCGCCGCCCTGCAGCCACCCTACGACACGCCGCCCTGCGGCCACCCTGCAACACACCGTCCCCTGAGTGTGCAATCAATGCCTTCACACTGACAAGGAGGCTATAAATAAGCCAAGGTATGGACTTCACGTATTCATTCAGACTTATTTGCTTACACTCCAATTACTTAAACCCTCGGCATCTCCTTTAAGCCCTCGTGCTAATTTGAGCTTCGGAGCACCCTCGGAGGCCTCCCCTTCCCCTCTTTCCGAGGGCCTTTAGTTTATCCCTATTACTTGTGCAGGGCCCATGGCACGTCAGCACCCAGGCCACGTCAGCACCAACTGTTTTTTGGCATCAACAACTAGTTTTGAGGACGTCAAAATATCTTTTTGATATCGAGAAGCTAATAGAGTAGCATACTAACTAGCTAATTTTGGCGCTATTAATGAATGTATAAATCTAGTTCTAGCTCAGCCACCCATGTTTCTAAAGAAGCTTCTTGAGGCAAATAATGTCAGGATCCTCAAATTTAGACGTGTAAATACTAGCTTGTCATGTACAATTTGCTACTATAAATAAAGTTAGGGAATTTTTGTTGTGCAAAAAAAAAATACCTCATGACTTTTTTGATGACTTTTCTTTCGTATAAATTGATTGATACTGTACTTTTTTTATGTCCTTCCTTTTCATAATGCTTTTTTCAATTGTAGTAGTTGTTGATTTTTTATCTTCTTTAGTTGTTGACACAAGAATATAAGATTAAAAGATTTTCTTAATGCTTTTTTCAATTGTAATAGTTGTTGATTCTTTTATCTTCTTTTGTTGTTGACAAGAATATAAGATTAAAAGGTTTTGAGAGAATGTTGTTGTTTTGAGTAGTTGACCACACTAGCGCTCAAATCGAGCCGAGTTTTTATCGAACTATTCGAACTCAAGTTTGATTAAAGTTTAGGGACTCAACTCGATCGAGTTCGAGCTTGAACTCGAGCCTAAAATTTAGGTTCGAAAAGTTTATCGAGCCGGGCTCGAATACCTTAAGGTTCGGCTCGAAAGGTTCTCGAACAGTTCGATAAAGTATTATCGAACTCGAGTTTGAAATATTTATTTATTAAAATTATTATTCGAACTCGAATGGGCAATCCAAAGCTCAGGCTCGAGCTCGAATAGGCTCAAACTAGAGCTCGAATAGGCTCGATTGTTATCAAGCTCGAGCCTTCATAAAATTTATCGAACTCGAGCTCGAACTTAATTTTCGAGCTCGATTCGAACTCGAGCCTATTCATTTAAGCTCGAACCGAACTTGAATATCTTAGTATTCGAGCTTGATTCGGTTCGAATACACCCCTAAACCTCACTAAGAAAACAACACATGACCTGACATTTCTTGGTGGGGAAAGGGAATTGTGGATAAAATGCCTGCAAAGCTTGAGACTTTTGTTTTGTTTTTCCTTTTAGTAACACCGCCACGTTTTTTTAAGTTCTCTCTTTTAATTTTTTTTTTTTACAAATTAAATGTAAACAGTTTGTTTTAGGAGTTGTCTTATCAGCCATATTCAAGACATCATCATGCTTCTTGTTAGGATCAATCTGTTAGCCTATAATCCGTTGATCTAAAGTTGATGATTGCTTCTCATATTCTCAATATCAACTCAGATTAATTCTAATGTAAAGTAACTTTTCTTTTCTTTTCTTTTCTTTTGTTATTCATGTGCATAGTGGGAAATGTGAATTTCTTTTCTTTGGTGTTGTAGTGTGAATTTCTTGATGCTATGCAAATGCCCTTGGTTTCTCTCCTAGGCATTGGACTAAGATTATTTTCTCCACCAAACAGGAAAAAGTAGAAGCAAAGGATAGCCATAAATGTATGCATCATAATGACCCACCACCCAGAAAATCAGGATGCTAGACTTCTGCAGTTGGTTCAGTGATGGTCAAGTAGAGCCTCTTTGGTTTTGATTATAGGGGCTCCTCAATTGCCGGGTATCCCACCAGCAACAATGAAAGTATAAACACTGCAACAACAGCTAAACAGTTCGAAGCAAAACCTTTTGGTCAAGTCATTTTTAGTACTTACTTTTCAAGATATTTTGAAACGATAAGTCACATACCACTAGCTTCTGTACCCTTTTGTTGAAAGCATAAGAGGCCCTGCACAATCATGGTGCTCTTCAAAAGATAAGACAAATTCCAACTATCCATATCAGGAAACCTTTTCAATACAGTTTACATTTCTTTACTTTGGGATTCAAACTACAAACATTACCAAAAATATCAAAACCCCACATTTTCTTCTTGGTTCCTCCATTTCCATGCAAGAAGCAGAAGGGGTTCTCCTCAACATCACATAAGCATCCTCTTGCTTCAAAACAGAGAAGGATATTTTGGCAAAAACTTCCAACATTATGCTATGTTTAGAAATTCCAAGTACCCAAACCCCTTAACCACTTCATATATCTGTTGCATTTATAATTTAAGCATAATATTGTCTCAAAACGTCAAAGATCCAACGTGTACATCAAAATACAGCCATTCATTCATTTGTTTCATCAATTCATATTACAACATAGTACATAAGTGTTGAATAATTTACAGAAGAATGAATTAATTAAAAACGTCATTGAACAGCACAAAGTTACAGTGAAAAGCCATTGATCTAAAATGCAGGGTTTTTTTTTTTTTTTTTGTGTGCGCCTGTGTTTTGGAGGGGGAGGGGGGGTGGTGTTGTTTTCAGATACAGATTCTCATACTTGTATATGTGCTCGCCTGTTTATTGACTTGCATAATGGACCATTGTCACAGCAAGCTAACTATCTATTTGCTTGCTGCTGAATCACCAGATCTCAGCTCCCTTTCAAGCTCATCAAATTCCCAGTCACCAATCTCATCTGTCGAGTAGTCTTGACCAACTTTCCCAAACTCCGACTCCAGCATTGCTAGTTCTGCTTCAGGGTCTAGCACCTGCTCTGCCCCAACTGCAGATGCCTCGGGATGCTCACTTGTTCCTGGTTTTTGTGTCGTTTCCAGCGCTGGGAGATAGGATGGACTTCCCTGTGGCTTCTCATTCGGTGCACTGTAAGTCTTAGGTGACCAAGTCGATGCAGTGTCAGCCTTAGGTGACGGAGTCTCAATTTCTAAATTTGGTCTCTCAATAGATTCAAATTCCTCCCTCAATTTTTCAATATCATCAAATAGTTCTTTAACCCTTGGATCATCCTTTCTGGATCAAATAAAAGAAAGGAGTCATGTTTAAATGCCCCATCTTCAGGGAGTTGGAGTTTATATAAACACAGAAACTACAATGTGCAAGAAAATGGATGAACAATCACACAACCAGAATACCTCACCTGGGAATCGTACCATGTTGAGCATAGAACTGCTCTTTCGTGTTATCCACTACACTGAAGGTGGTTATAATCTGAAACAAGAGGACAAAATCATTATACACTTCTACAATCAGGTGAAAGATAGTTAAAGCTAGTGATGCAATGATACTAGCAAGAAACCATGCCATGAATATACTCATCAGTGCATATCAATTGGTTAAAATTATGGGGGGCAAGGGGGTGAGGGGATGCAGGCATGTATGACATTTCAAGTTTTGTACCTTGGCTTCATAGTCTAGATATTCCTCCTCAAGATTTTTCCTTGGGTTTAATACGATGGAATCCTCATTATCTGAATTTGATGCCATCTCTGACCTGTCTCATCATGTGAAAAGAAATTTAAATGTGCATCAACATAGGTCAGAACCATTTCAATGAAAGAAAATGTGTTACCCAGCACTCAAATTCTTCAGGTTATCCACAAATTTCTCAATACGGTTGATTGAAGGCCTCAACTCTTTCTGCAGAAGAGTACAATGTTGCATCAGAAGTAGAACAAAGGTCCCATTTTTGGAAAAATATTCTTCAAAGAGAACAGTCAATACCTTGTAAGCAGAGAGGAGATTAATGGCCAAGTTCAAAAAGTAGTCCTCATGTCCCTCCAATTCATTACTTGACAATGCAAGCAAGTACCAACCAAAAAGTTCAGATGAAAGTAATTATTTTTGGCACAAAAAAGAATAAGGGTAGAAAAATATTCTTTTAATTTCCAGGTTACAGAGTTAGAGAGAAAAGTTGGAGTACATACATGACCTGCTTATCCTTGGTTTCCGTATAAGAGCATTGAAGAAGCCAAGTGTCTTCCAGAAAATTAACCCATGTATTGATAACATCAGCTTCTACCCTACATGCTGCAATTGACATTGACAGCTCATCTTCCTATGAACAAAACGAAAAAAAAAATAAAAAATCAGATGTGGCGAAAGGGACCAGGAAATGACGGTATGGAGCAACTTCTGAACATAATGGCTCATTAACCCACAAGAAATCAGCCAAAAGAAAATCTAAACCTTTGTTTTCAAGTGCACAACAATATGATTGTTAGCTTCATCAAAGTGGTCTCTCTCTTCCCTGGCATTGTGAAGCCGTGCTTGAGCAGCAGCCAAAGATATATTAACCTACACCATATGGTCCACTCATTAAAACGTTTGCTATGAATGTAAATCATCAAAACAACTGAACTTATTAGTGGATGCAGACCAATCCCTCATCAACACAATTTCAAACTTTTTTCATGCATAAAATGTACCGGAACAAGATCCACATGTTCTGTACAAAAATAGTTAAATATAGATAGGACTTCCCAGATCACGAATGCACACTTTAATAATGACATGTTTCAGTAAAACCTATATATATATATATATATATATATGGCAGCATCCTCAGTAGTATTACTAAATTTGGAATGGTATATAGAAAAATTATAGTCCATCAGTCCCATATCATTAGTCCACTTTTCCTTTTTGGGATGTCCCAAAATATTGTCCACTTTCTATAATTAATAAATGATACATTTTGACTTTTCCAATGATACCCTCTATCATATTAAATCTGCACAATAACCAAGACAAAATGGGTTAGTCCACTTAAGGGTAACGACGGAATTGTATGTTTTAGTCAAAAAGTCTAAATGCATTTATTATTGTTTCCTAAAAGCCTGTGTTTTTTCAAAGGGGACTAATGATATGGGACTAGCAGGAAAAAGAAAATGGCATGCCATGGGAATCAGATATGACAAAAACTTGTCTCTGGAAGTGTATATTTATATCCAGATTACTACAACTAACAACCCAAAAAGAAGTACAAAGCAGAGAACCTTTTTCAATTCAGCTTCAAGCTCATCTCTTTGTTTTTCAAATTGTGCAATCTCTGCTGCTAGTTCCTGGAAATTAATCATTGAAACAAAAAGTCAAATTTCCCTCCAAAAGCACATAATCACCAAATTCACATGCTGCACATTTGCGACATGCATGACCTTTCTAGTTTCTACCATGATCATATAACAACGCCAGAAATACCATGGACCTGTATGGAATGCTCTACTCAGTAACAGATAAATCTTACATTGTAATAAGAAATGTAATAATGCAGACCATTAAATCATTTTTTTATTTTGCTATCAATATACTAACTGAAATGATATGCGACCACCACTGACCATGAAAATCATAATAATAAGCACCAAGATTTCTTGATATACCAAGCAGACAACAAAGTAAATAATAGTACAAGAAATAGGCTAGAATGGTTATCGCTAAATTTGATAACTACGTAATCCAATATCATCAATGAGTTTGCTGTAACTGACCATTCATATTAGACGATATGCATCCTAGCATGCAGAAGATAGCAACAATTTACCCATCCAAATAATATCTCTACATAAGTATTTAGCATGGCCCCCTACAATCAGTTCATGTTTCCACAATAATGCACCAATCTTCCATTAGTAACTCAGGATACGCAAATTTGGCATTCTAATCTAAACTGCAAGACTAAAATATTTTTCTGTCTTCTGCAATTTAGTAGTGTCAGAAAGGAAAAGGTAAACAAGTACCTTTTCCTTTTCATTAGCTTCACTTGCTTTGGTCACACGAACTTTTAGTGCCTCCTCTTTTTGCAATCTGCCAATAAGCGTTGAAGAAAAAAATATATGTATAAACTACAACCTGAAATCTATTCTAAGATTAATAACAAAAGACAGACTACATACTATCAAAAATATTCATTATGTAAAGTAGTTGACAATTATTAGCTGGAACTTGGGAACTGGGTGCAAAGAGGGTTCAAACTCCTTAAAATGTCGTTTCTGAATTTTCTGTAGCTGGAGATTTGACAGGGATCACTTCCGAAGTTTCAATAGAAAATTAGCATCATCTATATACTTTAACATAAAGCGACTACCCTTACAGTACATCGCTATCATAGACAAGCATATAAGATATAAAGGTATTCAACTTATGAGCAGATACCTGTGATCTGATATGCGTTTCTCAGCTTTTGCAGAGGAGTTAGCAAGAGAC
Organism: Bretschneidera sinensis; assembly: GCA_023935145.1. Classification (NCBI taxonomy): domain Eukaryota; kingdom Viridiplantae; phylum Streptophyta; class Magnoliopsida; order Brassicales; family Akaniaceae; genus Bretschneidera; species Bretschneidera sinensis. The sequence goes on along the minus strand of CM043698.1, from coordinate 60,296,107 downwards.
GCTGATAAAACCTTCAACTTATCAACCTGCTCATACAAACAATGTAATGTAAACAAAAACAATTTTTTTTAATAAGGAGCTAGCCAACAAAAAATTTAAAAGTCACCATGCCGCCAACTCTACAAAACTCTGCAATCTTGTATTAAAATATAACCAAGTAAGAGCCATGAACACGAGAGGAGCTTACCTTTAGAGCATGAATCTCCAAAGAGTCACCATTGCTGAGAAACTTCTTTTTTAGTAAAAGCCCTTCCAATCTGGTACAGGCTCGAATTTGTGCAAGTGCTTCTTTAAGAGTCTAAAATAGAGAAAAGAGCAGTCAGAATCTATGATTTCTAACTTTCAACACAATAAATGGTTGAAAAGCCACCATATGATTCTGGAATGCCCACAGAAAATACCTCCAGAGAAATTTCAGATTCCAATAATTTTTGTTAATAAGTAAGAAATTTCAGATTCCAATAATTAAAAACCTAAGACACCAGAAATTCAGCAACAATATCAACACTTTTTATCTCTCTTTATGCTATACTTTGTTAATAAAAAAAGACAAGATAAGTGACTTCCATGAACATCTTGGGCCATAACAAACCCTGGATAAAACAATCAGAACATAACATGCATATTTTGAACATTAAAAGGAAGGTAGATGTTATCAATTAACATGTGCCACTAGCCCCAGCACCAATCCTTAAAACTGTAAGTGATGTAGGATAGTAACAAGAGAAGTAGAAATAAGAGGAATAAAGAGAGGAGGAAGAGAAGGGAGAGAAATAGAGGAAACTAGAGGGCAGAAGAACTTGACTTTGAGAGAGAAGTAGAAGATTAGAGGAAATAGGAGGCAAAGATAGAAGAATCAGATAAAGTAGAGGAGAGATAAGGATACAGGACTCAGGAGATAACCAAAAAACTCAATAGTTTATTCCATAATTCGAGTCTAATCAAAACCCTGAGAGGTGCTCTTAGACACCATTACTAACTAAATAAGGAAATAAAATCAAGCCAAATAAAACCCTAATTTCCTAAACCTAACATCCTAGAACATTCCTACTTGATTCCCAAGAAAAGTATAATTACAAAATAATCCCACAAATACCCAAAAATCCTAAAATAATAATCTTTGCTTTCCTTTGCTGCATCAGTAAGTCATATATTTCCTCTTTACATCAACAGCTCTTGGCTGACATATAAATTTCCGAGTCAACACTACAAATCTTTGATATCTTCAGCATCACTTCATATTCAAGGTCTCAACATAAGTTGAAATAATTTAAACAACACACAACCTCTAATCACAAGGACCTAATGGAACATAAGCACACCAGAACTAAAGACACTTTGACAAAAGTTACCAATCCCAAACTATAACAGAAGTATCGTCACGCACGTATGGACTTCTGACATGCCAATTTTTTTATTAAAAAAGTGATAAGAATCACAATTGTATCATTATGTGCTGGCACTGAATGCTTAGTCCTGGAATGCAGCAAGACTATCATTCTATCCATAGCATACCATTTCTGTTGTTGAAGAAGCCTTATTTCACATCATCTAAGTACAATAGCATCTAGAGCTATATCAATAAAGAAACCAAAATGATAATTTCTTTCTCTTTACCCCTCATTCTTCTCAATTGTCAAAATGTGAAACAAATATGAACTATTGAAGAAGTTAAGAGGGGAAAGAAAGCAAAAGGTAAATATAAAAATACAAGTCAAGATAATCTATGATAATCTATTGTGATATGAATCATTATCAGAAAAGTTGAAGAAACAACAGAGCAAGAAAAGTAGAGTTTTGAATAAACATATCTTACAAACATGTCCAAGTGTTCCAAAATTTTCCTATTTAGAAATTTTGTCCCAGCTCTGAGAAACAATTTCCAGGGTCACTAGTTTCTTAACTAAAAATTTCCTAGTGATAATGTAAAGGACAACTCACACAAATATTATGATTCAATTGAGAAAAAGAAATACTATTAAACAACTAGAATTGAGAAGGAATCAATGGAAATGCACAAGTCATTAAAGTAACTTGATACTTTGCCTTAGAAGCAATAACTAAACATGCATAGTCATGTCGTGAATTTTCTTCTCAACAGTATTTGATATTCCAAAGCATCTAAGTCAATAATCATCATAAAAGATATCTAACATGCCACAGAAATGGGGTGGCGAAGTTATAATCTCACCTCTATAGTTTCTATAGTCGTTTCTTCAGATGCTTTGTCTTTATCCTCATTTGGAGGTTTACAGGAAGCAGTCATCCCATCAAGTTGTTTCTTTAGATCAGCAACTTCAGCATCTATTCTGCAACCAGCAAGCACATCAGAAAACAGAAGTAAAAAAACCTATTAACTTTATTTTCCTTATTTCACCATAATTAACTATATATCTATCAAGTACTCCATACATTGAAACTTTTCATATGCATGAATCTGGCAAGCAGAAGGACAACCCAGAACCCAAGAAAGGAAGGGAATACATCCCTGTTTCCATAAGAAAAGAAAATTCAACACGACCAGGATTCCAAAATAAAGGTCTCTCAAGAGAATGTCATGTTCTTTCATTTTGTGGAGTTTGGGGACAGTAAGGAAAGATCTGGTAGAAATGGACATGCTACCTCAAAAAGTTAAACTCATTTGAATTTATGAATTGGTTTATCAACAACATATTTCCTTTCTAAAATTCCATGAACATAAATTTATTTAAAGAATCCCTCAACTAGCAGAGGCTGGCAGGATTGACTCCAAGATACAGTTGTACTTAGAAACTTAGCCATGAAGATGCATGCCAACATACACACAAAACTGAGGGCATATAAGCATGATCAGGACGGATACAAGGAGGGCTAGGGGGGACTGGCCCCACAAAAGATTAAAGAAAATATTTCTTTTTATAAATAGATTCCTATAATCAGAAGATGAAAAAAAAGATTTCAATGGATTAATATGTGGCCCCTAGAGGTTAAAAGAAAATGATTTATACTCCATCTTAAATCAATATGGGTATATCCAATCTTGGCCAGAACCCAAAAGTCAGATTTCTTTATTATTGTTTTGAAGTCTCACACAGATATAGAGCTTTGAGAGGGTAAAAAAACTTGTTTCACTGTTTGGATGTGTTATACAGCAATCATTGAGCCACAGGGCTATCATTTCAACTTTTTTCATCGAAGAAATTTAAGAAAAAAATTTTGTTCAGGTTTTTCTCTAATCACTTATATATCTTTGTTAAAGAAATTTTTTTTTATTCATTGATAATCTTTTTTATAAGTACTCATTGTTAATTGTTTAATTATTCTTATTTGTTGACTAGATAATGTTGTGAACTTCTTTATTATTGTTAATGATGGTCAGTTTGATTTAAGATAAATTTATATTAACATTCTTTTATAATGTTTTGATATAAATATAATATATTTAGGAATATAATTGGATCGTTTACAGAAAAATTTTGATGTTACATAATTTTGTATTAGGGTTCTTGGCACTTCACAATACTAGGGATTAAATAAACTATATCAAAAAGTAAAGCAGCTTATTAGATTAGATGAAACGACAGTGAACTAGTGATTGGATTCAAGCTGATCAGTGGTCATAGATTCCCATACTCCATGATTTCTTCTTTTATTTTTATTTTTTTGTATATTTTTGGTTTTATAATGTTTAAGATTTGTTAAATATAATTTGATAAGTTTTTAATGCCATGGTGAAAAATCTCGACCAGACATCTTGGCCCCTCCCAAAGCAATTGTCCTGTATCTAGTATGTTCATCAAAAAGAATCAACTATAAATTTTTTGAGAACATTATAATATGCACAAAACACTAGTTATTGTTGAAGTGCCATAAATTTTTTGAGAACACTATAATATGCTGCAAACACTAGTTACAGTGAAAGCAAAGTTACGAGAGATCAAACTCAACTAAAAATATAAAATAATTTTGTTCCAAAGAAGAGAGAATATAAAATAGAATATAGTTAAGGGAGAAATCTCATCAGCCACTAGAAACATTAACAGGGATTAATATGATGCAAACACTAGTTACTGTGAAAGCAAAGTTACCAGAGATCAAACTCAACTAAAAATATAAAATAATTTTGTTACAAAGAAGAGAAATATAAAATAGAATATAGTTAAGGGAGAAATCTCGTCACCCTCTAGAAACATTAACGGGAGTTAATATACTAGGCACGTCAAAATAAAAAATTAAAATATGACAACTGCAACTCTTGCAAAAGATCAGACTATCACCTCAAAACCAAAATGCACAGAACAAAGCATAAGAAAGGAATATTTTAAAAAATAAGAAAATGTATTCTGCAGTTCTTAATCACCTTACAAGTTCATCATTGATTTTTAACCCTGTAATGGCACCTTGTGCAAATTGAAGTAATTCCTCTCGCTTCACCTACATAAACACCGTCCAAAACCAGGAAAACAGAAAAGGACTGGGTCAAATTTGCAGCCTCCATCATGTAGTGCACAAATGTAGTCATTATTGCTCATGTCTTTACCAACACTTCATCCTGGTAGCTAGAAAATGCTGTAGCAAGATCCTGTATACTGCTTACTATTGCATTATGAACTTCCTTTCCTCCAGTAAGACAGAGCCTGCACGTAATTCCATTATTAAAAGAATAAATAAGACCTAGTTCAGACTGACCATAGCTATTAAATGCTCACAACTTATTTTATATTATTTTTCTCCATAATCCCACCATAACCTCCAAGAAGATGCAGATGGACCCCAATGGTATGAAATCATTCACTCATCATGTTAAAACCAATCAATTACAAATTCTATAACTTCAAGAATGTTAAAATCTTTTAGTATTACATCCAACCAAGAAAAAAAAATTAATTTCAGTATGCAAGACCCTAAATAGTTGCCTTCCAAACCCCAGTCAGGCAAAAAATCAATTGTGACTGAGCATACTAACCCAAACATCTCCAGAAGCAGAGAAATTTCTTCATCCTTTGGCGCTTTAAGAATCTGAGTCATAAAAAGAGTTAACGTGTGGTTAACCTTCATGATCAGAAATTCTAAAAAAAATTCGTTTAGCTGGGTAATTTTAACAAAACAACAGACTCCATATATCCTAGTGATAAGGCTTCCAAATAATGAAGGAAAAAAAACGTAACAGATCCTCCACATAAATAAAGTTCCAGAAATCAAAATTGCATTATGGAAACCTCAAAATTCCAGCACCAAATGCAAATATCTGGGGAAAAAGGAATTCAAATGATAAACTAAAGTAACTATATTTTTCCTAGTAACTGCTTCAAAAGAAATTTAAAATTCAGAATTTAAATTTAACTCATATTTCCCTAGGTAACAGAAAAATCTTCTATTCCAATATGACCAGAGACTGATCCAGGACCATTACCTTGGGGAGGGGGAGCTTGAAGGTGTTTCAGGATTTCAGTCAAGATTTTTTATCATAAGACTAAAAATTTGTCAAAATATATTTTAAAAAATTGCATATAGCTAAAAATAAATCTAATATACCAACTAAAATGAACTATATAAAGTCGCCTAAATATATGTCATATATTTATCGAAGACAAGCTCAACGTTGTTTCATATCATAAAGTTCATCTATGATTGAATCAATAAACAAAAAAAAGGGAAACAAATAATAATAACCTTGTCAGAGAGATGGTTTCTTTTTTCTCTCAACCTCAAATTCTCTGTTTTGTGTAACGGTGCAAGTACTAAGTAGAACAATAAAATAAATAAATAAACTGGGCAAAAGCTTTAGTGTAGACAACAGGTCTGTAGGCTGTAGCCGTAAGGTGGGAGACTAAGAGTCTAATAGAGTAATAGTAAATGGAAAAAACAAAAGCATAACCATGTACTTGTAGGTTGGTGTAGGAACAGCTACGTATTCTATCATCTCAGACTGTGTACTTACTTGTAGGTTAGTGTAGGAGCAGCTACGTATTCTCTCATCTCAGATATTATAATTAGTAAAACCAACTCATTTATTTAATCATTATTATTCCTAAGTGGTGTACAACTTTAAGTGGGATTTTTTACTTTGGGGGCATTAAATTTTTTCTTTTTTAATCTTTGGGGCAAAAGTGCCCCCCTTGCCCCCCCTGGATCCATCCCTGAATATGACAATGTTTCATAGATAATTTCAATCATCTTGCAGCAGTAAATGCCAACACTAACTTGTTCTTTTTTTTAATTATAACACTAGCTTTCTCTTTAGATGTATTACAAGTATATGCTTTCCGAAATCCATATTTATTCTTAATATCAAATGTACTGAAAAACCACACATCAAACTGCCCACTCAACAGAAATGTTCTAACAGAGTTCAATTGGCAAGAAGATGGATGTTGCGAAAAGAATCGGCTCTTGATTAACTAGCAATTGAATGCTGTTATGATGAGGTCTGAGCATAGACATGCATTCGTGGTTGACAAAAAATCCTTATTTTAGAGGGAAAATTGTGAATGTGCTTTATATCACTATATATGCTCCTCAGAGAAGAATCTCTTTTTGTTTGAATGTTAATGAATTTGAATGGCTTTTGAGATCTTGGAATGAACTTCTTTTTGAGAAGGCTGAGTTTATTTGCTTTTGGAGATGGAGAAATTTAGGCCGATATCTGGTCCTTGGCTTGCAGAGGAACAAAAGCGGTCGGTTTGTTTAATTGTCTGAGATTTACAGAGGAAGCTCCAAGTTCGTCCTTTTCCTTGAAGGTTGCGAAGCTGGAGGATGGAGGGTTTTCTCGGCCCTGTCAAAGTTGGGTAAAGGGGTGTTGCCGGATTCTGTAAGTTTTCAAGGACCGGTGAGCAAATCTGTAGTGGGCGTGTCGCAAAGTAAGAAGGCTAGGGACATGGTTTTGGCCAACTCCTCCGTGTCGGAAACTTCGTAAAATCAGCTTCCCAATCGCTGAAGGGGTGCTGCCTTTGTTGCGGCACAGATTTGTCGAGGATTGTTGTGACGGCGGCGTTAGCTCCGTCGTCTGTTTCTATGGGTTCTTGGGCGCTGGCAGTGAAAGGAAGTGCTAGGGAAGACAATGGATGTGCTACGCGCGGGGTTGAGAGTGGACCAGGTGGTGCAGGGAATGCTTTGGGACAACTGGCTAACACTACCCCTACAATTTCAAACTTTGAATCTTATTCCCCGACGCAAGTCTTTTTCTCGGCCATAGTGCAGCAGCTTTCAGCGCTTCCCATCGATTCTAATCTACCAGAGGTAAGCTTCATACGTTTCTCTTTTTCTCTCTTCGTTTCTCTCTCTTATCTATCAGTGTTGATATCATAATATTCGCTTCTCATCTCATATAAAAGTCCACGAACAATCTATATCTATCAAAGTTATCATTCAAGGTTTGTTCAATTATCGACAGTCGCCTCATAATTTTGGAAACTAAGGTTAGATATGACCTGAAAATTGATTAATTTTGTCTTCATTTAATTGTTTTTTGTTGTAATTTGGAGTATTTGGTGTAAATACTATCATGGGTACTAAAAATTGCGATACTTTGAGGCATGGTTAGTACATATTCCGTCAGATTTAGCTGATTTTGTTCGAATTTGAGCTAGATTTGGGTTTCATTATAACATCCTGGTGTTTAAGGGCTTTGGGTACTCTTTAATTGTTGTTAAAGTTGTAAGCTTCATTTAGATTTCTCGAATTTTTTAATGTTTGGATTATATATTTAAACTGAATTACTAGCAGGGGTGATTCATAGGGAAAGACAGGAATTTCAGTCAATTTATTATCTAGTATTCTCTGTTTGCGTTTTCGTTGGATTACCAAACGCTCATCATAATTACGCATTGTTCGATTTGAATTTTGATGTGGGTTAACCGGTAATTGAGAAACTAGAACTTTGTTTTGAGGTACTATTTGAATTACCCTCTTGAGGAACAAGTGGACAATTCTAACTAATTGAGCTGGAAATTAAACAAGGAGCAGTTATATAATTCTTTTTTTATATAATTGAGATGCAATTTTTAGTGCTCTGATAGGTATTTCACTTATGTTTATACTTCTTGATAGGTAGTTTGTTTTTGTTGTGGACTGGTCAAGTTACATACTCTAATAGTATCCCCCCTTCTTCTTATGTGTCTTGATTAAAAAGAAGAATATAGAAAGATCATTGGAAAACTTTAGGCCAATGTTTCTTTTCATTCACATTGTTTTGGATCAATGTTTTGACCATGTCTACTTACAGGGTTCACAGGAGCAACAAGCTCAGCCTTCATCCTCAAGATGCTTCTTCACAGTCTTGGAACCCGCCTTCTGTAGTTAGCTCCCCAAATTCTTCACGAACCGCAACACCAAGTCATTCATCATCACATGTTTCACCTGCTGAAGCTGCAGGAATTATTGCTCCTTTTGAGGGGAAAAAAGGTAAGTTTCCTGGTTCTATTATGTTGATAGTGAAGTACACTTTTACCAAGATTGTCTTTGTTCCTTTTTGTTCTTTCTTCTTTAGCTGCTACTGATCTTGTTGTTATGATGTGGTTTTTCTTACATCAGTACTATCTCTTAGATTTTGCCAACAATTTTGTAATATTTTATTTATTTTCACTTTCGAATTTTGGTTCCCTCAAATCCTTATTATGCTTTAATTTGCTATTTGGAATATGTTGTCTCAGTGATCATTTGTATCATTGGCCATAGAGAGATGGAAATTTATCATAGCACTTTGACTGTGTTGCAAGATTCTTCTTAATTTCTTTTCATATGTTCTTTTTCTTGTTAACTTCTTTCTTTGTATCTTGAAATTTGTTTAGTGTTGATGAGTTGTGGAAGCTTTTGTCTGACAAGGATGCATACCATCACTTTTTGTTTTCACTTGACCAGGTTAAAATTCAAAACAATGTGAGTTGCAAACATGCTTATTCTTATTTCATTATGATTCCAAACTGAGTTTCTGAGTAATGCTTGCTCTTATTTGCTCTATGTATGAGTTGAAAATTTCTTCTGTTTGCTGTTTGCTCAGAATTCTAAGCACATAGAACTCTGACTTCAAACCTTACGTATACCATTGTTCAACTGAAAAACCCAGTAGAAGAAGAATTGTCCCTTAGCAAATGAAAAACTTTACCATGCAGTGTACAATTATCTGAGATGGCAATCAATTTTATTTTGCTCTTTTGCTGAAAATCTTAGGGAAAAAAGTTCTTGGTAGTGGTCTAATATGGTGAAGCAGCAGTCAGTGAGGTTAGACCTCTGATAATGATGGTGATGGTGTTCCACCTCCACCTTTTTGCTGCTTTCTTTGCGAAACAGAATCCACAAATGATAAAAGTTTCAACCCACACTTTTTTCTTACGCCACTTTGCTCACTCTTCTTCCAGCCATGGATTTCAACTGATACTTTTCCCCTTCTTTTCTCCTTTTTGGTGATGCGCATGGTGGAAAGGCATAGTGAGACTAAAGGAGCCAATCCTCAATAACAAAAGAATCTTGAAATCATAGTATCCTCTTCTGTCATCAATTTCAGAAGCTGAGCCATATGTAACACTAATGGGATTTATGTTCAATAATCATGATTTAGGTGAAAAGATAGCAAATTCTTTTTCTGTGAATGGTCTGTACTTTGTGGAAAATTCAGCCGAAATTTGTTCGGGTAATGTATTGCGTTTTGGAGAATTCAAGTTGTTGCCAGGAAGTTTTGTTTTGAGGCAGTTGGTCATTTTCTAGTTTAGGGACATTATAGTAGTTTAGCTATATCACAGTGTCATTTTTTTAGCTTTCTACTATGAAGAAAAAGAATGTATAATCTGGTGCTAATCAAAAGAGATGTAGTTGGTGTCATGAATTCAATTTTGATTAGAAAATCAGCCAAGTAAAAAAAGAGGAAGGAGAAAACAAATTATTAAAGGAAACAATAAAAATCAAAAAATAAAAAAAAAAAGAAATAAAAAATAGTTAGCTTAGGGTGCTAGCTCTTCGATTTCTTTTTGGGTCATGTTTTAGAAATTCCTTTTTTGGCATTTAGAACTTGATTTAAATTGTATAGTTATTGCTTGTTTTGCAGTTTATAATTTTATAAGAAATGCGCATATAAATGATGAGTTGTTCAATCAATATGATCAACCTCAGATGGAACTAGATGATGCAAATGAGCAAGAGAGCCAAGAAGAGGTTGAGAATGAAGCAGCTGGACCACATTGAGATGCATAAGACCTACAGTTTATGGCCAATATGCACGAAGAAATTGCACTCCATTTAATGCAAAATAGGGGAAAGGTTGATTGAGATTTATATTATATTTTAACTATTTGGATTGATAATTTATTGAACTTTTTCATGTACTTTTGTATTGGTGAATTTGTTTTTAATTTTTATTTAATTTTATTGACTATTTAAGCATTAAATTAGTAATATCTATTCATTATTAACTCAATCTACTTTCATGTTTAAATTGGTTATTTAAATAAACTAGGATTATGGCTCAATCCAATAAAAATAAATAAATAAATAAAAGTAATTGAAAATATTTTTATGATGAAACATGCAAGTTTTGTTCAGATCAACAGCTGACTTTTATTAGTAACAAACAGTCATGTTCTTAACATTTAAGAGGGTTAAAAAGGGAAAATACACATATTCAGATGTTTCAAACAGTCTAAACACTTAACTATTTAACATTTAAACATTGTCTCTTATTGGTTCAGCATTATTTAGATGCTCATTCAGTATTCAGCACTTAACACTTAAAAAAAAACACCACCTAAGCCTGATTCGAAAAAATGGGTCGGGGTCTGGGTTGTTTAAAAAAAAAAGGCCCAAGAAAGTTAAAAATCTAAGGCCTAGAAAACGCTAGGTAGCAACCAGGTTTGGCCCTTCAGTGTGCAACGAGTGTCACGCTCAAGCTGAGGTCCCTCTGGCGACTGCGTCAGCCTCGAATCTCTTTGGCGAGCCTCCGCCGGCTAGCACTGACCCTGGGTTTCCAGTTCCAATGGCTCAATTTCCTTCTCTCTCTTATCTGGCGCTGGCGTCAGGTGCTAAACAGTCAAGGTTTGTGCGGTTTTGGTGGCCAGAGTTTGAGGAGGTGGAAGAACTTCTAGTGGTGGCAGAATCGTCTATTATAGAGAAAGGGGAAGGTTATTTCCTCCTCAAAGATGTCAGGGGCAGGCCTTGTCCAAAGCCTATTGAAGGTGCATCGGCCATGGTACCTGTCAAGAAGCCCCCAGAGAGTGACTTGGGGTTCTGTGAAAATTTGTTTAGCAAGAATGGCTACAGGGAGGGTTGTCTTGAAAAGAATTTTCTCCATGTAACAAAAAATTCTTGGATGGCTCTGTTGATTCATTTCAGAATGGGCAGTTTGCTACAGCTCTGAGCTCAGCTTTGGTATGTATTGATCCTCCTCTTCGTTATCAACTTTCTAGTGATGTAGGTGGGGTTGGAGGGAGCTATTGTGCCTTTTAACAGAGGGAACTTTTTGAATATAGTGGTTTATGGTGATGAAGAATGGTGGCAATGATAGCAGTTTAGTGAGCTCAGCAATGGAGGCTAGGGAATATATTGGTAATCAATTATTCGGAAAATCATTTCATTGAATGTGAGGGGTTTGAATGACTTGGGGAAGAGGGCTACAGTTAAACATTTCCTTAGAGAATGGAAGGGAGACGTGGTTTGCCTTCAGGAAACTAAAATGGAGGTAATTGATGATGCGATTATCCGTAGTATTTGGGGATTGAGGTCTTATGGATGGAAAGCTTTACCAGCTATTAGTGCCTCTGGTAGTATTGTTATTATGTGGGATATGAAATCTTTTGATTTGATTGAGGTTCAAGTGGGTTTGTTCTTGGTGTCGTGTGTTTTTAAAGTGCTTTTTGTTAGTAGGGATTACATAATGACCGGAGTCTATGTGCCAACTGAGAATGGAGATAGGAGTCTCTTTTGGGAGGAGTAGGCGAAGGTGAGGAGGCGATGGCATCTCCTTTGGGTGGTAGGAGGTGACTTCAATGTTTGTCTCTACCCGCATGAGAGAACCTGAGGTTCTCAAAAGATTAATTCGATAAGAAATTTTTTAGAGTTTGTGAGGGGTCATAACCTTATTTACTTCTGTTATCGGGAGGCTCTTTTACTTGGTTAAGTTTTAGGGAGACACCTTCTCTCTCGAGGATTGATCGTTTCCTTGCGTCTGATTGTTGGGAATCTTTTTTCCCCATAAGCTTTTGCTTAGACCTACTTTGGACCATCATCCGATCATTCTTGAATTGGGGGGCATGGCATGCATTGGGGACCGACTTCATTTCGCTTTGAGAATATATGGTTTAGAATAGAGGGTTTTCGGGACCTTATGAGAGGTTGGTGGGAGGGCTATAATGTCAGTGGTTTTGCTAGTTTTGTGGTCGCTACAAAGTTGAAAAGTTTAAAGGAGAATTTAAAAAGATGGAATAGAGTCTATAGGAAATATCAATTCAACTTTAAATGAGTTAATGGGTGAGACAAGTGGACTTTATGGGAAGGAGGTTTTTGTGGGGCTTTCGGAGGAAGATAAAGTAAGAAGGGTGTGGCCTAAACAAGAGCTTGCAAAGCTTATTTCTATGGATGAAGTCTCATGACAGCAAAAATCTAGAGAAGTGTGGCTTTGGAAGGGTGATAGAAATACTATAGTAATTTCATCAAATGGAAAATTCTCATGGGAGGCATAACTTTATTAGTTTCATTGAGGTAGGCGATACTCACTTTGTTTGAGGAGGATTGGGTATGAAAGAGGCGATTTGTGACTTCTATAAGAGCCTCTATACAGAGACTTGTTATAGTAGACCGAATTTGGATGGCCTTGTTTTCTCGAGAACCAATGAGACGGAAGTAATTTGGCTTTAGTGCCCTTTTGAGGAAGAGGAGATTTTTGCTGCTCTTCAGGATTGTAATGATGATAAAGCTCCATGTCCGATGGTTTTACAATGGCATTTCTAGTTCATAATTGGAAGGTGCTAAAGGAGGATATTCATCTTTTTTTTAGGAGTTCCATTCTTTTGGGGAGTTTGTGGGTAGTTTAAATGCCACTTTCATTGTCCTTATTCCGAAGAAGACCAAGGCATCCAATGTCAAAGACTTTCGGTAGTCTTGTGAGGTGCATTTATAAACTCTTATCGAATGTTGTTTTTTTAGGTTGAAAATTTTGTTGCATAAAGTAGTGAGCCCTCACCAAAAGGCCTTTATTGAAGGAAGGCAAATCTTGGATGTCGTTCTGATTGCTAATGAAGTAGTGGATGCCCATTTAAAAGATGGAGAGAAGGGTGATTTGTAAGCTTGATATGGAGAAGGCTTATGATCATGTTAGTTGGGGTTTCATTAGTTACTTATTGAAAAGAATGGGCTTCGGAAAGAAATGGTGTAAGTGGATTTTAAAGTGTATTTCTTCGACATACTTCTCCATACTTGTTAATGGTTTCCCTTCCAGTTTCTTTTAAGCTTCGAGGGGCCTCGAACAAGGGGATCCGTTGTCACCGTTTTTATTCACCTTGGTGATAGAAGCTTTTAACAAGATGTTATTGAAAGAGGTTGAGGGAGATTTTGAGTGATTTCAAGGTTGGGAGTTACGGGACAGTGTGAATGTGTCTCACCTTCTTTTTGCTTTGGTTTTTTGTGGGCAGAAGCTATCCAATTGTTACACCTTCGTTGTGTCCTCCTTTGTTTTGAGGAAATTTCGAGGCTCAAGGTTAATCTTGGTAAGGGCGATCTTATTCCTCTCGGTGAAAATATCAATGGCCCGTTAATTGCAAATTTGTTGGAATGCAAGGTGGGGTTACTTCCTATTACTTATAAATTTAAAGATTAAAGCGTTTGAAATCTAATTGTGGAAAAATTCGAGAAATTTTTGGCCGGATGGAAAAATCATTATTTATCGAAAAAGGAAAAGCTTACTCTTATTAAGAGCACTCTTTCTAGCCTTTCATTTTACTTTATGTCACTATTTCCTATTCCGAGTTCGGTGGCTAATCGGTTAGAGAGCATTCAAAAAAGATTCATTTGGGGTAACGTGGAAGAGGAATACGAGTATCACTTGGTGAGGTGGGGAGTGGTCAAACAACCGATGGAAAATGGGAGGCTTGGTATCAAATCTCTCTGTCTTTAATAAAACTCTTCTTAACAAATGGTTATAGAGGTTTCTTGTGGAAAATGACCATCTTTGGAGGAAAGTAGTTGTAATTAAGCTTGAGATGGATTCTAACGGGTGGATATCTAAAGATGCTAGGGGGCTTAGAGAGTGAGAGTGTGGAAGTGGATTCGAAAAGTGTGGGGAGATTTTGCTCCTTATGTTTCAGTGAGGATGAGAAATTAAGAGAAAACTCGACTTTGGCTTGATACTTGAGTGGGGAACACTCCTTTGAAAAGCCAATTTCCGGACATATTTAATATGTTGAGATAGCACTTATTAGCTCGTGTTTCTTCCACTAATGATGGAATTTTCTAGTTTATGTGGAATATACATGATTGGGAAGTTGAGATGGTCGAGGGGTTTTTAGGGACCTCATATAGCATTAAGATGGAGAGGAATAGGGAAGACTCGGTTAGGTGGGAGACTAGCCTGGAGAAAGGTTTTGTGGTGAAATCTTTTTATGAGTTTCTTCTTAATGGAGATCATAGGGTTGAGTCACCCAAGTTCCCATGGAAAGTAATTTGAGGTCCTCGCGTCCCTAAGAAAGGTTTTTTTTTTTTTTTTTTTGAGGCTTCTTGGGGGAAAATTCTCACGTTAGATAACTTGCAAAGAAGGGGAAAAGTTTTGGTCAATAGATGTTATTTGAAAGGGTTGTGCCAAGTCCGTGTTTCATCTTTTGGTGGAGTGTTCACTAGCTAGAGGTTTATAGGAGATGGCCTATAAAGATTTGGGGGATTTCTTGGATGGTAGCGGGCTCCATGAAAGATGAGGTTTGGGCTTGGAGTGGGTTGAGAGCACAAAGGACGTTAAGAAATCTTGTCCCTTGATTCCACACTCTATTTTTTGGGTAGTGTGGAATGAGAGGAATCGTAGAGCATTTGAGAGTATTGAAAGACCTATTGATGCTATAAGAGATAGTTGGTTCAACACCCTTAATTTTTTAGAATTCTTTTGGAAACAATTTTGATATTCCAGATTTTGTGAATTTTCTTACTTGTAATTAACCTTTGGCTTAAAGTTCACCCTCTTGGTGCCTTGTTAATACAATTTTATTTATCAAAAAAAAACTTTCTCTTTAGACGCATTCATTTTTTATAGTAAGTATTTTTCTTTTGCACATCCATTATCACATCCCCATTTTGGTTAAACTATTTTTCAAAAGCATAAAGCATAGGATGTATTCAAACATTAATTAAAAGCACTTCTCCTCTTCTCCCATTTTCCTCTGAATTTATAGGCAGCAGCCATTTCAACCTCTTCTTGTGGTCTTCAATTTGTAATGCCTATGATGGATGGGTTAAAGGAATTTCCTTGTCTAATTACTAGTTACTCATTCTTGGTTACTGGTTAAAATTTAGGCACTTTATCCTAGCGTTATGCCAATTTTTATTCTCTTACTCTTTCGTTTGTCTCTTTAATTAACTAATATAAATGTCTCATTCTATTTTATCAAATTTGTGGGAAATTGGTTACTTTCATGAAGTTTACATCGCAAGCTTCAGCTTTATAAACACTTCACTCATTAAAAAAAATGTTTGATACCATATATATAACAATCAAGATTCTAAAGTTGATGGGTCAAATTAATTATGTTTATCTTCAACTAATTGTGAGTATAACATAAATATCAAAGCAAGACTGTAAAACGATCGAGTTTACTTAAGCGTACCATAGACAATGTTATGCCCTCCAGAGCCTGACTTTGCAGGAAAACATCGCGAAAATTAAGTGGTTCACCTCCAACATCATAGTCATAATACAAAACCTATACATCATAACAAATGTCAGAGACAAACAAATTAAATATACGAATGCCCACAACTTTTAGTAGCTCAATTTTCAGATACAACTAATTTACATAAGTATTTTCTGGGTCCAACTTAAATTTATAAATGGAGCCTTTAAGATATCAATAATGCACAATAAAGTGCTAGACAAGATCTCTTGCCTAACTAATAAAAGAAACAAATAGCTTTGTTGAAAATAACTACTAATTCTAATGATGTGATTCAATGAAATAAATTTCGCGTCAGCATAAATATGTAACACAGAGATAAATTGAAAGGATTTCAGGAGCCTTTTGATCAATGAATTTAATTGAAAATATATCCATAGTAAATTTTCCATGAACAAAGCAATGGAGTATTTATGTTGCAATCAAGCAAAAATAATAAATACCTCCTTCAGTATTTATTTATCAACTTCAAACACAAGAAACAGCCCTTGGTGACAGTAAAGAGGCTAGATGTACCAATAGCCCAAAAACTATATCACTGGAGCAGACTTCTCATGCAGCAACCTGAACATGAGAAGCCAGTCCACAGACTAAGAAGGCCTTTGTACGATTTCACAAAACAATTGCAGCCAACTTCAGGGTAATTTCATTTCTTGATTACCAAGACAAATTTCAACACAGTAAAGTCATCTTATGGACATTCCAGCAATAGGAGAAAAAATGGGGTGTAAACCCATTCGTAAACAAAATAATTATTTTATACACCAAATACTGTCACAGCTAGGATTTTTTTCTCTGTTGGACAAGAATTGCCACGCACTATTAAGGAGCATAGTTTTTAAAACCACGGCAATTTCTCAAGTGATCATTACATTCAAGTCTGCTGAAGAAACTTAACTGATGATATGGATTTTGCATTACTCCCTCAAGTAAGCGGAAGTATCAGTAGTTGATTTATTAGTAAATAAATCAATGAAGTCAATTCCTTATGGTACAAATGCTACTCAAGTATATCATATTAACTTATATATATCATATTACAGTTTAAATATCTTTATTTTTATAAAGTCATATTACAGTTTTAATATCTTACTACAACAAATAGCTCTTACTGTGCTGCACTAAATGATTTATTGAAAGAATCATTACAATAGCCATGATTTTACTTCCTTATTTCCTTTCTGATCAGAAATTAGTAAATTAATGATGTGTGAATGTATGATCAAACGATCTGAAAAAGGAACTGATTTTAATTAAACACTATATTTACTATACTGATATAGCCAAATCCAGAAAGACTTGAGGCACTGTATAAAGAACAGGATCAGCTCACCAAAGATTGTTTCTTTCCTTCATCAGAAGCAAGAAGTTGCTCAAGGTTCTTCTCTTTATCCTCGACAGAACCTACAGATAACCCATCAACTTCTTTAAGCACAACCAACCATCTTGCCAGCAGCAACGCTCTTTCAGGGCCCCTACAAGATATCGCTGCTTCCTCCAATCTTTTAATTGTTTGCTTGGCATTCTTGAAATTCCGAGTGCCCTGCATAATGTTTGCAACTTAAGTAACTTGAATAAGCAATAGTAAACCATGTTTCTATGGTTCTAGCTGCTCTGAACTGATATAGTATGGAACAGATAACATAATTAGAAGGGTTTGGCAATCGTTTGTTGTCAACCCGTTGTAAATAATCACAAAATCAAATCTCAAAAGAAAGTCTAAGAAAAAAAAGACCAAAAAGAAAAATAAAGAAAGTTGAATACTCGTTGTTCGCTTGAAAAAACCATAAATGTTATTATATTTAAATCAAATACTCCCTTAATGCTGTCATTCTTCATTAGCAATATACAGTATCACCCACTGAATTCGGTAATGATTTACCATACAATTTAGGATAAGACTGACGAATAATGAACCATAGCTTATAAAAATTGTTGCGGTTCCAGTGATTCTGTTTAATTGCATTGCTAATCACATTTTTCCCTCTACGATTAGTGGAGGAAAAAGAAACAAAAAGAAAAATGCAAGAGAAAAAATACTTCCGACTTGTAAGAAACAAAAAAAAAATGAAAAACAAAGGCGAAACACACAAAAACCCAATCACGGATAGCGCAAATATATTATATTTTATATATATCAATATATCAACGCAAGGTCAAAAATGCAGGAAGCACCGCAAAGCAAAACAGTAATGAGACGATTGAATCACCTCATTCCTCTTCAAACTAGAGATAAATAACGCGATTAAAACATAAATTGAACAAGAAATTTTTTTATAAAACTAAGAAATAAATAAATTACAATGCGATCTTGTAAGATTTTGGCTCCTTCAGCGACGGCATGGCCGGCGTGTTGAACGACGGAGTCGGCGTAGTTCTTAACGGTGCGCGTGATGTTGTTCTTATTCCCTACCTCCACCGCTTTGCTCACCGCTGTTCTCAGCCACGACATCGTTTTCTCCCTCTTTCTCTTTTCCTTTTTTTGCAGTTCCTTTTTTAAGAAAAAAAATCTTCAAATTGATAACTAAGGACGGTGAATATGAAATTGTTGTTGTTTTCAAATTTTATATTTTGGTTTCACAGAGAAATGAAGGATCGTGCATGCTAATTCCTTGTTTTTTTGAGGTTTTTAGGAGGTTGAAAAGGAAGAGAAGAACGGGAGTCGAGGGGTGGATATGGGTATAGATAAAATTACGACGTCGTTTCATTCATTTGACAAAATTTCGATTTTTACCCGAAGTCGTCATGATCCTTTTAGATTTATTGATAAATTTAAATTTGAAAATAATAATATGATATTCAATCTCGCGATAAACTTGAATCCATTTTAATTTTCAAAATAAAAAAATCGTGATTTTTTTATATTACATTTTTCTTTTTTTAAGATGATCATTTCACATTTTTTTATAGGTAACAATTAAGTGTGAAACTGAATCGGGCAGCTCAGCTTGTTCGAGAGGCTTGGCACTAAAAGCTCAACTCGAAACTTAATTAAATTGAGCTAGAGCTCGAGCTCGAGCTGTGATTTTGACTCGGTTAGCTTATCAAGTCAAACTCGAGCTATGTCAAATTTGGCTCATTAGACTCATAAGTCAACTAGATTTGATTAATAAATTAAATAAATATTATAAACATAATAGATTTATTTTATATATACTATAAAAATTATTTATTTATTTATTTTCAAAAATATAAATACCAAATTAATTTATTTTATTTCAAAAATATATATTTACTATTTGTTTCAAAAAAACTCAGCTCAAGCTCGAATTTTACCTTACGAGTCAAGCTCGAGTTCAAATTTTTTAGCTCGGGCTCGGCTTGAATCTACCTCTAGTAGCGATCATTTCACGTTTTTGAGTTATTTTAAAGCAGCAGATTGCTAGTCCTCTAGACGAGGGGGTGGTTTAGTCTTAGTTATTACAGGCGACCGACCATTAGAGTCTGTTTGATTTACGAACAGGATTCAAATGGAATGATAAGATTACTTGTATCCCTTATTTGATTGATGAGATTGACTAAATCTATCTCACTATAGTCCTATATTTGGTTCAAAGGTTTAAAGATGGTATTAAAATGGGATTATTAGTAAAAAGACATAATTACCTTTGATAAAAATATAAAAAGAAAAATCTAGAAAGAACCTTTTGGTCTCCAATGTTAAAGAGGTCAAAATTATTAACAAGACAAAGCATGTTTAATGGTTCTTGTCATAATATTAGAAGACTTTTGAATTTGTGTTCTGATTTCTGTTTGCAGTGCTTCGCTTGACCTTTGTTGCTGCATTCAAGCCTAGATTGTGATTCACTAAGGCACTTTTTAGTCATTCACACTGTCTGTCCCAAATACTTATGATACTGCTAAAAAACACACACCCAATGAAAAAATGACACGTGGACCGTCCCAATGTTAGACAGCAGGGCAACACGCAGATGACCCAGGCTTAGACAACTGGACCCCAGGTTATCACTAACCTCCAGGTCATCACTGCCCTCCTGGTCACCACCGTCCTTAGCACAAGGACCGCCTCATATGTGGACGGCCCCTAGCCTAGATCCAGGATAACACAATCTTACAGTGGCCTCCAAAACTGATACGTCTCAATGTGGACAGAGGCAAATGGTGTCGCTTCCACAAGAACCACGGGCACGACACAGAAGATTGACAGGCACTAAAGTGCTAGATAGAAGCCCTCATCAACAGAGGGCAGCTGAAAGAATTCACTAGGCCCCAGGTGGAGAAGTTCACGGGGCAGCTCCGAAGGAATCTCGAGCGCCCTCTCGGTCAGGATCGGATGGCCCGACCTACTCGGAAGAGTCCCTGGCCAAGCCGCTGAGAGCCCAGCAAGAAAAAACTAGAGGCCACTGCGGCCAAGGTCATTAAGACCATCTGTGGGGGGGGGGGGGGGGGGGGCACAGCAGGGCGCACTTCCTAGAACCATGAAAAAACTTATGCCTGATCCGTAGCCTCTGTCATCGGACCCCACAAAAGACGAAAGACGGAAACGATCATCACTTTTGTGAACGAGGACCTAGAGGGAGTCCAGACCCTGCATGATGACGCCATGGTCATCTCTCTTCTCGTGGCCAACCACGAGGTCAGGCGCGTCCTAGTTGACAACGGGAGTTCGGTCGATATCCTATTCTACTACGCTTTTCAACAGATGCAACTTTGGGGCTCTCAGCTAGAGCCAGTCTCTACCCCACTCTACTGCTTTTCGAGGGGCTCGGTGTTTACAGAGGGCAGCATAGTTCTCTCAGTAACCTCAGGAACCGCCCCTCAAGCAACCACTATATAGACCACTTTTCTGATCGTTCGACAGCCTTCGTCCTACAACATGATCTTGGGTCGACCACCCTTAACAAGCTCCGAGTGGTTGTCTCCAGGTCTAGTGAGACCAAAGTGGGCGAGGTTAGGGGAGACCAGCAGATCTTCAGGTTTTGTTATCTCAACGCGATGAGAGAAGGCAAGAGGACAGAAGCTCTCCCACTAGAGTTGGATGACTTTAGTGATGAAAGAAAGAACCCACGGGGCCAGCCGATGGAAGAGTTGACCGCGATACCCCTTAAAGAGGATGTCTCCCGAACCATCCAAATTGGCTCTAATCTCTCCGAAGGCTATAGGGGACTCTTACTCGCCCTCCTCCAAAAAAACCAGGACCTCTTTGCTTGGTAAGCAGTAAATATACATGGGATCAGTCCTAAGGTGATCGTATATAAGTTAAATGTGGACCCAAACCACAAACTAGTCATTCAGAAAAAGAGATCGTTCGCACCCGAACGACAGGCTGCTGTCCAAGTCAAGGTAGATAAGCAACTCAAGGCCAACTTCATTCGTGAAGCGAACTACCCGGATTGGGTATCCAACATGGTGATGGTGAAAAAAGCCAATGAAAAATAGTGGATTTGCATCTACTTCTCAGATCTGAATAAAACCTGTCTGAAAGAGATCGATGCAACCTCGGGGCTTGAGCTACTGACCTTTATGGATGCCTACTCAGGATATAACCAAATCCTCATGTGCAGGCCTGATCAAGAGAAAACCGCCTTCATCACGGGGCTAGGGCTCTACTGCTACAAAGTTATGCCCTTCGGGTTAAAGAACGATGGAGCCACCTATTAAAGATTGGTAAACAAAATATTTCGGGAGCAGGTCAACCGAAACATAGAGGTTAACGTGGACGATATGCTGGTGAAAATCATTGAGGTTGAGGATCACAAAAACAACTTAAGAGAAGCCTTTAAAGTCCTTTGATGCCACCAAATGAAACTAAATCCCTATAAGTGTGCGTTTCGGGTCACTTGAGGAAAATTCCTCAACTTCATGGTAATGCAAAGAGGCATAAAGGCAAACCCTGAAAGGATAGAAGCCATCTTCAGCATGAAATCACCTTGGACAGTGAGGAAGGTTCAGCGACTCACTGGGCGAATAGCGGCCTTAAGTCGATTCATGTCAAAATCCACGAAAAAATGTCTCCCTTTCCTCAAAGCCATTAAAAAGACAAAGGACTTCGTCTGATTCGAGGATTGCCAAGAAGCGTTTGAAGAACTAAAAATGTACTTGGGCTCATTTCCCTTACTTACCAAGCTCGTTATCGGGAAATAACTTTTTCTATACCTCTCAGTCGGATCCGACGTGGTGGCATCCGTCCTAATCCGGGAGGAGGTAGGTGTCTAAAAACCCGTATACTATGTGAGTAGGGTTCTCCACGATGTAGAAACAAGATATCTTCCCGTGAAGAAGATGGCGTATGCACTCCTGGTCACGGCCCGTAAGCTCCGGCCGTACTTTCAAGCACACACGATTATCCTCCTAACTGACCAACCCCTCCAGCAAGTAATCTACAAGCCGAACATCTCCTGATGAATGGTCAAATGGTCAGTGGAATTTAGGTATTTTTACATTTATTATCGGCCTCGCACAGCTATCAAAGCCCAGGCCTTGGCCGACTTTATTGTGGAAACCACCCTCCTGATTCAAGAGGATTCTACCCCGGATCTCGACAAGACCAAGAAAGTCCCTCAATGGACGCTCCACGTTGATGGATCCTCCGGGAGTGGCGTCGGGCTCATCCTGAGTGGCTCGAATGGTTTTACCATTGAGTACGCCCTAAGGTTTAGATTTAAAGCCTCAAACAACGAAGTCGAGTACGAGGCTCTACTAGCAGGGATGAAGCTAGCCAGGGTGCTGTCCGTAGAGGCTCTAAATGCATACAGTGACTCACAGTTGGTGGTAAACCGAGTTAATGGAGAGTTCGAAGCCCGAGGAGAGAGGATCACCCGTAACTTAGCAAAGGCCAAAGAACTTATCGCCAAGTTCCAAGTGTTTCGAATCAACTAAGTTCCCCGGGCCGAAAATTCGAAGACTGACTCCTTAGCCCGGCTAGCCTCTTCTCGGCAGCTCGAATCCACATGAGCGATCTACCTCAAAACACTCGTCGCACCCAACATTGATAAAACAATCATGTCGCCTGTGGCCACTAAGGAAACCTGGATGGATCCTATCCTCAGGTATTTGCGGGACGAACATCTCCCGACCGAAAGGAACGAGGCCAAAAAAATCGTCCCACGAGCAGCACGGTAAATAATCTTAAACGATCAACTATATAAAATGGGTTTTACAACCCCTTATTTAAAATGCCTAGGCCCGAACGAGGCCAATTACACCCTCCGAGAAGTTCATGAAAGGGCCAATTACGCCCTTGCTTTTAAGATCCTTCGCCAAGGTTACTACTAGCTCAGGATGCGAGAAAAAGCCATGGAACTGGTGAAGAAGTGCAAGAGTTGCCAGTAGTACGCCACAACCTTCCACAGACCGACGAATCCCCTCACACCGATCACTAGCCCGCTTCCTTTTGCCCTGTGAGGAATGGACCTCCTCAGACCTTTCACCGAAGCACCCAGCCAATAGAAGTACTTCATTGTGGCAATAGATTATTTCACAAAGTGGGTAGAAGCCGAACCACTGGCCAGTATCACCGACCGTTGTTGAGCGATTATCTACCTAAATAAATAAGCAAATAATCGGACTTATTTTACTTGCAAGTGCACAAGGTCAACTTAGTAGTATAGTGTGCGAATGCAAGATTATTTCCACAAGGATTGGTAAATTTTGATTTAGAATTAGTTTCGCAATAATAAAATAAAAATAAGAGAAATAAATATTGAGTTGGAATTTAATAAAGATAAAGGCGTAGGGACTTGATATCCACCACTAATCATGCTATCATAACAAAAGAGTATGCCAATGCTTTACTCATGTCATGAATACCTAATGGTTGTCAACCTAAGGGCATGGTATCTACTCCTTAAGCTATTAATTTCCCTAAGCAACGAGTTAGGCATGGTATCTACTCTAACTCTTTTCTTTCTTAAGGGATTCAGCATGGTGTATACTGAGTTATTCCTTAAGACAGCATAAGATATATGGAAATCGACAACCACACGAGACCTAGGGCATGGTATCTACTCCCGGTTTCCCATGTTGATTAACCCAAGAATCCGGCGTGGATATCTTTTGTTACTATTGTTGAACTCAGGACTCGGTCATCCAAATTGATTCAACTAACTAATCCATACCACATGCATATGTTGATTAGCAAATACATATGAGGAATTTAAATAAAAACAAGCATTAATCAAGTTAAGAATCACAACACAAATATCCCAAATGCGCCAATACTGAATTATTGAGTAAACATAATTATGGTTTCAACCAAGCCCTTACTAAAAATTTAGTTACACAGTTGTTATACTAAACAACATCATAAAATAAAGTACAAAGGAAAGAAGAAACCCAAAAACACTTTAGAAAAGAGTCGTCAATTCGTCTCCACAATCTCTCCTCCGGGCTCGTCCGGTCTCCCCGATAAAAAAACTAAACTAAAAGGGAGATATTGTTTCTGTGTTTTACAAGTATATTTATAGGGTTCTAAGGACACTTGGAAACCCTAATTTCCAAAACAGGTCTCTAACCCTACTTTCCAAAATAGGAACTGTCGTTTTGATGTTTTACTGATGCGTGTGCGCTCGATCGCATGAGTTTGCGCTCGAGCGCAAGGTTACACTCGAGCCTTCTCCTTGTGCGCATGAATGCCTCTGCGCATGAGTACTTGTGCACTCGATCGCACCAAGCACTGCACTCGATTGCACTCTTCTACAGCTCCTAGTTCCAATTTTGCTCTTTTAGTTCCAAAATGCTTCTTTTCTTCCATAAACCTATAAAAACACAAAAAAAAAAAAAAACACAAAAAATGAAGTAAAATGGAATAAAATATGCAAACTAAGAGCTTAACAAATGTAAATTATGAGGCTTAAATATAAATATTTAAGCACTTATCACACCCCCAAACTTACATATTGCTAGTCCATTAGCAATATGAAACTAAAAACTAAATGAAAAACAAAGATGCAAAGATAAATCCATCATTCATGGTATCCGAAAATTTAAGTCTCACACAAAATCGTGATATTTATTCAAGAGCAAGCTTAAAATACAAACACATCTTTGCAATGAATAAGAGCTTTAAAATCTAATCACTGACACAAGGCTGGTTAAGGCATCATAAGTCTGACTTAGTGTATGGTGAATTAGCATATAAAAGATGAAGCTTCCAAATAACTCCAATGTGTAGTGTTTCAGTGTCTTAACATTCATCGAGTTTCCTAGTAGAATGAACAATAATAACATAGTTTTGTTTCTTTCTTTTTCTTTTATTATGAGATTTTTGCCATGTTGGGTTCCTTTAAGCTTTCTAATTGACCCATGTAGCGAGTGTTTAGCCAATGACTCCCAAACCAGATGGTTTTAGGGCATTAGGTGTAAAGACACCCCTAAGGACTTACTAGCTCAAGTAAAATAGGCTACGAAACTAACTGGTCTTAATACTGCCAAGCAAAATTCTCACCTTTTGACGTGAACACTCACTGCTTACTGAGGCAAGAGATCCAGTTACTCAGTGGAAACTTTATTTAATAATCATTATAAGCTGAATTCCTACATTTTGACGTGAACACTCACTGCTTACTGAGGCAAGAGGTCCAGTTACTCAGTGGGAAGTTTATTTAATGATTATTAGGAGCATTTTATTTTCTCTTTTTGAGCAATAAATTTTTTTTTTCTATTTTTCTATGCCAATATGTTCCTCTAACAAGTTATCCGATTACGGTTAGGCTATAGAAATATACATATAAAAATTATATGTCATACCCCACATAATTATGTGTTAATGTGCTCGTGTCAGATTTAGATCAAACTTATGAATTCTTAAATGCCTTAAAGTAATTAAACTTTTAAAACTTTATTATTTAGACCATGTGTTCAATATTTTAAGCTTACTGATGAAATCTTATCATAATATTTGTTTAAATCAACCAAAATTTTCAAAACAACATGAACATTTATCTTTTCTTTTAAACAATAAAATAATAATAAATAAAAACTGGGACAAGGTGTGTGTGAATGTGTCTCTCATACCCCAAAACTTAAATTACACATTGTCCCTAATGTGTAAATATCATGGAAAGATTTGACCTGGGAAATGGAGAACTAGCTGGGTCAGTATGGCTCATAGCAAACCCCCAAAATTGAACGGATGCACACATTGTCCCTAAAAAGAAAAACTAATGTAATACGAGAAAACAATAAGTACTAAAAATAAATAAAAAACAATAAATATGAAAAACAATAAAAATAAAAGGATAAGCTGTAGGGTGCCTCCCATGAGCGCTAAGTTTTACGTCTTCAACCAGACCGTGCCTTATTCTATAGCAGTTTTGTACTCTTTAAGAACTCTCAACAGCTTCTCTTCTTCCCTACAACTAAGATTGGCAGCAACTATCTCAGGTAATGTCTTATTCTCTCCCAAATAAGCATAAGTTAAATGATCTGGCAACTGCTGCAATTCCAATTTTGGTGTCTGGATAATAGAAGGGAGAAAAGTAGTATTAGTAAGCACATGATGTTCAAATGAAGGGTTGTACTTACTTTGATATTTTGGATAGGCCTCAAGGAGGTGCTTAGTTTTAATGATGTCGTCAGTAACATCTTCAGATTTTGGCTCAATATCTGATTCTTTGAAACAATGAGTGAAGGTGGTCTCTAATGGATCAATATGATGGATATGAAAAACTTGCTCAACAACACTTTGCTTTCGTTCACTTAGCTCTTTAGCCAATTGCTTCACTTCTACTTCTAGTCTTTGAATGGCTTGCTCATGCATTGCAATGGTTGCCCATTACTCAGTCCGAAATTGTCTTTCCTCTGCCATGAACTGTTCTTATGAAGCCATAAGCTGCCTTAAGACTCTCTAGGTCATTTGTCTTTGATTACGGAACTGTTTGGGCTACTGGTGGGGAGTTCTTTTGCTTTCCTTGAAGGTTCAAGGCATTTTGATTGTTGCTCCATGAGTGATTCTGCCATCCAAGATTGTAGGTATTTACATATACACTATTTGGTCCCATATAGTTTGCTTGCTCGGGATCTGTAGATGAATATAAATGGCAAGTCTCAGTAATGTGATCAAATTGAGAACATAAAGCACATACTTGGCGTTGTGTGGCTTGTGGACGAGGAGGGATGTTTTGAGCAGTCATGGCTTTTATTAGCATATCTAGCTTCCTCTCCATAACAACCATCTGATTTGAAGATCCACCATTTAAGGTTACCTCATACATACCCTTGCTTTTAACTCCTTGCCTACCTCTCAAGGAGAATTGCTGGGTGTGCTCACTTAAGATCTCAAAAAAATCTATGGCTTCTTCACTGCTCCTTTCCATCAGCACACCTCCACAACCTGAATCAACTACACCTCTATTCATATCGTTTAGACTTTCATAAAAGGCTAGTACCAGCTCATCTTGAGGTAGATTGTGATGTGGGCATTTAAGTAGCAGCTCGTTGAAGTGTCCCCATGCTTCAAAGAAAAGGTCTCCATTTGTCTGTTGGAAAGATTGAATCTCCTTCCTCATCTGCTTTGTCTTTTGTGCTGGGAAAAATTTCCTTAGGAACTTACTAGATAGTTCTTCCCAGGTATGGATAGAATCTGCAAGCAATGAATTATACTACAACTTAGCTTTATCTATTAATGAAAAAAAGGAAAAGAATTAACCTGATTCCCTTTTGATTTAGGCCCTAGATGTGCTGGAACTTGCAGAGGTCAAAGAATTCCCAAAGGTGCAAGTGTGAATCCTCAACAGGTGTACCCCTAAAATGAGTCAAGGCATTGAGTATCTGTGGAGATATGTAATAATTGCCTTCTGTCTCTGGTTGATAAGCAATGCATGATGGCTGGTTGAGGTTCTGTAGGATGAAGGATTGCTTCATAGGTCATTGCTCAGGTGGTTGTTGGTTTTCTAGTTGTTCCATTAGTGCTTCTCCCTCGAATTATTCTTTGTTCTCCCCAAAGTTGTTTCTAGGCCTCTGTCGAATGGTCCACTCAATCTCCATGTCAAGTGGAATGATGGTAGGATTCCTAGATCGAAGCCCTTGCATGAAGTAGCTGGAAGACTTTGGTGCAACAGCTTCAGTACTGCTGCTCGGGTAGTCTCTGGACTATTTGCGCTCGAGTGCACAAGGTACTGCGCTCAATTGCAACAGTGCACTTGATCGTAAGGCCATAAACAACACTGCTGTAGACCTGAAACAGAAGAAAACAGAAAACAAAAAGAATAAAAATTAGGTTTTTGATAAAGAAAATATAAACAAAACAGAGTAATGAAATAAAATAAAATAAAACTAACGAAAAAAATTCCAAAAAGAAATTTAGTGCAATCCCCGGCAACAGCATCAAAAACTTGTTGACCAATTATTTACCTAAATAAATAAGCAAATAATCGAACTTGTTTTACTTGCAAATGCACAATGTCAACTTAGTAGTATAGTGTGCAAATGCAAGATCTTCTCCATAGGGATTGGTAAATTTTGATTTAGAATTAGTTTCGTAATAATAAAATAAAAATAAGAGAAATAAATATTGAGTTGGAATTTAATAAGGATAAAGGTGTAGGGACTTGATATCCGCCACTAATCATGCTACCACAACAAAACAGTATGCTAATGCTTTGCTCGTGTCATAAATACCTAATGGTTGTCAACCTAAGGGCATGATATCTACTCTTTAAGCTATTGATTTCCCTAAGCAACGAGTTAAGCATGGTATCTACTCTAACTCTTTTCTTTCTTAAGGGATTCAGCATGGTGTATACTGAGTTTTTCTTTAAGAGAGCATAAGATCTGTAGAAATCGACAACCAAACAAGATTTAGGGCATGGTATCTACTCCTGGTTTCCCATGTTGATTAACCCAACAATCTGGTGTGGATATCTTTTGTTACTATTGTTGAACCCAGGACTCGATCATCCAAATTGATTCAACTAACTAATTCATACCACATGCCTATGTTGATTAGCAAACACATATGGGAAATTTAAATAAAAACAGGCATTAATCAAGTTAAGCATCACAACACAAATATCGCAAAGGTGTCAATACTGAATTATTAAGTAAACATAATTATGGCTTCAACCAAGCCCTTACTAGAAAATGAGTTACACATAGTTGTGATGCTAAACAACATCATAAAATAAAATACAAAGGAAAGAAGAAACCTGAAAACACTATGGAGAAGAGTCATCAATTCGTCTCCACAATCTCTCATCTGGGCTCGTCCAACCTCCGGCCTCCTCGAAAAAAAAACTAAACTAAAAGGGAGATACTGTTTCTGTGTTTTACAAGTCTATTTATAGGGTTCTAAGGACACTTGGAAACCTTAATTTCCAAAACAGGTCTCTAACCCTACTTTCCAAAATAGAAACTGTCGTTTTGATGTTTTACTGATACGTGTGCGCTCGATCGCATGACTTTGCGCTCGAGTGCAAGTTTGCACTCGAGCCTTCTCCTTATGTGCACTAGTGCTTGTGCGCTCGATCGCACTCTTCTGTAGCTCCCAGTTCCAGTTTTGCTCTTTCAGTTCCAAAATGCTTCATTTCTTCCAAAAACCTATAAAAACACAGAAAACACAAAAAAAGAAGTAAAATGGAATAAAATATGCAAACTAAGAGCTTAACAAATGTAAATTAAGGGGCTTAAACATGAATATTTAAGCACTTATCAACCATCAGGCGAAGGGTTTCGTATGGAAATCAATAGTGTGCCGCTTCGATATACCCCGAGTTCTGGTGACGGACAACGGTAAGCAGTTCAATAGCACTTGGTTCAAAACATTCTGTGACTAGCTGTATATCGAGCATCGCTTCTCCTCCGTCAGGTACCCACAAGCTAATGGGCAAGCCAAAGTAACTAACAGAACCCTCTTGCAGGGCATCAAAAGGAGGTTGGACGAGGTGGATCGGCAGTGGACAAACCACTTGCCATATATACTTTGGGTGTATCGGACCACCGCCCGAGCACCCACGGGTGAAACCCTTTTTTTATGACTTATGGCTCTGAAGTAGTCATTCCCTTGGAAATTGGGGTGCCCTCACTCCGAGTGCAAAACTTCAAGAGCAATAGCAATGACAAGGCTCTTCAAACGAATATCGATCTCCTCAATGAAGTACGAGATAAGGTTCAGATCCGGTTAGCCACCTATCAGCAGCGAATTGCTAGGTATTACAACTCTCAGGTACAAGGAAGGCCTTTTCAGCTCCATGATCTTGTCCTACGGAAGAATGAAGTATCTCATCCGCAGGAAATAGGGAAATTGATCCCTAACTGGGAAGGCCCATACCTCATCAAAAGGGTATGCCACCCTGGCACCTTTGAGCTTGAAGATCCTAATGGAAAGAGTATTCTACATACTTGGAATGCTGAACACCTCTGATGTTTCTATCAATAAACTCGGACCCCGCGCACAAGTTTCAAAAGAAGTTCATTTGAAATAGAAATTTTAACAAAAAATTATTATAAACAACAAAATTGGGAAAAGAAGAACATTATATTATAGTTTCCAAAAGATACAAAAAAGACACTAACAGCCTTAGAATACAAGAAAGAAAAAAAAAACCTAGTCTAAAGCCGGGGCCGGCTCGACTTCAGCCTTTGACTCAACCTCCTCAACTGCTGTCTACTCCTCTTCGAGGTCCAAAAGGTCAAAGCCTGAGTAGTCAATCTCGGGATACATGGCCTCAACCTTCCTCTTGGCTTCCAAGAAGTCCTCGAGGAACTACTTGCCCTCTTCTAAGTCCACCGTCGTCTGAAAGGCCTCCGAGCCTTGGAAAGCCGCCAGAACCTCTTCAACAGCAGCCCGAGTACTGGTTTCGCCCTCTTCCACCAAGCATTGCATGGCCCGAGTAGTCTCATCTCTTTGTCGTTCGGCCTCAGCCTGGGTGTGGAGGGCAGTATCCCTCTCTCGAACCGCCTCAGTCTTAGCTTGATTGGCCACCTCTTCCGAGGCCTGGAGCTGCTGAACGGCCTCGATCTTCTCCTCTAGCTGATGCTAAGTATGACCCAGAAGCTCGGTCATGTCCAGGCATCGGCGAGACATAACACCGAGGAGAATGCCCATCTATGAATCCAACGAACAAGTGTTAGATAAGTAAAACTAAAAAGGGAAAAGAAATGGTAAAGAAAAAAATGAAGGGCTCGAAAAAGAGGGTACTACCTGAGACGTGACGGTTTTGACGGCTGAGCAAAGGGCTTATGTGGGCCTCCTGGACATCTCTTGAAGATCACAATGAGGGATCCCCATGATCAAATGCTCATGCGCCACTCAAGGGTGTGCAAAGACTGAGTCGTCGACCTTCAGGGTCAATTTGGGCGTGAAGATCGGTACCCCGGAGGCAGCATCCACCGAGGGGCTAGGAGTAGTTAAAGGACCCGGGGCTGTCAAAGCCACCAGGGCAGCGAAAGAGACTAAAACAAGCTCTGGCTAGGGAGAGCAGTGTGAAGGGCTCTCTAAGTTGATCGGGGTAGGAGATGGAGCCTGAGGCCTCTTTTTGGCCCTCGATCCTGAGGCCTGTTACCGCTAGGCCCGGGTACTTTTCTCTTTTCCAATGCGAGTTTCCTCGCCCGCTCTTTGGCACGAGTCGTGGCCTCCATCTCTACTTAATACGAAAAATAAAAAAGTACGTAAGTGCAAATCCAGAGCAAAAGTAAGGTAGAAACAAAAGAAAAACTCAAGTATAAAAGACGCGGGTTTTTACCACTCTCGAGCGATGACTCGGGGCATGGGGGCAAAGGCCGCGCCTTGCTAACTCCTCATTATCATAGAGGACTTCCATGTCCAATGGCGAGGCCACCATGGCATCCATGGTCTCTTACTCATGAGGGAGGAGACTCGGCTTCTTGCACTTCCCCGCTCGGTCCAGGCTCCATGAGAGGGAAAGGTCAAAATTCTTTATGGACCGAACGAAAAAAAAGTTCTTCTTTCACCTCTTAATCGAGGACGAAGTCTTCTTCAGTAGTCTTCTCTTGGCCCGGGTGCTGACAACTACACACCCAGACTGGCCATGTCTGCTGATCTGGAAGTGGGCCTTAAACACATCCATATTAATATGCCCACCCACTACCGAGCAGACAATGATAAAGGCCATTATCAACCATATCGAGTTTGGCACTAGCTGACATAGCGCAATATCAAAGTACCGTAAAACAACACAGAAAAAGGGGTGAAGAGGGAACCGAAGCCTGGCCCTCATATGGTGTTCGTACACAGATGGCTCAGGAGGGCATCGCAAGCCCTCTCCCATACCCTGGCCAATCGGAAGGCGTACCAGCACAGAATGCGGTACAACTTCTGCAGCACAGAATGCGGTACAACTTCTGCATCACCTCCAGATCTTCCTCCTTTAACTGACTAGGGATCTCATTGGCAGCAAAATTCCATTCCTCCCTCTTGTCCACAGCTGAGGGCCCCTTGATGTTGGCTAGGACCTCGCCTGTCTTATCCCCAGAGGAGGAGTCCTCTTCATACTCCTTCACGACAGGGACATATGGCACCATTACCAAGGGCCCTCCCTCACTACGGCTTTTTCTGGGGTTGCGCTCCTGCAGGAAGACGTGACTGACCCCATCTCCTCGGTACTATCACTACCACTATCATTATCACTACTCCTACTGCTACCACTATTGCTACTAGGTTGATCTCGGTATGCGTCAAATGAAGACATATTTAAAAAGAAAATATGGACGAACTCACCAAAGTTTGAGGAATTCGGACTCTAACTCCTCAGAAATCCCTCCTCCAAGACTCTCCAAACGTCACAGCAACCGAGCACCCACACCACCAACCAAGCCCAAACCACAAGGAAATATCGAACATTGAAACTTCGAAAAAATTCAGGACGAAAGCCCTTGAAACACTTAGAACAAAGATAAAAAGCTCTCAAGGGTTTGGGACAAAGGCTCTAAAAATTTGGAGTGAAAAAGCTCTCAGAAATTTAGGACGAAGATGAAGGCTCTCAGAAACTTGGGGATGAGGACGAAGGCTTTCAAGGAAATCTCTCTTTGCAAAAAAAACTCGCTATGATGGGAATAGAAGAAAGAAGGGAGCAAAAGCCTCCTTATATAGGGAAAAAGGGCACAACAGATGAGGATATTAAATGAAAAAACGGGTAGGGAAGTGACTCTTCAAGAACTCGACACAACTTTTGCGCTCCCCAATGAGTCTGTTGCCACAAACTAGGTGGTATATGATTAGGCCTAGGGGTCGTTTCATTCCCCTAGGCATCGTCCCTCTTCCCCAGGAAGCCGTTTCATTCCCTAAGGGATTCAATCATTAAACAAAGCACCGTCACTTTTGCACAAATGGCTACAACCATTTAATGAGGACTGACACTTACCACGTGTCAATAAAGTCCAAAAAAACCACGGTAATTGGGCCCAGGTGAGCCCAAAACCCCACAAAAAGCTTAAGAAGGACTCTTCATGGGCCTAAAAAGCAGGAAGTCGAAGAGTCTCTCTGAAAACTCAGAACCTCTCCAAGGTCGAGCAGATGAATTGTTCCACACATGCTCGGCCCACTAGCTCCAAGTCCGAGCAGATAGATTGCTCCACACATGCTCAGACCCATGTTCTTCAAAGCCGAGTAGATGAATTGCTCCACATATGCTCGGCCCACTAGCTCTAAGTCCGAGCAGATGGATTGCTCCACACATTCTCGGACCCATGTTCTCTAAGGCCGAGCAGTTGGATTGCTCAACACATGCTAGGCCTACTAGCTCCAAGTTTGAGCAGATAGATTACTCCAC
Organism: Bretschneidera sinensis; assembly: GCA_023935145.1. Taxonomy (NCBI): domain Eukaryota; kingdom Viridiplantae; phylum Streptophyta; class Magnoliopsida; order Brassicales; family Akaniaceae; genus Bretschneidera; species Bretschneidera sinensis. Next base: position 60,262,587 of record CM043698.1, on the reverse strand, counting down.
ACATGCTCGGCCCCCTAGCTCTAAGTCTGAGCAGATAGATTGCTCTATACATGCTCGGACCCATGATCTCCAAGGCCGAGCAGATGGATTGCTCCACACATGCTCGGTCCATTAGCTTCAAATCCGAGCAGATGGATTGCTCCACACATACTCGGACCCATATTCTTTAAGGCCGAGCAAATGGGTTGCTCCACACATGCTCGACCCACTAGCTCCAAGTTCGAGCAGATGGATTGCTCCACACATGCTTGAACCCATGTTCTCTAAGGCCGAGTAGATGGATTACTCCACATATGCTCAGCCCACTAGCTCCAAGTCCAAGCAGATAGATTGCTCCACACATGCTCGGACCCATATTCTCCAATGCTGAACAGATGGATTGCTCCACACATACTCGGCCCACTAGCTCCAAGTCCGAGCAGATAGATTGCTCCATACATGCTCGGACCCATGTTCTCCAAGGCAGAGCAGATAGATTGCTCCACACATGCTTGACCTACTAGCTCCAAGTCCGAGAAGATTAATTGCTCTACACATGCTCGGACCCATGTTCTCCAAATTCGAGCAGATGGATTGCTCCACACATGTTTGGCCCATTAGCTCCAAGTTCGAGCAGATGGATTGCTCCACACATGCTCATACCCATGTTCTCCAAGGCCGAGCAGATAGATTGCACCACACATGCTCGACCCACTAGCTCCAAATTCGAGTAGATGGATTACTTCACACATGCTCAAACCCATATTCTCCAAGGTCGAGCAAATGGATTGCTCCACACATGCTTGGCCCACTAGCTCCAAGTCCGAGTAGATGGATTGCTCCATACATGCTCGGACCCATGTTCTCTAAGGCCGAGCAAATGAATTGTTCCACACATGCTCGACCCACTAGCTCAAAGTCCGAGTAAATTGATTGTTCCACACATGCTCTACCCACTAGCTCTAAGTCCGAGCAGATGGATTGCTCCATACATGCTCGAACCCATGTTCTCCAAGGCTGAGCAGATGGATTGCTCCACACATGCTCAAACCTATGTTCTCTAAGGCTGAGCAGATAGAATACTCCACATATGCTCGGCCCACTAGCTTCAAGTCCGAGCAGATGGATTGCTCCACACATGCTTGGCCTACTAACTCCAACTTCGAGCAGATAAATTATTCAACACATGCTCAGCCCACTAGCTCCAAGTCCGAGTAAATAGATTGCTCCATACATGCTCGAACCCATGTTCTCCAAGGCCGAACAGATGGATTGTTCCACATATGCTAGCCCCACTAGCTCCAAGTCCGAGCAGATGGATTGCTTCACACATGCTCGACCCACTAGTTTCAAGTCCTAGTAGATGGATTGCTCCATATATGCTCGGCTCGGCACTGTCAAAAGCTTGGTACATTACCCTTTTTTACTAAAAAAGAACCCTGCAATACTTCCTTAAACACATAAATATACTCAACGAAGTAGGGAGCTTCTGATACTGCTAAAAAGCACACACCTAATGAAAAAATAGCACGTGGACCATCCCAAGGTTAGACAATAGGGCAACATGTAGATGACCCAGGCTTGGATAACTGGACCCCAGGTCTTCACCGACCTCTAGGTCATCACCACCATCTCGATCACCATCGCCCTTGGCACAAAGACTGCCTCATATGTGGACGGCCCTTAGCCGAGATAGCAAGGCAAACACACGGATGACCCAAGGCAATACAACTGGGCCTCCTGGGCATCATTGTCCACCCAGATGGACCTCTACATCACCACCTCCTTGAGTGAAAGGCCACCTTAAAACCCTATAAAAAGACTCTGGTGCACATTCCAACTGGTATCAGATTATTCTTGACCTAAAACGGGAATACCATCACTCCCATATTTCTTAAGACCTCATACTAACAAAAGCTTCGGAGCATCCTCAGAGACATTCCCAAGTTTACCTCTTCACTCTTGTACAAGTTCCCTCGAGGCCAGGCCTCCAACTCGGCGAACACATTTTTGGCATCAACAACTTATAAACTAAGTAATTCTTGATATGGTATTACAAAAGTTAACCGTGCTTTTTAATCATCTAGTAAGCTGTAGGCCTACTTATATAGAATCTTGAGTTGAATATGATAAGTTAAAAAGAACAAAAGAAGCAAAGAAGAAAATGAAAGGCAAAAAGCTTTGGGCGTGCAAGAGAAAAAAGAGAAAATGAAGAAAAAAAAACAAGAGAAAGAAAGAGAAAACAGATCTGGGCGTGAAAGAGGATAACAAACAAAGAAGAAATGAGAGAAAAAAAAAGAAAAAGAAAAGGGAAAACATATTTGGGTGTGAAAGAGAAGAATAAATAAAGAAGAGAGAAGAAAAAGAAAATAATTTACCCAAGCAGGTCCCAAGATCACCGATAATGGTTGCCCTTTATGCAGGGAATTTCGCAGCCTTAAAATGCAACCAAAACCCAAATAAATTATAAGTAGATGATATATTGTTCTTCCGACAACCTAAAGTGCAAAGAGTTTGAGAATGCAACATTTCAATTCTTAAATTGAGTAATGGAGCAGCTAGGGTTCAACTGAGAAGAAGAAATGAACAAAAATGGGTTTATACACTAATTCATTATAGCTAACATGATGAAAGCTTATGGAAAAATTGATCCCAAAAATAGTATCTTTAATCCTGGTGTGCTGGGACAACTTTTATACCGACCCCCCATGAGATTAAAAAAGCAGGATTACAGGTCAAACGGGTTAAATCAATATGACATTTTAATTGACACGAGAATATGATTAAAGTGGGATTAGATTAGTCCATTCAATCCCACCTAATCCCAGTGTTATACCTCAAACCAAACACCCTTTGAGGGTTTTGGTAGGGTTTAGGTCATAAGTTGTGATTGTCCTAGTGAGTGCTTTTGGTTGGTTTATGCTATTTTAATGAGGGGGATGGATGCTAACAATTTTTCTTTTGAGAAGTTATGGTTAACTGATGCTGAAAATATTGAACTCGACATTGGAGGGGGAGTTCAATGAGGTTTCTCAATATTAGGGATGATATTTGATTACGCCCAAAACATACACGGTAGTTGTAGCACAGCTTTGGGGTGTTGATTCCACAGGGAAACAAGTTAACTATAAGGAAAAGTGTAAACTTTAATTCAAAACGATAAAATCCAAATAAGTAAGAGAATCTGAAATTGATAATTAAGTAATTGTGTAAATAGATTGAAATATATGATAAAGAAACAACAACGATCTGGGAATCCTCCCCAGGTTTGTTGCCCTCACCCTAACTTGATTCAGTTGTTTTTATCTCGATTGCAAGTTTCAAATCCCAAACAAGCAATCGACAAATATTCAATGAGAACATGTATAAACCCTAGTTTGATTGTAATGAAATACCTTTTATTTTCGATTCATGCACACATGATCTATCCTATAGGTTTATCAACAAACGATAATATGTCTTTGATGACAATATCGCAGAAATAGATAAACCTAAAGGCTAGATCTATCGGACTTAATCATATCCAAACAATCTTGACATAAGGAAAGCATGACTAAATTTATATCAAGGAGAAAGATACAATCACCAGATTAAATGAAATCTTATAATTAGATTAAAAAGTAAATCATAACAATGTTTGAACGATAAAGCTCTATTACAACTGGATCAAATAAGGGAAATAGAAACAACTACACCTAGGGATTCATCCCTTCGCCTTGCTTGGAGATTAGTTAGCCATGGGGCTCATGGTTAAACACTTTGATGGAGGAGAGTTGCTGCTTCTTTGAGTTTTTCAAGCTTAATCCATCAAAATTACAAACCCTAAGTGGTCTATTTATAGTGTATAGGGCCTAAGGGTGTTTTAGGGTTTGAACAAATCATTAAAGACCTAATTAGGGCCTAACTCAGAGAACAGGGTCTGTGCGCGCGCTGCACCTTGGCTTCATTCATGCCGCACCTTGGCTTTGGTCAGTCTCCTTGTTTGTGCTGTGAGGTGCGCCTCAGCTTCATCCAGGGTGTGCCTTACACCTCAGGGGGTAGCGCGGCTCCATCCAGGGCACACATTGACTTGATGGCTCTTTAAGCTTCTTTTGGTCTTCCTTCTGAAGGGTGCGCCCCAGCTCCATCCAGGGTGCACGTTGACCTGATGCTGTTCTGGAGGTCTTACCTCTGTCTACTAAAACTGCCATAACTTTCTCTAGAAAAATCATTTTTACGAACTGTAAAATTCTCCAGAAAATAGACTTCCAAATATTTCTAAGCATATATGGCTTATCTCCTGGTTCTTCCTGCATCAATACAGTTTAATTTGCAAATATGATTGATCTGTATGGCAATTCTGGTAATTTAGTGAAACTCTTTTCTTGGTTTCTCTTCATCTTGGCTCTTCCGCGACCATTCTCTCACTCAAGTATTCATTAAAGCTTCATGTTTAAAATGATGATAGCTTTTCCATCTTTTTTAACTCAATATACCTGAAAATGCACCGAAATAAGCTCCAAGAATACCACTTTAGAGTTGTTAACTAATAAAAATGCAATTAAAACCTAGATCAAAACCCTAAAATACTAACAAATAAGTATGATTAAGATGCATTTTATGGCTCTTATCACAACCCCCAACTAACTTATTGCTAGTCCCTAGCAATTCAAGCGAAAACAAGAGATGAATTCTACGGTGGGAATCAAGGTAAAGTAAAGCAATACTAGTGTTAACCAAGAGTAATTCACTTTTTATCTCAAAAATTGCACTTAACATACGGCACATAGAATCATTAAATTTTACCTAAGTCCAAAGGTAATCTAAACATCAATCTTAAAGTCGTTATTGACTCTTAACATCCATCTTACCATAATCCATTAATCCGAACACCCGGATAATTTTATGCATAACAATCATGAATACAAGTCTTGGCCTCTAAAAACATAATAAATTGTGTGACATCAATCACAAATCAAGCTCCATAGGCTTACTTTTCAAACCACTCTCCACTATTTGTAGAAAAATCACATTATATTGGATCAATGGGTCTTTAATAAGCTTGTAACGTTAGGCTAAGGTAAAGGTTAAGAAAGAACGGGAAGGATTCACACGTAAAAGAACATAATCTCTTAGTTATAAACACAACCACTTTAAGCACTGAATAACCTTATTTCAACACCCAATTCTTTCAACCATAAGAGCATATCTCTCGATAAATCACCATTTTTCTCTTTTTTTTTCTTTTTTTTTCTTATTTCTTTGCCATAATTTACTTCTCTTTTCTCTTTTTCTTTTCTTTTTTATTTTGGCATAAGATCGTTCACCTCTTTTTTTTCATTTTTTATACTCTTTTCCACAATCCCCAACTTATCTCTTTTAATGTACTTGGGTTATGGTAGTTATATTTCCATCATCACTCTTTTTAAGTGCTTTTCAACAAATGTGTATAAATAAATTTTTAAAAGAAAGATAAGGATAAAATATTTTCTTAGGCTCATTATTGACCTTCGCCTGTATTTTAATGATGACAAAACACAACTGTTATTATGCTAACAGTTCAATCTAAGTGTAGTAAGCAACAAAAGCATTCAACCAATGATCAAGGTGCAAGAACTCAAACCGAATCAATCTTTCAAGTGAAGACTGAAGAACTAGTATAGGTCTAAGGTTTTAAAACCAATGTAAGTCTCACTTGTACATAGTAATAGCTTGTTCAATGGCTCGCACACAAAATGTTTTTAAACATAACCTTTTGATCAAACATTTTTAAGTTAAAACTTATTTTTAACACAGAAAACTGGGTTGGAAGACAACCCAGTCGACTGGGTACATATACCAGTCGACTGGAATATGGGACAGTAAGTCCCCAGTCGACTGGGTAAGACATACCAATCGACTGGTAAAATGGACAGTGAGTCCCCGGTCGACTGGATGGAATATACCAATCGACTGATAAATTGAACAGACAGTCCCCAGTCGACTGGTACTCCAGAAGCTTTAAAAGTGAGAATTTTTAAGATGACCCAGTCGACTAGTATCTCGACCCAGTCGACTGGTAGTTCAAAAAATATGACTGTTGGACTCGAAATCTAATCTTTAAAGGGCACAATCATTTCAAATTAAAGTCTCAACGACCATATTATTTGATGGCTATATAAACCCACTCTATTGAGCATTCAATAGAGGGTTGGAGATATTCAAAAAGAGTTGAACTTACACAATCAAGTTATTGTACTCTTTGAAACACAAAAAGCTTTGAAATATTCTTGCTGAGCCATTCTTCAAGCTTTACTTAAAAAGAGAGACATTATTCAGTTGTATAAGCTTTCCTTTACTGTCTCTCTACCATTTACTTTACAGCATCTTTTGTAAAGGGATTACTTCCGAGAGGAAGGGGATTACTTCCGAGAGGAAGGGGATAGCTTCCGAGAGGAAGGGATTGTAAGGTTTGTACAACACTGGTGAAGTTGTACGACTACATTTCTTAGTGGATTACTTCAAGGAGGTTCCTTGAAGAGAGTGGACGTAGGGTCAGAATGAATCCGATATTGCCGAACCACTATAATCTGAGTTTGTATTCTCTACTCCTTAAACTCTTTATTTACAGCACATTACTTGTTTAATTGCTTGTTGCTTATATGTTTTTATAAACTTGAGTTTATTCCGCGAAAGTTTTAAAAACCCAATTCACCCCCCCTATTGGGTTGAAACCTCAGTTTACAATTGGTATCAGAGCTTCGTTCTCAATTTTAGGCTTAATATCCTTGAGTTTATCCGATGGCAGCAAATAGCTATTCTGAGGGACACTCTTATACTAGACCTCTTTTGTTCAATGGCTCCAACTATAACTACTGGAAAAACAGAATGAAAATCTTTATCGAATGACAAGATTATAATCTGTGGAGAGTCATTGAAGAAAGACCTAGAATTCCTTCAAATGAAATAACTATTGGAGAGATCAATCATACAATGCCTAAACTCAAAACTGAGTACACTGACGAGGATTGTAGAATGATGTCTCTTAATAGCAGAGCAACAAGTATTTTACATTGTGCTTTAGATATTTCTGAATATAATAAAATCTCTGCATGTGTTTCGGCTAAAGAGATATGGGATAAACTGCAAATTACATATGAATGAACTAATGAGGTCAAAAAATCAAAAATTTATATGCTAGTTTCTGAATATGAATCCTTTAAAATGTCTCTTAACGAAACAATTTCTGAAATGCACTCACGGTTCACAACTATTGTAAATGGTTTAAAGCTGCTTGGTAGGAATATTAAGGAGTTTGAACTTACGAGAAAAATCTTGAGATCTTTGCCACCTTCATGGAAACCCAAGAAGACAGCCATTCAAGAGGTCAAAGATCTTGACAAACTTGATGTTGAGACACTACTTGGGTCATTGTTGACATATGAGATGGAAGAAATGACTCTCATCATCAATAATGATGAGAAGAAGAAAAAGGTAATTACTCTAAAAGTTTCTACGAGCAACAAAGAAATGGAATCGAAAAAAGAAGCAAAGAGCAGCGAGGAAAATGGTGAAATGGCCTTAATCACCAAACGATTCCATAGGTTCTTGAAGAAAAGCAAGAAACCTTATACAAAGGATCCCACTTCGAAAAGGGAACCACTTACGTGTTATGGCTACAAGAAGCTCAGTCACATCAGGGCTGATTGTACGGTTTCAAACAAACCATACAAGAGCTTCAAGAAGAAAGCCATGATAGTAACTACTTGGAGCAATGACGAAGAAGAAGAAGATTCATCAGACAAAGAAGTCGGATACGAGGAAATTGCTAACCTTTGTCTGATGGCAATCGACGATGAAAGTGAGGTAACATTTTCTCCTTCTTCTAAGAATAATATTGTGAGTAGTAGTGAAGAGTTGCTAGAAGTAATAAATGAAATGCATGACGAATTGAAGAAATTCGATTCTAGGAACTCAACCCTTAAAAAGGAGGTATCATCTCTTTCTAAAGAGATGATAAGTCTTAGAAGGAAAAAGATAAATTATCTTCATTGTTGTATGATTCTTCTCAAGATTTTTTAAAAGATGAAAATGAGAATTTAAAAAATAAAATATTAGAATTAAATGGCACTATATCTAAGCTTATGCTTGGAAAAGAAAAGCTTGATGAAGTGTTTTCTTACCAAAGATTAAGTGGTGGAAAATCAGGATTAGGTTATTCTCCATTAAGCAAGCAAAAATCAAAAAAGAGCTTATTCATGAAAGTCTCATGTGTGAATGAAGCCTCTACTTCAAAAACCCCTAACAATGTTAAAAGCACTCCCTCAATAAATGCTAGGAATTCTAGAAATTCAAATGTTCATACAAAAATGAAGCATCCTAGAAATACACATGTTTATATGTATGCACACTCTAGAAATGCTTATACACATCATAGAAATAACCATCATGTACATTCTAGGAACAATATGTATAATCAAAATATGCACTCTGCACATGCACATCCTAGGAATTACCATCATGGTTATCCTAGAAATAATTTGCATACTCATAATAATGCTAGTATGTATCCTAGAATGCATCATCATACTTTTTCTGGAAATAACATGCATACTCATATTCCTTACCATAGAAACATGTATTCTAGGAACTACTATCCTAAGGATTATAGGCATGCACAACTAAAAAATCATAGAAATTTCAATAATTATTATCCTAGGATTGTGCATCACCAACATGTCCATAGAGCACCATATATTGTTAAGAACGTATGGGTCCTAAAAGGAATCGTATTTTTAAGGACTAACCCCAAAGGACCCAAGAAATTTTGGGTACCTAAAAGTGTAATTGTATATCCTTGTGTAATATAGATATGTCTCCACACCAAGGAGAAAGGTAACCTTTGGTACCTTGATAGTGGATGCTCAAAGCACATGACCGGTAATAAAAATGTTTTCAATGAGTTATTTCTAAGAGATGGTGGATATGTCACCATTGGAGACAACACCAAAAAAAAGATCATCGGGCATGGAAAAGTCGGTAACGATTTCTCAACCTTAGATAATGTATTACTAGTACAAGGCCTTAAGCCAAATTTACTAAGCATTAGTAAACTATGTGACAAAGGCAAAAAAGTCACATTTGAGACCTCTCATTGTCTAGTTATAGACATCAAGAGCAACAAGATCAAATTTGTTGGCCATAGACATGAAAATGTCTATATAGTTGATTTGAAATCCTTGCATTCTGAAAATGAAAAATGTTTTCCTGCATTTAGTGAAAATCCATGGCTATGGCATAGAAGGCTTGGTCATGTGAACATGAACTTGTTAAAAAACATTTCAAGAAAAGATTTAGTTATTGGACTTCCCAAAATCAATTTTGAAAAAGACAAAGTATGTGATGCTTGTCAAATGGGAAAACAAACAATGATTTCTTTTAAAGCAAAAAATGTCAACTACTAGACCTTTGGAACTTCTGCATATGGACTTATTTGGTCCAATAAGTACCATTAGTCTAGGTGGCCATCAATATGCTATTGTTATTGTTGATGACTATTCAAGATATACCTTTGTTATTTTTATTACTTACAAGGATGAAGCTTTCAAAGGATTTGAAAAGTTTTGCAAAAAATTTCAAAATGAAAAAGAGATTTGTATTTCAAGTATTAGAAGTGATCATGGAAAAGAATTTGAAAACCAAAGCTTTTCAAATTTTTGTAATGAAAATGGAATTGATCACAATTTTTCAGCTCCTAGAACTCCTAAAAAAAATGGAGTTGTTGAGAGGAAAAACAGAGTTCTAGATGAATTTTCAAGAACAATGCTTTGTGAAAATAGTTTATCAAAATATTTTTGGGCTGAAGCCTTGAACACTTCTTGCTATATCTTAAATAGAATTTTAATTAGGCCTATGCTTGATAAAACTCTATATGAACTATGGAAAGGTAGAAACCCTAATATCTCCTATTTTCGTACTTTTGGTTGCAAATGCTTCATTCTAAATAATAATAAAACTAACTTGGGTAAATTTGACTCTGAAGGGATATTTTTAGGATATTCTACATCGAGTAAGGCTTATAGAGTTTTCAATAAAAGAACTCTAGTGGTAGAAAAATCTATACATGTAACTCTTGATAAGTCTAACCCAATTAGTAGTAGAGAAGTTTCCTTTAAAGATGATGCAGATTTTATTCCAAGAACGAAAACTCCTACTCCCATTGTTGACCCAAAGGAGAATCCACCTCAAGAAAATGAAGAGATGGAAACTCACATTTTGGATCCATATACAAGCCATCTAGAGGAAACTCTACCCAAAGATTGGAGGTATATAAATTATCATCCGATTGATAAAGTGATTGGTGATCCTTCACATAGGGTAAGAACTCGTTCTTCTATTAGAAATATTTGCAATTTTGTAGCTTATTTGTCTCAAGTAGAACCTAAGACTTTTATAGAAGCTGAGAAGGATAATGATTGGATAATTGCAATGCAGGAAGAGATAAATCAATTTGAAAGGAACAAAGTATGGAATCTAGTTCCAAGACCTAAGAATCATTCAATAATTGGAACTAAATGGGTATATAGAAATAAGATGGATGAAAATGGAATAGTAACTAGAAACGATGTTAGACTAGTTGCTAAGGGATATAATCAAGAAGAAGGAATAGAATTTGATGAGACCTATGCTCCCACAGTTAGATTAGAAGCTATTCGAATGTTATTAGCATTTGCATGCTTTAATAAATTCAAGCTATTTCAAATGGATGTAAAAAGTGCCTTTTTAAATGGCTTTATAGAAGAAGAGGTTTATGTTGAGCAACCTTTTGGATTTGAAAATCCTAGTCTTCCAAATCATGTCTACAAGCTTTCTAAAGCTCTATATAGGTTGAAGCAAGCTCCAATGACATGGTATGAAAGACTAAGTAAATTTTTGACTGACAATGATTTTGTAAGAGGTAGAATAGACACAACTCTCTTCACAAAAACTCACAAAAATGACACTTTGATAGTTCAAATACATGTTGATGATATAATATTTGGTGCTACTAATGAATCTATGTGTCAAGAGTTTGCAAAGTGCATGCAAAGTGAATTTGAAATGAGCATGATGGGAGAGCTTACCTACTTCCTTGGACTTCAAATCAAGCAACTAAAAGGAGACATCTTCATCAATCAATCAAAGTACATTAAAGACCTACTAAAGAGGTTCGGGATGGAAAACTCAAAGCCACTTGGCACTCCTATGAACACATCTACTAAACTTGATCTTGATGAATGAGGTAAAACTGTAGATACTAAATATTATGGAAGCATGGTAGGTGCTTTACTTTATTTGACTGCAAGTAGACCTGATATAATGTTCAGTGTATGCATGTGTGCTAGATTTCAGGCTACTCCTAAGGAATCGCATGTAGTTGCAGTAAAAAGAATCCTTAGATATCTACAAGGAACCCAAACCATAGGATTATGGTACTCTAGAGATTCATCTTTTGAGCTTGTAGGATATTCAGATGCTGATTTTACTGGATGTAGGTTAGATAGAAAAAGCATAAGTGGAACATTCCAATTCGTAGGAGCAATGTTAACCTCTTAGTTTTCCAAGAAACAAAATTTTGTTGCACTATCAACAGCTGAAGCAGAATATGTAGCAGCTGGAAGTTGTTGTGCCAAAGTGATATAGATGAAACAACAACTAGAAGATTATGGCATGAACCTAAAAGGCATCCCAATTCATTGTGATAATACTAGTGTTATCAATCTAACCAAGAACCCTATTCAGCACTCTAGAACCAAACACATAGAAATCAGACATCATTTCTTAAAAGACCGTGCTCAAAAAGGTGATATAAGATTAGAATTCATACCTTCGGAAGATCAAATAGCTGACATTCTTACAAAACCCCTAAGTGAAGCTAGTTTTTGTAAGATTAGAATGTTGATAGGATTGCTGGATTATGATAAACTGAATATCTGATTGCTCCTTCATTCATCATATGCACAATTGAAATCTAGTGAAAGAGTATTAATTCTTGTTTAAATATCTCCCCCACTTAAGATGTCATAGATAAACATATTTTGTGCTACAATTTAAGACCGAAAATTTTTTAAAGGGTCCAATCGACTGGTAAATCTGATCCAGTCGACTGGTAAGTCACTGCCTATTCTTCCAATCGACTGGTACATGTGATCCAGTTGACTGGTAAGTCTCTGCCAATTCATTCAGTCAACTGGTCGATCTTATCTAGTCGACTGGTACCTCTAGATCCTGTTTGGAACCAATTTTTTGAAATTCAGTTATCATCCAGTCGACTAGTACAAACTTCCCAGTCGACTGGTATTTAATTGCCATTTTACCCAGTCGACTGGTAAATAAACCTAGTCGACTGGTATAAAAAATGATTCATCTTTTCAAAAGGACCCAGTCGACTGGTATCACGACCCAGTCAACTAGTATCACGATTCTATATAAAGACTATTCATTTTTTCTATTTTTACGCCATTTTCAAGCAACCTAGCTTTCTCTGTCTAGAAAATTTCATCATTTTGATCCAAAAACCTTCCAAACATCATCTAAACACACCGATCTACTCATCCCAAACACTATTTTCAACTTTCTACGGTTGAAATCTTCCATTTTCACTAAAACCTTTTTCCCCAAAAACCCCAATTTTCCCAAAAATGTCTGATCGAATCCGTATCAAATACACAACCAGAGGACCAAATGCGCCAACAAGGCCAAGATCCACCAAATCTACAGATCCAAATACACGGGGAAAAGGTGCGGCAGACTCATCAAGCAAAAAGCCCAGAACAGAGCTTGATAAGGCTCTGTTTTCTAGCCCTGCAGCCAAAACAAGGTATAACTCGATAATATGCCATAAGAAGATCATGATGGGTAGAGTTGTCGATTTTGACTCTATTTTTCATGGTAACTTTGATATTTTGTCAGCCTTTGAGGTGATACAACTTACCCCACTGGTCAGAGTGCATGAGAAATACTACCCGAGACTGATTCACCAGTTCTATGCGAACTTGGTGAAACACAGTCCACTGGCTCTGAGATTCAGAACCAGTGTCCAGGGTGTGAAGTTTGAGGTCAACACTGACCTCCTCATGAGCATACTGAAGATCCCTGTAGGAGGGATCCAATGGAGTCTGGACAGATGACCAGACAATTTTAATATCGAGGCGGTCTGTCAGATAGTCAGGGGCGACCCTAACTATGTGTACAGACCCACTACATTTCACACATGTAGTGATGTGCCCCTGGACTCAAAATTGTTCAACTTAATAGTGAGTTGGACCATCCATTCGAGACTTGAGAGTCGGGAGTATCTATCTAAGATGGATACAGTATTGATTTTGGTGCCTTAAAATAGGGCACCACTTCAATATATATCCCCTACTGCTCGACAACATGATAAACGGTGAAGCGAGTGACTCCGGGTGTCTACCCTACGAGATACTCATTACGCTCACACTCCAGCACTTCTGAGTGCCTCTTCCTACCTCCGAGGCTCAGGATATCGGACCGACGAACATCATTAACATCTCATCACTGAAGAAGATAGGATGTACGGTTCATGACAACTTCATCTATTCAAAGGTCGGGAAGCACATTCGGATCCGGGAGGATGAGGGCAGTGATGATGAGGGAATTGCTGTTGATACTGCTGATATGGACACGGATACCCGAGCACCTCCCATTGGTGACTCGAGTACTGGTCAGGCTGGGTATGGCAACTTACTATAGGCTATCACGAGCCTCCAGATGACCATACAGTCAGAGTTCCAGACATTGAGCTCCTCCATCGAACATCTACAGGACGACTTCGAGCTACACCGAGAGCATACAGAGAGTTTCTTAGCTGAGATACGGGATCTCATTCGCGACAGCTCGGACACTCTCTATCCTTGAGTCATTTTCTATGTACATAGCGTTTTTTAGCTCTTAGCATGTAGCACAGACATATATATGTATTTCTGTCTTATATATGACTCTATGAAGCCCGTTCATGTATTAAATTTTTATATATGATGATGCTTTTTCATTAGTCATATTTTATGCAACTATTTACTCTATTTGTGATATGCTTGCATAGTTTCTAACTGCTTTTATTCAAGAATATGCTCTGAAACTGGTTATGCGTGTATGAAAATTTTCAGTTCTTCTCGGGAAGGCTTTTGAACTCCGAATGTATCCAAATTTTTGCATAAAAGTTTGTTTAAGCCTACTCTAGATGACTGTAATAGCTAAGTAGCTTATTCTTTAGTTTCTGGCCCCTTTGGTTGCTATTGTCAAAACGGAGGAGAAAAATGAGAAAACAAGAAAAACTATGTAAACAGAAACCAATGCATAGATTTAGGGGAGCACTGCTCCAAAGAATTTTGAAAATGATTCATTTGATTAGTTGAGTTGATTGTGATTGGTTGAAATGAATATATAAACTATGTTTGCTTGTTTACAGGGTGGTTTTACTCAAAAAACAGAGGAAACTCTGTCCGATTTTTTTGAAAATTCAAACACTTAGTTTTTTTTTTTTAACTATTTTCACATTATTAGTTTTGTCATCATCAAAAAAGGGGAGATTGTTGACCTTCACCTATATTTTAATGATGACAAAACACAATTGTTATTATACTAACAGTTCAATCTAAGTGTAGTAAGCAACAAAAGCATTCAACCAAGGATCAAGGTGCAAGAACTCAAACCGAATCAATCTTTCAAGTGAAGACTGAAGAACTAGTATAGGTCTAAGGTTTTAAAACTAATGCAATTCTCACTTGTACATAGTAATAGCTTGTTCAATGGCTCGCACACAAAATATTTTTAAACATAACCTTTTGATTAAACGTTTTTAAGTTAAAACTTATTTTTAACACAGAAAAACTGGGTTGGAAGACAACCCAGTCGACTAGTATATGGGACAGTAAGTCCCCAGTCGACTGGATAAGACATACTAGTCGACTGATAAAATGGACAGTGAGTCCCCAGTCGACTGGATGGAATATACCAGTCGACTGGTAAATTGACAGACAGTCCTCAATCGACTGGTAAGAATAACCTAGTCGATTGGTACTCCAGAAGCTTTAAAAACAAGAATTTTTAAGAGGATCCAGTCGACTGGTATTTCAACCCAGTCGACTAGTAGTTCAAAAAATATGATCGTTGGACTCGAAATCTGATCTTTAAAAGGCACAATCATTTCAAATTAAAGTCCCAACGGCCATATTCAAAAAGAGTTGAACTCACACAATCAAGTTATTGAACTCTTTGAAACACAAAAAGCTTTAAAATATTCTTGCTGAGCAATTCTTCAAGCTTTACTTAAAAAGATAGACCTTATTCAGTTGTATAAGTTTTCTTTGCTGTCTCTCAACCATTTACTTTACAGCATCTTTTGTAAATGGATTATTTCTGAAAAGGAAGGGGATTACTTCCAAGAGGAAGGGGATAGCTTCTGAGAGGAAGGAATTGTAAGGTTTGAACAATACTGGTGAAGTTGTACGACTAAGTTTCTTAGTGGATTACTTCAAGAAGGTTCCTTGAAGAGAGTGAACGTAAGGTCAGAACGAATCTGATATTACCGAACCACTGTAATCTGAGTTTGCGTTCTCTACTCTTTAAACTCTTTATTTACAACACATTACTTGTTTAATTACTTGTTGCTTATATGTTTTTATAAACTTGAGTTTATTTCGCAAAAGTTTTAAAAACCCAATTCACCCCCCCTCTTAGGTTGAAACCTTAGTCTACACTCATAAAGGTGAGTAAATGGGCTATTGAAAGAAACAAGGCTCAAATTTTTTTTCAAGAAAAAGGGCTCAAATAGGTGACTAATGGTAAATATAGCAATAGTAGGTTCGATAGGCTCAAACGGTCCAAAAATGGCCTACATCATATCATTGACACGTGAATTACATCCAAGGCAAACACAAAACATGCTAAAAACAATCAAAAAAGGAAAATGACACCAAGCAGTTCAACGAAGAACATGAAAAACAGGAATATTTTTCCTCTACCCCCAACTTAAATAAATCATTATCCTCAACGTGAAAGCAAAAGTTAAGGAAACTCCCTTTGTAGCCAAAAGTGCACAAAAGTTGAAAATTGTGCACCACCATTTGAACTGCTTCGTATATTTATCCTTGAAAAAGAAATACGAAAGTAAAACTGGAAGACAACAAAATAATAATAATAAACAAGAAAAAGAAATATGAAAAACAAAAAATAAAAGGATATGTTGTGGGTTGCCTCCCATGAGTGCTAAGTTTTACGTTTTCGGCCAGACACTGCACCACTCTCACTGCTGGCCTCATTGTGGTGCTGAAGATGAGGCTCCAATTTAATAGCCTTAATGCTAATCTTTTGACAAAGAATACTTAAAGTCCACCGCATGTGGCTCAAGTGTTCTTGGTGTTGCCTACTCACTATCAGCAGTAAGGTATTTGATTTTCGCATCCATGTGACTTCTCTCAAGTGACTTCTCAAAGCATGGTTGCCATGATTTCTTAATAAATTCCTGTGACTTATCAAAAATATCAACAACATTAATGGTATGGGAATAAATTAAAGAATCATCGAACTTAAAATCATTAGGAGGGAATTCTAAAGAGTTAGAATTATCTTTAGTGTGCTCATCCTCTAAATTGAGCTTATCAACCATGTAAGTATCGAAACACTCATCCTCTTCATGTGACTGTTTTGAGACTCGAAAAACATTTACCTCTAAAATTCTATTTCTAAATGATAATGTCATTAGGTCATTCCTACAATTAATGAGGGCATTGGCAGTGGCAAAGAATGGTCTTCCAAGTATTAAAGGAAGTTTGGACTCCGTGTTTACAATAGAAACAATATCTAAAACCAAAAAATCAACAGGATAGTAGAAATTATCAATTTGCAACAAAACATCTTCTACAATACCTCTTGGTTTTCTTACCGATCTATCCGCTAATTGAAATACCACGGAGGTTGTTTTGATCTCCCCTAGACCGAACTGCAAGTACATGGAGTATGGCATGAGGTTCACACTAGTACCCAAATCTAGCAATGTTTGGCTACAAGATTTGTTTCCAATTTGACAAGCCACTGTTGGACAGCTTGGATCTTTATATTTGGCGGTGTCTTGCTGTCAATTACTGCACTTGCTTGCTCCATTAGGAATGTTGTCTTCTTCACATAGTGCCTCTTCTTGGGTATGCACAGATCCTTGATGACTTTAGCATAGTTGGGAATCTGTTTTATAACATGAAGAAGAGGGAGGTTAATTTTAGCATGCTGAAGTTGTTCAAGAATCTCACCTTTTGATGCTGAATTTATCTCATTAGGTTTAAGGAGTGCTTGAGGGAAAGGCACCGGTGGAGAATAATTATCACAGGCCTCTTGTTCCTTTGGGGGTTTCATCCTTGTTGCTCAAGTTTGATGGTAGAGTGGGACCATCAATTTTCTTACCGCTACGAGTGATTATAGCATTAAACTCTTTAACATTTTTATTTCCAAGATTAGAGGTTTGTGCCATATGTTGTCCCTTTTGATTTTGTTGTGGCTGCGAAGGAAACCGTCCTTGCTCTTGAATCGCTAAGAAACTAATCAACTTAGTGAGTTGGCTCTTTATCTCCTTTTGTTCCACTTTGATTCCTTGTTGCTCCTCTAACAGCTGTTGATTTATTTTGCCTTGATCTTCCACATTCTTGGCATGTACCTGCATAAATGACTTAAATATATCTTCCAAAGGTAAAGATTGTTGAGGTGCCTTATATAAAGTTGCTTCCGGTTGCCATTGGGTACTAGAGTGGGCAAGAGGTTCTGTATCGGGTTTCCAATTAAAATTTGGGTGATTTTTCCAACCGGGATTGTAGGTGTTAGAGTAGGGTGAGTGTGGTTTCCCAAAGGGTATACTTATAGCATTACACTCTTCCTTCATCTCAAAATAAATTGGACAATCTATAGGTAAATGATCTACCCCATTACACATGAAACAAGGCCCATAGGACTCTACCCTAGCAACCGGTTCAGGAGCCCTAGCATTTCTGGTTTTTAAAGCTTCAATTTCCTTAGTTAGGGCCTCTAAACGGGCTTTAAGGTTATCCTCTTCCTTAAGTTGATAAATCCTAGCAGGTTGATTTCTCCTAGTGCTTTCTATGGTATTTGGTCCTGTCCAAGTGTAGGATTTTTCTGATAGGTCATCTAGGAAATCCATGGCTTGGTCGGTATCTTTTTGAAGAAAATCCCCATTGCACATCATTTCTATGAACTGTCTCTCCCTGCTTAGAAGTCCATCATAGAAGTAGTTAACCACCCACCAACTCTCATACCCATGGTGTGGACAAAAATTCAAAAGGTCCTTGAAACATTCCCAAACTTGATATAAGGTTTCGCTCTCCTTTTGTGCAAAGTTTGAGATTTGTCTCTTGAGGTTATTGGTCAAATGGGTTGGGAAGTGCTTTTGGAAGAAAACTCGTTTCGTCTCATCCCAACTACCTATGGACCTAGGTCTTAACGAGTACAACCAAGCCTTGGCTTTTTCCTTAAGTAAAAAAGGAAAAAACCTAAGTTTAACGGTGTCTATCATATCAGCCCTACTATGAAAAGTTGCTACTACTTCCTCAAATTTCCTAATGTGGACAAAGGGGTTTTCATTCTCAAACCCATGGAAGGTTGGTAGCAATTGGATCATGCCCGGCTTAAAATCAAGTTGTTGAACATTAGGGGGGAACATGATACAAAATGGGGTGGCCGTTCAGCTAGGGTGCAAGTAGTCTTTAAGTGTCCTAGCAACAATTTCATTGTGATTTTTGGCCATGTTAGGGGAAATAAATAAAATAGAAAGAAAAAAAATAAATAAATTAGAAAATCAAAACAAAGAGCAAAGAACAAAATCAAAAAAAATCAAAAAATCAAAACTTCAAGAAAGGAACGATATTACCGTTTTGTCTCAAAGTTGACAATCTTCCTTGTTTGTAAGCGCGTCTCCCCGGCAACGACGCCAAAATTTGATTACACCCAAAACATACGCGGTAGTTGTAGCACAGCTTTGGGGTGTCGATTCCACAGGGAAACAAGTTAACTATAAGGAAAAGTGTAAACTTTAATTCAAAACGATAAAATCCAAATAAGTAAGAGAATCTGAAATTTATAATGAAGTAATTGTGTAAATAGATTGAAATATATGATAAAGAAACAACAACGATCCGGGAATCCTCCCTAGGTTCGTTGCCCTAACCTTAACTTGATTCAGTTGTTTTTATCTCGATTACAAGTTTCACATCCCAAACAGGCAATCGACAAATATTCAATGAGAACATGTATAAACCCTAGTTTGATTGTAATGAAATACCTTTTATTTTCGATTCATGCACACATGATCTATCCTATAGGTTTATCAAGAAACGACAATATATCTTTGATGACAATATCGCAGTAATGGACAAACCTAAAGGCTAGATCTACTGGACTCAATCATATCCAAACAATCTTGACATAAGGAAAGCATGACTAAATTTATATCAAGGAGAAAGATACAATTACCGGATTAGATGAAATCTTATAATTAGATTAAAAAGTAAATCATAACAATGTTTGAATGATAAAGCTCTATTACAACTGAATCAAATAAGGGAAATAGAAACAACTACACCTAGGGATTCATCCCTTCGCCTTGCTTGGAGATTAGTTAGCTATGGGGCTCATGGTTGAACACTTTGATGGAGGAGAGCTGCTGCTTCCTTGAGTTTTTCAAGCTTAATCCATCAAAATTACAAACCCTAAGTGGTCTATTTATAGTGTACAAGGCCTAAGGGTGTTTTAGGGTTTGAACAAATCATTAAAGACCTAATTAGGGCCTAACTTGGAGAACAGGGTCTGTGCGCGCGCTGCACCTTGGCTTCATTCGCGCCGCACCTTGGCTTTGGTCAGTCTCCTTGTTTGTGCTGTGAGGTGCACCTCAGCTTCATCCAGGGTGCGCCTCACACCTCAGGGTGTGGTGTGGCTCTATCCAGGGCGCACCTTGACCTAATGGCTCTTTAAGCTTCTTTTGGTCTTCCTTCTGAAGGGTGTGCCCCAGCTCCATCCAGGGTGCACCTTGACCTGATGCTATTTTAGAGGTCTGACCTCTATTTACTAAAATTGTCATAACTTTCTCTAGAAAAATCATTTTTACGAACCATAAAATTCTCCAGAAAATAGACTTCTAGATCTTTCTAAGTATGTATGGCTTATCTCCTGGTTCTTCCTGCATCAATATATTTTAATTTGCAAAGATGATTGATCTGTATGGAAATTCTGGCAATTTAGTGAAACTCCTTTCTTGGTTTCTCTTCATCTTGGCTCTTCCGCGACCATTCTCTCACTCGAGTATTCATTGAAGCTTCATGTTTAAATGATGATAGCTTTTCCATCTCTTTTAACTCAAGATACCTGAAAATGCACCGAAATAAGTTAAGGCTCCAAGAATACCACTTTAGAGTTGTTAACGAATAAAAATGCAATTAAAACCTAGATCAAAACCCTAAAATACTAACAAATAAGTATGATTAAGATGTATTTTATGGATCTCATTAATATTGTTTAGTTGGAAAAATGATTACTCGATTCTCCTTTAACAAAGAGGCACTGAAAAAAAAAAACTATGAAGCTAATTTGGCACACGAAGAAGGTTGTTTTTATTCAGAAAATTGGAGAAGGGATGTTGCTTTTCGAGTTCAAAAATATAAAAGATAAAGAGGGTATAACGACCCATCCCAGGTTGGCCACCCCCGAGACTTTGTCATCACCTTTTGAAAATCCCAGCACGGCACATATATGCAACAATAAAATTTATCAACTGTAATTATTTACATCAATCCTCAACCCTTAATTGGGAAAATACATCATTCAGATCTAAACTTAAACATTGTATACAACATAATATGCATGAATATTTACAAATATTTTTTTCATTAGTCTGATGATGTGGACCACGTGGCTTACAGATAATAAATTCGTCTAAATCTCAACTCACCAACTATCTATTCTGCCTGCTGCCTGAAATCACTTAACATTGAGGGATAAGCTTCACAAGCTCAATGAATTAAATTTACTAGAAGTATTCAATTTGTATACATAGTGTTTTAATATTTAATCATTTATATCTCATATAACTTGATAATAGTATTCTACTATCACTACACATATCATAAGTCTCATTCTCTATCAATATCTTCTTCTTATATATTTGTTCACCTTAAGATCATCAATTATCTCATAATTACCTCATTATGAGGTTCACAGCATATAGTCTACCCTTTAGATAATTCTTATGATATTGTATTTCTATGTTTCTTTCTCACCATAACTATCTTTCTGTGAGACTCATTTATCTATACATAAATTTATAATAACAAAATAAAACTTCAACATTTCAGTAATAAAATCAATATTTAAAACAGATGCAATGCATGAATTATTATTAGGGAACATCTTCCCACATATCGACATGTTTTTATCTTAGATCGGCTTCTTTTCCGATTCTTTTGTTTCATTTAGACCGGCCCCCTCCCGGTTCTTTTATTTCCAGCTTATACCAGCTGTCATATTTTTCATTTATTTCCAACATATACCGGCTGTCACGGTTTTTCATTTAGACCGCCCCCTCCTGGTTCTTTTATTTAATGCATATGCATATGAACAATGATATAAAATATGCATGTGAAAAATAATATAAAAACAAGCATATATTCAGACATTAAATTTAGCTATCATGTCTTTTCTCAAATTATTATTTGATCATTACTAATTTCTTCTCCTCATATATCACATCAATTTATCAACCATAATTCATCAAGAATTTCATTTATCATCTTCATTATTAGATCGATTCATTATTCCAATAATATTACTTCTCATATAATAAGTTTCATCTATTATCAAATCATAGGTTAATAAGTTATTCAAATATTATCACTATATATTTCATATTTATCTTGATTACTTAAAGTAAATCTAACTCACCACATAGCACTTAAAGCTACCCGTGGATCACCTCCTTGCCTTTCCTGCTCCTCTCAGCAATTTCTCCCGGTTCGTCAACACCTGATATAATATTCATATTAAATTCTAATTTATTCTTCAGTTCTTCTATAATTCTCACCATTTGAAAATCCCCACTTTGAATTCGGGGAATTTCATGTATGCTAAATTTCAAAAATAAACTTCATGTTATTACCTTCTGTTTTTCTTAGAGCTTCCCGTGATTCACTATGAAATTCTCCCATAAACCCCTTCAAAATTCTACTCTTTCAACATTTCTTTTGGTCCCCAAGTGTTTAAAGAAATAGAGTAGTTTAGATTTGAGATTTGAAGAAAACTAATAAAACAATTCAATATATATATAATAGAAAATTTATGCGGCACCCTCACCATTTTCTTGCTGTGCAACATGCAAGAAACGTGAACTACTTTGGCAACACCTGGAGCTAGGTGTTGCCACATCCAAATTGTTTTTTTTTTTCTTTTAAAAACTTTTTTTTCTTTTTTCCTTTATCTGGACGATTTTTTTCTTTTTCTTTATATCACCACGCATCCGTTTTTTTTAAGAATTGTTTTATAAAACTTAAATCTTTCGCATATATATTATTTTAACTCCATGTCATATTTATCAAATTACTTATTTACTTTTTTTTTTTATGAATACGGGTATTACAGAGTGTAGTGGATAGAGCTTCAAGGTTATTTGACAGTGTTCTCTTCCTACTTCGAGAGTATGATGGAGAGCGTAGACCTTCCTCTATTGATTTTAAGTATTCTTCCTTTTGGGTGCAGATGTACAATCCTCCTTTATTTGGGATGTTGATAAATGTGGGGTATATGGTCAGTAATGCCATTGGGAGAACCCTACCGGTGGACACTCTTGTGAATAGGCCACATTGGGGAATTTTTTTTAGAGTTAGAGTTCTTAATGTTCAACGGCCACATTTTTTTTAGAGTTAGAGTTCTTAATGTTCTATTGGGGTGATTGCGTCAATGGGTTTATTTCAAATGTGAATGACTGCCACATTTTTGTTTTTTGTTTGGCACAGTAATAGAGAAAGGGATTGTGAAGTGGCACGCTGAAAACGGGAACAACGGTTTGGGTTGAATACCAATATGGTTTTTGGTTGAAGGGGGATATTGATAAGCCATGTTATGGAGGTGTGTAAGAGAGAGAGAGAGAATAGGATGCGATTGTTCAATGGGAGAAGGGGAAACAAGTGGTTGTGGAAGTAGAGAGCAGGAGGAAGTAGAAGGATCAAGAGGCTGTATGCTTTAGGGTTGAATGTGTGAGGGAGTTGATGGTGGTTGTTGTGTCTGATGAATGGTGTAGAGTAGTGAGGGAAAATGAGATTGTCATATAAGAGGATTTATAAGAAGAGGAAGGGAAGGGTTTAAAGGATGACACTGGGGTAGAGAGCGAGAGAGTCTAAAAATATTGGTTGCAAAAGGGAAAGTGAGGGAGGATAGGAAGATAGGCGACCAGTCTGAAATGACTCATCGACTTACGTGGTGGTTTGAGTGAGTCGTACACAAAAAGGTTGAAGAATAACTAGGCAAATAAATCTAGGGTACTTGTACATGATTGTCTAAATTGGCAGTAGAGAATTTGATTGAGGTACCAATTAGGGAGCCACAAAATCTTTGTACTAGGGTGAAAAAAGTGTAGGGGGGAAGGACAAAGGTAAAGAGATTATGGTTAATGACAAAATAGGTGGTGCATAAGAGGGGCAAAATAGAGGTTTTTTGATGGGATTCTTAAAGCTTCCTCTCAGTTAGTTGAAGTTGAGGAAGGATGGTTAATGGGGGGAAGCGATGCAACCAAGAATTTCTCCCATATACGGGAGTGCAAATGTCTTTAAAAAAACTATATAAAGTACTCCACCGCCACTCTAGGAATGGTTTTGATGCTCACATAAGTGCAAATTTGCATTTATAGTTTTCTTATCAGTTATGAATTGCAGTAAACCTATAGCTTTAGTTTCAATCCCATCTACGTGATCCTATAAAAAAATCCCATTTACTTGATACCTTTGTTGTTGGATTATGAGAGAGTGAAAAAGAAAAATATGAGAAATTTGCATGCCTGAAAATAAAAAATGTAAACACGAGTTAATTTATTTGGATTTGAGATTATAAGTAAAATATCCATATACAGTTTTCTTTTCTATTCTTCAAAGGATTTGGGTTTAAAACCTTAATAGAGAGAACTATATGAATTTTTAGAGAGCTAAGATTTGACCTTGGTGTCATTATCATGATAAATTAAAGGAAAATTAGAGAAAGTAATAATGAAAAAGAGAAACAGAGAAAAAAAAAGGAAGAATTAATTAGGAGAAGGAGTAATAAAATATTTACCCAAGTTTTTGGAATATTCAAATCTTGCATTTAAGCGGTAATGCTGAAATGGCAAAACCTAAACCATATATATAAGGATTTGATGGTTGAGATTAGCTAAAATTAACTCAATGTTTTGTTTTAATAATAAAGAAGTGTTCAAATAATTAATAAATAACCGAACAAAAGGTGGTAACAAAATTTATACCTTTAAGATTAAATACAAAAGATGTTAAATTAGAAAGAAAACATCGAGGTGCGAAATTTAATCTACTCTTCTTGAGAAACGATTTCCTTCCACTGTGATACAGATAACTCTGATGGTCGCTTTTCAGGATGCAATGGTATATCGATTTGTGTGCACTCACAAACAAGACTTTGAACTCGTAGAGAAAGATAAGCCCAACTAGAATAATAATTCAAAGAAAATGAGACATAATATTGAGTGAAGTTTGTTATGAAATGGAGCAAAGACTGGTTTTTTTTTTTTTTTTTTGTGCTTCGAAATCATCACACTTGATTATATTTATAAGTAAGATGCAGATTTAAAAAGAGGAGTTATTCTGTTAATAAAGTCGGTAATCGTTGGCATTAAATTTACTTAAACCATCAAATTTTAGTTATATATATTTTCCTCCCGTGCTAGAAACCGTCAAAAAAGATTCCATCTTTTAACTCATGCGTTTCTTAGCTACCAACATTTCTTTCTTATCATTATTTGAATTCAAATTTCAAAAAATTCTCATGATTTGCTAACCTTTAAGAAAATGTTTTGTTTTTTATTTAAATTAATTTAAAATAAATTAGTTTAAATAGATTTAAGATAATTTTTATTTTAAATCTATTTAAACTATCCAGCTTTAAATTGTTTTAAATAAAAACCAAACAAGGTCGTAGTGTAATAACTTCACACTGAAGTTGATGAAACTAAGAAAGAGTAAAAAAGCTAAAATTCTATATTTTTGGACCACGAGGATGAAGGATCATAAAGAGCCATAATAGACCCAACACATTGACTAGCCATAAAGGACAATAAATGTAAAGAAAAACAGGACCATAAAAGACCACAATATTTGAAGAATGAATGAAACAGTTTTTTCAAAACGTTGATTCTTCATATATATATATATATATATATATATATGAAGAATCAACGTTTTGAAAAAACTGTTTCATTCATTCTTCAAATATATATATATATATATATTTTATTAAGAATAACGAGAATTTGATAGAATAGCTTAAAAAACTAAAGATAATTAAAATCCCCTACATTAATTTACTTATTGAAGTTATACTGCATTAACTAATTTAACTACTAGAATCACTGGTCCTCCCACAAAAACTCGTAATCAAATCTCATCCACATAACTGATGCGAAGAATAAAAGATAAAAAAGAATTACATCCCATTATGACAAGGGCGGAGTATGGGGGTCATGGGGGAGCCCAAGCTTCCTAAAACTTTTGAAAACTCGTTTAGCGTATATGTTAAAATAGAAAAACAGCTTTCAAGTTCTTATATGGATCCTCCTAAAATGGGTTTTGAAATATGTTAATAGTACTAAGTGTAATGGCAGTGGTAGCTAATTTAATTAATAATTCGAGATAAACAAATATTATTTTATGAAAAAATAAATAATATTTACTCTATTAAAAATTATTTAAAGGAAAATTTTTATTTATAACACTTTAATTGCAAGTTAGCATCGTACACCAACTTTTAAGACCAATATATCACTCATGACACTGTACCAGACAAAAACTTCTCGCTCTCGAGCACTACTGAATATTTATTTTTCTTAAACTAACTTTGATGATTATATGACTGTTAATTTTTAAGTGATTTTGCATTGTATTCAATTTTGGTGGAATGAGTCAGCAGTCTGGTTGGTTTATTTGAAAACATGATGTAGTAAGTATTCGATGAAATTCCTAAATAATAACATGCAATAATAAACAATCTGGACATCAAGCTCAATGTAAAAGCGTTGAATGCCAAAATCATGAGTCAAAATAAAATCATTTATAAAAATTCATAATTCTGCAACTACACTAGAACCAAAGCTAATATTTTTTTTTTAAAAAACCTCTAATTTAACGACCTCTCTCGTCTTGGAATAAGCCATCACCACTGACTAAGATTATCAAAGATAGAATTATCGGTATTCAATTTGATTCAATCTGCCTTAACTTTAAGAGGTAACTATTAAACCAAAATCTCATTAATTTTTTTTTTTAAGCTTGGGAAAGAGGTATTGACAAATTCACAAGCTTCCAAGAAGGAGTGGAGGAAGGTTTGATTTCAGAGATTGACATTCACAAATTCGCTTTCTAGATTTTGAGGAATTCTTTCAAATTTTTTTGGGTTCTCTTTTCTTACGGTACCTTTTTTTTGAGCCTATCACTTTTTAGTTATATTGGCACGGATTTTTTTAAACAGATTTCAAACATTAGATAATTTTTTATAATTATTAATAAAATTTTAAATTAATTTAAAACTGAATATTTAAATTCGATCTAATCAAATATTCTATAACATTTAAAAATATTGATGAATCTAATCATCAAGTTATGCAATCTTCGTAATACCAAAACGATTTACAGTGGTTAGCCTTTCAAGAAATCATTATAAGCCAATAAGGTAATTGATGGTTTAATGGTAGATTAATAGGGTATAAGAAGGGTAGATAAGTATTAAATTAACCCTTACCAGTACCTCTCACCTAACCTTCGTATTCAATAGAATTACAGTGCCATAAGAAGACGGGTAAGTGGTAAATTGGTAATCCTTAGCTCCACGTGACCATCTCATATCTACCCCCGTTCGCTATCCCCCCACCCGGTTGTTTCATTAAAACGCACCTACCATTCTCTATCAGGAACCTCCCTCACTATAAAACGCATCGTCTCTCGCACCAATGATCAAACCGCACCTACACCTACACCTTTTGTCTGTCTTATTAAACACCCCCCCCAAGCTACAAGAACAAGAATCAGAGCTATTAAAAAGAAAATGTCTCCGTCACCTTCCGTCACCGGAGTCCAGGTCGAGGCTGTTGCATTCCCTCCGTCCGTTAAGCCTCCGGGCTCCAGTAAAACTCTTTTCCTCGGTGGCGCAGGTTAGTACTAACCTACGCACCCACTATGTGTCACCCTTTGTTTTAAACACATGATGTACGTTGACGATCACTTTATTTACACTTACTTGATGGATTGTTTCTTGTGGGTTTTTTTAATTTGCTAACGTGCTCAGGGGAGAGAGGTTTGGAGATCCAAGGCAAGTTCGTGACGTTCACGGCGATAGGGGTGTACTTGGGGGACAACGCCGTGCCGTCTATCGCCGTTAAATGGAAGGGAAAGAGCGCTGAGGAGTTGACGGAATCCGTCGAGTTCTTCCGGGATATCGTCACAGGTAACAAACTTCATTGGGATGTTTGGGAACCCACTTTAAGCGAGATTAAAGCAAATTTTTCTCACTTAAATGGGTTCCCAAACCACGCCATCATGCTTTTTGTTGTTATCGGACTTGAGCAGAACCATTGGTTTTTGGTCCACGAGGTTTTGGATATTATGGTAATTTTACAACTATTGATTTTAAAATAATAGGACAAAAAAGGTTTTGGTGTTAACCGGAGACGAGAAGTAAAGCCAAAGAACAATTAGGATTAAGGGAAAATAACGATATGATACATGTAAGATTTGATCATACAATATGACATTATATGCATATACATGGGAAAATAGGGGATGCTAACTTGCCCCTTCGCACAAGTTACTATTGTACCCAACTATTTTCGAAATTAGGGCCCAAAATGGTGAAGGGGAGGGTAATAAAATAATTTGGTAATAGATTAATATTTAGAGGAGATGGAATGAAAATAGAAAGTCAAATCAGTTGGGAAGATTTATTTACAACTCAATTACTAAAATGTCCCTATTCAAAGTGAGGTGTTAGATGTATTTTTGTCTAAAATTGTTGGGCACAATGCTAACTTGTGTCTGATGCAAGCTAGCATTATATATATATATATATATATATATATATATATATATATATATATATGAGACTATTTAAGTCTACCAGGCACATTTAACAACATTTATTGAATTCTAAATTTCTTTTGGAAGAATGCTAGTGAAGGTAGCAAGAAGTGTTTTAATGCTCCATAAACCTTTGCTCATGGGAAATGGTTAACATTTTCCAATAAAAGATCATTTTGAGAAGAAAAAAAAGAAAAGAAGAAGAAGGTTGTTTTCAATATATGTTAAGGGCAGTGTTTTAAAAGGAGTTTATTGGGCTTGCCTAGAGGCGCACCCTAGGGAGAGGCGGAATGAATTTGCACTGAGGCGTTTTAGTTTAGGCCTTATTCTTCTAATCAGTGTTTTATAAGTTTTGTCAGTTAGCATCATTACTTTTTAACAACTTTATCTCATATTCAATTGTACCCAACTATTTTTGACATTTTTAATTATATTTTTTACCATAGTTAAATTCAGTTAATCATTTTATATTGCATGTCCTACACCTATATAAAGCAGTTGGAAAGAAAAAGGTGCACATGTCCTACACCATCTCATTTTCAGTTGTGGAACGTTGTTCATACAATGCATGTTCATATGGTTTCCTTGGATTTTTTTTTTTCATTTGTATCTTATGCACATGTTAATTATCACTCTTTTCAGAGAAAAAAGTGAAGGAAATCTTAACAGTATTCTAAAAATTTATCAAGAACATAGAAAAATATTTTTTGATTATTGTTATAATTTTTATATATATGATAAATAAAAAAACTTAGAAAAATAAACAAACCCATATCAAATATATTCCACTGAATTATTTTTTGGACCATCATTATCCTTTCTTTTGTGGCATAACAATCATTTTCTTAGTAGATAACTTGTAGAAATATTTAATTTCATACCCATATAAAACACCCAAAGAAAATTATTGATAACTTATTTTTCAGAATCTTTAATTATTATTTATTAACTTATTATTATGTTTAATTAATTATTGTAATTTCTTAAATAAAAAATAATATCCGAAAAGAATACGCCCCATGGCTGATGGTAAAACCCCTCGTCCAATGCTTTCACCTCTGAAAACTGGTTAAGGGACATGATAATTGTTGCTTTAAAACTACACTCTTCCATAAAAAAATAGACAAAAACCAAACTGCATATATAATAACTTTATGGAGCAATGATGTATGCACCCTTTTTAAAACTCAATCTCAATTCTTGCACCCATTGATCTGGTGCTGTCACGGGTGATGATATGTGATGTTACACATGTTGGCGTTATAGCAACACACCTCATCATCACATGCATCAAGGATAGGGTAAGGAAAAATAATGCTGCAAGTAAAATAGCCCAAGTTTAAAATTTACGTCCACTCAAGGATTTCAAATAGAATTAGCATGACATAGATGTAGATATCATTTTTTCACTTTTAAGAAAATGTGGAGTTTAGGTGTATCATTACACTTAAATCATGGGCCGCTTAAACTTGGAGTTTGGTGGGTGTACTATTACACCTAACTCATGGGTGATAGTTGAGTTAGATGTAGTAGTAATACATGGGTGGTAATAAAATTAGGTGTATTAGTGGAGTTAAATGTAATAGTTTTTAAAAAATCTACTATAAATTTGACTGAAGAAAACGGAGAAAAGAAAAAAGGAAAATCAAAGAGAGAGAAACAAAAAAAGTAAAACAAGAAATAAGAAATTCCCTATAAACACAAAATTTACTGATTTGGAAATTTATTGTACTGTGGAGCCTCCAGTGGACTAACTCATAAAATCCGCTAAATATTTTCCAAATTTTATTAGCGGGAAAATATTGTTGAGTAGAAATTCTGGGTAAGGAAGGAAGAATTTGCTTATGTATTGGCAAGAGAATTAAAGGCTTAAAAAGAAGTAAAATAGAGACAGATATTTACGTGGTTCGACTTATGAAGCTTACGCCACAGGAGCAATAAGAAATTTTCACCATTAATAGTATACTACAAGATTTTATACAACTCTCTACAAATCAATTCTCTCATGATGGCTTTTCTTTATTTCTCTCTTTTTTTCTTCTTCTTTCTTGTTTTTCTTTTCTCATCTTCTTCAACCAAATTTATAGGAGATTTTTTGAAAACTATTACACCCAACTCCATTGCTACACCTAATTCCACTGTCGTCCATGTGTTATTGCTACACCTAACTTCACTACTCCCATGTGTTAGGTGTAATAGTACACCCATCTAACTTCACGTTTAAATCGCCCATGAATTAGGTGTAATTATACAACCAACTCCTCATTTTCTTAAAAGTGAAAAAGTGATATCTACAATAGATAAGATAGGATTAGAATAGCCCACGCCATTTATTGAAATATAGTTAATTTGTTTATCAAATCTCTTTCGCTTTAGATATGCTATTAGTGTCATCTAAATAGTGAAAATGTGGTTTGTATAATCACCTTTTACACTTGAACATTGTGATTCATTCTTAATCAAATGCCAGTATGCTCACCTCCAATACATGCTTATGTTACAAGCATGATTCTTTTTGCTTTTTTTTTTTTTTTTTTTCCGTTGGTTGTATTGTACATACTTTCCTTGTTAGAGAGGATGAAGAGTTTTAAAGAATAAAATGATGAAAGAAAACGATGATGATTTTTACTTGGTAGGAGTGATGGAAAAGTGAATGGAATGAAGAAATGAGAAAAGAGTTAGTGACATCCTTCTCTACTTCACTTTCACTTCTTTTCTTCTCACTTATGGAGGATTGGGAAAGTGTAGGTTAAGGATAGAAAGTCTTACTCTTTTATTTTCTTCCAGCCTCTTTTCTCTTCTACCAAGTAAAAGAAAATTGCCATTTCTCTATTAATTTTCTCTCTTCCTTGTTTCATCCTCGCATTTTTCTCTCCTATCAAGCATAATGTATTATGGTGCACAAGCAACAATCTCAATTTATTAAGTGACTTGAAAGTGATTATAACAAATGCAATATAAGAAGGTAATATTGCCTTTATTTCACTTGCATTGTTATCTTTTGGAATCATGAACTAAATACATTGATTTTTTACCTCTTTGTTATCTGTTTATGATTTGAATGTATATTCTGGAATCATCTATGATCTTACTGATGCAGTCAGATACAATTAGGTGAAAGTCATTTTTGTGTTAATTTTTCACCATTATTTATACATTGCACTAAGAAAACATATAAGAAAATCTCGTTTACCACCTACAGGTTTGATAACTAACTCTTCCGTTTTCGAGTTTTAATATGGGTGAAACAACTTGACATAATGTGTCCCATTATTTAGTAAATAGAAAAGTTTTGCATGCTAGGCATATCTATGATGGTGTTGGAATTAAAAGGACTGAGGTAAAGAAAAAATATTTATGCAAAAACAAAGAAAGGAAGCTGCTGTATTATTTGGGAAATTGCAGTATTGTTTTCACACCAAATGGAGAAACAAAGGAGCCTTTTATATAGGCGTACAACTTAACTAAATTCCTATTTATCACTAACTCAACTAAGCTAGAGAATAGGAATACAACCAAAAGAAACTCAACAAACTAGACTTATTCAACTTAGACTTGGTCAATACTATGTTGTTAACATTTGAATCATTTTTCAACATTTCCCAATACTCCCCCTTGATTCAAAGTTGCACATACCAAGCTGCAATTTGAAGTAGACATTCTTGAAGTTTTGCAACACAAATGAACAAATGGAAAGTCGCTTCCTCGAGAAAAGCATGTCTTCTTTAGACTGCAGCTTGGTATGTGCAACTTTGAATCAAGAGGGAGTGTTGAAAAATGATTCAAATGTTAACAGCATAGTATTGACTAAGTCTAAGTTAGTGGCAGCATCTTCTCTGTCTAGTTGAGAATAAATAGGAATTTAGTTAAGTTGTAAGCCTATATAAAATGCTCCTCTGTTTCTCTATTTGATGTGAAAACAGTACTGCAATTTCCCAAATAATGCAGCAGCTTCCTTTGAAGTATTTGCTGCTGCAATTCTTGAAAAAATAGTCTCATTGACAGCTTTGCTGAATGAAGAACACTGCCTTGACGTCTTTTTTTCTGTTCTCCCTTAACCTTCCTTCTTCATCAGGATCATAGAACTTACATTAGCAGCCATGATAACTCTCACTACACCCAGATATGATTGAACATAGCTCTGATACCACAATGTTGGAATTAAAAGGACTGAGGTAAAGAAAAAATATTTATGCAAAAAAGAAAGAAAGTTGTATTATTTGGAAAATTGCAGTACTGTTTTATCACCAGAGAAATAGAAGAGCCTTTTATATAGGCTTACAACAACTAAATTCCTATCTTTTCTCAACTAAACAGAGAAGATTATGCCGCTAACTCAACTAAGCTGGAGAATAGGAATACAACCAAAAGAAACTCAACAAACTAGACTTATTCAACTTAGACTTGGTCAATACTATGGTGTTAACATTTGAATCATTTTTCAACAGATGGTTGGTAGGATTTGCTAGACTTTCTCACCTAATCTAAATTGAAAAAATCTGGTAAATCCTATTAAAAACGCACTGGTAATAGATTCAATATAATTTCAGCATGTCCTGAAAGATTAGGTATAACATCAAAGTGATTCAGGTAATGCTTAAATCTAGAAAGCTTTTCTTGATAAAATCCTTTCTTGCTTATGATTGTAGTTTCTTAATTCTCTGTTGGTGCAGTCAGGCATAAAACAATTCATATTTTGCACGCCTTGTATAATAATGCATGGCTGTGCAGTATGTACAGTTAATGATTGGACATGCTGTTAATTGGGGGGGGGGGTGTCGTTTTAGCAGAATACATGTTTTTTTTCAGCAGCCGAGGGGTTATAGATAGGCCCTGTGGCTGAGCAGCTGAACCCAAGCCCCCCCCCCCCCCCCCCCCCTTTCCCTCTTCTCCTCTTTTTCTCTCTTGGTAATCCAGACGACCTGTAACTCTCCAACCTGCTCTGTGTTGATATTAAACAACTGTTTCTGAAAGAAAGATTTTGGTGAGGAACTAGTAATAATGACAGCCGATGCTAGCTGCCAAGTCCTAAGTTGAAGTTAAAAACAAATCGAAAGTACAATTTCTGAATGACCTTGCTTATATAACATCATTGATTGATATATGGAAAGTATACATAGAATCTTCTTTTCTTTTTTTCTGGATAAAGTACGGAGATATAATTAGTACATCTTATCCAAAGTTACGAATTATGAACAATCTCTCCTTGCTATTTGCCTAGGTCCCTTCGAGAAATTCATACAGGTGACCATGATCTTGCCATTAACGGGTCCCCAATACTCAGAAAAGGTTACGGAGAACTGTGTTGCATTCTGGAAGTCTGTTGGAATTTACACTGATGCAGAAGCCAAAGCCATTGAGAAATTCCTCGAGGTCTTCAAGGATGAAACCTTCCTACCTGGCTCCTCTATTCTCTTCACCCAATCACCCAATGGATCATTGACAGTACGTACAGAATAATTTTCAACAGCTAAACAGTATCATCAGCTTTCTTTAACAAGGGTTAACTTAAGTCATTTTCTTGAGAATATGATATAATACCAAATTCGTGAATAATACATGATCTCTAGTTTACGGAGGCACAGCCTTTATCCTTGATACTTTTATAATTTGTTCTACTTGTTAATGTGGCTTTTGGCGACTATACTTGTTGTGATTAAAAACACCCTCAAAGTTTGTTGAAAATGTATAATCTTGAGCTCTTAATAAGAGGTAATTGTGTAGTTAATTAAATATAGATGATAATATTCCTTTTTCTTTTATCAAGATTAGAATCTCATGTTATTCGTATTCTTCTTTTTCCTAATCACAGATTAGCTTTTCCAAAGATGGATCCATACCAGAAGTTGGGAATGCAGTGATAGAGAACAAACTACTTGCAGGGGCAATACTGGAGTCTATCATCGGTAAGCATGGTGTGTCTCCTGCAGCAAAGCGGAGCTTGGCTGCAAGATTATCGGAATTGTTAAAGGAGTGTAACGACGCCGTGGCTCTAGATGGGAAATTGGAAGGTAAGAAGCTTACTGGAGAAGTGGTAAAAATAGAGGGGAAGGTCGAAGCAGAAAAATTAGAGGCACGAAAGAAACTTGAGATGCAATTTCTTAGTCTTCTTATGTGTCTGCGCGCTTGCATCTTGATACGCAAAGGAAAAGTGGTTTGATTTTATGAAGTATCTAAACTATCATCGTGTAATATAAGAAATAACTGCAGCATTTTTCCTTGCTGGCAAGAGTATGAGTTTACTTATGATCTAGTTTACATATCGGTACTATGCATGGGGTTTCATGGGGTTTTTCCCAAATTTTTTGTTGTATGTTTATTATTTATATTATACATATATATATATATATATATATATATATATATATTTTTTTTTCATTTTTTTATAGATGAATAATGCTTGTTGATTACCTTTTTAGGCTTTAATCGTCTCTTGAATTTAGTTTAGGTGGTTTATGTACGTCACCGTCACCGTCAGTCACTGAAGTCCAGATCGAGGATGTTGCATTCCTGCCGTCCGTTAAGCCTCCGGGCTCCACTAAAACTCTATTCCTCGGTGGTGCAGGTTAGTGGTAACCTATGCACCCACTACTTATCACCGTTTGTTTTAAACACATGTTGATGATCACTTTATTTACTTGGATTGCTTCTGTGGTATTTTTGCTAACATGCTCAGGGGAGAGAGGTTTGGAAATCCAAGGCAAATTCGTGAAGTTCACGGCCATAGGGGTGTACTTGGAGGACAAAGCTGTACCGTCTATTGCTGTTAAGTGGAAGGGAAAGAGTGCTGAGGAGTTGACGGAATCCATTGAGTTCTTCCGGGATATTGTCACAGGTAATGGGTTTATTACTTTATTTATGCTTTTTGTCGTTATCAGGACTTGAGCAAGATCATTGGTTTTTGGTCCACGTGGTTTTGGATATTATGGTAATTTTAAGTATTGATCGTAGCAAAGAACAATTACGATTAAGTGTCCTGCAATAAAAATACTTGCAGTTTAGTTTGAGATTCATTGAACAATCCTGTTAAACACAGACAATGAGTTTCGATCAGATAATCTCTGAAGGCAAATGTTAAACGTTATTCTAGGGAAATGGTTAGTAAGCAATACTTTCAATTCTTCATTGATTTTCTTTCCATTGAAGATAATACTAATTATTAAGTATAATATTTAATTAATAGAGTCCGGTTAAAAAAGTTTGAAAACTTACAGTTAATATGGTAGTTATACTACGGAGTAATTAATACAAAATTTGATATAAATATTTAAAGTCATTTTGACTATTCTTTTTATTTTGCTAAAATATACCCTTATACACACACAAACACCATATAATATACATACATATATAATACGTATAAAAAAATATACATACATACATATACATGGGAAAATAATGATATGATAAGTATAAGATTGGTTTTATAGCATATTACATTATGTATGTGTGTATGTGTGTGTGTATATATATATGAGGCTATTTATGTCTTCTAACTTTAATAGCATTTGTTGAATTCTAAATTTAATAGTTATGTTTTTTAGAGGAATACTAGTGAAGGTAGTTAGAAGTCTTTTAATGCTCCTTAACCATTGCTCTTGGACAATGGTTAACATTTTCCAAGAAAAAAACCATTTTGAGAAAATAAGAAAAAATAGACAGAAAGCAAACTGTGTATATAACTTTATGGAGAGATGATGTATGCACCATTTTTAGATTCGATTCTTGCACCCATTGATCTGGTGCTGTCACAGGTGATGATGTGTCAACACACGTCAGCATCACATGCATGAGGAATTCAAGGATCGGGTATGAGAAAATAAGGCTGCAAGTAAAATAACCTAATTTTAAAATTTATGTCCACTCGCGGATTTCAAATAAAATTAGAATGATATAGATAAGATAGGATTAGCATAGCCCACGCCATTTATTGAAAGAAGGTAATTCATTTATCAAATTTTGCTCTTTTGCTTTGGATATGGTATTAGTGTCATTACAATATTGAAAATGTGGTTTGAACGTAATCACCTTTCACGCTTAAGCTAACAATGTTAATACACTATGATTCATACTTAATCAAATGCCACTATGCTTATGTCCAATGCATGCATATGTTACAAGCATGATTCTTTTTGGTTTTTTTTTTGTTTGCTTGTATTGCACATATATACTTTCCTTGGTAGAGAGGATGAAGACTTTTAAAGAATAAAATGATGAAAGAAAAGGGTGATCGTTATTGCTTGGTAGGGGAGATGGAAAAGTGAATGGAATGAAGAAAATGAGAAAAGAGTTAGTGACATCTTTTTCTACTTCACTTTCACTTCTTTTCTTCTCAATTATGGAGGATTGTGAAAGTGTAGGTTAAGGATAGAAAGTCTTACTATTTTCTACCAAATAAAAGAAAATTGCCATTTCTCATTCATTTTCCCTCTTCCTTGTTTCATCCTCACTTTTTTTTTTCTCCTATCAAGCATAGTGCATTGTATGGTGCACAAGCAACCATCTCAATTTGTTAAGTGACTTGAAAGTTATTATAACAAATGCAATATATGAAGGTTTACCTTTATTTTAATTGCATTGTTATCTTTTTAGAATCATGAATTAAATACATTGATATTTGTTACCTCTTTGTACTTGACGGGTAATAAATGAAATGTGATAATTATATGTAAATATTAAGTTGTGTTCATCCTTGCAATGCATATTGATAGAACAGGAAAATGATGAAACCTATCTGAGAAAATTTGACAAATAATGCTTGGATGATTAGATGATTTTCAATCATATTATTTTCTTAGTCTCTATTTATCATTTAAAAGTGTATTCTGGAATCATCTATGATCTTATTGATGCAGGCAGATACTGTTAGGTGAAAGTTTTATTGTGCTAATTTTTCACCATTATTTATACATGCACTAAGAAAACATACAAGAGATCTCATTTAGCACATACAGGTTTGAATAACTAACTCTTCCGTTTTCAAGTTTTAAGACACAATATCCCATTATTTAGTAAATACAAAAGTTTTGCGTGCAAGGCATATCGATGATGGTAGGTACGTAGGATCTACTAGAGACTTTCTTATCTAATCTAAAATGAAAAGGATCTGGTAATTCTACTTAACATGCACTGGTAATAGACATTTCATTATAATTTCAGCACGTCCTGAAATCGTTATAATTTCATCCTGTCCTGAAATATTAGGTATAATATCGAAGTGATTCAGGTCATACTTATCTAATCTAAAATAAAAAGGATCTGGTAATTCTACTTAACATGCACTGGTAATAGAGATTTCATTTTAATTTCAGCACGTCCTGAAATCGTTATAATTTCAGCACGTCCTGAAATATTAGGTATAATATCGAAGTGATTCAGGTCATACTTAAATCAGGGAAGGTATTCTTGATAAACTTCTTTCTTGCTTATGGATGTAATTGGTTAATTCTCTACAGTTCACTTGATGGTGTAGTCAATCATAAAACAATTCTTATTTCACCAGCCTTGTATGATATTGCATGGCCGTGCAGTACGTTAATGATTGGACATGATGTTAATTGGGGGTGCCATTTTAGCAGAGTACATTTTGTTTTCAGCTGCTGAGGGGTTATAAATATGCCCCGTGGCTGAGCAGCTGAACCTTTGCACTTCTCTCTTGGTAATGTATCTTTGGAAACTCAGAAACCCCCATAACTCTCCAACCTTCGATGTGTTGAAATTAAACAACTATTTCAGAAACAAAGATTTTGGTGAGGAACTGGTAATAATAACAGCTCATGGTAGCTATCAAGTCCAAAGTTGAAGTTAAAACAAATCGTAAGTACAATTTCTGAATGACCTTGCGTATATAACATCATTGATGTATGGAATGTATACAGAGGTAGAATTTTCTTTTCTTTTTTTCTGGATAAATTATGGAGATATAATTAATACATCTTATCCAAAGTTTCGGATTATGAACAATCTCTCCTTGCTATCATTGCGTAGGTCCCTTTGAGAAATTCATACAGGTGACCATGATCCTGCCATTAACGGGTCCCCAATACTCAGAAAAGGTCACTGAGAACTGTGTTGCATTCTGGAAGTCTGCTGGAATTTATTCTGATGCAGAAGCCAAAGCCATTGAGAAATTCCTTGAGGTTTTCAAGGATGAAACCTTCCCACCTGGCTCCTCTATTCTCTTCACCCAAAAACCACATGGATCATTGACAGTAAGTACAAAATAATTTTCAATGGCTAAATAGTATCGTCAGTTTTCTTTCACAAGGGGATAACTTAAGTCATTTTCTTGAGAATATGATATAATACCAAATTTGAGAATAATACATGGTCTCTAGTTAATTGGAGGCACGGCCTTTATCCTTCATATCCTTATACTTTGCTCTAATTGTTAATATGGCTTTACGAAGATTGTACTTTTTGTGATTAAAACCACCCTCAAAGTTTGTCACAAATGTCTAATCTTGAGCTCTTAATTAGTCGTAATTGTGTAGTTAATTAAATATAGATGATAGTAATCCTTTTTCTTTTATCAATATTAGAATCTCATGTAATTCGTATTCTTCTCTCTCTTAATCACAGATTACCTTTTCCAAAGATGGATCCATTCCAGAAGTTGGGAATGCAGTGATAGAGAACAAACTACTTGCAGGGGCAATACTGGAGTCTATCATCGGTAAGCATGGTGTGTCTCCTGCAGCAAAGCGGAGCTTGGCTGCAAGATTATCGGAATTGTTTAAAGGAGTGTAACGACACTGGCTCTAGATGGGAAATTGGAAACTAAGAAGCTTACTGGAGGAGAGGTAAAAATTGAGGGGAAGGTTGAAGCAGAAAAAGTAGAGGCATGAAAGAAACTTGAGATGCAATTTCTTTGTCTTCTTATGTGTCTGCGCGCTTGCTTCTTGATTCGGAAAGGAAAAGTGGTTTGATTTTATTAAGTATCTAAACTATCATCTTGTAATATAAGAAATAACTGCAGCATTTTTCCTTGCTGGCAAGAGTATGAGTTTACTTGTGATCTAGTTTACATATCAGTACTATGCATGGGGTGGTTTCAAAAATCTTTGTTGTATGTTTATTATTTATATTTTATTTCGTTTTTGTTATCCATGAATAAAGTACTGCTTGTTGATTACTTTTTTAGGCTTTAATTGTCTCCCGAATTTAGTTTAGGTGGGTTGTGTACGGATTTGTAGAAACCTTTGGTTTTCTAGGTTCATTTTTATGTGTATTATTTATTTATTTTATCACTGCTACAATAATGGCTTGTAGCAGCAGGTAACGTGGTAGCTGCTGCGTAGCTGCTGCCAATAAAGGTTTTTGCGGTAGAAAGCACTTGATTTTACAACAGAAATTTTGCGTAGCTTCGGAGATTTCCGAAATTTTGGTAACTAATGTAAAGTACGTCGTTTTAGGCTTGGGGTTTATGGACTTAGTAGGTACCCAATGGGTTTGGTTTAACCATTTAACTTCGGTTGGGCTTTTCTGAAACTTGGTCAATGTACTACAATTACAAGTATTCACTGAGCTCATTACGGGTGTTCAAATGGTCGGTTTGTATCCGTTAAAAATATTAGTCGATTTTTTAGGTGTTAAATATTTTGTTCCGATTTACTTTACTAATATGTTTTGAATTTTTCCGATTAACCTAAAGTCGATCAGTTTCGGTTAAAGTTCAGTTAACTGAATATTAAAAATATATATATATATATAATTATTAATAATATATAATATTAGTTAAAATGAGTTAAATTTTTTTTGTATATTCATAATTATTAATAATTTAATTTATTAAGTAAATTTGAGTTGGTTATTTAGTTGGTTCAGGTAAGGATTTTTTTCCGCCCACCGACTTTTAAATACGAAATCTCCGATTTTTACCGCTTAACATAATTGGTTTGATTAATTCGAAACGGGTCGGATAATCCGGGCACACCTCTAGAGGCAGAGTAACACCACCAAACTGCCTTGAAGTCAGGAAATACTTATCTAGATCCGGTGCAAAACGTCATTTTTGGACTTGATGAAAACTCCACTGGTAATTTTAAGAAATTTTATTAGTAATACTAATTGGTATTGTACAGATATTACTAATGAAGTTTTTCAAAATTACCAATGAAGTTTTCGTATAATCTAAAAATATTGTTTTGCACCGGATTCAAACAAAAATTTCACTTCAAAATCTCACCGTTGATCATTAACTCGCTAACCTATCTGATCCGTTTGATTTAGTCTGTAGTTTGTGTGAATTTGAATAAAGAAATTTGATAAATGAATCGGATCTGGGTAAAAATTTAGATTTGATTTTTGATTAAATTTGAAAAATTAAAAAATAAGACGGATTCACCTGATCTTATCCATTTAAATATATTATATTTAGATCCTATTTTTCGAGAAGAAATAGTTACCTATGATTTTAAATTAATCCTGTATATTCAAAGTTAATCATAAGAATCAATCAAATAATCATTTGCGCTAATATTAAATGTTCAGCAAAGTCACGTCGTATTTGGTGTGCGTGTCGGTGCTTGTAGTTTTCCACTGGTCAAAGGTAGATTTTCTAGCATTAGACTCTTCTACTGGCTAAAGTAGATTTGTTGTCCTCCAACTTGCTGAAATATAATACCGTTTAATTGAAAAGTGCTAGCATGATCATGGTTTTAATTAAGAAGACTTCATGTCAAACTTCTTTTTTTATTTTTGAAAATCAAACTTTATTGATCTTGTGTATCCGTTTAGTCTAAAGTTGCTCTAAAACATGAACAATGGAAAAGTGTCAAATTTGATTAATAATTATTTTGTCACATTTTATTAATAAAATAATTATATTTAATAATAAATTATTATATTTAAGATGTTACTTTCAAATGTGTTAATTTACTACATAATTTAAAGATTTTATTATCAAAATACTAATAAATGTGACACTTTTTAATATTTCATTACAATAACATGGATGACTAATTTGCATTGAGGTCCTTCAAGTTTTAATACATTGCACTTAAACCTTTAAAGTTTTAATTTTAATAATTTAATCTTTAGCCTATAGCAATGTAATCATTGGGTATAAAAGGTACACTTACTTTATGGGGGTACTACATCTCACAAATTAAAAACTTTAAAAATAAGTGTAATGTATCAAAATTTCATAGGCTTTTAATGCATTTAACCTAACATATATGGATCATGGTAATTAAAGAATGTTCTTGTTATAAGTTAATATAATACAATTTAACAATTCAAGTGTGAGCTAAGGCTTATTTGATATTTGAAGTTTGGTACATTAGCTTGTGTAGTTGTTCACTTGACCAATTTTCTTTTTGTAACTATTATTTATTTAATTGAAGCATGACAATCGTCTTATTTTATTATTGTGATCATTGATCTTCAAAAATCGACCTCACAAATAAATTAAAATGTACTCAAAATTTATTAAGTCCAAATAAATTCCCTTTAGATTCAACAACAGTAAAATCATATAAATTTACACTAACTATCGTTGAGATTTGAAGATGGTTATGTGAAATAGAAAATATCAAAAGTGAATGACATGTTTTTTTAAGAATTTTAAATTTTTTTCTGAGTTTTTAAAAACTAAAAATGAATTTCAAAATCATATCACATGTTTAATATCAACTTTTAAACTTTTGAAAATTGGTTTTAGAAAACCCTTTTTTTTTAAGTGTTTTCAAAAAAAGTTTAGGGTTTTCAATTTTTTTTCTCTCCCGCTCGTTGGACATACTGGATTTCTGACGGTGCCATGGAAGGGAGCAACAACATTAGAATAGGAAAAGAGGAGGAAAGAAAAGAAAAGGAAGGAAAGAAGACTTACCTTGGTGTCTGCCGGCGCAACAACGTCTGAAATGAAGGCCGGTCGCCCGGCGTAGCGTGGAGGAAGAGAGAGGTTGCCGAGATAAAAAGGATCGTGATGAAAGAGAAGAGAGGAGAGAAGAGAGGACAAGAGAGATATAGAGCCTTTTTAACTGTAGATTTTACGATAAAATCTAAAAAGTGAATATAAAAAAATTAATTACATATATTCAGCCTTTTTAACTGTAAATGAGTCATAGTTCATATCAACATACTATGAAATTTATTTGATAGTTGTGCGCTCGTGCTCACTGAATCAATACTTTAAATTTATTTTAGGTGATAATGTAAAGATAATTTTATCGTTTTACAACATTTTACTTTGATACTTCCTTTGTCAAATTGTTGATATTCCTTTCGAAATTTTGTAACTTAAACGACTCATTTAATTAATTAAATTTTAAAAAATTAATCTAACGTTACGTTTGGTTGTATAAAATTAAAATTGGAATTGAGACGAAATTATGATCATTTTAAACTATTTTAATGTTGAAAAAAATATAATTATACCTTAATTTCAATTCTAAACCTTAATTCTATACTAACAAATACAACGTAATAGTTTTTAAGGATCTCCGACTGTTTTAAAATATTAATATCTTAGACAAGTGAAAAGTAAAATATAAAAAGTAATTTTAAAAGTACCAATAAATTACATTTTATTTTAAGCAAGTGCATTGTTCATGCCGCAAGATGGTTGCTGACGTGGCCTAGGTGCTGATGTGGCCTATGATTGTCCTCGGGAGATTTGCACAAGTGGCAGGGGTGAAATAAGAGACCATCGGAAGAAGAAGAAAGGGAGATCTCCGAGGGCACTCTGAAGCTCTAGTCAGGCCGAGGCTGAGAATTAATTTTAAAGTAGAATAATACTGGAAAACAAAAAGTCTTATCTTGAACTCACATACCTTTAGGCTATTTATACTATTCCAAGTGGAGGTTGCCCACGTGGGGGAGGCATGGCCTCGCCCCTGTCATCCCTGCTTAGGGGAGTTAGATCTTAATCGCGTGATCAGTAAGTTGCGTGTGTCAGGGGTCGCATGCTTCAATGGGAGTTAGGTCTGCTAATTCTGCTTTGATGTGGCGGTCATGCGATCTGATCGCTCAACGTGTGCTTTGCCGTGCCATGGGGGCTAGATATGCGTCATCCCCCCATTGGTGGCACCAGGGTCCACGTGTTGGTGTTTTATTGGATGAGGGTTTGTGGGCTCCATCACAGGCCCCCCACTTCCTTAAGTACTTGTGCCTCGAGGAAATAAAATGTGATGTCTGTGCCATGGTCGAGCATTTA
The DNA here is from genome assembly GCA_023935145.1 of Bretschneidera sinensis. Taxonomy (NCBI): domain Eukaryota; kingdom Viridiplantae; phylum Streptophyta; class Magnoliopsida; order Brassicales; family Akaniaceae; genus Bretschneidera; species Bretschneidera sinensis. The sequence goes on along the minus strand of CM043698.1, from coordinate 60,219,102 downwards.
TACTTGAGATTTTTTTTTTAAAGAAACGGGAAGTTTTGGGCCCTTGGACAGGGAGACCTTGGAGCGAGTGTGAGTGTGCCTTCTGGTTTTTAGAGAACCTGGGTCGGGCATTCGAGGAATGGTTTAAACACTTGGACTTTGGCGAATCTAGGCCGGCATTTGAGAAGCAGTTCAAAAGCTCGGACTTGGCGAATCTGGGCCGAGTGTTTGAGAAGCAGTTCAAATGCTCGGTTTTAATGAATTCGGGCCAAGTGTTTGAGAAGCAGTTCAAATGCCCGATCTTGGCGAATCTAGGCCGAGCATTTAAGAAGCAGTTCAAATGCTCGGTCTTGGCGAATCTGGCCCGAGCGTTTGAGAAGCAGTTCAAACGCTCGGTCTTGGCGAATCTGGACAGAGTGTATGAGAAATAGCTCAAACGCTCGGTCTTAGCGAATCTGGGCTGAGCGTATGACAGAAAGCTCATACGCTCGGACTTGGAGATTCTAGGCCGAACGTATGACAGACAACTCATACGCTCGGTCTTGGAGATTCTAGGTTGAGCTTATGATAAACAGCTCATACGCTCGGGCTTGGAGATTCTAGGCCGAGTGTATGACAAGCGGCTCATACATTCGGGCTTGGAGATTCTAGGATGAGCGTATGACAAGCAGCTCATACGCTCGGGCTTGGAGATTCTAGGCCGAGCATATGACAAGCAACTCGTACGCTCGTGCTTGGAGATTCTAGGATGAGCATATGATAAGCAGTTTATACGCTCGGACTTTGAGATTTTTTAGCCGAGCATATGACAAGCAGCTTATAAACTCGGATTTGGAGATTTTAGGCCGAGAGTATGATAAGTAGCTCATACGTTCGGGCTTGGAGATTCTAAGCCGAGCATATGACAAACAGTTTATACGCTCGGACTTGGAGATTTTTTGGCCGAGCATATGACAAGCAGCTTATACGCTCGGACTTGGAGATTATAGGCCGAGCGTATGACAAGCAGCTCATATGCTAGGACTTGGAGATTCTAGGCCGAGCGTATGACAAACAGCTCATACGCTCGGAATTGAAGATTCTAGACCTGGAGATTCTTCATTTATGGGCTTATTTTTTTGGGCCTATGGGCTCTTCTTTCCTTGGGCCCGAGGGTTTTCTTTCCTTGGCCCATGGGCCTTTTAAATATGCATTAAATTGGGATGGCGGCTGCTTTTCATATGACGGTGCACGGGGCATTGGAAGGGTTGCGCTTTTATGACAGCTGTCAACTAGGGAAGAGTGGACGGCGCCGGGAAGATATCAGGGGTTACTTCCTTTCAGTTGGAGGGTGATTTAATGTTCCTCGTTTCCTGTTGCCACAATCTCTATATAAGGAGAGTTTTCCTCATTTTTCCTCACTTGCAATTTTTGAGAGAAATCTTGAGAGCACTCAGAGTGTAAGAGAAACGGTTTAGAGCACTCGAAGTTTTGAGAGTTAGAAGTCACATCCATACTTCTGAAAGTTTCTTGGTGAGTCACTTCTACAATGTCTGATCATAGTGAGAGCGAGGTTAGCAGGGATCTATCAATGGAATTAGAGGAAGCCATGGGTGCTTCCTCCAGAGAGGATGCCTGGAGGTTGTTCCTCGGGAGGGTGCCCTAGCTCTTGTACCCTTCATCCTCGAAGGAGATAATGGAGAAGAGGGTAAGGAAGAGGAGGAGTCTTTTGAGGAGGAGGTTGACCGGGAGTTGGTCGGTATCAGGCAGAACGCCACGGAGGCTGAGAGGGAGGAATGGATGTTAAAGGCGAATTCCATCTCGAGTGTAGTGGGGGAGGCGGAGCTCCCAGGGATGAGGATGATGTACAGAATCCCTATAGAGTATGCCTTACGGGCACCAAAGGGTGGAGAGAGGGCTTGCGACACCCTTCCGAGTCACGCGAATTATGAGCTGTGCGTTTACGAACAACACATGAAGGTTGGGCTCAGGTTACCTCTCCACCCATTTTTCTCCTCGGTGCCTAGGTACTTCTGTATCACGCTGAGTCAGTTGGTGCTCAACTCTATGCGGCTGATCCTGGCTTTTATAGCCATATTCCAGGAAGTGGGTGGGGTAATAAACCTCAACGTTCTTAAAGCCCACTTCCAGATAGCCAGGCTCGGGTAAACTGTGTGGGTGGCGGTAAGCTCGAGGGCTCGAAAGAGCGTACTGAAGAAGAAACCATCTTCCATAAAGAAGTAGAAGAGGTCATTCTTCTTCGTAAGGAGTGCTGAAAGCTTCAACGTCCCTCTCGGTTGGCGTTTGGATCGTGCTGGCAAATGTAAAAAGTCGTACCTCCTGCACCGAGAGCAGGAGACATTGAATGCTATGCTGACCGTGCCTCTGGATATCGAGGTCCTTGGAGATAATGAAGAGCTCCACAGGCGCGGCCTTTGCCCTCCTAGCCTTCCAACAAACCTCAAGCATGGTAACCTTTAAGAACTTTACTTATTTGCAATTTATTTTGTTTTCAAGTTACTTATGCTAGTTCTTTGCATAGAAATAGAGATGGATGTCCAAGCAAGGGAGAGGGCCAAGGAGAAGAAGCGAGCCAAGAAAGCCAGTGGCTCAGCCTCGAAGCATAGGAAGAAGTAGGCCCAGGCGTCAACCCCGGTCCCCATCCTAGTGGAGAGCCCTCAGAAGCCCCCAACCCCATAATCAAGGGCTGCTTTGGATGCACCCACCCTTCCTTCAGGGTCACCCTTGCCCAGGCAAGGGTTTAAAGTTACTGCTCCCTTCATGCCTAAGTAGGCATTGAAGGTAGATGACTCGGTGTTTGCTCACCCGAGAGTCACCCGAGAGTATCTGGTCATGGGGATCCCTCCCGTGACATGATGGAGATCTCCAAGAGGCCCTTTGAGGGTTTATACTCGACAATGAAGGCCATCACCTCCCGGGTATGACTTTATTCTTTTCCTTCTGTTCCTTCTATTTTTTAGTTTTTAACTTTCCAACTGTTTTTTACAATGCTCTTTGTTTGTTTCAGACGAGCAGGCCCTTGAGGAGACTCGAGACCTCGCCTGCTCTCTGTCCTCCTCCTTTGAGGCGACCAAGAAGGCCAAGGAGAACGCCATCAGGGAGAGGGACCAATGGTGCCGAGCTAAGGAAACTCTGAGGGCAGAGAGGGACCTGGCCTGGTCCGTGGTGGAGGAGATCCGACGCAAGACCGCGGAGAACAATGAGGCGTTGCTGGAGGAGGTCGGAGGCCAATTTCTCAAAGACTTCTAAGAAGCCAAGAGGAAAGCCGAGGCCCTCTTCCCGAAGGTCGACTTTTCCTATCAAGAGCTGGAGTCTTCCTCGAAGGGGCTGGCACTGCTGCAGCTAGAGGGGATGTAGAGGATATGGTTGGAGTAGATCCTCAAGAGGCCCCAGAGGGTGGGGGCCCTTAGGATAGTTTTGTTTTTTGTTTTGTATCCAAAGCCGGTAGCACCTATCATTATATTCCAAACTTTTAATGAAATTTCAAATTTTTCTTCAAACTCGGGTTTTATTATTTCTTGCTTTTACATATTGTATTACTGATAGAATTTGCGGAGGTTTTTCGTGTTCCAAGTACGTGGAACTGGCTTGCCATCCAATTCCTCAAGTTCGAAGGTGCCAACCCGGCAGACTTTTCGGATCCTGTAAGGGCTTTCTTAATTTAGAATGAGCTTTCCCGTGTGGTGAGGACGAGATACTTCGCTTTTGCGAAGGACGAGATCGTGCAGCTTAAAGTTCCTGTTTCAAACTCGGGAGTTGTAATATCGAGTGGTCCTCTGTTGATACGCAGCTAAGTGGATTTGAGCCTTGTCTCGGGCTTCGTCAACCAAGTCTGCGTTCATCTGTAAACCTTTCTCGTTGTTACTTGGTTTGTAGTGTTGTACGCGCATTGATGGTATTTCGATCTCGAGGGGAATGATGGCTTCTGAACCGTACGTCATGAAGAACGAGGTTTCCCCTGTTGGAGTGCGTACGGTCGTTTGCTAGGCCCAGAGGACCTTGGAGAGTTGGTTGGCCCATTGCTTATCTGCTTCATCGAGTCTCTTCTTGATTCTTTGGGGAAGCGTTCTGTTGGTTACTTCGGCTTGACCATTAGCTTATAGATATCTGACGGACGAGAATAGATGCTCGACGCGGAGGTCTTCACAGAATATCTTGAACTAAGAGTTGTCGAACTATTTTTCGTTGTCGATGACCAATACCAGAGGTATCCTGAATCGACACACAATCGATTTTCAAATGAAATTTCGGGTTTGATGATTTGTGATGCTGGCCAGTGGCTCTACTTTGACCTACTTGGTGAAGTAATCGGTGGCCACGATGAGATACTTCTTTTGTCCGGAGATCGTGGTAAACGGGCCAAGAATGTCCATCCCCCACATAGCAAAGGGGAGGGGGCTGGTGATCGAAGTGAGGGGATTAGAAAGCTGATGCGATACTAGAGAGTATTGTTGACAGTTTTGCATTTCTTGACCAAATCAGCCGCATCCTCTTTCATTTTGAGCCAATAGTACCCTTGTCGAAGAACTTTGAAGGCTAAGGCTCGGGCCCTTAAGTGATTTCCACATATTCCTTCGTGGACCTCTCGGAGAGCGTAGTCGGCTTTGACTAAGTTGAGGCATCTCAAGTAGGGCATAGTCAAAGCCCTCTTATATAGGTGTCCATCTATGATCATGTACCAGGAAGCGCAGGAGATCAGCTTTCTTGCTTCATTCCTCTGCTCAGGGACTTCGCCATTTCTCAAGTACTGGAGGATCTGGTTCATCTATGTCTCTTCCTCTTCTACTGGTAGGACTGGGGCTTCTTCTATGCTTGGGGAGGAGAGATTCTCCAAGTAGACGGCTTGAGTTGGCTCGAGGTGTTGGGATGAGGCCATGCGAGCCCAGGCGTCTGCCTTGGAGTTTTCAGCTTGTGGAACCTGAGTTATCCGGAACACTTTGAATGTTGCGACGAGCTCTCTTACCTTTTCGAAGTACAGAGCGAGCTTCTCTCCCCGGGCGTCGAATTCCCCAGTTACCTGACTTACAACCAGCTGTGAGTTACTGTACATGTCCAGTACTTCGATGGTTAGTGCTTTAGCTAATCTCAGGCTGGCTAGTAGGACTTCTTATTACGCCTCGTTGTTGGAGGTCTTGAATTCAAATCTTAAAGCATATTCAACCATGAAGCCGTCAGGGCTGTAAAGGATGAGTCTTGCTCCGTTTTCTATGGTATTCGAAGATCCGTCTATATAGAAGGTCTATCCCGAAGGTAATTCATCAGACATTGGCCCTGCTTTATAGCTTGGGTCGATCGAGAGGGTTGTTTCGACGATAAAGTCGACCAAGGCTTGACCTTTGATTGCCTGTCGAGGGCGGTAGTGGATATCGAACTCCCCTAGCTCTACTGACCATTTTACCATTCTCCTGAAAACACTCAGGTTGTGCAAGATTTGCCTTAGGGGTTGGTCAGTCAGGAGGATGATCATGTGCGCCTGGAAGTATGGCCAGAGCTTTTGTGCGGCTATTACGAGGGCGTAAGCTACCTTCTCTATAAGGGAATATCTCACATTTGCTTCATGGAGGATTCTGCTGACATAATAGATAGGTTTTTAAATGCCTTCCTTTTCTTGGATCAGGACGGAAGCCTCAGTGATTTGCCCAGCCGATAAGTACAAAAATAGTTCTTAACCTGGGAGTGGCTTGGTTAAGAGCGGGGGTGAACTTAGATATTTCTTCAATTCTTCAAAAGCTTCCTGGCAGTTCTCTGACTAGGAAAAATCTTTCGCTTTCCTGATGGCCTTGAAGAAAGGTAGGCATCTTTTCGCATACTTGGACATGAAGTGACTCAGGGCTGCTATTCGCTCGGTGAACTGCTGTACCTCTTTTATGGACTTAGGAGGAGCCATATCAAAGATGACTTTTTATCCTTTCTGTATTGGCTTCTATTCCTTTTTGGGTGACCATGAAGCCCAGAAACTTCCCCTCTGTTACTCCGAATGCACATTTCGCCGGGTTCAACCTCATCTTATGCTTGCGCAGTACCCTAAACGCCTCTTCCAAGCCGGAGCTGAGGTCCTATGCCTTCGTACATTTGACTAACATATCGTCCACATAGATTTCCATGTTTTGCCCGACCTGCTCTTTGAAGATCTTATTCACCAGCCTCTGATAGGTTGCGTTGGTGTTCTCGAGTCTGAAGGACATAACCTTATAGCAGTACAATCCCTAGTCGGTGATAAAGGCGGTCTTGTCTTGGTCAGGCCCATACATAAAGATCTGGTTGTAGCCAGAGTATGCGTCTATGAAAGAGAGGAGTTCTTGCCCTGAGGTAGCATCTTCCAACTGATCAACCCGAGGGAGGGAAAAGCTGTCCTTAGGACAGGCTTTGTTTAGATTGGTGAAGTCGATGCAAATCCATCATTTACCGCTGGCTTTTTGAACCATCACCACGTTGGACACCCACTCTAGGTACTTTACTTCTCGGATGAAGCCGGCTTCGAGCAATTTATCTACCTCGGTATTGATGGTGACCTGGCACTTCGAGGAGAAAGGTTTTTTTTTTGAATCACTGGCCTGTGTTTCGGATCTACGTTCAAGCAGTGCTTAATAGTTCTAGGGTCGATCCCAGGCATGTCTGATGTCGACCAGGCAAACAAGTCCTAGTTTTTCTTGAGGAGGGAGATGAGTTCTTCTCTATGATTTTTGGGGAGATTCGACCAGATTTGGATGGTTTGGGAGGGGTCCTCTCCGAGGGGCACCGAGGTTAGCTCTTCTATTGGCCGCCCCCTTGGAGTCTTCATCTCATCTCTAAAGTCTTCCGCTTCGAGGGGCAGGGCTTCAGTCTTCTTCCCTTCCTTAATGACATTCAAATAGCAGGACCGAGAAGCCCACTGGTCTCCTCTGACTACCCCCACCCCCTCACTAGTGGGGAATTTGACTTTCAAATGATAAGTGGAGACAATGACCTTTAGCTTGTTGAGGGTAAGTCGGCCGAGGATCATGTTGTAAGAGGAGGGCTACTTGACTACTAAGAAGATGTTTTGTACAGTAGTTGTCCGTGGCTCTATTCCTGCAGTAACAGGGAGGATTATGTTTTTTTTCTGCGAATACAGGGGATCCACTGAAACCATAAAGGGATGCCGGGGCCGGCTCTAAAAGCTCTTCTTTCAACTCCATGCATTGGAAGGCATCATAGAACAGGATATCTGTCGAGCTCCTGTTGTCAATTAGGACACGCCGCACTTCATGTTTGGCCACCAGGAGAGAGACTACAACTGCATCATCATGGGGAGTCTACACATCTTCCAAATCATCTTCTGTAAAGGAGATCACTAGACCTGACTTCCTTCGCTCGTGGGGGCTGCTGACTGAGGTGATAGCTCTGACATACTTCCACATATCGTCCTGATGATTCGGGTGGTAGTGCTCACCTCTTGGTTCCTTTGACTAGGCCCTTCTTGCTCGGTCCTAGGGTCTATTGGAGGATTTCGCCGTTCTTGCTGTTAAGGATGGAGTCCCCCAGAGTCTCTCCTTGGCTGGGCGGGCGCTTCCCTTTTCTGGGACCCCATGAATTCTTTCAGGTTGCCCTGACTGATGAGGGCCTCGATTTGCACCTTCAGGCTGTGGCACTCCTCGGTATTATGGCCGTAGTTCCTGTGGAATTGACACCACTTTTTCTAGTATCCACCGAGGTGCGGCATCTTGGGCGGTCACTGGAGGACTGACCTGTCTTGAAGTTGCATTAAGATGTTGGTCCTAGACGCATTGAGAGGGGTGAAGCTGTCGAGTCGGGGGTGGGGTTTATACCTGCTTTCTTGGTGGGGTCTCTTGACCGCTCCTTTCTGAGGGTCGAGATCCTTTCTCTTCTTCTCTGTCTCCCGTTCTCTCTTTCTTTTGAAGGCTTTGTCATCTTCTACTACTTTTCAGCCCGAGCCAAAACCTCGTTCATGTTTTTGGGCGGGTGTCGGGTGAGCTTGGAGTTGAAGATCTCAGACCTTAACCCGTTTTTAAACGCTAGCATTTGGACATTCGGGTCGAGGTATGGGATTTCCCATGTAGCTGTATTGAACCGGGATATATAGGCCCGAAGCCTTTCTCCTCGGTGTTGGAAAATATTGAACAAGCTCTCGGAGGTCTACTTCGGCCCCTTACTGTTGAGAAAGTGCGAGGTGAAGGCGTAGCTGATTTCTCTAAAATCGCCAATGCTTCCCGGTTTCAGACTCAAAAGGCAGGTACCCGCTGCCTTTCTCCAGTGTTAGGGGAAAGGCGCGACACATAATGGGGTCGGAATGCCGATGCAGCATCATAGTCATCTTGTAGTGTTGTAGATGGTCCAAAGGGTCCGCCGAACCATCGTACATTATGAAATTAGGCGAGAGTGGGATCTCGAGGATGTCCTCCGTGAATGAAGGGTCTTGAATACTAAGCTCATCTAAGACACTGTGACCTCTATGCTTGAGGGCCTTATCTATTTTTTCTTCCATCTCCTCGAATCGCCTATCCAGGTAGAGGTTGCTCTTGGAGGATGAGCTTTCCTTAAATCGGCTGCAGCGCAGCGAGGGCTCAGTGATGGGCTGGTTATAGGTTGGATCTTTTCTATTAGAGGATTTCGCTTGCCTAGGAGCTTGGTGGGGAGAAAAGGAGGGTTGTTGGCCTCTGCCTTGGACTTGGGCCGCCAAGTCGGCTATCATTCGAGAGAGCTCTTGGAATTGAGCCTGAGTCACCGGGGCAGTCTGAGGATGCGCGGTCGCTTCCTTGTAGTCGGGGGAGTCGGTTCCGAAGAGATGAGGGCGCTGCTCTCTGACGGGGGGTTGTCTACTTGACCCAGGGGTTGCACATTCTGGGATCACAGGGAATCTGGGCCTAGATTGTTGGCTGTGGGCGCTACCCCGGATGGGAGCAGAGCACACCGTTGGGGCTCATTTGCCAGCTTTATTAGCGGTGTTTCTCGGTGGCATCGCAACATATGAGTTCTCTAGATTTCGTCACTTCTACTGTTCAACGAAAGATTGTGGTTTCCCACGGACGACACCAATCTGTTGATGCTGTAAGATGGTTGCTGACGTGGCCTATGATTGTCCTCGGGAGATCTGTATAAGTGGCAGGGGTGAACTAAGGGACCCTCGAAAGAAGGGGAGGGGGAGACCTCTGAGGGCACTCCGAAGCTCTAGTCAGGCCGAGGCCAAGGATTAATTTTAAAGTAGAGTAATACTGGAAAACAAAAAATCTTGTCTTGGACTCACATACCTTTAGGCTATTTATACTCTTCCGAGTGGAAGTTGCCCACGTGGGGGAGGGATGGCCTTGCTCCTGTCATCTCTGCTTAGGGGAGTTAGATCTTAATCGCGTGATCAGTAAGTTGTGTGTGTCAGGGGTCGCGTGCTTCAGTGGGAGTTAGGTTCGTTAATCCTGTTTTGACGTGGCGGTCATGCGATCTGATCGCTCAATGTGTGCTTTGTCATGCCAGGGGGCTAGATACGCATCATCCCCCCATTGGTGGTGCCAGGGTCCATGTGTTGGTGTTTCATTGGACGAAGGTTTTGTGGGCTCCATCATGCATAATAAAATATAGGCTTAATTACAAAAATTACCTGGTGGTTGATTGAATTTTCAAAAAAATACTCTAAGGTATTTTTTATGACAAAAAATACCCCGTGTTGTATTTTTGTTAGTAAAAAATATGTTGTGATTGACTAAAAGAAACATATCACATGTTATTTTTTATTAATAGAAATATATTAAATGATATTTTTTGCTAACAGAAACATACCAAAGAATATTTTTTACCACAAAAAATTTCTAAATATTTATTAAAAGTAAAATCAATTATGAAATATTTTTTATCAAAAAAAATTTTTAAGATATTTTTTAAAAATACAATATTTAATTAGGTCAGAGTACTTGCACGAGTTGATTTCCCACCCGTCGTTTTCGTACTGTGCTGGTCGTGGTGGAAAACGCGTAATCATCATTTTCAGAGATTATGATGATGTCTTCTCAAAATGTATCCCACACAAATATTTTCTATCTATGTAGCATTGCAGGAACCTTCTTTCATCTTTTTTCTTGCTTGCAAACCACTTTTGGTTTTTTATTTTTATTTTATAATTGAAGGGGTAATTTGAACTAGAGATCTACGTGGGAAAACCAAACCAAACCAAACACACCCTAACCCCTTCCCTTTTTCTCACTGTTAGCAAAGAACCAAATAGACATAATTAAGGATTACTATGGAACCTAACGTATAACAACTTTTTAGCAGCGGGGAAAGAGAAGTTGAGCCATCCACAATAGCTGTCCTCCTCTTTCTTCAATTATGTTGTCGTCTGTTCGAACTCCTTTTGACTCTCTTATCTACTTTCCTAATACGTCATGAATTGAGTTCTCTTTTGTTTTCTTATATCCAATTCCATGAATTTCTCAAAGGGATTGAAAACAAAACGTTGAGAAAAGGAAATAAATATATCCTTATAAGCTGTTTTTCAGTAGTTAATGCCTGGTCTTGCAACGTGTTGCCGCATAATGTTGTGTTGCTTTCCTTTTTTTACTTTGAACGAGAAGTAGATGTGCTCATGACTGTCAGAGATATTTCTTGCTAGCTTCTTCCATTTGGGTTTTTGGTGTCATTGATATCCAGGTGACGTTTAAGGGTTACCCTTTAATTTGTTTACTCACTTTTCTTAATTCTTGATTTTATGAGTTGAGTTGATATTTTCTTACCTGGGTTGGGTTCCTCTGCATTGATATTCAGGTGACCCTTTTGTTTATTCATTTGATTTCTTGAATTTCTCAGTTTGTTTGTTGATGTACTGGGTTTGGAATGGAGATATAGCTATATATTGAAATCACCTAGTACAATCTCAGTTTTGCTGTGGTTCAACCTTCTAAGAGTCTCAAGTTTCTCACTTTCGTTACCAATTTCTGTTATACTCTCAGTATTGCCTCTTCTTTAGTTTTGCAATTTGCTGGTTAAAACTTTTAATGCCTCTTTTCCATTACTTTATTTTTAATTTATCTTTGCCCATTTTGTTGTAATTTCCTGTTGTAAATTTATAATCTTTAGTCTTTCTACTTCTGTTGTCCTATAACAATCTCTGCTTTGCCACTTCCCTTTTGCAATTTCTGTTGTTACCTAATCTTTGCCTTGCTGTTCAATTTCCTAATTCTTTAGCGCTCTCTCTCGTCTTTTAGTTATTTGAGTTTTTTTCATGGTGAAAGTTGAGAACTTTGCATTTCTTATACTATGGGTTTTATCTATTTTCTGTGTATTTTGTGGTTCCTTATCATTTCAGCCTGTAGACAAGTACCTTATAGACTGTGGATCCCTCACCAACAGTTCAGTGGGGGGTCGGATATTTGTAGCTGACAACTTATATTCTAATATCCTTACAACCTCACAAGACATTTTAGCCAATTCCAGTTCGAACTCCATCTCACCCACCAATGATTCAGCTTTGTTCAAATCTGCACGAATATTCACTGGAACCTCTCATTACACGTTTTCAATCCGAAAGCAGGGGCGCCACTGGATTCGCCTCTATTTCTTCCCTTTTGCTTTTGAGAGCTACAATTTGAGCACCGCAAAGTTTTCTGTTTCTGCTCAAAATTTCACTCTAATCAAAGAATACCAGTTAGACACTGGCCCTGTAGTTAAGGAGTACTGTCTGAACATTACTTCTGATAAGTTAGTCATCACTTTTACCCCTTACTCCAATTCGTGTGCCTTTTTGAATGCCTTGGAAGTTTTTTCACTTCCTGATGAACTCATTCCTGTGGAAGCCAACACCATTGGTCCACAGGGTAATAAACAAACTCTGTGGAGGCAGGCTTTCGAGACAGTTAGAAGGGTGAATATGGGGAACGTAACTGTGGATCGCGAAATGGATTCCTTGTGGCGGCTTTGGGTTCCTGATGGTGCATATCTGGTTCACAATAATCTAGGGACTTTTGTATCGAATGTCAAAGCTGTCAATTTTACAGGATGGGTAACTGAGATTTTTGCCCCCTCTCATGTGTATGGCACTGCCACTAGGTTGAACTCTGAATTGGATCCTAGAACCATGGCCAATCTCACATGGCAATTTGACGTTGATCCTGGTTTTGAGTATCTGGTTCGGCTTCACTTTTGCGATATAGTGAGCCAATCTCCACAACAGCTCTCCTTCAATGTTTTTGTCAATTCGTTGTTTGTTTCTCATCTTGACCTTCTTAATCTCACATCAAACATCTTGCACGCCCCATATTTTATGGATGTGATCACAAGGGTAAATGAGAACCGTGTGCTAAATGTAAGTGTTGGCACTTCTGCTCTTGTTGATTACCCAAATGCCTTTCTTAATGGGTTGGAGATCATGAAGATAAACAACTCTAGGGGCAGCCTTGATATCTTGGATTCTATTTCATCCAAAAGGTCCAATCTGAAAGTTAGTGTCATAGTGGGTTCAGCTTTTGGGTTGTTTGTTGCTGTTGTTTTGGGTTTTGTTCTCTTCTTGCTATGGAGAAGAAGAAGAAAACTAGGACATGTTGGTCATTCAAGAGCAGAGGACCACTTTACTGTGAATGGAGGAGGTAATATTTACGCTAAGGAAAGTAAATACCCAAATGGGACTACTGTGTTTTCCAGCTCAAAAATTGGATATCGCTTTCCTTTTGCTGCAATTCAAGAGGCTACTGATAATTTTACTGAAAATTTGGTTATTGGGGTTGGTGGTTTTGGGAAGGTTTATAAGGGACTCTTAAGAGATGAAACCATCGTGGCAGTGAAGAGAGGAGCTCCTCAATCACAACAGGGTTTTGCAGAATTCAGAACTGAAATAGAAATGTTATCTCAGTTTCGTCATCGCCATCTGGTGGCTTTGATCGGGTACTGTGATGAACGAGATGAGATGATCATAATTTACGAGCACATGGAAAATGGAACCCTCAAGAACCATCTATATGGTTCAAATCTTCCCAGCTTAAGTTGGAAACAAAGGCTTGAGATATGCATTGGATCAGCAAGGGGACTTCACTATCTTCATACTGGTTCAGCAAAGGCAATTATTCACCGTGATGTCAAGTCTGCAAACATACTACTAGATGAGAATTTCATGGCCAAAGTTGCTGACTTTGGTCTTTCAAAGACAGGTCCTGAGATTGATCAGACACATGTCAGTACAGCGGTTAAAGGAAGCTTCGGGTATCTTGATCCAGAGTACTTGACAAGGCAACAACTAACAGAAAAATCAGATGTGTACTCGTTTGGGGTGGTTATGTTTGAAGTTGTTTGTGGGAGACCTGTTATAGATCCATCTCTTCCGAGGGAAGAGGTGAATTTAGTAGAATGGGCGTTGAAATGGCAGAAGAAAGGCCAGTTGGAGGAAATTATAGATCCTGGTCTTGTCGGTCAAATAAAACCAGACTCTTTGAGGAAGTTTGGAGATATAGCTGAGAAATGCTTGGCAGAATATGGTGTTGATCGGCCTAGGATGGGAGATGTCTTATGGAATTTGGAGTGCGCGCTTCAACTCCAAGGGAATGAAGAAAAATCCAATCATAATGGTGAGCAATCTTTGGATCATGTCAGTCACTTGGAGTCCAATGTATCCACCACACAGTTCAGTACGGCAAGTATTGGCGACATTGCTGGTGTATCCATGAGTAAAGTTTTTGCTCAAATGGTGAGAGAGGAAATGAGGTAGACTAAGCCGTTAACTTGACCAAGAAATGGTGAAGTTTTTTCTCTCTTGAAGTGTTGAATTGGGCAAAGGGTTGAATCTTATATTATACAGGAAGGGTGGGATCCAAGTCAGGTTACTGCCCTTTAATATGTATGAAGCATCTCATTTGGTTGTGGGTATGTCTGCAATTTCTTGTAAAATTGATGACATTGATTTGATATTTCATCTTAATTATACATACCTTGTATGCATTATTCATTTCTGGTTATTGCTTCTTTTTCATGATGGTCTCTCTCTCAATCATCATGTTTCCTAAGCAAATTTGGATCCTAGTTTCTTTTTTAGCTAGTCTTATGCAAGAATCATCCTGTCATATTTTCCATTTCAGGGTTTTCTGTACATAGTATTTATCCCCTTACAAGCAATCAAGGACTGCCTTTTTGCACAAAGAATTTTACTGGAGACAGAAAAAAAAGGCCATAATACTGAATCACTGCAAGTAAATCAACACTGAAGTTCTTCTATGTGTATGCTTCTCCTGGTGCAATAAAATTTCAGTTCCAGTGAGAAACAAATGCCTAAGCAAGGCATGAAAAAAGCATCAACTCTAGCCAATGAAACCATTACTAATTTAAATGGACATAAAATAAAAATCCGAGTGCTGGTTTTATATTGCAGTGAATGGTATTGAATTTGAACCTTAAATACTATGCAGAATATAACAGAATGAATAGTTTTCAAATGTTTAAAGATGCACAACTCATGTATGGAAAGCATGCCAGCTTCACTCACAAAACTTAGAACTAGTAAATTACTCAGAATTATCTAGCAACAGCTTGCTAGGAATACTTGAAAAGATCAATTAAAATGTTAATGTTATAGATCTATTAACATGTAATACGTATTGTTACTCTCAAGAAATGGATTCTTTTGAGCTTTTATGCAGCCCCGTGGCCTGAAGATTGTTTCTCTTTTACAGCTTTCATGTATGTAAGATTTTATTAGCAGGATGCTTCTGCAGTTCCGCTTGTCACTACAAAAAAAAAAAATAGCATCCCTGGCAGGTTTAGGTCACTGCATTTCACATAGGCTCACTACTTAACAATGATTTAAATCATAAGCTAATTGGAACTTAGCCATAAAATTGCTAAACTTTATGATATGGAATCATTGGAACCAAAAGGAAAAAAAAAAGAGCAATAAAGGAAAATTTTGGATTTGGTGCTATTATTCGGGATTAGAGTTGGAATCGAATCAAGTTTTTATTAAGTTATTGGTGTTTGAGCACGATTAAAGCTTGACACTTGGCTCGATTGAGCTCGAGTCTGAAAATTAGGTTCGAATAGTTTATCAAATTGAACTCGAATACCTAAAAATTAAATTCAAAAGACTCTCGAACAGTTTAATAAAATATTACATTTATAAAAAAGAATCAAGACTGGGATGAGAATGATTGAGACTATGACATGGTTGGCTTGGGATGCTTTGCGTGTACTTCCTGCTTTAAATTCTAAGGGTGTCCGTCCGACTAGTTTTGGAAAACTGATTGACAGAACAAAGGTTACACTATTTATTTTCATCGATCAAAAGCGTCTATAAGCTTTGATATGCAAATTCGATAGAGTCATGAATTTTCTAGATACGCTGAAACCACTTTGAACGTATGTATTTAGATGATGGATACTTCATCTGCTGTAACTCCCTTGGGCCTAAAGGATTGTCCTTCAATTTTATAACCAGTATCTTTTCATAAAAAAATAGCGCAAATTGGAATTTAATGAACCAGTACACAATTTTTTTCTTGGGCCTTTGGCCCAAGTTTTTAATTGCGGTTCAAAACATAGCCCAAACCCAAGTTTGTAATCGCGGTTCACCACACAAACACAAACCCAAACCCCCCAGTTCAAAGTTCAGACATAACAAACCGATCGTCAAAACCAAGTAGTAATAATAATAATAATAATAATAATATTTTAATTCAAAGGGTGGTTTTTTAGGTTTCGAGTTTGAATTACATCAAAAATTGTGGTTCGATCATAATTACCCGTTATAAAAAAAAAAAAATAATAATAATATCTTAACCAGCCACCATATCTCATTTCAACGGTAGACCTCTTTACCCTCAAAAGAACCATCAAGAAAAGTGAATGAGAGAGAGAGAGAGAGGAAGAGAAGTGAACCAGCGAAACCCTAAGTAATGGATAGAGAAAATTCTACCAAACGCACCCGAGACGACTGCGATCGTGACTCAACCAAAGACCAGCGGGACCGTGAACGAGACCACAAGCATCACCGGGGCCGAGACCGAGACGAGAAGCACCGTGACTCGGATCACCACCACCACCACCGTTCGGATCACAAATCATCCAAGCGCGAAGATAAAGAAAATTCTCGTGATCGCGAAACCAAGCGCGAGAAATCGTTCGATCACAGTGACGACAGAGAAGGCAGCAGGGATAGGGCTTACGATAGGGAATACACGCGAGAGAAACCTAACGAGCGGAGAAGGGAGAGGGAAGGGAGTAGAGATAGGGCTCATGATAGAGAATCGAAGCGAGAGAGATCATTCGAGCCAAGGAGCGAGAGAGAAGGGAGCAGAGATAGACAATCAAAGCGAGAGCAGAGAGAGGGGAGCAGAGACAGGGCAAAGCATCGCGAAGTGAAGCGCGAGGGTTCTTACGAAGATAGGGGGAGAGAGAACGATAATGAAGCGAGGAACAAGAGGAAAGACAGGGAGGAGATTGAGGGAAGAGAGGGAGAGAAGAGGGCTAGGGTTGCTGAGGAGAGGAGGGAGAGGAGGAGGTTTGGGGATAAGGTGAAGGAAGAGGTGGACGGCGGGGGTCTTGAAGATGTGAAGAGAGAAATAAAAGTAAGCGAGATTAAGGTGAAGGAAGAGTTGAATGACGAGAACGGTGCCGTTAATAGGGGTGGCTCAGTTGGTAATGTGAGTTTTATGGTTTACTTTATGGTATATTAGAAGTAGAAAATCTAGAATTACGTTGATTTGAAAACGTCGCTCTATTATTTACTGGTCTATGCTTGCTTTGATTGCCTTTTTACTGTTAATTATTTGATGTAGATAATGGAGGAATGAGTTAGTTCACTGGAGGAGAGTGAGTTTTTTTCCCCTACTTAACTGTATACGCGGGAAATAGGCAACTGTTTTTTTTTCGTATGATGCTTTGGCATGAATGTTGGATAAGTGGTAGTCATACCTATTTTTCAGCTCAATTTAGTTTTTAAGATGGATTTGAAATGCTTTAAATTGAAAATAGAAGTAAGCAAGCTGTTTTATTATAGACAGTTAGTTACTGGATTATCTTATTTTGCTTGCACTTGTATGCAATAAAGTGATGGCTTGTTTGAGGTGATTAGATTAATTTTTGTGGTTCAACTTAGAAGAGAAGAAGCTGTTTTCTAGGTATTTGCTATGCGGATAGTAATCGTAAACAACATTAAAATATTTAGATAATGCTTAAGCAATTTAAGGTTTTGATGCTTCATGGACATTAGGTGGATCGAATTGTTAAATTCTTGCACAATATGTCTCAAAAATATCATCTAATGAGAATGCTAAACTATGCACTAGGTGTAAAACATCAGGTGCTTTTACAGTAGTTGATTGAGGCCACTTGAGGGAAATCGGAAATGTATTTATAGTAGCACGGACATTATTTGGTTGTGTGGATGCGGTTGTTCACGTTTCTTCTCCGTTGCTTTGCCAATTCTTCAGCATTCCCTGAATACTTGAATTAGAATATATTTTCCTTTGTTCTCTGATGTGCTTGAACTTAAGTATTTGTGATTAGTTTTGCAACTTAAAAATCTGTAATTTTATTTTATTTACATATTCTTAGTAAATGTGTGCCTTAGGCCCTTACCTTCCTCCGGTGCATGTCTTTGGCTGCGACCTGCCACTAGGCTGTAGGAGCACTTTGCGTCTTGCACTTTCAATAATTATGGTCTATGGTGTTTATGTTTTATGGTTTTTCTTTAAATTGGTACTTGTTGAGTTGTCCCCAAAGTGAGTTTTTTCGGGCCTCTTGGCATATCTTGTTCTGGATTTTGATATTAGTTCTATGGTTTTATTATTTGTGCTTATGGCATATCTTACAATAGGCATATCTTACCATAGGCATATTCGGCATGGTTATCTTCTATGGAGAAATTATTGTTCTGATCCTTCTTCATTGCAGTACAAATTAGAAATTTGATGTATATACGAATAAAATCTTTTGGTTTGCTCTCTGGGTGGTATCTTGTGCCACAGCTGAAAGCTTGCTGTCACCTTACGCAATTTAGTCACAATAAAGCCAACCTTCTGATGCTAAACTTTTGTCCCTTTTGTTCATCAATGATCCTGGAATCTTATGTGATCGTTTTGACCAGCTTTGAAGGTACTGTGAAAAGAATTTTTCCCTTCCTAGAATGTTAGCACGTGGAGTGTCTATCTCTGTTGCATGTAGCTTTTAAAAGTTTATTCTCCATATGGATATGGATATTATCATGTGTGTTCCTTTTCTTATCATGAATGGACAATTGGGACATCATTTAACATCCTTTGTAGATTGGCATGGAGCTGGATATTTGTTCTACTCCAAAGTTGAGTTATCGCTTGTTAGGATTTGCTTCTATAGGGTACTTTATTACATATTGGCAGCAATCTTCTCTTGTATAAACTCAATAGCGTAGTTACCAGGATCCATGTACCTCTTGGAACCACGATCTGGGTCCTACGATTCGATTCATAGTACGTTCACCCACCAGATCTCTAAAATTGATGATACAATGCTTTGTTAATAATTAGGTAAACTCGGTATTTTCAGCTAAATAATTGGAAAAAAATTCTAAACAAGAGAAAAAAAGAAGAGAATAGTCATAACTTATTTGAAACTTATGGTTTTTCTAAAATCGTGTTTATTGATTTTACTAGTTATCAAAACTCATTTTATCTTTTCTAATATTATCGTACATACAACCTTTATTTAAATTTACTCGTATGTAATTATATACACTTGCTTATACCTAATAAATTTTCAAAGTCCCTCTCATATGCACTAGGTGGGTAATGTACCATGTTCTTGTACCCGTACAGCAAACCAGGACGTATCGAGATTCTGGTAACTATGCTTAATAGTGGGTTAAACACAATATGATGAATGTAGAAGGATGTATAGTTAAACTGGATGGATCTGTGTTATTTCAGCTTTGCATGACTTAAGCAATTTATTGGTTATTTATTTTCTTCTGTTTAGATGTTTTGTTGTGTTATTGATCTGCTTTCTAATAGTTGTGATGAAAACTTCTGCTGCTTGCAGCCTAGCATGCTGTTTGTCAAGATAACATGCTCGCAGAGTATGATCTTTGTTGGTTGTGAATGCTTGCATATATCAACCTAGAAATGCCAGTATTCTGAATTAGTGGTTGTCACTTATTATGATCCATCCACCTGAATGGAGTTACGAAAAAAAAGAAAAAAGAAAAAAGAAAAAAGAAAAAAGAAAAAAAAAGTTGTGCGCTTATTGAATGGTTCATTTTGGATGCTTTATGTGGTAAGTGTGCTCTCTGCTGAATAAAAAAATGTGCTTTATTTTTCCCGTTTTGAAGCGATTAAGAAGGAGAAGTTCTTTGAATTTTTTTTGTTTCAAAGTTCTGTAGCAGTGATGAGTTCTGCATGGTGTGATTGATGCATGAATGCAAGGTCCAGTTTGACAAGACGAGTAAAATTTAGAGATAAATTTTCTACTATGAAGTGGTTGAGCTGTTTAAAAATGAAGTTCTTTCTTTTATAAGTTTGTTATCTTTGTTGGCAATGATTTCATTGATTGTGGAATTTACGCATGCTCCTTAATTCTTATCTTGATGGTTTGATTCTTTTTATTGTTGTCAAGCTCTTGTAAGGTTCTGCATTGATATGTATCTTATTTATTTATTTTTTTTCTACTTACAGGGTACCGTTCATGACTCAGCCACTTTGGCATCAAGGATTGTGCCTGATAGCTCTTTGGCCCCTGGTCACCCCTTTCGTACCAAGGTATCTTCAATTTCTACCACAAATGAAAATAAGGGAGTTAGTATTACCAGATCTCATGAGGTTCCTGGAAAATCTAGTACAGATGGGACATCTTCAACTGCTGGGAAAAGTAATGGGAATCTGTCACTTGATGCTTTAGCAAAAGCTAAGAAAGCCTTACAAATGCAGAAGGAATTGTCAGAGAAGCTGAAGAAGATTCCCTTGGTAAGTTCTTCATCATGGAGTATCTTTCTCAGATATTTTGTGTTATTGTCTAGTATCTCTCTCTCTCCATGCTATCTTGTTGGTAAAAAATATATGTTTCTTTTGTTGTATCAACCCCTTGTTATGCATTAAGTTTTACTGTTTTTATTTATGTAGTTAAACAAGGGTGCTGGTTCAACTTTAGATAGTAGGCCACACACAGGATTTAAAACACTATCTTCTAGTGCTGGAACAGTGCAGGGATCAGTCCCATCCACAGCTGCTGCTTCTGCTGTTTCTGCAGGAGCAACATCAAGTTCGTCAACTTTACCTGCCGCGATAGCAGCTTCTGTGAAGCTTCCTGCAAATGAACCTGTTGCTGCTGGTCTTACAACTATCCCCAATGTCGAAGCTGTTAAACGTGCTCATGAGCTGGCTGCTAAGATGGGATTTCGCCAGGATCCACAGTTTGCTCCTCTCATAAACTTGTTCCCAGGACAGATGCCAACAGAAGTTGCTGTTCCGCAGAAGCCTACCAAGGCCCCTGTTCTTCGCGTGGATGCCCTTGGTAGGGAAATAGATGAACATGGAAATGTAGTGAATGTGACTAAACCAAGCAACCTAAGCACCTTAAAGGTTTGCTAAATTTTTTTTGACAGTTGTCTATCAGCATTTTGTGCCTTCTGGTGGTAGACAATAAATCTGATCCTCGTGAATTTTCTAGGTCAACATCAACAAACAGAGGAAAGATTCATTCCAAATTCTTAAGCCTGAGCTTGATGTGGATCCGGAGTCAAATCCTCATTTTGATCCAATGATGGGTATCGATAAAAGTAAGCTTTTGAGACCCAAACGGATGACTTTCCAGTTTGTAGAGGAAGGAAAATGGTCAAAAGAGGCTGAAATTATCAAATTGAAGGTATTTCTTGTTCCCTTTCACATTATCTAATTACATCTATCAGCTGTTTACCTGTTTTTATAGTTTTATCTGGTTATCACAGAGTCAATTTGGGGAGGCAGGAGCTAAAGAGCTAAAGGCGAAGCAGGCACAGCTGGCAAAAGCGAAAGCTGATATAAATCCAAATTTTATAGAGGTATCAGAACGAGTCATAACCAAGGGAAAGCCCAAGGATCCTATTCCTGAAATAGAGTGGTGGTAAGTTGATGCTGCTTTTTTTTTCTTTTTTTTTTTTGGGGGGGGGGGAGGAATTAAAAAGAAATAAAATGTTGAATTGTTTCCTCTGAGGCACCTACACGATTTGTCCAAGTAGATAACGCTTAACTGTTACGCTACTTAAACCTGGGCAGTCTGTCGTAGTGATATTTTATATTAGGACCATTAATTTGTCACTGGAAGAGCATTTTTTCTTCCTCCAAGAAACCGTCGTATCTCCATGTTCAATGGGTGCGACATAGTTGTTAAACCGAGATTCAAATCGTGAATTGAAATCTCAATTTTTTGAATCGAGAATCAAATCTATTTGAGAATCACAAGATTTGGTATAAATTATCATTGTAAATGGCACATAATACGTGTAAAACAATTAAAATGGTATGAAAAACGAAATATAATATATTATAAACTAATCTACGAATGTTCATGTGGTAGGCACTCTATGTAATATGTCTATATCATATAAATATGTGCTTCATGATAGTATGATATTCTGTCTGTTGGAATATAAAAATATGTTTGTTGTACAAATATATTGTTCTAAGAAAATTATGTGTGGTTCTCGCTTGTGTTGTTGGCGTGTGTGTGAAGTGGTATAATGTTTGCTGAATGTAAAAAATACATGTCCTGAAATACCAAATTTCTTTCTTAAAAAAAGATTCATACTAACATGTTTCCAAATAAACTATTATTGATAGAAATTTTTGTGGTGGATTGTTTCTTTACAAAAAGTCCCAGAACCCTAAGGATGCATTTAATTGTGGAAAACGTTTTCTATTTTTCTTTGGATTTTATTCAACATAATTTGGAAAACAATTCTTTCATTTCAAACATAATATTGGAAAAAATGAGAAACAAAAAAAGTTGTTTTCCAACTTTTTCAATATTAAATTGAAAAGAGAAGTGTTGTTTTTCTAACTATGTTAAGAATGTGTAAATTGTTAAAAGAAAGTGAAGCAAAATGAAGATGGAAAATGTTAAACATTTCCTGCAACTAAATGCACCCTAAATGTCTAGGAAATCTTAGAAAGAGGAAAACTAATTATTTATGTTTATTTTAACCCTAAACATATCAAGTCTTAAACCGTTTTCTATATATTTTCTTAGAAAAAAAATGAAAAAGGTTTAGGCTTTACTGAACTTGGCGAAATGTACTATTCATACGATTCACCACCTATTTGGTTGATTTGGCATCTATTCTGGATGAACCCTGATTCTGCATACTAATTTGAATTATTTAGGGCCTGAATAGAATCGAATCGTACGATTTGAATGGCAAATCGTATTATATTGCCAAGGCATGCTAAAAACATAAACATCGTATAATTATATTCAAGGCCCTCTACTTGGTGTTGTAATGAGTAAAACCAACAGGCGTACTGTTTTGATGAATAAAAAGAAGTGCTAGTTGCACCCAGCCCTCTGCAATTTTTCTCATTAAAAGTTGCTGCTTCTGTCCTGGTTTTTCTAGTCCTCTTTGAGCTGGAGTGCAATTTAAGAGAAGTGCATTTATTACTTTTCCATGGTTTAACAATATAACTAGTTTTCATATTGATCCTCACCAGTTTGAAAATGGAAAATTTGTTTGTCTTAACTTGTAATCTGATTCATATAATTGGGAATGTAATGATAATATAAATGACTTTTCTGACAGAGGGAGTACAACATAAGCATAGTTTGGGTACCTTTTTATTTTGTTCAAATGTTTTATTTTTGAATTTCAGGGATGTGCCTCTTTTGCCTGCTGGATCTTATGGTGACATAGCTGATGGTTGCATAACTGAAGCTAAACTGAAGATTGAGAAGATTACTATCTATGTTGAACATCCTCGTCCTATTGAGCCACCTGCTGAGCCAGCTCCTCCACCACCTCAGCCCCTTAAACTAACTAAGAAGGAACAGAAAAAACTGCGTACTCAGCGGCGACTGGCCAGGGAAAAAGATAGACAGGAGATGATCAGACAAGGCCTGATTGAACCCCCAAAACCAAAAGTTAAAATGAGCAACTTAATGAAAGTTCTTGGCTCTGAAGCGACCCAAGATCCAACCAGACTTGAAAAGGAAATCCGTACTGCAGCTGCTGAGCGTGAACAAGCTCATATTGACAGGAATACTGCACGGAAGCTCACTCCTGCTGAGCGACGTGAAAAGAAAGAGAGAAAGCTCTTTGATGACCCAAATACACTGGATAGTATTGTTTCAGTTTACAAGATCAACGACCTTTCACATCCAAAGGCCCGTTTTAAAGTTGATATTAATGCTCAAGAGAATCGATTGACAGGTTGTGCAGTGATTTCTGAGGGAATTAGTGTTGTTGTAGTTGAAGGTGGAAGCAAATCCATTAAGAGGTATGGGAAGCTTATGCTTAGGCGTATTAACTGGGCTGATGCTGTGAAAGAGGAAGAGGAAGATGGAGATGAAGATGACGATAAACCTGTCAACAAGTGCATGCTAGTTTGGCAAGGTAGTGTTGCCAAACCGAGCTTTAATAGGTTTTATGTTCATGAGTGCATGACTGAAGCTGCTGCCCGGAAAGTGTTTGCTGATGCTGGTGTTGGCCACTACTGGGATCTTGCTGTCAACTTCTCAGAAGATGAAATTTAGGTGGAGCTGCTGCTTTATTAAAAGTGCTCTGGCCTATGAAAGGTTTTTGTTCAAACTGAGCTTCTTTGCTTCAATATTTTGGTAAGCAATCAAAAAATTGTCATAAAAGCTGTAAAAACTACTTGATGGCATTTGATGCCTTTCATTATTGGATGTATTACTCAATTATAACTTTGAATTTTGAATCCCTTGCATCTGGAGCATTCTGCCTATGGGCTTTGGCAGAAAATTGCATCAGCATCGATTAACCTTTTAAGGCAGTTTTGGACCAATAACAAGGTGTGCCCCTCTTTGAGATTGTCTTGTTCTATTAATTTTTTTTTCTCTTCTCTACCTGCTTTTGGGCTTTTAATTTTAAAATTTTCTTTAGCGTTTGGTTCCAAGTGAACTTCATTAAGGAAATTTCTTCAGTAACTTGTCACCGGGACTATCAGTGATGTGGAGCCTTGGTTTTGATGAAGTTGGTAATGTATTTGTGGATTGTGCATTAAACATGTATGTTACACATCAAATTTTCTGAGTGATATGGTTGACAACCATTGGTGCTTGGTGACCCTTATGGGTAGCCTACTAGATCAGAAATGACAATATGGTCAGGTGGAAGTAAGTTGACCGCTGTTTGGTTATTTGAGCATACGTTTGTTTATCATTTGGGCTTATCAAGCTGTCTCATCTGCGAACTATCTTTGTAATGCTGCAGGGTGAGGTAGGAGGGTCGATTGTAAAATTGGAGGCTATTGATTGCTTCAGAATTAAGGTTCGTTTCAAGGTTTAACATGAAAATTTCGCAAGGCCACTGAGGAAGACCTCTAAAAGGGTTTTGGGTATTGATTCGAGTCATTGTTGATATAATTTGAATGGGTTCCTGTCTAGGGCACATCCTTTGTCATTTGTGCGTGTTTTATTATGGTTTTGGTCAGTTCACCATCTTAACCAACGAGTTATTTGGCTTCATAGGAGAAAAGGAAAAAGAAGAGAAAAGAAAGAAGCATGAGAATAGATTGACACAGATGGTGGCTAAATGATATTTACTCCTGAAAACATTATGCTTACAGGTTTCCCAGTGATTCTGTAGCTGCCTTCTCGAAAGCCTCATCATGAAGGAGGTGAGGTTTAGTCGAATGTAACAAATGGTAATAAGTTATTCGCTCAAGGGATCAATGATAAGAAGGTACATTTCATGAAAGCACTATTACTTTGCCTGGCCCAATAATCAAACCCATGGTGACGAAAATCATGAGATGAAAGATCTCAGTACGTTTACTTGCAACTTTTTCATCTTCTTTCTTTCAATTACTTTTTTTTTTTTTTTATATCGTTTTGGCTTGGCAAATGAACTCATGCCCACTCTACTGAGATCAGTATTTGGTCCAACGGGTCCTTAAGAACTGAGGAATTGGTTTTTTCTATTGCTTTTCTTCTGGGGTATGGGCGTGGGAGTTGAAGTCCATGTTAAGGGCAGCCAAGAGCCCAAGAGAGATTTGTAGATTAGAATCTGAAACTGTATCCATCAAACTTTAGAAGGGTTATTCATGTTATAACTTAACCAAGTGTGAAAGGCTATGACATAGTACCTCCCAATTCACTTCATTGTCATACCCCATTCCGTGATTGTGGAGTTAATTCTCCTATTTATATCGGAGCCAGAAATTATTCAATACTTTCCAATATATTTCCTGTGACCATTTTTCTTTTTGACACGGGGGTATGGAAAGAAGTACAAGCCATGGGTGTTTGTCGCAGCGGTTGCTCTCTCCCTACTTAAATGCATTGACTACACGCTTTGAAATCTACAGTGGTAATCAATTTATGGACTGTACAGTAACATTGCCTTTCTCGGTGCAGAGTAAGTAGTAGAAATGTTAGGCAATGACAGCTAACACTGCGTCCAACTTTTGAAAGATTTGATGATGCAAAGCTGAAATTTTTTGTTGAGAAATTGAAGCATTGCCCATATGCTCGGTGCCCATACACATGTTTGTAACCCCTTTCTCCTGTTTTCTTTGACTTTAGGATATTTTCCAAGGCGTCCTTTGTAGGTGTGAGTTAGTATGCAATTTGGTAAGGGGCGGTGGCTGTTCTGCATTAACAACCATTAGTCCAATTTACTAAAATATAAATATCTATGGACTTTCTTCAGTTTCTTGGTTAACCCTTGTTTCCTTGCTCTTTTTAGGAGGAAAGGATGCAGAGAGCCTTCTAATTTTGCTTATCATTAATTATTATATATGAATATGAATTTCCAAAGTTTTAAAATCTGTACTAACCTGATATTCTGGTGAAAAAAGAGAGGCTATTTTATGTTGGGGCAGGTCTATCTATTAACTTTTTATTGTTGTATTAGTACATTTTATTTATTTTTATAAATAAATATATGCGATGTAACTAAAGTGTCAATATTTTTTAAAGATTAGTGTCAAATATTAACAGTTAGTTTGGAGTGCAAACTTTGCACAAATGAAGCAAAGAGACACGTCTAGGTGATTTTATCTTTTATTTCTTTTGCCTGAAGTATCTCAATAGAAAACTATCACATCTATGATTACTTACGAATAAGAATAAAACTATGCATAAATTTGGCTAGCAATATATGCAAGACTTAAATGTTAAGACAACTCGATCTCTTCAATATTAGTTTACTCAGTTGGGCAACTCTCGTCAACCTCTTATTTAATTGAATGTCAGAAACACATGGGAAATCAATAGTTATTTTTTTTTATTTACCCATTAATATTTTCCTTTTCTTTTTATCGAGAATATTAGCAAATGACGCCAGAATTTGGTAAGGTTAGGGAGAGTGTGAATGCTGGACTTCATAATAAGGGGACAAGGGGTTCAAAATTATGGAAACAAACAAGAATTTCTCTGTAAGTTTTTGGTTTAGGGTTTGTGTTCACATATCAACTTTAACGAATGTGACACTTGACAGCTACAGCTAACTGTGCTAAAACAAAAATTAACTAATGCTTTCTCTGCCAGTAAACCATATGAATTAGCATAAGGTAATACTGGGCACTGCAGCACTAGAGAAGCATAATTTAGTAAAATATTGTGATTCAGGTGGTCTTTGGTTCTGTATAAAGTTTTGATACAAATGCATGCCAAAAGGAGAGGGGATATGATGCTACCTCCTCCTCTAGTAAAGTTATTACATGTAGGAAGTTCAAGTTATTAACTCATATGGTAATTCGTAAGAGAACGAGAATTATGCAACAATTAATTTAGTAAGCAAAACCCAGTTTTGTGTCTATTTATCTTTGTATGTTAGTAAGTTATTGTAACTTACTATTTTTGGAGAGAGGTATGGTTTTTTTTTTAAGTGTGGTAATATTGGATACGAACATGACATGAAATAAGTGTATTATTGTTAATTATAAATGGATTCGTATTGTAATTGTATCGACACAATTATAACACGAAATAATCGTGTCGTGTCACGAGTTGATATGTCAATCCGAAAGTAACATGTTAATGACTTGTTTAATTTCACGTGTCTGATGGGTCGTGTCAACATGATTACGACCCAATTAATCTTTAATTAAAATTTTATCTATATAATAATTAAATTTCACATGTTTAAAACTAAAGTTATAATGGTCTATTGAAATTTATTTTTTTTATAAAAATAAATAAATATATATTTGGATCATGAATGATTAAATAGATGGTTGTATTTTATGTTGGATTACTCAATAATGTTAGTATATTACATTGGGTCATGTTAAACAAATCATGTCAAACGGGTCATGCTGTGTTAAACAGGTTGGGTTGTGTCGTGTTTAGCATAACTCGTTTATTAAACGAATTAAACGTATCGTGTCGTCATATCTAATATAATTTGTTTATTAAACGTGTTATTTGTGTGTCGTGTTGTGCGTGTTATTTTAAAGCCTTCAAAAACTATTATTAATATGCAAAAAAATAATAATAATAATAATTACTAGCAGATGGAAGACGAATAAAACCATACCAAAACAAACTCTTACCATGTTTTATGTTACCCGTTTGATGAATAAATAATATTAAAATTAAGATTTTTGAACACAATTAATAATCATGATTGGTAGGTATCTACCCATGTCGTACTATGTTTAACTTCAATGCACAACAACACGTCAACCCATTTTATCACCCTGTTACGAATAAATGCAAATAACGTACATTACCTTTGTCGTACTCCATTTACTACCGACTTTTGGGGAGGATTTTCTTGGACTCGATCATGTGATTAACTATGAACACGTGCAACTGTCAAACTTGATTGCATTGGGGTAAAAAGGAATTAGACTTTTACTAACATACTGGGAAATTTTGGGGAGCTATAATAATTTCTCCTATCTGAGAAAGAAATATATATTAACAAGTATAAGTAATATTAAATTTTGAATCCAAAATTATAATACAGATTCAAAGGTTGATGTCTTGGGTTATTTTTTATTTTTTATTTACCTTTTTATTATAAAAAAATAAAACATATCATGTAACACCCTTTTTATAGTGTGCATTATATTATTATAAAGAAGTTTATTAATAATTTAAACCCAACCAAATATTTTTGTGCAATATTGTAAAAAAAAATTTATTAATAATATTATTTTTTAATTTTATATTTATATTTTTATTATCAATAAAATTTTATAAAATCATAAATATTTTTGAACAGTACCGCAAAAAGGTCGCACTCATTTAAAGCTTATTTCATGATTAAGATTTGACTCCATGACAAGCGCTAAAACCTTGGAGATTATCATTGAAGATTTTTTATCGGATAAAATTAAGCAAACAGTAAAAGTGACATCTTAAATCATTAACTAACCAAAAAGCTTTGAAAAAAATATACATATTTTTTATAAATTTTTTTCGTATTACTAATAAATTCCTTTTAGAAAAAAAAAAAAGAAAGTACAAACGCGTTGAAGGTGATTTTTCTATCTCCGCCCCTTATATATCTATCTAATCAAATGATCGATGTCTACGTCAACTCGAGTTTACAGCATGCAGTTCTTGATTAACTCGTTAGCTTCGTTAAGGTTGCTCGGACTAAAACAAGGC
This sequence comes from Bretschneidera sinensis, assembly GCA_023935145.1. Taxonomy (NCBI): domain Eukaryota; kingdom Viridiplantae; phylum Streptophyta; class Magnoliopsida; order Brassicales; family Akaniaceae; genus Bretschneidera; species Bretschneidera sinensis. Next base: position 60,190,437 of record CM043698.1, on the reverse strand, counting down.
TGCAAGCAACAGTAGATCAACACCCGACCTAATAAGAAATTCTTGGTTTACTATATAGATGTTAATCTGGATTATTTTTTAAAATTTTATTAATAATAATTGATATGTATTTAATTAATATTATTAATAAAATTTTTAAAAATTATTAATTAAATTTTCAATAAAAATTATTTTTTTGATTTATATATAATACAATCAAGATTTTTTTCGATTTAATTTAATTTTAATAATAATAATTAATTAAATCGAATTTAAAACATTAATTTTAAATCCGTTTAAATTTTTATTAACAATTTTAAAAAATTTTATTGATGATATTATCAATAAATTTTTTTTAATATAAATCGTTATTGATAATTTTAAAATTTTTTATTGATAATATTATCATTAAAGTTTTTCACTTGCATTTTAATCCTCGAATCGTAATCTAAAAACCCAGTGAACCCGTGTCACCCAACTCATCAATCACCTTGACCCACGTGCCCTCCATGCTCTCTTCCTCCCTAAGAAAGGAAAGACGTATAGACAACAACAGATTAGATGATTTAGGTCACCTTTCTATTACCAAGTTCAATCCTTCAAAGAACACCGAAAAAAAGAGACAGTAAATAAGAAGAAATAATCAACAAAGTACAGCCACACATAAAACTTTTTTTTTCACATTTATATTCAAATTTCTATATATAGAAATCACAACCCAATAAGCATGCTAAACCCAGAGCTTCTCCTCTCTTCCCTCTCTTCTCAATTAAACACCATACTCTCCTTCACTTCACTCCTCTTAAAAAAATGCTGTTCAACGCCGTCAACGTACTCTCTAGCTGTGCCCTTTAAACCAGCGTAACGCATTCAATCTCACCCCTCTCACGCCGTCAACGTTACCATCCAAATTCAAAACACTTCCCCTCTTTAAATCTCTGCTTCTATTCTATTACTATCGCTGATATTGAATCTCTGTACTTCAAAAATATGTCTCGCATAGTAGCAGCTAACGACATATCGCCGGCGAGAGAGTCCCCGCCGTTCTTCAGTATGGAGCTCAACGAACTCCCCGGAAGCGGCGCGTCTCCTACACTGGGCCAGCTTTTAAAACGAGTCGGCGACGCACGAAAGGAGGCCATTGGAGATGAGACGCCGGTCCATGACCACCACCACCATGTCCTCGATCTCAGCGACGGTAGTATGGAGCCACGGTCCCTGCCGTTCGTGCTTTCCTTCAACAACCTCACCTACAGCGTGAAAGTCCGCCGGAGGATGGGGCTTCCTTCGTTGCTACGGCGGCGCCCCCCCGTCTCGATGGCGGAGGACGCGGTGTCTCCGGGGGAGAGCTCTTTCTCCTCGACGAAGACTCTCCTTAACAACGTGTCCGGAGAGGCGCGAGACGGCGAGATCCTGGCCGTGCTGGGGGCTAGCGGGTCTGGTAAGTCCACATTGATCGACGCGTTGGCCAATCGGATCGCCAAGGGAAGCTTGAAAGGCTCCGTAACACTCAACGGTGAGGCTCTCGAATCTCGGATGCTTAAAGTGATATCCGCTTACGTCATGCAAGACGATCTCCTCTTCCCTATGCTCACCGTGGAAGAGACCTTGATGTTCTCCGCTGAGTTCCGTCTCCCTCGAACACTGTCTAAATCGAAGAAGAAAGCGCGAGTACAAGCTCTGATCGACCAGTTAGGTCTCCGGAACGCTGCAAAAACAGTCATCGGAGACGAAGGCCACCGCGGTGTCTCAGGCGGCGAGCGCCGAAGAGTTTCGATTGGTATCGACATAATCCACGATCCAATCATCTTGTTCTTGGACGAACCGACCTCCGGGCTCGATTCCACCAGCGCCTTCATGGTTGTGAAGGTCCTCCAGGGAATCGCACAGAGCGGGAGCATAGTGATAATGTCCGTACACCAGCCGAGTTACCGGATATTGGGATTACTCGACAGGCTCATTTTTCTATCTCGCGGACAGACGGTTTACAGCGGTTCGCTAACGAATTTGCTTCCGTTTTTCGCGGAGTTCGGGCACCCGATCCCGGATAACGAGAACCGGACGGAGTTCGCTTTGGACTTAATCCGCGAACTAGAGGGGTCTTCAGATGGGACCAAAAGCTTGGTGGAATTCAACAAATCGTGGCAACTAACAAAAGCCCATAACAGAAACTCCGAGCCTGTCGTAGTCCCGCCAGGTTCGTTATCGCTCAAAGAAGCTATCAGCGCAAGCATTTCGAGAGGGAAATTGGTCTCTGGAACCGCAACAAACGTCGGTACAACAAGCTCTACTTCCATGGTGCCGACGTTCGCGAATCCGTTTTGGATCGAAATCGCCGTACTCACCAAACGATCCGTAATGAATTCGCGGCGAATTCCCGAACTTTTCGGAATTAGATTGGGTGCGGTGTTGGTCACCGGATTCATCTTAGCTACGGTGTTTTGGCAGCTCGATAATTCCCCAAAAGGAGTGCAAGAGAGGTTAGGGTTCTTCGCTTTCGCCATGTCGACGACGTTCTACACTTGCGCTAACGCGCTCCCGGATTTCCTTCAAGAGAGGTATATTTTCATGAGAGAAACCGCTTACAATGCTTACAGGAGATCCTCTTATGTTTTATCACATTCCTTGGTGGCTTTGCCGGCTTTGGTATTCCTCTCCCTTGCCTTCGCTGCGACGACGTTTTGGGCTGTTGGACTCGACGGTGGCGTCACTGGTTTCTTGTTTTATTTGTTAATAATTTTAGCATCGTTTTGGGCCGGGAGTTCTTTCGTTACTTTCTTATCAGGAGTTGTTCCTCAAGTGATGCTTGGTTACACAATAGTGGTTGCCATCTTGGCCTATTTCTTGCTCTTTAGTGGGTTCTTCATCAACAGAGATCGGATCCCGCCTTATTGGATTTGGTTTCACTACATGTCGTTAGTTAAGTACCCTTATGAGGCGGTTTTGCAGAACGAATTCAGTGACCCGATTAAGTGCTTCGTGAGGGGAGTTCAGATCTTCGATAACACGCCACTCGGTGCGGTTCCGGATTCTGTGAAATTGAGATTGTTGAAAGCGTTGAGTGATTCTTTGGGGATGAACATCACCAGCTCCACGTGCTTGACGACGGGATCGGATATATTGCAGAAGGAAGGCATTACTGATTTAAGTAAGTGGAACTGTTTGTGGATTACTGTGGCTTGGGGGTTCTTGTTTAGGATTCTGTTTTACTTGACTTTGTTGCTGGGGAGCAAGAACAAGAGGAGGTAATTAATGTAAAATTCGTGCTGGTAGGGGGTTGGGTTGCTGTAAGAGGTTTGTTTGGCGGGAGGGTTATTATTTGTGTTTTGTAATTTTTTAGTAATATCATTTTCATTTTATTTTGGAAGGTGACTCGCATAGAATAATGATTTGTTTTAATTATTAAAATAAAATATTTCGGTTTTTTTTTGTTTTGTTTTGATACACCGATTTGAACTTGATAATATTTTTAAGTAGATTTTTGTCAAATTACGTGGTTTTTGAAAAATATATATACAATTATAAATACAAATCATAAAAAAATTATCATTATTTAAATATAAAATGATAAAAATAATGTATTAATCAAAACTAAATTATAATTACAATCTAAAAGTTTAAATATCAATACAAAAAAATATTGTATTCATGCTTATTTTAAAAATTATTAATCCAAAACAAAGGTTCTAGCCAAGGAGTCATTATCATCTAACTCGAAGGAATAGATTGCATTCTTAACTAGATCTTTCAAAACTTCTTCCTCATCAGGATTAAAGGAAGGACGACCGAATTTTTTTAGAAATATAAAGTCCCACTCCTTCATCACATTAAACCCGGAATCGCTCTGGACTTGAAAGAATTTGTTTTTCCAATTTTTACTGAGCTCATATTCTTCTTCACTATCTTCCTTTTAGCCCTACGACAGAAGAAAACCCATTAGTCCTCCACATGACGGTTCGTGGTAAAGATCTTCTTCAAAAATTCTGAGGACCTGTTTACCTCTATACATTCCTAACCAGCAAATCATGAAAACAGAACTATTTTCTTTTTGTTTTCTATAAGCATATTACTGACTTAGGTATCAAAGAGTCTCACATTTCATTCGGTCTTCTGAAGTCTCTTCATTTGATGACTCTTTTAGGATCTTTTCTGTTACTGTGTGCGTAGATACTTCGCAACACTCGCAATAGTAACAATCAGATTTTCGACATCAACAAGTGTTTATTTGGAGTGCTTGTTTTAAGTGTCATATTTTTAGATCAACTCCTTTATTTAAAAAAAATTAAAATAAATCATTCATTATATATTAGTTTTGATTATAAAGTGTTCTCCACTATATTTTGAAATTCAAAGAGTCCAAATATATATGTAAAAACAGTGTACAACAGACTTTACTTCATAATTTTTATTGTAAATGAATTGATTCCTCGTATTTTTACTGTATACTAGCTAATTAACTACTGGTTTGTTTGTTAATTATGTGCTAAAATTAAGGTCTTGCATGAATTTGCATGGCTTTAGGCGCTTCAGCATGTAAGTTGGTAAGAAAATTAACATATGGAGTACTATACAAAACAGTAGTGTAAGAAAGCTTAGAACGTGTTGCAGATTTGTTTTAGTTTTTTTAAAAAAGAAAATGCTTCTTAGATGCAAATTTAAAAAAAAAAAAAAAAAAAAAACTAGAGCATTTTTTTTAAATAACTGAGAATAAAGTTTCCAGCAGGTTGACATGACATATAAAAGACTAACAACTTAGCAAAGTACGAGTTGGCAGGTCACCTAAATCCCAGCGTGACTTTAGGTAACAAATTTCTGTTACTCCTCAAGGAAATAAGGCATAAATGAAGGCAAAATCAACTGTAAAATTAGTAGTCATTTGTTGGATTTATTTAATGATTATTATTTTTATTTTAAATAAATAAATTATATTAATATTATAAATTTTTATATAAATAATATGATCAAATCAATCAGCACCATACTATATATATATATTGATTTAATAAAAAAATATTTAATTATAAAAAATATTTTGCGATTGTTTAAAAAAATGCTTTGAAGATTTTTGTGACAAAAAATACTTTGTTGTTGACTCAATTTTTAAAAAATACAATGAAAATTTTTTGTGATAAAAAATACAATGTGATATATTTGTGTTAGCTAAAAATACTTTATAGTGATTAAAAAAAACATATCACGTAATATTTTCTATTAACAAAAACATACTACATGATATTTTTTATAAAAAAAATATTAAAATATTATTTAAAAATAAAATAAATTATAAAATATTTTTTATAAAAAATTTAAAATATTTTTTAAAAATACAAACGACCACATGACATTTATTATAATTTGAAAGAAAAAAAAAACGTAAGACGGACCAGCAAGTACTGAATACTTAGAATGACAGTTTTGCAAGAAAATCGTAACCCATAAATGCATTAGGTTTATGCAAGACCTAGCTACCACAAGGAATCGGTGGCCATACGGTGAAGACAGTCCCATTAATATAGTCCTATTTCTAGGTGGTAAAGTAAAATGAAGTAGATCTACAATGCTGGCACAAGGACCTGATATTTAATTCAGTGGTTAATTACTTTGTCAAAGAAGAAGAAAGTTTATATATATATATATTATAAAAATTTATTTTAACGTATTTTTTATATTATTTAATAATAAAATAAATCATTGTGTTATGTATTTTTTATGAATTCAAACTAAATAAAAACTTCCAACTTAAAAAATGCAAATAAATAGGGGTTTAAATATATGTCCAAATCTATCAACTTTGACATGAACATCAAATTATTTTCTTCTTTTAAAGAAAAGAAAAATTAAATAGTGGACGAATTTGGAGATTTTGCCAATTATGTTTCAGTTTCAAATTTAATTTCCTCCAATTCTTGCTAATCATCCATTTCAATCAAGAAAAATCATTTTTCCTGGACAAAATATCCTGCATTCTTAATTCATGACACCTAGATGATGATGTCATCACCAATGGCGACTCGGTCACTTTAAATGGCATAATTTATGGTTTTTCAATTATCTGAGATAAGTTTTTATAGTGAAAGGTAATGATCGAAAGTTTATCTAAGCTACAAATTTGATGACTCACAGACAGGGGGATGATCCGCAAATCTACTTAGTAAAGACGTTGTACATTGACTACAGATCTCTCTCTCTTCTTGTCAGCCTAAATAAAAAGAAAAGTGAACAAGAACGAAAGAGGGCGATTCACTTCGGTATCTTTTTAAAACTCTTTCTCTTACGTCACATTCACTACAAGATAAATGGCATACGCCGGTACTTTTTTTAGCATATTTCGGTGCTTTAAAGTACCATAATATGCGATACCGGCACTTATGGAAAGCACTGAAATATGTATTTTTTTTGTGCTTGTAAGTGCTGTTATATACTGGCGCTTAGAAGCGCCGAAATATAGCGCCGCTTAGAAGCGCCAAAATATAGCGACGTTTAGAAGCGCCAGTATATAACGGACAAAATTATGCATATTGCGGCACTTTTAGGCGCCGCAATATAGTGGCGCTTTTGCCAAATATTGATTATTTTTGTGACACTTTAAAGCGCCAAAATACACTTGGCTTGCGTTTTTACACTATTTTGGTTTTAATATATATCAACAAATATATATAGACCCATTCTTCAATATATGTACCATCAAATCCATAAAAATTCAAATATCAACACAAAAGTCAGTTCATTAATTTACACAAAAAGCATTCATAGTTAATTAACATATAAATTCATGCGTACACAACTAAGTATTTGAATGAAGTCTGAAGAATTATTTTACCATTACACTTGAAATAAAAAATGAGATCCTCCATTAACCAACCGCTGTAGTAAAGACTTTAGCTCATCCATTTGGGACTGTATACTGTTCATTTGATCATCGTGCTTCGTTGTTATTTCTTGAATCTGATGCTCATGCTTTTGATTGAGTTCTTCTATTTGTGCTTTTAAATCATGTATCTCATCATCATAAACCCCATTGTATCCCATATCATTCCTAATTTGAGCTGAAAATCCATACACAGCTGAGGGTGTAACTCCAAACCCTTGACCTCGTACACGTCCAGAACTCTCTTTACCCATAAGCTCGGTGAAGACTTCATTTTGTATTTGTAAATTATTGCTAGCATCAGAAGATCTTGAAGCAGCAACAAGTTCGGCCACATGAGCTTCTGCTGTCACCTACAATTAGGAAACAACAAAGATTAAACTCTCCCAAAGATTGAGTAGTTATTTGTAGTGAAAGTTACATAAAAGAAAAGTTGCTTATCAGATTTTATAGAAAAAGGGGCATATAGACTGAGGTTTCAACCCAAGAGGGGGGTGAATTGGGTTTTAAAAACTTTTTGCAAATTAAAACACAAGTTTATAAAACAGAAACCACAACAAGCATATAAACAAGTAATATATGTTGTAAATAAAGAGTTTAAGGAATAGAGGATGCAAACTCAGTTTATAGTGGTTCGGCAACATTGGAATCGTTTCGACCCTATGTCCACTCTCTTCAAGGAACCTCCTTGAAATACTCCACTAAGAAACTTAGTCGTGCAACTTCATGGGTGTTGCACAAACTTTACAATCCCTTCCTCTTGGAAGCAAACCCCTTCCTCTCGGAAGCAAAAACCCCTTCCTTTCGGAAGCAACTCCCTTCCTTTCGGAAGCAAATCCCTTCCTTTCGGAAGCAAATCCCTTTACAATAAATACTGTAAAGAAAACAGTAGAGAGACAACAATGGAAGCTTATACAACTGAATAATATCTCTCTTTCTAGGTAAAGCTTGAAGAATGGCTCAACAATCAATTTTTGAAAGCTTTTTGAGTATCAATGAGTAAAAACTTATTTTAATGTATATAGCTCTCTTTCTAAAATCTTAATAGAGTGGGTTTATATAGCCTTGAGGTGATATGCCCGTTTGTAACTGATTTTGTCCATTTAGGTACAATTTTTGCTGAAATCTCGCGTCCCAACGTTCATATTTTTTGAACTACCAGTTGACTGGGTCTTAATACTAGTCGACTGGATCCTCTTTAAAAATCACATTTTTAAGGCTGTTGAAGGTACCAGTCGACTGGGTATGACTTATCAGTCGACTAGAAACCTTCTGCCCAGATTACCAGTCGTCTGGGTAGTTCTTACCAGTCGACTGGGAAGTCTCTGACCAAAACACCAGTCGACTGGTATGAAGCATCCAGTCAACTAGGAACATACTGACCTTTATACCAGAAGACTGGTATAAGTACCCAGTCGACTGGGTTGCTTTAACAACCTAGTATTCATGTGTTGGATAGATTTTAACTTTAAAAACATTTGTTTAAAAGTTTATGTTAAAATGTTTTTCCAAAAAGAGCCATTGGACAAGCTAATTACTTGAACAAGTGAGACTACAACTTGTTTTAATACCATAGACCTATTCTAGTTCTTTTGTCTTCACTTTGATGTTTGATTCGGGTTGAGTTCTTGAACTTTGATCCTTAGTTGAATGCTTTTATTGCTTAATACACTTAGATAGCATCGTTAGTATAAAAGAAGTTGTGTTTTTTCATCATTAAAACAAAGGTGAGGGTCAACAGGGCAGAATTTCCCCTATGTTTCCATAAAATCTCCTGCAAATGAAAAACAAAAATACAATCCAAACAAAGTAACCAATTCACAACTTAACAAGGAAACAACAAAAAAGAAACAGATTTACCGAGTTATCTATATGAGTTATCTATATGCCCCTAGAAAGCAAGAATGTTTTATGGATACTTAAAAGTCTTCAAAATACAGAAGTACATCTTCTATAGTGTTTATTCAGACTTTGCTAAGGATACTTAAATCTTCAAAATGTAAAAGTACATCTTCTACAGTGTTAATTCAGGCTTTGCTGGCTAATCAACCAAGGGGGCCTGAAGCAGACAACGTGTGCCAATGGAAAACAATCACCATAATAATTTTACAAGGACAATGAGCAAAAGAGTAGTGGGTAGACGTAATGGAGAGTGCAGGGAGGGTCAATAAGAAAGATGTGCAGCTAGGAAAGCAAACTTGCCTTATCTTTCCCATCTTGTGGTCAGAATAAGTAGCTTAACCACTTAACAACCAATTTTCAAAAGTGCCATCTTGAAGGTCAATCACGGATAGATACTAAAAAAAATTCAATCATGGACAAACATGAAGTAAACGAGTTTCAAATGCTACTATCTATTACATAACATCATTCATGATACAAGAACAATAGTTGTTCCCATTACACATGTAAGTCTGATAAAGACTCCTAAAAGTGACATTTTAATAAGTTATGTTGGCTGCAAGCTGAACCTAGTCATGATAGTAAAGTAGACGTTTCATAACAAATTAGAATACGATGAAGTAAATGAGCAACAATAAACTTTGGTTGCGTACTAGACAGATCATAAATTAATCGAAAGAAGCAGTGCAAGAGGCTGATAAGGATAAAACACTACCTTCCCTATTGGAAGAGGGTGTGCTCCCCTCACTACTATCTTTCCTTTCAAGTGGGGATGGGGCTGTTAAAAAGTTTTTCTAGTTTTGTTAAACTAGAAATGAGAGTGACTTAAGGAACTAGTTTTGTTGAACTTACCACAAATTATCTTGATGCTTCATCAATAAAAGTTTCATCCTTGCGTTTACGAGTTTCAGTAAAAAACTCAACGTGCCCGGGCTCATTTTCATGTTTCATCTCCTACCATTTATAAAAAGAGTTCAAACAATGTCTCAGTCAATGTTATTTAAATGAAAGATTGGATGAATAAAGCAAATCAACTCACATATTCATCCCTTTTTCTAGCAAAACTCTTTGATCCGGTCGTGTGAGGACATTGTTGTCTTTCACGTGCTGTTGTCCCTATCGTAGAATACTTCTACACCAACGATAAACCATGTGACTAATAAATCATTAAAATAAAATAGAAACAATAAGAATTCAAATGAACATAATTATGAAAAAATAACCTCATTCTGCTCAGAAAACCAGTAGTTCACAAGTTGTTTCCACTGGTCTTGATCTACCCCTTTAGGAACATTATTACTCAAAACTTGTTGTTTTGTCTTATTCCTCACGTGGTCCCTTTTAAGCACATACCTATAGTCCTTCCATTTTTTCCTGATCATCCTTAATAATATTTTGTCGATCGCCTCAATCATAGGTAATGAAACTTCCTCTACCATAAAGAAAATCAATCCATATCAAATAAGCATTTTTTGTATTAGGGAGTATATACATGTACAACACAACAAAAAAAAATGGAAGAAAAACCCAAATTAAGTTGTTGTTACTTACCCAAATCAATAAAACAAGGTCCTTTTTGTAGTTAGAAGGCACCTTCTTCTAATCCGTGTAACCAAGCAGACAAAGGTTTCATCTCTTTGCAACTTTGCCCAACCAACTACTTAATATTTGCCCACTTTTTTTCACAGGTTGATTATGTGTATTGAAGTGGACAACAATTTTCTCCCCACGTTCTAGAGACCACACTTGTGAAGTTTGCAAGACACATGTTTGTTTCCTCACCCTCCCTTCATAAACTATACATTGAAAACATAAATTTTATAATTAATATAACAATGTGATATCAAACTAGTTATAAAGAGAATGTCTTATAATACAAAAATTACCAATGATCTCGTATTGTTCATTATCATTGTTTTGACTTTTCGTTGTTATTGGCTCGATCTCAGAATCACTTTGAGATTCACGATCATCTTCAATGTGATACTCATGCTCATGTTCAATATCTTGTTGATATTGTGAAGATCCAGCTGGAGACTGGTTTGACATAGTAGCTCTGTCTGAGGGAGGAATATATTTTGACCTAAACATGTTTCAATCTGTATACAAAAAAACATAAACATGCTTATACCTCACGGGTCCATCAAACACTATGCAGGTGATGGTGCTGCACTAGCCCCTATGCAGGTGTTGGTGCTGTATCAGTCCCTTGTGTTTCACTTTTGTCCAGAATAGTTGGGTGGCACACAATGCAAGAACCTAAATTAGAGATGACCTTAGTTAGATTGCTTTGAATGAATCAATGCTATGGTACTCTCACTGTAAAGCTAACCTACCTCTCGGAAGAATATTATTGGCAGCTGACTAAGAGATTGAGGATTTCCAATGTTGCAGTACAGTATCTGTACAAGATAATAAGAGAATTAATACTATATTGAAACAAATAGAACTTCAAGAAGTGATATAAACTTAGGCCTCCTTGAAAGCAAATGAAATAGCATTTGTTTTTACTAGCTTGTAACTCCTGTTGCAATCGCTATGACAGTAAACATTAAGGTACACTCGTTAGAAAAATAGCATTGTCCAGTATATTCAGCTCTTACCAAGAAAAAATGTTCTACTAAGTAATTGGTTCAAAAATAATATTATGGTCAGACATTGTCTCAAACCTAGCCCTTTGGTTCTCTGCATTTCTTATCTGGTTATTGTCTATCTTGCTCTACTTTCTATGTCTATCAATCAATCAGTTTGAGAATGCAACTAAGTATCAGGAATTTAGTTTTCTCATGCAGCCACATCCACAAAGTTTGTATTCTCTATACCATAATTACAACACACATTGGATCCTGAAGTTAGAATCCTTCATGAATCGAGAAGTAAAAGCCATTCTCACTACTTTGACAAATCAAGTAAATGAGACAACTTTGAAACTGTAGATAATTCTATGACAGCCTATAGTCCTTGTGCGAACTTATAATCAGGGCATTATCATAGATTCATTTTATTTAATTTAAATTGGATCCTTAAGGTAGAAATGTAGGATCAAATGAACTGTTTACAATTTGATGCCACTCATGATTGACCAATTATGGATCCCACACAATCCCCATATAACATTCCTAACTAAGAGCTTCCTAACCAGCTTCCTATTATTGTAATAATTAACTAAATGTTTTCTCCTTTAATATTTTTCATGAATGGATTAGCAATCTCAACTTTTTAGTTATATATATATATATAATATTGTACCTAGACACCAAAATGACATCAATCTATTGCATAAATAACTTAACATCCCACAACAACCAGAATCAAAACACTGAAAGGTAGTAATAAACACTGCTGCTTCAATTAGGAATAAGGAAAAAACTAATCAAAACCTCAAGAGAGACTGAAAAACATTACAGCTGATAAGCTAAACACACCTATTAAGGGAAACTATGCCTTGGCTTTTCCAGCCAAGAGAGATTGAATCCGCTGTTGTAACTTCAATATCTATAGGATGACAGGACAATTGGAAGCAATTAATGTCTGTTTTATATAAAATCTACAATTGCCAAGAATATAGGGTATTACTGTGTTTGTAACCTTGGCCAATAACAAGCTAGTCAAATTTTGTACAAGATATGAGAAGGCACACAAACCATACACAGTTGAAATTTATTCTAGCAATATTAGAAGAGTACAATTATGATTAACTTAGCATAATTAATGTACCCCTGGTCAACATTGAAAACATATGAGATGAACTAGACCACAAAGTAAACTATTTTGAGCAAAAAGATAAAACATAGAACTTCAAGAAGTGATATAAACTCAGGGCTCCTTGAAAGCAATAAAATAGCATTAGTTTTTACTAGCCTGTAACTCCTGTTGCAATCGCTGTGACAGTAAACATTAAGGTACACTCGTTAGAAAAAATAGAAAACTTTCAACCAACATGCATACTACTAGAGTACTATGGAAAAAGCATTATTAGGACCAACCAAATGCTGTTTTAACTTTTACCAATTCACGGTTGATGATAAGAGAGGCAGAGGGAGACTGATAAGTACATGTCCAGAAATGCAATCACAATTTAGAATACAAACTTCAAGGACTGGCTGATGCAGGAAGCACTTCAGAGTACCTGTGAACAAATAAACAAATAAGTTATTAAACTAGGTTTTAAAGAACAAGAAATAAGCAATCATACAACTAAAGCAGAAATTCATGACATTCTGTAATAATATTCCACAAATTGTTGTCAAAAAATTTCACGACCCTTGAACTGTGTGATACAAAGCAACAGTAATACTAAAGAATACAATAAAACATTACAAATCTCCTTGACACACATGTGCATCACATAAATACACATCCAAATACAAGTACATGGAAATGCACATATATAATTGGTATCTTCATCAATATTCATCCTAGCTCAAGTTGAGATACAATCTAATTGATTGTCTACCACTACATTAGAAGACATGCACTAATTGTAAGTGTCATCATCCTCTTCCTGCGTTTTTCCCCCATTTCATATAGGTCCCTTGGCTTTTTGATCATAACATGATACCATTCCTTTCTTGTTGGGTCTTGTATATAAAACACTTGTTTCGCTTAAGATGAAATAACAAATGGGTCATCCTTCAATAACTGACCAGTGTGTATGAACCTAGAAAATTTCACGAGAATGCACCCACTTGTATCTTTCTTTAAACCCCTGAGCGAATTAATATCCACCCAATCACAACGGAACAACACAATCTTAAACATCCCATAGTAATCCAATTTGATGATATTTTTGAGCACACCATAATACATTTGATCATCCGCTTCAACCATAACTCCCGAATTTTGAGATCGTCTAAACTTCTCACGTTCCTTTATGTGGAATTTAAAGCCATTGATGTTGAATCCATTAAATTTCCTAACAACATTATTCGGACCTCGAGCAAAGGCAATTATTTCATCTGAATAATTGTTATCCACCATCCATAGCACCTAAACATTTTCAAACAATTAATATGAGACAACATCAGTCAATGTTTTATTGAAGACACTTATAACATTCAAAGACAATTGATATTATACCTAACTTGTCTCATAAGCCACGAAGGAAATTTCTCAACCAACCACTTCTATTCGAGACTTTGTATTGGTCGATTGAAATGGTTGGTTAGTCTTTGAGCAGCCAAAAATACGCTGCAATGATTGATGTTTTTTTCAAACTGTTAGCCCTCATAGGATAACAAAACAGAATAACTACTCAATTTAAATAGATGATGACTAAGTTCCTTTATTGATAGTAACCTACGAAGGTGAGAAAGTTTATCATTATAGAGAAACACATAACGATGTGTTTGAGTCAATGACATGTCATCGAGCTTAACACTTACAATCTTTCCCATAATTCTTCCACTCGAGGAAAACACATATTCATCCGGATAATTCACAATATCACTGTTCCTTTGGGGCCGGTTGAATTTTGTCTCTACACCTTTGAAGTATTGTGAGCAATATGTTAAACACTCTTCCCCATTGTACCCTTCAACAATTGACCCCTCGGGTTGACTTCTATTACGTACATAAGATTTCAAGCGTACTAAATACCTGGGAAAGCTATAAAATTAAAAGATAAATTTACTAGCCATTAATATACAAATTAAGTATTAACAAATGAGATTTGAACATCTAACCTCTCAACAGGATACATCCACTTGTAGTGTATGGGACCACCAAGTCTAGCCTCGAAGACTAAGTGAATGATAAGATGAACCATAATGGTAAAGAAACCAGGGAGGAATATTTTCTCCAAATGGCAAAGTGTCAAAGCAACACACGACTCCAAAATGTCAAGCTCCTGGGGATCAAGGGCTTTAGAGCATAATGCTTTGAAAAATGATGATAACTCAAAAACAACTGCTACAACATGTCTAGGCAAAGATGCTCTTAAGGCAATAGGAAGGATTTCTTGCATCAATATATGACCGTCATGACTCTTTAAGTTTGACAGCTTACGATCCTTTAGGTTCACACATCTTGAGATGTTTGATGCATACCCATCAGGAACTTTAAGATATGCCAAAATTGTCAAGAAATTATACTTTTCATTCGTAGACATAGTGTAGCATGCTGGAGGCGAGTGATCTTTTCCATTAAGAAGAACAACTAAATGGAGGTATTTTCTAATACCAATTTCCTCGAGATCACGACATGCCTTTTTATTATCTTTAGTCTTACCATCTATATTCAATATTGTTCCAATCAAATTATCACATACATTATTCTCTATATGCATCACATCTAGATTATGACACAAGAGATTGTCTTTCCAATAAGGTAACTAAAAAAACTGCTTCTTTTTTTCCATAAAGTATCTACAACTCCCTCATCCATGGGAAGATCTTCCTTATCAACATTTTCTAGGAAATTGTCCATACTCTCAAAAAGGTTATCAACTTCATCCACTAGTACTTGCCCCGTAGAGGTACCAACATCCTCTCTTGCCCTCTTCTTAGAAGGCTTCAAGGATTTACCATATATGTAGTTTCCACCTTCTAGTAGTCTTAACACATCGTGTCCAGACAGTGGAACAAGAGCAGATCCCAACTCTATGGTTCTATCAAATTGATCATTTTGAAAACGAAACTCATGGTTTTCTTCTAACCATCGACGATGACCCATATAGCAAAACTTTCCCTCGTGCTTTAACCATATAGAATGCGTAAAGTCCCCACAACATGGACAAGCAACACGCCCCTTGGTGCTCCAACCAGATAAGTTTGCATATGCTGAAAAATCATTATAATCCAAAGAAAAGAAACGCGTAACTTAAAGCTTTGATTGGTGAACGCATCAAACGCAACAACATCATCCCATAATTGTTTCAAATCTTCCATTAGAGGCTGTAAAAAGATATTAATATCATTACTGGGGCATTTCTCACCAGGAATCACCATTGAAAAGATGAACGATGTTTGCTTCATGCAAAGCCACGGTAGCAAGTTGTATGGGACCAAAAGAACATGCCATGTGCTATAAGTAGAACTTATTGTTGAAAGGGATTGAACCTATCACTAGCTAGGCCAAGCCTAACACAATGAGAATCAGCTGCAAAATCGGGATACAAAGTATCAAATTCATTCCAAGCTAATCTATCAGTCGGGTGTCTTAAAATCTCATCCTTTGTCTGATCTTTATTATGCCATCTCATCAACGAAGCCATTTTAGATGACATATATATCCTCTTCAATCTCGGTATTAAAGGAAAATGATGCATTACTTTAGCTGGCTTTTTCTTTTTTGATTGAGCATCCCTCTCATTCAAGGGATCCTCATTATCATCATTGTTTTTAACCCATCGTGGCACACCACACACATGACAAAATTCATCATTCACATGCTCACCCTAATGCAATGTGCAGTCATTAGGACAAACATGAATCTTCTTATAGCCAAGACCCAATCCTTTGATAATCTTCATGGCTTCATAACAATTTGATGGCATTGGAGCACACATTGGAAATATCATGTTGATAAACTCAAGTAACATAGTAAAAGATTTACCAGACCACCCATTTAAACATTTGATGTGTAGTAGGTATAACATAAAACTTAACTTTGTGAAATTCTGACAACCCGAATAAAGTTCATTATTATAATCTTTCATCAAATTACGATACTGGGTTGTCTCATCAATAGCAGAACGAACTGGATGTTCAATGTGTAAAGGATCACCACAATTATTGAACTTAAACACACCATGGGTCTGTTGCTCTTCACCATGCTCATTTGAAGATCCCACTGCGATTCCTACACTTAATGGTTCATTGTTTTGATTTTCACAAGTAACCTTGAAGGCACCTCGTAGCAAACCCAACAGTTCATCTCGTCCCATGAAGCCAAATAGAACATTAGTGGGTTCTAAACTAGTGTGAGTATGGTCTAAACAGAGACTTCTCCCCATGAAAAACCCACTCAGTGTAACCTGGACTAAAATCATTATACAATAGATTCTTCTGAACAACTTCTGGTTTGAATGAAGAACAAGCACCACATCTCCTACATGGACAAACAATACTACCACGACCATAAGCTTTCTGACATGCAAATATAATGAAGTTTGCAACACCATCCATATAAGCTTTACTTGACCTCGGTTTATCTATCCAACGTTTATCCATTTTAAGATGACGTCAATAGACTTTCCTAAAACAATATTAAGAAAGTCAAAATTGAACTATTTTTGGCAAAAGAAGGCATAATCACAAACTTAGATTTGATAGCTAAGTTCATGAACTGAAATTGATAACAACAAATTGATAATCACAGGTGCTACTGTGCAGCAGCCCCCTCACAGGTGCCAAAGAACAGTTACTTGGATGTTCTGGGTGGACTTTAATTATTGGGTAATATAAGACTAGCTTAGGCTTGAAAGAGGGGTTTCTAGGGTTCTAAAAGAAAAATCTCAATTTGATATTCTAGCACCAAGTGAAATGCGAAGTAAAAGAAAAATGCATTAAAAAACTTGATCACCAATTTCAGCATTTTGAAAGTTGTTAACATAATACAAAAACAACATGGTTTATTTGTTGTTAAATAAATGCAGATATAAACATCCTTCAACTTCAATTCCACTATTAGAATACCTTTGCTTAAGGAAACACTAACTAAAATAACCAGCCAATATAACACAAGCTATGATTGTACATAATCATTCAAAGGAGCATTATACTATGCTATTGATTTTAATCTTTAAATGAGAAAACAATGTTAAAGGTCCCAGGAAGACTAAATAAATCAACAATTTGAAAAATAAGCATCTTTGCTATCGAGAGAGTTATCAAAAGAGAAAGAAAAACTGAACCAATACATATATACATATCGAGAGAGTCATCATCTATTGTTTTATGTTCAGATAAAACTGTATGGACTATAGAGCTATAAGACAAACAAGCTACTTGAGCTAAGCTAAAGATAGAGCCAGTATGAAGATATATTAAGAACATTAATAGGGAATTGCCATTCTAGAGAAACTAGCTACTTGGCTTCACTCAAATTTTACTCTAGAAAAATCAAGCTACTCAATCTCCGGCTCAAAGTTGCATATAGGGAGCAAATTTTGAGTAGTTCAACAACTCAGCATGACTTAGCCCATTAACAGCCCTAGAACACTGCAAATAACCCCTTATCCATGCACTCTAGACCCAGAACTATCAAATGAACCAGTACATATATACATATCAAGAGAGTCATCATCTACTGTTTTATGTTCAGATAAAACTGTATGGATTATATGTAATATCCGTATTTTAAGAGTAAGGGTAAATGTATATTTTTATCAATATGACAAATAATTAAATCCTAGAATGACTGAATGAAGATTTCTGGAGACAAAAGTTGAAAAGCAAAAAAAAAAAAAAAGTTAACTTTGAACAGTACTCGGGGCAGCCACCAAGAAAGCAATTTTTGGGTGGAATTATTTTATCTTGGTTTTTGTTGTTTAGTGTGGAAGTGGAGAATAAATAAAAAAAAAAAACAAACAAACAAACAACATAATCATGATGTTTTTTTTTTCTTTTGTATTAAAATGCTATCTATGGAGGATTTGAGGGAGAGAGGGGGGCTACTGATTTTCAGCCGAGCTCCCCTATAAATATGAGCTTTAAGTTGTGTAATTGCACGAAGAATTTTTCTATAGTTTCAAATAATTCATCTGTGTTCTTAAAACACTTTGGGAGTTTAAAGAAAGGTAGAAGGAACAAAATTTTGAGGGTATTTTCGAAAATATTTCGGGAAGCTATCAAAATAGCAGAAGGTAATAAGGCAATGTTATTTTATCATTTATGAAAGTTTCGGAGGTTAAAATAGAAATTTTTCAAACTGTGTGGTTTATGGAGAAAATAAGAAATAATAAGAAATTTAAATTCCAATATTATGTCAGGTGCTGGTAGTCAGCAATTGGGAGAAAATTCGAGGAAGGTCGGGAAAGGCAAAGAGGTGGCCCACGAGTAGCTTTAAATGCTACATGGTGAGTTGGATTTACTTTAAGTAGTCTAAATGAAAAATCAATTATTTGGTGATAATATTAAAGTTAATTATTTAAGTATGCTTGGGTGATAGATGAAAAATTGATTTATGGGTATGATAGAAAATTTGGACATGTAGAAATATTTCTCGGTAAGTAGTAATATTTCTTTTTTTGGAAATTTATAAGTTTATTTGAGAATAAAAGCAATAGATAAATTATTGATGAGACATACTGATGTTTTAGTACGAATTATGACGAGATGAATTTTAGTGGATCTTGTTAAATTTTTATGGATGATTTAAGATGAATTTTAGTGGATCTTGACAAATTCTGATGGATAAGTTGAGATGAAATTTAGTGGATCTGGACAGACTTTAATGAATTATTTGATGTGATTTGGGAAGAGAAGAATCTTGTGGAATTTTTATAATTTGATAAAAAATCTGGATGATTAGATGTAAGAAATTTTAAAGAAACTTTGTTAGATAAAATTTGTGGATAATTAGAATAGTCAAATTAAGTGGTTGGAATCTTTATATTGTTCTTATATTACTGTTTATATTACTGTTTCATATCATTGTTCATGCACATATGCATTAAATAAACCGAAAGAACCGGGAAGGCAGCCGGTCTAATGAAATAACCGTGACAGCCGGTATATGCTGGGATGAAAAGTGAAAACCGTGACAGCCGGTATATGCTGGGATGAAAATTGAAAACCGTGACAGCCGGTATATGCTGGGATAAAAAGTGAAAAACGTGACAGCCGGCATATGCTGGAATTAACCGGGAAGACAGCCGGTCTAATGAGAATAAAAGAACCGAGAGAGCAGCCGGTCTATGATAATAACAACCTGTCGACAAGTGGGAAGACGTTCCCATCATAATCATTCATGCATCTGCATCTGTTTTAATTATCGTTGCATTTTTTTTGAGATGTTGTATATTAATTGTGAATTAAATTATAGATGGCTGGGTCTCATAAAAAGAGACAGCTATAATGATGAGATTTTTGAGATGCTGAGATGTGATACTTTTTGTGAATTTAATTATAAAAGGTTGAGTTTCATAGAAAGAGACAGTAGGGTGATCAGACTTATCTAAATGATGGATTTTTTTGATATGAATCTCATTACGAGGTAATTAGGAGATAATTGATAGTCTTAAGGTGAACCAATGATTGAGAAGAAGAGATTGATAATAGAAAGTTGTCATCAGGTTATGTAAAAAATAAATTTTAATATTAAAGGATTATTGATGGAATTTGGAATACTTTCAGTAAATTTAATTCGCTGAGCTTGTGAAGCTCATTCCTCTATGTTCAATGATTTCAGGTAGCAATCAAGATAAATAGTCTAGTGGGTTGAGAATTAGACGAGATCTTTTTCTATAAGCCAAGTACGTGTCAATATCCTCAGGCAATCGAGTTAAAAACTTATAAAAATTTTATTGTAAATATTCATGCATTTATGTATTTTTATGTTTAAGTGAATATCAGATTTGTTTACCTCTCCTATTAAAGAAAAGAGAAAAAAAAATAAAAAAAATCTGGTAGTATTATATTTATTGTTGCATATATGTGTCGTGCTTGGATTTTCAAAATGTGATGACACCGTCCAGGGGTGGCCAACCTGGGATGGGTCGTTACATTATAGGGTTGTAAGACAAACAAGCTACTTGAGCTAAGCTAAAGATCGAGCCAGTATGAAGATACATTAAGAACATTAATAGAAAAATTTCAATTCAAACAAAAACAAGCTACTTGGCTTCACTCAGATTTTCTCTAGAAAAATCAAGCTACTCAATCTCTAGCTCAAAGTTACATATAGGGAGCAACTTTTGAGTAGTTCAACAACTCAGCATGACTCAGCCCATTAACAGCCCTAGAACACTGCAAACAACCCCTTATCCCTGCATCATAAACCCAAAACTATCATATGAGCCAGTACATATATACATATCGAGAGAGTCACCATCTACTGTTTTATGTTTAGATAAAACAATATGGACTAAAGGGCTATAAGACAAATAAACTACTTGAGCTAAACTAAAGATAGAGCTAGTATGAAGATACATTAAGCATATTAATAGGAAAATGCCAATCTTGATAAACTAGCTACTTGGATTCACTCAGATTTTACTCTAGAAAAATCAAGCTACTCAATCTCTGGCTCAAAGTTGCATATAGGGAGCAACTTTTGGGTAGTTCATTAACTCAGCATGACTCAGCCCATTAACAGCCCTAGAACACTGCAAACAACTCCTTATCCCTGCATCTTAGACCCAGAACTATCAAATTTAAGATAACACATTCATCATACTCAAATTTAAGATAACACATCTGATAATATGAGCTATGCCCTTTCAGTCAATTCAAGCAGAAAATACAGTCTCGAAACCACCTTTTTAACTATATCCCACACATAAACAGAATAAGAAAAACCTTTTTAAATGTCAAGTTTAGTTTCATGGAAATTCTAATGAATGTGAGACCAACATGCCTCTCAATCAAACTTATAAATCCCTTGGAAGTAAAAAATCACGCTTAGGTAATGAAAAAAATAGAAAGTTGCATTCAGAGTCATTATGCATAACGACACCTCCCTTCACAAATCGAACCCAAACCACAAATTATTTTCTCAGGAAACTGGACAGTAGCCAGGCGACTCGCTTATCTTCAATATTTCAAGACCTAAATCAAAAGAGTAAGACTCCTAACACACAGTGATCCTACCAAGACCCCTTGCAGCAACATTAGTGGCAATCATTATAGAGGATTCCAATAACTTTATTATTCTTCACCCATAAAGCAGTAACAGTACCAAAGGAAAGCAATCAAGCAGTAATAGTACCAAAGGAAATCAATCAAGTAAATGTTTCTCAAACATGAATAAATAACAACCCATGAATGCAAATGGAGGAAGGAATGGCATACCAGTTCAAAGGTAATCCCGTGTACACGAACCAAACGGTATCCACCCCAAGAGGAAGTGCGTTATTGAAATGAGGCTTTATAAGAGGAACTAATAGGGGCAGCTTAAATTCCTAATTTTGCTAAAATGTGAATGAGAGCTAAGAGAGATTATGAAGTTGAAGAGGAATTGAAAGCAGCGAAGGAGATGAGTGAAAGGTGAATGAGAGCTAAGAGAGATTATGAGAGCCAACTGCCTTTTACCAAATGATTTAGGTGGATTATAGTTAAAGCCAGCAAGTCTAGGAGAGAGAGAGAGAGAGAGCATGTTGAATCGAGGGAGCGAGGGAAAAGGGAGAGGGCGCGTATCACCAGCTATATTAACTAATATTTCGGCACTTTAAAGCGCCGCAAGAGTTCGACGCTTCAAAACACCGTTATTTGCTAATCATAGTGCATTTTTCGGTGCTTACCGGCACTTTAAAGCGCCGCAAGAGTTCGGCGCTTCAAAACGCCGTTATATGCGAATCATAGTGAAAGGAAAGAATTTTTTTAAAAAAATAAAAATTTGCACCCGACTTTGATTCCATTGATGGATCGTGTACTTTAGAAACACAGTGTGAATGTCGTTAGATTGGATATCACACTATAGGTTAGGAGATAATATCTTAAGTAGAAGTGAGAGAAATAAAAGAACCAAATCTCATATTTATTAAGTACTAAAAGTCATCCGACACGATTCTTTACAGTGTTGTGACTTTTCGAAGAGTTGTGCTTTCCGTAAAATATATATTTTTTCTAACATGCACGGTGTGAAGGATTGTATCTTTAAAAAAAAATGATCAACTTATCTCGCCTATGATACATATTTATTTGAATTAATTGGATTGATTGTAATTATCCCAAGCTCTTCACTTGCTAGATTCCTTCTGCAAGAAATTGCAATTAATAACAGATAATTACAGTTCAAGTTACCAAATTATCAGAAATTAAGAATGGTTATATTTACCACTAAAAGATAGAATATCCATTGGGTTAATTAAAACTAAAATAAAAGATTGGTAGTCATCTAAATTGTTCAACAATTTTTTTTTTTCACAGGCTCAACAAATTAATGAGAGTCCATCACTCGTTATCACTCGAGCTTTTTAAAATTATTACTCCCACGTCATAAGCTTATTAATGTATGACAAGCTAAGTGAAATACCTATACTTACTTACCTTAAAAAAAATACTAGCTATGATTAAGTATCTATTGAAACACCCAACTCAACTCTCATCAAGCCAACTGATTTTTGTCCCCACCCCCAACATGCCGGCCTATTGATATCTTTTCCTTAATTTTCAAGTTTTCATCAAGTGTCATACTAACAAAAAGAATTATCTAAATCACAACCAATTTTACGTGATTTTCCATTTTTATTACATCATAAAAAAATTATTACATAAGCATTTGATAGAAACTTACAACCACTTTTTATTACATCAGAAATTTTATATGACTAATTTATGTGTAATTTTCTAATTTTTTTGGCAAACAATTTTATCGGTTGACGATAAGAGTTCACGAAACAGTGTCGATTTTCTATAAACAGAATTTAAACCAAACATTCTAAAAAAAGGGTTTGTGAAATGATTTATGAAATAGTTTTTATGTCTAAAAAATTAAGTTTGCCCTCATATAAACTATTTTCACTTTGTTTCATCAAATACTAATCAATATATAGTTTCACTGCTGTTTTATTATAAATTGATTCAAAAATCATAACTAAACCATAAATCATTTTTGTTGTTAGGCCAAATGAGACATATCAGTGGCGATGTTTGGGTCAAACTTAAATTCAACTTTAAGCTGAAGTTTATTTTTGAAAATTTATAAAAATTTTAATAAAATCAAATCAAACTATTTTTTTAAAACACAAATATGATTTTATTTATTATAAGCAAGAACCCAATTCTATTAATTGATGTTTAATTTTTATTTAATTGAATTTAATATAATTTGATTAAATTTTTAATAAATTTTTAAAAAAATTAAACTTTAACTTAAGGTTGGCTTTAATCTGAATCCAAAAATTGCATATATATATATATATATATATATATATATATATATATATAACCTAATTTTTTTTGGAATACGTGCTTAATTAGTAGTATATAGTTAAGTTAACTAATATTCTACCATTTAATAGCATATAATCCATGCTTTAGGGCAAACAACAAATTAATTAGGAAGTTGTTACAAATATTTTTATTATGATGGGTGAGGTTCTTCTAAGCTCTTAAGCATAAGAGCATGACAAGTGCGAAAGTAAGAAGGTTATTGTCTATAACGAATGACAAGAGCTGGGCCCATGTTCATTTTTCTAGTTTTCTCCAAGCTTATGTCATGTGACATTAACTTTAAATACAGAGAGATGTGATTTCATAAGGTTCAGTACGTACATAGGCGTAAGAAACCTAGTCAGTTGTTCGATTGCTCTCAATTAAGTGTCAATTTTCTTTCCATATATATATATATATATAATAAAATTCATTTTTTGCATTTAGTTTTTGATATCGTATTAAAATAATAAAATAAACCTATGACTAGTCTCTCCTTCCCCTTCCCCCTCCCCCTCCCCCTCCCCTCTCCTCCCCTCCTTGCTTGCTATTTTGTATGTATTACTACTCATTTTGTCTTAATTTATATGTCATAATTGATTTTTCGAAATAATTTTTACTTTATTTTTTAAATTATAAAAAATGCTTTTTTGAATACTTTTGAATTTTATGACATTGTATTATAAATTTTTTTTAAAAAAATAATTATTTAATTAGATAAATAATTACATATAAACTGAAATGGAATGAATAATTGTTTTTTTTATATTAAAAATGAATAAATGTTTTGAAAGGGAGGAAAGAATAGTTAAAGATAAGTGTTTTTCAAAAATAAATATAGAATCTAGTTAAATGATATTTTGCGATTTAATAGCATGTAAAGCATGCTTTAGGGCAAAAAGCCAAAATATTAGGAAGTGGTTACAAGCATTTTATTCAAGATGATGTGTTATTCTAAGCTCTTACTTATGACAAGTGTGAAATTAGGAAAAAAGGCTCTCTTAGTGGCATTTTATTTCTTCTCTATAATTATTCGATTTCACAATGATTATTACGGATAAAGATAACGAATCAACATCGGGATAACAAAACATATGTTATCTTGAGATTATGTCAGACAAACACAAAATGATTTTTTTTCTTTAATCTTTTCATGTTACAAATAAAATTTTAAAAAATTATTAATAAGTTTTTTTTTTAGGAAGAATATAAAAATTTGCTGTCAGATGCTATTGTTTCCTTATCAACACTCTTGAACGATGTATTCTCAATTAAGTTTAAGAAAAAATTTCTTTGTAATTTTTCTCAAAGTACAGGTTGCAGAAATATTAGACAAATTTCAGGGGCTAAAACTCAAAGATTAATGAGAGCATTAAGCAACCTCCAGGAATAAAACATTATTTTTCCATAAATCAATTTCTTACTCCCCACATATTGCATTCCTTGGTCTGCACTGCATAATCAATTAATAATCAGTTGACCATTTCTAAACATATCATGGCCCAATAAGCCCAGTTCTCATACTCCGTATTGTTTTTGGGCCCAAGTCCCAACCAATCAAACCCATGAAAATGGCCTCCCATAAACACGTGTTTGTGTCTTATTGGTTGTGTACTTTGCCCACATACTTGACTTCACTGATCCACAGCCTCAAAAATCAAAATGAACGTAAAAAAGGAAAAATTAAAAACCTCCCCAAAAAAGAAAAGAATTTGAGAGATTCTTATCCAAAGGAAACAAAGACACAGAGAGACGGAGAGAGAAAAGAAGAAACAGTAATGACGATAATATCGCTGCAACTTTCAAACGCATTCCCATCCCCACGCGCTCCTCCCTCAACGAAACCCCGCGCCCCTAAACCCTTCACCATCCGCGCCACCGATCCACAAACCACCGAGGAACCCAAGCCCGACCCAGAAAAGCCTCAATCCGACCCGGACTCCTTCGAGTCCCGCCTCTCCCAGGTCCGCGTCCGCTACCGCAGTGGTACCGGCAAGAAAGCGGAGCTCCGAAAATCAAAGAAGGGTTCATCCGGATCCTCATCCCGGTCCGGGTCCAGTATCTACTTACCTCCAGTGCCTCTCAAAGAGCCTGTGTCGGGTGGGTTAAAGGTGAATTTTGGATTCAGCCCGTACAGCGAGCGGCTAAACGGGCGGATCGCGATTCTCGGATTAACGGCGTTACTATTGGTTGAGCTCGCAACGGGAAAGAGCGTAATAAATTATCACACGCCGTCTATAGTGCTGATTCAGGTTTATTTTGTTGCGGCGGTTTCTGCTTTGTATGTGAAATATGAGAAAGAGAAAGTTAGCGTTTGGCCTCAGTCTTCTGCTAAGGATTGAGCAAAGTGAGAGATATATTTACAATTGATGTCCATTTTGTTTATGTTGTTAGTGTATTTTTAATCTTTTTTAATTGTTTGTATGTTGGTTAACGATGTTTTGAGTTTTCCTTCCATTTCTTTCTTTTTTTAACTCAATACATCAAGAAAAAATTGCTTTAATCAATGGCAAGTATTGATGCCGAAAAGAAGCTAAAGTATTTCGATCCAATTGAATTCGAAATAGATGAAGTGAATTGTCGGTTTCGGACTCGGTCTCGATTTCACATTAATCTAGTACATGAACCTTGAAAGCCATCTGGAGTTTTGTTCTCTTAAGATGACCCTCCGAGGATTAAGTCAATAAATGTTTCGAGATGAAATGAATGATTGAAATGGAATGCTGAAATGAGGGGGAGTATATGAGAGCTTCCAAGAAGTCCAAACGTTACATTTATGGGGTTTTGAATCCTATATAAATGTGGGAATTTTCACCCAGAAAAGTTGGCTGGGGTCTTGCCTATAAAATTATTTTGTTTATCCTTTTGAGTTTGGGAGTTACTTTTATACCCTTGAAGATTCAACACGTGTCCATTTCTTATTAGTTGGTGTATTTTTGTCTATATCATATGCATCACTCCTTTAGTGTTTGATTGGCTTTAAAGGAGCATTTTTTTTTTTACTTTGGTTTTTCACGTCGGTAGTGGATACACCTGACCTTAACTTTCGATAAGTCTAGCTTTTACTGGCTCATCCGCTTCGGTTAACTTGCTTTGGGTCATCGATCTCCTGTGGTTTATGATCACCCAGACTTGGTCACTTCGGCCTCACCACTTCGGTTAACCCGCTTCAGGTCATCGAGCTTTGGAAGGCCAAATGAGTATTTCACCTCGACCTACTCATCTCGGTTCCTTGGGCTTCAGTAAGCCCTGACGAGTGAATCACCTCGGACCACTCATCTCGGTCTCTCGGGCTTCAGTGAGCCTTAATGAGTGATTCATCTCGATTAACTCATTTTGGTTCCTTAGACTTCAGTGGGCCCTAATGATTGATTCACCTCGGTTCCTTGGGCTTCAGTGGGCCCCAATAAGTGATTCACCTTAGTCAACTCATATTGGTTCCTCGAGCTTCAGTGGGCCCCAATCAGTGATTCACCTGGGTCGACTCATCTCGTTTCCTTGGGCTTCAGTGGGCACCAATGAATGATTCACCTCAGTCAACTCATTCTAGTTCCTCGTGCTTCAATGAGCCCTAATGAGTGATTCACCTCGGTTAACTCATTTCAGTTTTTAGGGGTTCAGTGGGCCCCAATGAGTGATTCATCTTGTTCAACTCGTATTGATATATCGGTTCACTTCTTTTTTGGTAAAGTTGTACCGTCGTCGTGGACTTAATTAAGTAATTAATTGACGAGATGTTTGGGGTTCCCTGAGGCACTTTTTAAGGTGTCAGATCCAGGTGTCTCTATAGCGGCTCAAAATTCCCTTAATATCATCAGAGAACATTCCTTCATAGTCTATTTAAGGGAACTATGAGTTTTATTTTTACTCACACATCTCATTTACGACATTTCCTACAAGTCTTAAAAGTTCTCATTTTTCCACTAAACTTTCTTTCTTATTTCAACTTCTTTGTTCAGCCTCTAACTTTCTTCACAAACTCAGGTAACTACTTAGATCTTTTTTTTTTTTTACATTATGTCTTCTTCTGTTTCTTTGAATTCTAGTAGTGTTAAGGTTGTTGAGGCAGAGGAGGTAGAGAATATCAAAACAGATGAGAGTCCGGTGAGGGAAGTCTTGAGAGAGGAAAGTTAGGGGGAGGTTTCTCAAATCGGGGTTGGTTCTAGTAGTAACACAGGTAACCCTCATTCGCTTGTAGAACTGATCAGGGTTGACACAAATGGCCCTTCCCTGCTAGAACTTCAGGCAGAAATGGCTAGTGAACATGATCGAGTGCACTTTCAGGCTATGGAAAAGCCTTGCACTCTCAATCCCTCGGATATACAAAAGATTAGGGTTAAATATTTTTTTCCTCACCTTTAGGACCCTCGTTTTCTTGCTCTCGAGGAGAACGCTTGTACTAAAATGGCATATGGCCCCCCATACCTTATCCCTTGCTATCACAACCATCTAAAAGTGGGATTGAGGTTTCCCATCGATCCAAACATTACCTAAATAGTCTCCCACTTGGGTATTGATATTGCCCAGTTGTCTCCAAATTCCATGAGGTGTATTACTGTTTTCCTTATGACCTTGAAGATGTACGTTGGTTACCGTTGTGATGATATAAAACATAAAACCAAAATATTAAAATATTCAAGTGGTTCTATGTTTTGAAAAGGCATACCGAGTTCGGGTGGTACAATTTCTATCCGAGGCTGAATAAGAAGATTCTTCTCTATTCTCTTTCCTTAATAAAAGCCTCGAAGTAGAGGTACTTTCTTGTAAAGGCTTCGATCCCCTCTGTCTTGAATGCCGAAGAGCAAAAGGCAGTGGACAAGATCCTGAATACCGAAATTAAGATAAAGACAAAGGATCTGGCCAACGAGGAGATGCTGAGGGTTTTTCACTGTAGCATACACCATATTCTAACTATGGATGGTAATGGGCCACCACCCTATAACGACCCATCTCGGGTTGGCCACCCCTGAGACGGTGTTGTCACATTTTGAAAATTTCAGCACGACACATATCTGCAACAATAAAAATAATACTAACTACAATTATTATATCAATCATCAACCCTCAATAGGGGAGATTTATCATTCAGATCTTGACTTAAACATTATATACAACGTAATATGCATGAATATTTACGAATATTTTTTTTCCATTAGTCTGAGAATGTGGACCACGTGACTTAAAGATAATGACTTTGTCTGAATCTCAGCTCACCAAACTATCCGTCTTGCCTGCTACCTGAAATTATTTAACAATGAGGGTGAGCTTCACAAGCTCAGTGAATTAAATTTACTAGAAGTATTCAATTTGTATAAATAATCTTCTAATATTCATTCATCTATATCCCATATAACTTGATAATAGCATTTTGTTATCACTACTCATATCAAAATCCTCATTCCTTATCAATCTCTTTTTCTCATATATTTATCCACCATGAGAGCATAAATTATATCTCATAATTACCTCGTTATGAGATTCACAGCATATAGTCTATAACTTAGATAGTCCTTATCATGTCATACTTTCATATTTCTTCCCCTCAAATCTGTCTTTATGTGAGACTCATTCATTTATTAATAATTTTACAATCAAGAACAACACTTTAGCATTTCAGTAATAAAATCAATATTTAAAACAAATGCAATGCATGAATTATTAATTGGAAACATCTTCCCACATATCGACATGTTTTTATCTTAGACCGACTGCCTTCCCGATTCTTTTATCACCAGCATATACAGGCTGTCACGATTTTCACTTCTCACCAGCATATACCGGCTGTCACGGTTTTCATTTCTCATCCAGCATATACCGGCTATCACGGTTTTTCATTTATCACCAGCATAATTTTGTGGTTGTGTTTTTTGATCACATCTTGGCGTATTCTAAGACTAAAGGAGAGCATGTAAAACATTTAGAAATTGTGTTGGAGATTTTAAAGAGAGAGAGATTGTATGCTATAATTTCCTAAATGTGAATTTTGGTTGAATGAAATAACTTTCTTGGAACATGTAATATCTGGAGATGGCATAACAGTTGATCCACAAAAGGTAAAGGCAATGTTGAGTTGGGAGTGACCAACTAATGTAACTGATATTAGAATCTTCTTGGGGTAAGCTGCTTATTATAGAAGATTCATTCAAAAAAATTCTATTATTGCAGTATTGTTGACTTGATTGACCAAGAAAGAGGTTAAATTGTATGGTATGGGGAGTGTGAGAAAACTTTCCAATTACTAAAGAAGAAATTGACTACAGCTCCAGTATTGGTGCTTCCTTCTGGTGATGAAAGAGTTATGGTGAATAGTGATGCATCCCATCAAGAGTTGGGATGTGTGTTGATACAACATGGGAAGGTAATGGCATATGCATCTAGGCAATTAAGGAATCAAAAAAGAAATTACCCTACCCATAATTTAGAGTTAGCTGTCATAGTGCTTGTTTGAAAATTTGGAGACATCATCTGTGTGGAGCCACTTGTGAGATATTTACTGATCACAAAAGTTTGACATAATTACCTACCTAGATAAAGTTAAATTTGAGACAGAGGCAGTGGATGGAGTTGATTAGTGGTTATGACTGTACAATTCATTATTATCCAGGAAATGCTAATGTAGTAGCTGATACATTAAGTAGAAAGTCAACAAGAAGGTTAACTGCTATTGAGAGTCCTGATGTGAAATTGATGATAGATTTAAGAGAGATAAGAATGAAGTTGAATATCAGTGATAGAGGATCATTGTTAACAAACATGGTTATATAGTCATCCATAGTAAAATACTTGTTAAAGATGCAAGGTAGAGATGAGGAGATAGAGAAGATTAAGCAGAAAGTGCTTAGTAGAAAGCAATATGAGTTAAAAATTGGAAATGATGGTGTTCTGGTATGGGAACATAGAATATATGTTCTATTCTATGTTCCCAATGATGCGGAATTGAAAACGGAGATATTGAAAGAGGCACATAAGTAATAATTAAATGTATAGAGGATTGAGACAGAATTACTGGTGGTCAAAATTGAAAAGGGATGTAGCTGAATATATTTTTAGATATTTGGTTTGTCATCAAGTGAAGTAAAAGAATAAACATCCGAGAGGCTTACTACAGCCTCTTCTTGTACTCGAATGACCATATAAAAATGCGAGCATAGAGTTTGTTTATGGATTTTTCCATACCCAGAGAGGTTACTATACAGTGTAAGTGGTAGTAGATAGACTTTCTAAGTCATCTTAATTTCTTCCAATTAAAACTAATTGGATTACTAAAAAGTTTGTTAAACTGTATGTAGCTAAGATTGTGAGGTTGTATGGAATACTATTGAGCATAGTGTCAAATAGAGATACTAGAGTTACATCTTGGTTTTAGAGAGGCTTTCAGAAAGCCACGGGTACGCAGTTACAATTTAATATAGCTTTTCATCCTTAACAGATGGGTAGAAGGTGTAGAACTCTAGTATGTTGGGAAGAAGTGGGAGAGATAAATATATTTGGTTAATAAATTATTAAGTTAACAACTAAGATGATCAAATTGGTTAGAGAGAACCTTAAAGCAGCACAGAGTAGACCGAATAGCAATGCTGATAATAGAAGAAGACCTCTTGAGTTTTAAGTAAGTGATTGGGTGTATTTGAAAATATCTCCATAAAAAAGTGTGTTGAAGGTCAAAAAGAAAAGAAAGTTGAGTCTGAGATAAGTGGGACCCTATGAGGTTATTGAGAAAGTTAAGCTAGTTATGAATAGCTTGGATTTGCCTCCAAAGTTGAAGCAGTTACATAATGTGTTTCATGTTTCACTTTTGTGAAAGTGTTTACATGATGAATCTCATAATATTTCGAGCCAAACTATAGAACTTCAGGAAGATTTAACCTTTATGTAAGTACCGATCAAAATTCTAGACAGAAATGAACAAGTCTTGCGTAATAAAGTCATTATTTTGATTCAAATATTATGGTGGAACAAAGATGTTGAAGAAATTACGTGGGAGCATGGGGCAAAGATGAAGAAAGAATACCCCTAACTTTTTCATGAATTAAGTAAGGAAATTTCGGGGATGAAATTTTTGTAAGGTGGGTAGAATTGTAATACTCGTATTCGTAAAGTAAGAGTAAAGAAGTAATTTAATAAATATGACATGGAGTTAAAATAATATATATATGAGAAAGATTTAATTTTTATAAAATAATTCTTTTGAAAAAAACGGAAGGGTCTAGCATGGGGAAAGAAAAAAAAAGAAAAAACAAGGAAAGAAAAAAAAAAGAGGGGGGGGGGGGAAGGGTCAGTGTGGAGAAGGAAAAAGAAGAAAAAAAGAAAGAAAAAAAAGGAGATGGGGGCGTGCAATACCTGGAAGTCCAGTAACAAATGCATGCAATTGACACTAAGTCAATTGTAAGTGTAACACCAGGCAGTAAAACCTTTTTATAAACGGTGTCGAACAGTGATTACTGTTTATATATAAAAAAAATTAATTCTTGTTTTGTTTTAGTAAATCTTACCAAATCCTGTTTGATTTTCTTCAAACTATTCTATTTATTTAAACACTTGAGGACTAAAAGAAAAGTTGAAAAGTAAAATTTTAAAAGGGTTTACGGGAGAATTTTACTAAAGACACGGAAAGCTCTCAGAAAAAAAAAAAACATAATAATGTGAATTTTATTTTTGAAATTTTACTAGAGACATTGAATTTTCAAAAGGTATGAATTATGGAGGAAATGAAGAAAAAATTAGAAATTTCAATATAACTATTATGTCAGGTGTTGACGATCAACAATCGGGGGAAATTGCTGAAAAAAGCAGGAAGGGCAAGGAGGTGATCCACGGGTAGCTCTAAGTGATGCATG
Organism: Bretschneidera sinensis; assembly: GCA_023935145.1. NCBI lineage: Eukaryota > Viridiplantae > Streptophyta > Magnoliopsida > Brassicales > Akaniaceae > Bretschneidera > Bretschneidera sinensis. Next base: position 60,157,816 of record CM043698.1, on the reverse strand, counting down.
GTGAGTTAGATTTACTTTAAGTAATCAAGATAAATATGAAATATATAGTGAAAATATTTGAATAAATTATTAGTTTATAATTTGAGGGTAGATGAAAGTTGGTTGATGGGTATGACAAGAATAATTAATATCTAGAGGATTATTATATGAGAACTAATATTATTAGAATAATGAGTCGAATTAATAATGAATGTGATAAATTTAATTCTTGATGAGCTATGGTTGATGATTTGATATGATTTATGAGGAGAAGAATTTAGTGAAATTGATCAAATAATAATTTGAGAAGAAGTATGATAGTTAATTTGAATGTCTGAATACATGCTTGTTTTTATATTATTATTCATATGCATATTTCATATCATTATTCATATGTATATACATGAAATAAATGAAAACCATGACAGCCAGTATATGCTGGTGAGAAATGAAAACCGTGACACTGGTATATGTTGGTGAGAAATGAAAACCGTGATAGCCAGTATATACTGGTGAGAAATGAAAACCGTGGCAGCCGGTATATGCTGGTGATAAACGAAAATTTGTGACAGCCAGTATATGCTGGTGATAAATGAAAACCGTGACAGCCGGTATATGCTGGTGATAAAAGAACCGGGAAGGCAACATGTTTAAGATAAAAACATGTCGACATGTGAGAAGATGTTCCCAATTAATAATTCATGCATTGCATTTGTTTTAAATATTTATTTTATTACTGATATGCTAACGTGTTGTTCTTGATTGTAAAATTATTGATAAATGGATGAGTCTCACATAGAGACAGATATGGGGGGGAGGGGAAGAAATATGAAAGTATTACATGATAAGAACTATCTAAGTTATAGACTATATGTTGTGAAACTCATAATGAGGTAATTATGAGATATAATTGATGGTCTCAGGGTGGATAAATATATGAGAAAAAGAGATTGATAAGGAATAAGGATTTCGATATGAGTAGTGATAATAGAATGCTATTATCAAATTATATGGGATATAAATGAATGAATATTAGAAGACTAGTTATACAAATTGAATACTTCAAGTAAATTTAATTCACTGAGCTTGTGAAGCTCACCCCTTATTGTTAAATAATTTCAGGTAGCAGGCAAGACATATAGTTTGGTGAGCTGAGATTCAGACGAAGTCATTATTTGTAAGCCATGTGGTCCACATCCTCAGACTAATGGAAAAAAATATATTTGTAAATATTCATGCATATTACGTTGTATATAATATTTAAGTCAAGATCTGAATGATTAATCTCTCCTGTTGAGGGTTGAGGATTGATGTAATAATTACAGTTGGTATTATTTTTATTGTTGCATATATGTGTCGTGCTAGGATTTTCAAAATGTGACAACACTATCTCGGGGGTGGTCAACCCGGAATGGGTCGTTATACACTCCTTACTTTTTAATTTAGAATTTTTTTTGAAGTGTTTCTAATTATCTCTTTTTTTTTCTACAGCAACTAAGATGTTAAGCCATGAAGAATTGCTGAGAAAAAAGCATAAGGCTCTTTCCTCAATCCTTCCCATTGCAACCAAACCTACTCCTCTGCTACTTGAGAATAGAAAAAGACCTCAGAAAGAGGGGACTGCAAGTTGATCTCAAACTCCTCCTTTGAAATGGTGGTTCTCGAGTAAAAGTTTTTGTTGCCATCACAATTGCATCAATAAGAAGCTTGCCTCCACCTCCACCTCCACCTCTTCCCCCATCAGTCCATGTCATAGAGGGTTGCTTGGATGTTTTGCTCTGTCAATGGGGAGTGAAAAATGGACTATGCTCTAACAGATAGGTACGTAGCAGCTCAAATTCTCTAAGATTCGATATTACCAGTTGATGTATAAATAGCGGGGAGGTACTCTCCCGAGATAGTTAGCTCAAACTTGATCGAGACCATTCACAAGGCGAGACCTAAGCTTCAAATACTTATTATTTTTTCTTAGTTTCCCTTATTGTCTTCGGATTATCTTCCCGTATGTAGGCCGATATGCTAGCTTTCTACACCTATGAACGTATCTTTGGCATAGATCGCACCATAGGTGAACTTCAAAAGGAGAATCTCATTAAAGAGAATAAGCTACCTAATACATAGGATTTACTTAAGAAGCTTCATAACCAAAACAACCAGCTTTGTCTAAACGAGGAAAAGATACAAACCTAGCTGGAGAGGTCGGGTGGTCTCCTTCAATCAGCTCGAGAAGAGATTACCCAGCTTCAGGAAGAGATCAGTCGAATCCAAGAGGTGGAGAACGGCTCCATATCAAGCTAACTCGGGCTGGGAATGTAGTGGTTAAGGAGTATAAGAAGACCCTAACCTATTATGAAGAGCTCTTGGACAAGGCCTTCAAGTACCTTAAAATGGGCTTAAACATGGCCAAGGCTGATGAGAGTAAGCTTCGGCTCGATATAGATTGGGCACACTTGCAATTACCTAATCCAGATGCTTCTGGGGTGCTAGTAAGGAATGAGAGGTAGACTTCGAATGAGGCCTTCACTATGGAGCTAGAAAGAATGATTGAGGTAGAAGACAGTTGAGGGTGGTGAGGAGCCTAGATTCTAGACTTAGGCCTTTTTTCTATTTACTTAAAACTTTTTATATTTGGCCTCGAAGCCCCCTCTTGTAAAATCTTTTAAGTGTTAGATCTCAGTCCTTTACTTCGGGCATGAGTTCCATCCTCTTGTCAAGGCATCTCCTCAGTACTTTGACTTCAAATCAGGGTTAAAGCTAACTTCAAGACTCCTTAGTCATCTTACTTAGGATTTTTTTCCAAGTGTTGAATGATAAGTCTTGCTTGAGTCTTCAAAGAATGCTCGCTTCAGACCAGGGCATCTTCATAGTGTCTTGGTTTTACCACTCGGTGTGTGTATTGTAGAAGGAGAAAATAGATAGTGGACTAAATAAACATGTTGTATTTAAATATTTAAACATTTTACATGGTATGATAAATAAATACACTATTTATTTACACATGACTAGAGTCCCATCCATTCTCTTGAGCTCAAAAGTTTCATACTTAATCACTTTCTTGATTTGGTACGGGCCTTACCAGTTCGATGTAAACTTATTAGAATTTTAAGGATCTGAGACTGATTGTTTGCAGATGACCAATTCCTTGAGTCTGAATGTCCTCTGTTTGACCTTGGAGTTGTAATACTTGGTTGTCTATTACTGGTAAGTTGTGAGCTTCAACAAGGCTATATCTCGAACTTCTTCTATCAGGCCCAGGTCTATCTCTAGTCATTCTTCTTAACATTGAACAATTGTACTCGAAAAGGAGGTTCTCCCAATTCAACCGAGCCCACAACCTCAAATCCGAAAGCTAAAAAAATGGGGTCTCACTAGTCAAGGACCTCTATAAGCCTATAATGCATAGGGGCAGTTCTTGGACCTATAATTCTTGAGTGTCTTCTAGCCTTTTCTTTAGCATCTACAATATTGTCTTGTTCGTCACTTCAGTTTGACTATTGGTTTACAGATACCCCACGAAAAAAAATCGATGGTTGATGTTGAGAATTTCACACAGCTTCTTGAACCGAGAACTGTCAAACTGCTTCCCGTTGTATGGTACTAGGACCTTCAGCATTTCAAATCGACATACTATGGACTTCCAGATGAAGTCTCTTGCTTTTCCATCTGTGATCCTTCAAGAGGCTCGGCTTCAACCCACTTTTTGAAGTAATTCGTTGCAATGATCAAGAACTATAGTTGACCTGATGCTTTGGAAAAAAGTCCCACTATAACTATGCCCCACATCGTAAAAGGTATCGGGTTGGATATGATTGCTAGAGGATTTGTGGTGCTATGTGAGAAGAGAGTGAATTTTTAACACTTGACATATGACAAATTCCATGGCCTCGTTTTGAGGCATTAGCTAGTAGTATCCTTGACTCAAAATATTATGTGCAATGGCTCAGCCACCAAGATGGTTCCCATAGATTCCTTCATGAATCTCTGTAAGTGCATAGTTAGCTTCTTTGAGGCCGAGGTACTTTAGGTATAACAAAGTGAGGGATCTTCTCTAAAGCCAACCCCCAATTGTGAAATATCTTGTTGCCAGTGAAACCAACTTTTTGGTCTCGATTCGTGACTCTGGAGTTCTTCGTCTCAAATATAGCTAGTGATCGAGGTCATCTAATTAGGTTCATCTTTAGTGTCCATTATCTCAACATATTTGTACTGGGCCTGGACAAGATTTTGACATAAACAACCCTAGGGAGGTCAGAGGTCTTAGAGGACGCCAGTTGAGAGAGAGCATCAACCTTGGCATTTTCAGACCTCGGTACTCTAATCATTTTCATCTACTTGAAGTACTTCACTGACTCTTTTACCTTAGCTAAGTATTTAATCATTTGTGCTTCTCTTGACTCATACTCTATGGAGACCTGATTAACAATTAGTTGTGAATCATTGAACACATTGAGTACTTTGACCATCAGAGAATGGGCTAACCTCATCTCGACTAAGAGTGCTTCATACTAAGCTTCATTGTTTGAAGCTTTGAAGTTGAACTACAATGCATACCTAAATGTAAAGTCCTTGAGACTAATTAGAATGAGATCAGCTCTGCTTCCAAATGTATTGGATGATCCGTCAATAAACGGCTTCCATTTTAACAAATTAGACTAGGTCTCGAACTCTTGCCCCTAATAAGGGGTACTCAGGGAATGTATACTCGACAATGAAGTTTATTAAGGCTTGACTTTTGATAGTTGGTCAAAGCTTATAACTTATGTCAAATTCACCTAACTCTATGGACTACTTAACTAGTCAGTTTGAGAGGTCAGGCTTTTGGAGGACGTGTCGTAATGGATGGTTGGTCAGAACGGTTATCGAGTGCGATTAAAAGTAAGGTCAGAGCTTTTGAGCTAAGATGAAAACAACATAAGCTAATTTCTCGATAGGTTCATATTGAATCTCAGCTCTGAACTTGTAACACCCGACTGACGTAGTAAATCAGTCTCTGAATTTTGCCTTTCTCTCAGATCAACACCTAGACTATGACTATAAGAATAACTCTTCTCTTTTCTTTCGCTTGGTCTAGAGGAGCGGAGAGTTTAAATACTTTTTCATTTCTTTAAATGAAACTTGACACTAATCCCTCCATGGGAACTCTATAATCTTTTTCAAAGCTTTGAAAAACGATAAACATATTCTACTGAGTTGGACATGAATCAATCGAGGGCGATGATGCTGCTAGTGAGCTTTCGCACTTCCTTCACATTGCAGGGAGCTTCCATGTTCATTATATCTTTATTCTTTTCAGGGTTGGCCTCGATCCCTCTTTGTGTTACCATGAAGACGAGGAATTTTTTCAATATCATCTTAAAGGCATACTTAGATGGATTTAACTTTATTTGATGTTTTCTTATGACCGAGAAACATTCTTTGAGGCTAGCCACATGATTGGTCACTTGCAAACTACTGACAAGCATATTGTCAACATATACCTTTATGTTGCGACCGATATGATCCTGAAACAACTTGTTGACTAGCCTTTGGTAGGTGCTGCCGGTGTTCTTAAGCTTGAATGACAATACCTTACAGCAATAGAGTCCCTTCTTGGTTATGAAGGTGGTGTTCGGTTGGTTAGATTTGTACAACTTGATCTGATTATATCTTGAGTAGGCATCCATGAAGCTTAACATTTCATATCTCGATGTTGCATCCAGTAGCTAATGAATTCTTGGTAAAGGAAAACTATTATTTAGGTAGGCCTTGTTAAGGTCAGTAAAATCAATACAGATTCTCCATTTCCCATTCGACTTCCTTACCACGACAACATTTAGGCAACTACTTCGGACAGTTTATTTCTATGATGAAAGCAGCCTAAAGGATTTTCTTGACCTCAATGTTTGTCGCTTGTTGTCTTTATGGTGCAAATGAACGTTTTTTTTTAATTAATGGCTTATACTCAGGGTAAATATTGAGGTAATGGACCATTACTTTAGAGTCGATCCCGAGTAAGTCAGCCGTTGACTAAGCAAAGACGTCTTGGTTCTTCCTCAAGAATGAGATTAGTTACAAGTTCACCCTCCAAACTTTATCTGATTTGCACCATCCTTCCAATTTCTTCGCATTCTGTTAAGGATATCGAGACCAATTCTTCCATAAGCTTTCCTCTTAATTTCCTTGGACTTCACCCACCCCCTTCTTTGTAGGTAAGTTCATCTTTAAATGTTAGGTTGAGACCATTGCCTTCATTGCATTCATTTCGGGAAAACCAAGGATGGAGGTGTAAGATGAGGGAAGGCATATGATTAGGAAGGTACTTATCATGGTAGTCTGGAAATGTGTCGTTCCCGCTATCACCGTTAAAGTGATGCTTTTTTGGGGGTAAATCTGATCCCCCTAAAAACTATACAACAGATACCTCATGGGCCTTAATTGATATCTTGAGATGATTTGTTGTCCACCAAGATTGGTTTGATTGAAAAATTTACAACGACCAGTGTTACCATCATTGTGTCATTATTGGGGAATTTTATCCCTTCTAAGTCCTTATTCGTGAAGCTAATGATCTGATTAGTTCGACTTTTCTTGCCATTACATTGAGCCGATGAAGCGAGCATAAGCTTAGCTAGAATTGGTCAATTCTCTACCAAATACTGCCCTTCCCCCCAAAGATAGTTCATATAATTCCTATTGTGGGCGCATTGTCGAACTTAATTTCAGGGGTCTTGAGCCTTCTATCTTGATCTTTTCTCTCATTACTTTTCTTTGGTTTCTTTTTCTTACGTCAGTCAGGGCTTTTTCCTAAACGAGTTCCTTGCTTGCTCTACCTTCACGTATCTCTTCAGTCAGGTCTTCAATTTCATTTTTCAAATGTCTACATTCATTCATATCGTGACCATGATCCTTATGAAATCTGCAAAACTTACTCATGTCTCTCTAAGCAAGAGATGACTTGATTTTAAGAGGTTATCAGATGATGTCTTGGCATGCTATCTCCGTGAGGAGTTCTGACCTAGAGGTGGTTAGAATAGTGTAGTTCTTAAATCCTTGAGGTTTTTCATCTGACTTGCCATTTTTACGCGAACTATCTCGCTCCCCTTTCTAATAGTCATTCTTTGACTTGGAGCTCTCTATCTCTTTCTTCTTCTTGCCTATTAATGTTTTTCACTTTTCCTTCTGAAAGCTTAGTCTTCTTCAGCTATTATGAACTCATTAACCTTTGGCAAGAGTATGAGCATGAAGTGAAGTTGATTTTTTGATAAATAATGGCTGAAGTCCAACGCACGAAGCTCATTGACAAAGACCATCATTGCCACTTTTTGATCTATATCTCAGACTTATACCATAGTCGCGGTGAACCTGGAGATGTAGTCCCGAAGTGTCTCATCAGTGTACTCAGTGAGGCTAAGGAGGCTTTCCAAGGTCTTCTTCACGCCTTGTCTACTGAAGAAATGGGTCACAAATTGTTCGCTGAGATCCTTGAAGGACTTAATAGAGTATGAGAGTAAATGTGAAAACCAAGTTCTGGTCATTTTTCTAAGTGTGATGGGGAATGCTCTACCCATCACCACCTCATAATGTCTATACATGAACATCAAAAAGTTGAAGGTATCTAGATGGTCGATTGGGGCAAGTTTTCCTTGTGTAGGGCTTAATACTTAGCATCTGGAAGTTAGAGGGAACTTTTATCTCCATAATCTCTTCCAAGAAGAGGTTTCTAGAAGGTACAATCTCATCCAAGATGTTGATTCGGTTGGCTTATAAGGCGAGAAATCGCCCGTTCATCTTTTTCATCTGTCAGTTGACTTTGGTATGCTTCGTTTCTCGGTGTTTTCATTGTGGCTGGGAGTTTGACAGGGACTCGACCTCACACTCTAAAAGCTGAGGTTTCTTGGTGCTATGCTCATTTCTCTCGATCTGATGTGTCTGAATTCAGCCATTTACTCTTCGGTCACTCTCACGTCGACCATCTTATCGACTAAAAACTTGAGTTCTATCATTGTCTTCCCTAGTGGGAGCTATGTTGTCTTCTTAATCGTATACTTGGTTGGGTTGGGCCTGAACCGTATTTCTTACCATTTGTGTGACTAATGTGGCCAAGTTGTCATTCCAGCATCGGAGCTCCACATACTCTACTCGACAGACTATGGCTAAGAAAAGGTCTTCAGCTCGGTCGTTTTCAGTCAAACTTAGACGAAGCCCTTTCATCGTTGACCTTGGGATTTTGAAGACTCCCCAAGACCTAATGAAGGTTATGTCCATATGTGTGTCCCAATGGTGCAAAGAGTTCCATCTCTCTTTTTTCCACTTTAGAAGCCAAGTGCATAACACTTCGTAAAGTAAAATGAGAAAGTGGAAGAGGTAACTTCTTTGGCAACATCTTCAGATGAATTTTTCGTTCCCACGGACGACACCAATCTATTGATGTTGAAAAGAGGCCAAGGGTATTTTGGTCTAATCAAATCAGAAAAAGATGAAGTGAATTGCTAGTCTCAGTCCCGATTTCACGTCAGCCTGGTACACGAACTCCTACATGGGAAAGCCACCCTGAGTTTTGTTCTTTGAGGAGGACCCTCTAATGCTTAAGTCAGTAAATGTACTGAGTTGAAATGAATGGCCAAAATGAAGTGCTAAAATGAGAGGGAGTAGGCGAGAACTCCCAAAAAGTCCAAAAGTTGAATTTATGGGGTTTTGAACCCCTTTATCTAGGTCTAGGATTCTCACCCAAAAATTGAAGTATGGATCCCACTGATGAAATTGTTATTTTACTCTTTTGAGTCTAGGAGTTATCTTTATACCATTGAAGATTTGTCATATGTCTATTTTCTATTGGTTGATGTCTTTTTTCCATTATATCTGTTGGATTTTGGATGAAATGCTTTCCAATGAGGTTATTCTTTTCTATTAAATACATAAAAAGGAAATTTGGAATATGAAATGAATCATTCAATTGGAAAAGATCAGAATATTTGCCTTTAGTATTTAATTAAGAGATAATATATCATCTCAATTCTTGAGTAATAAAAGAAGATGTTAGAATATTCTAAAAAAAAAAAAGTAGATGTTAGAAGAATATTGAAACTAAGTAAGAACAGTGAGAAGAAATCATGCCCAAGCCTCATATTTTGTTACTGATGAAGTGATGAATAGATTAAATAGTGGTACTATTAGAACAATGATTTTAGATCCGAGATATGTAGGGTATGTTTGGAAACTATTTTCAAAAATAGTTTTTCAGCTTTCAAAAACCTAAAACTATATTTGAAAACTTATTTTTAGACATAATTTTCCAAAACTCTTTTCAAAAAGCATTTTCTGAAAACTCTAATTTGGTGTTTTCGGATATAATTTTTTAAAATCACCCTTGAAATCACTTTTCTCTTCTCTATTTCACTCTTCTTCTTATCCACACACAGATCACGTCTCTTTTTTCCCTTTTTCTCTCTCAAGACCGTCATCCTTCGTCCTCCTCTTTGGTACGACCCACCACCTTCACTCCCCCAAATCGCCCCTTCTTCCTTCTCTCTCACGGCCACCACTCATTTATCCTCCTCTCTGGTACGACACAGCACTGGCTCGCATCGCTCAACCAACTTTGTTTCCCCAGCAGCCTCAGGCTGTAGCTAAGACCAGGTTTCCATCTCCCTTAGACGAAGACTAGATCTGCAGCAACTTGACGGGAAATCAACCCGTCTAATAGGTTTTTCTTCCTTCTGCCGCTCTAGTAGCAATCAACAGACATCAACATTTTTCTTAGGCCATTTCTCCACTGTCTGGCTCACTTAGCTTACCCATATATGCATATGCGTCTCTATATCTTTCTCACTATACATTTATATATGTTTATATATATATATATATATATATGTACTTGTAACGACCTATCCCGGGTTAGCCACCCCCGAGACGGTGTTGTCACATTTTGAAAATCCCAGCACGACACATATATGCAACAATAAAAATATACCAACTAAAATTTTTACATCAATCCTCAACCTTCAGCATGGGAGATACATTATTCTGATCTTGACTTAAACATTATGTACAACGTAATATGCATGAATATTTACAAATAAATTTTTAATTTTATTTCTCATTAGTCTGAGGATGTGGACATCTACGTGGCTTACAGATAATGACTTCGTCTGAATCTCAACCCACCAAACTATCTGTCCTGCCTGCTATCTGAAATCATTGTACAATAAGGAGTAAGCTTCACAAGCTTAGTGAATTAAATTTACTAGAAGTATTCGATTTTTTTACTCCCAGTTACATCTTATAATTCAAGTACTTCAAAAAAAAATCTTCCGATATTCATTCATCTTTTTCCTCAAATAATTCAATAACAATATTCTGTAATCACTACTCAATTTCATAATTCCTCTATTATACAATATCTTCTTAAGTTACTCATCAGACATATCAATCTTTCAATCATATATTTAATCATTTCTAAATTCTCATTTCAACATTATTTTTTACCTCATTATGAGGTTCACAACATATAATAACCTGCTCAAACAATTCTCATCATATCATATTCCATATTTCTTCCTTAGTATATTTGCATCTCTGTGAGACTCATTCCTCTATCAATAAATTTACAATAAAAAACAACACTTCAGCATTTCAGTAATAAAATCAATATTTAAAACAGATGCAATGCATGAATTATTATTAGGGAACGTTTTCCCACATTTTAACTTGTTTTTATCTTAGACCGACTGTCTTCCCTGTTCTTTCATTCTCATTTAGACCGGTTGCCTTCCCGATTCTTTTATTTCCATTTAGACCGGCTACCTTCTTGGTTCTTTTATTTCATGCATATGCATATGAATATAATGATATGAATATGCATATGCATATGAATAATAAAATAAAAACAAGCATGTATTCAGACATTTAAACTAGCTATCCTGATTATTCTCAAATTATTATTTGAAAATTTTCACTAAATTCTTCTCCTCATAAATCATATCAAATCATCAACCATAGCTCGTCAAGAATTTCATTGATCACCTTTAATATTAAACTGACTCCTTATTTTAATAATATTACTTCTTATGTAATAATTTTCTACACATCCATTATTCTTGTCAACCAATTTTTCATCTACCACCAAAGCATAAGTTAATAATTTATTCTAATATTATCACTATATATTTCATATTTATCTTGATTACTTAAAGTAAATCCAACTCACCACGTAGCACTTAGAGCTACCCGTGAATCACCTCTTTGCCTTTCCTGCTCATCTCAGCAATTTCTCCCACTTGCTGATCGTCAACACCTGACATAATATTTATATTAAAATTTCTAATTTATTCTTCATTTCCTTCATAATTCACACCCTTTGAAAATTCCCACATTGAATTCCAGAAAATTTCATGTGTGCTAAATTTCAAAAATAAACTTCATGTTATTACTTTCTGTTTTTCTTAGAGCTTCCCGTGCCTCTCTATAAAATTCTCCCGTAAATCTCTTCAAAATTTTACTCTTTTAATCTTTCTTTCAGTCCCCAAGTGTTTAAAGAAATAGAGTAGTTTGAATTGAGGAAAAGAAAAAACCAAACAGGATTTGGTAAGTAATGAATAAATAAAAGGAAAAACTAAATATATATGTATATATATATATATATATATATATATATATATATATTTTTTCTTTTTCATTTTCCTTTTCCTTTTTTTTCTTTTTTTTTCTTTTTTTCTCTTTCTTATCCTACTGGATGCCATTTTTTTTCTTTTCTTTTCTTTTTCTTTGTATCCACACCATCACGTGTTCAATTTTTTTTTCAAAAAAATTATTTTATTCAAATAATAAACATTTCACGTATACATTATTTTATTTTAATTCTATATCATATTTATCAAATTACTTCTTTATCCATACTTTAAGAACACGAGTATTACAGTACCGATGGATTTTGGACTGTAAAATTTAGTTATGTTTATCTAATTGAGATTTAGACATTGAACTAATGATATTTTACAACTTCAAATTTTCTCTTTGTTAACCGTTGAAGTATGTTTGTAAAACGGAATGATTCATACTGTGAAAGTGGGTTTCTTTTGTAACCATTGAAGTTTCTGTCCAAAATTCTTCTTAATTGGCATCTAATGGATGTATTGACGAAAGCAGACTTGTACTAGATATAATTGATTCGGTAGCGTCTTACATTTAATCAGATTATGATGAGGTTGGATTTGTTGTTTGTAAGATTTTTAAGGGTATGCTAGTTTAGCAAGTATAACAAAGGAGTCATTTTAGTGTTGCAGATAAGTTCCCAATGGATTTGTCATATGATGTCTTCTTGTTCTTGTAATGTTTTTGGTGTAATCTTACTAGTATTAATAAATGAAAGCTAGAGAAAGATTTTATATATATAGCTAATGTTAAGAGCTGTATTAATTCTGTGGGCAATTAACAGATATATAAAAATATATTTATGTAGTAGGGCTCCAAGTCTATGCTATGTATGCTTGGGGTTTTGGTTAGGGATTTTTTGTTCTTGTCTCTTGGACTTTGTTTTTTTTTCACTGTGTGACTTGGTTGCTTGCATATGTGGGTGTATCCAAACATTGTATTGGTGAAATGTAAAAAAAAAAATGCAAATGGGATATTGTATTTTCTGCTTCTAGATGTTACATTTTATCATAATTTGTTTAGTTATTTAAGGGTGTTTTGGTTAGTTTTTGTTTATATGAGAGGGGCAGGAGCTCTTTAGGTGAGAGAGGCAGGGGCTGTTTGGGGCACCATCTAGTTGCCTCGTGATATGGCTGCTCTCATGATTTCCTATTAGATTGTGGTTGGTATAATCAGTAATCGTGATACTAGCTGCTTTATTATGTTAGGATAGTATGATCTATTAGTTTGAGCATTTCCAAATTTTCCTTTTCTCCCTTTTTGCATTTTAATACATTAGCTATATATACACTTTATGTAGGATGTTAAGAGGCTGGTTCCAATCTTTATGTCTTCTCTCTACATTTACGAGGCTAATGGTAAGATAAGTACTTCTCCACTTCTACTTATAAAAAAACAGATAAGTACTTATCCACTTCTGTTAAGTGTGCATTTGTGTCATGTATGTATAGAACATACATCATGTAGGATTGCTAGCTAGATCATCTGTATATATACTTTTGTTTTGTAAACAAAGTTGTTAACATGGATGGGTATCTATAAATAAGTCAGTTACCCCAAGCTTATACACTACTTCTCTAGAAAAAGAAAGTAATCTCACTTGCAGCCTTGGTTTCAATTGAATGATCTAAAATAACTTTTCATTTTTTTCCAAATTCCAAGCAGTTTCTGTTGTACTATACTCAAATTTTATTTTGATAAAAGAAGAAAATTCATTAATCAAAATGCCAACATTTCCCGTCTCCCTGCACACGTAAAAAAAATCACACGAGAAAACCCTTTAGCAGGGAAGAAAAACTTGCTCTTACTTTAGACATTTGTACACATGCATCAATTAATTTTGCAGTGACTATGCATGCCATATATATCATGTTAATGCATGTTAGGAAAGTGGGGTTATTCTTATTATATGGCTCTGGGGTAAGAAATCATATTATTTAATTTTATGCAGTGATGATAATGGCTGAAACAGGTTTGCATTAAGCTCTATATATTACTATCCCTATCTTTCATCCTTTCTAGTTTAAATTTCAGGTTGACGGACTGTCTTCCTTATTTAAATTTCATTTATGTTTTGCTATGAGGATTCTATGACGTATCACTAATGCAAAGCCTATTTGTTTGCTCGCAGGTGAAAAATATTAATGCAATGCAAGGGAGGATTGGAAAGATCTACATTCCAGATCAGAAGGTAAGAAAATTATTTGCATTGAAAAATATAATCTATTGTCACGTTCCTGTATCTAATTCGTTCTTGGTCCTTTTCTCAAGTCCGTCTAATTATTACCATCATCATAATTTGTTGAACCATTATAGTAACTGAATAATTGTTATTGCTAATTTAGGTTGGAGACATGGCACTACCTTATAAAGCCAAAGGAGTAAAGAGAGAGCGCCGTGAAGCTAAGATGAAAAATGGTTCTAATGAGCAAGCATCCAAAAGGCAAGAAGATTCTAATTAGGTCATTGGCATTGTTACTCAGCTATCTTCTTCATTTATTTTGGAATATGGGCCTCCGCAACTCTGCTTTAATGGATAGTTGTGTGAGTGTAATATGTTTTTTTTTTTTTCTTGGGTAGGATGAATTGACTTTTGGTTATGACCATAATGCCAAATTGTAAGTTCGGTGTTACAACTACAGAAAAGGCCTAGTTTATTTTTCCTCTTTTATGCAACGGTTATGGGCAACAGGGCCACTTTGCTCAGCTGTTTGTAGTGGGCAACAATTCGATCTTAAGCATCTTAAATGTAAATTTTTTGTATTTCGAAATGAGTATAAGATGATTTCTTTATTATTGGCTGCCGGATCTAGGTGGAACTCCAAGAGGAAATTTTGATGAAGATTTTCTTGAAATCCGTTACCATTTTGCAAGAAGAATTTTGGATCGTTCATTCTCATTTTATTAAATTCTCAAAATTGTATTTGATATATGATTATTGCTATCTTAAAGTTGTCATCAACTATCTTATTTTAAATAAGAACAATATATCATGTTTTAGATATTGAACCATTTCGCAAGAAAAATGATGAGTTGGTTGTTCACATTTTATCAAATTTTGAAATTTGTGTTGTATTTCTTATTTTAATTTTTTAAAATCTATTTAACAAACAAACATACGTGATATGGGGAAGAGGAAGGGTTTGGGCATATTTGAACCACGGTATATAAAAAGTATTAAAAATAAAATAATATTAATTTTTTTCAAGTATTTGGAATATGCTAGAAAAATATATTTAGTAAATATTTGAAATAAAATTAATATAGATTTCAAATTTAAACTCAAAACTGAAAACAGTTACAAAAAGGTGTATCCAAACAGTTTTCTATTTTCAAAATAAGATTACCCAAACAAAATTACACTATTTTTTGTTTTTTAAAACAGTTTTTGAGTTACAGTTATCCAAACATGTTTTCTTTAAAAAACATCATAAAACTGTTTTCAATTTTCATTTTCAAAAACTGTTACCCAAACATTCCCGTATGTTCACACTACACATCGTTTGGAAAATTTACTGTTAATTTTCAGAAACACTAATTGATAACTTGGGATAAATGTCATCATTGGTCTCTATAGTTTGATCCGTTAGTCAAATTGGTCTCAAGAATTTCAATTTAATCAATAAGTTCCTTGAATTTGGTCTTTAGTTAAATTGGTTCCCAAAATTTCAATTAAATTCTTAAAGTTTTAATTTGATCCAATCAAGTTCCTCCCATTAAATACTTATGTTCAAAATATTCTAACATGAAACTTAAGTGAGAGAATTCAAGCTACATTTCAATCAGTTGACTAAACAATTCAATCCATGTGGTCATCTGTGAAGATAAAATTGAGTTGACGAAAGATTTAATTAGATCAAATAGAAACTATGAAGATCTATTAAACTAAATTTAAATTCTGAAGACCAAATCTGATTAAGAAGCCAAACTTAGAAAACTTAAACCAAATTGAAACAAATATACTAATTTGACCAAAGAGTTAAACTATAAAGACTAATGGTTTGATTTAACCGACAACTTACTGCGATAAAAACATATTTTAACACTTGTACCATTTGTCAATTTTTGTGATAGAGAATTAACAGATTCAAATAACATTATTGGATTAAATAAGGCACCATGTCCAATCCTCAACTTTGTTTCGGTAAAGATACCATTGTCAGACACTAGGAAGAGAAATCCACCGGCAGTATGAATTGGCTTTGCAAGTTCATCCATAAGAATCAGGCAAATAGATAAACAATTGCAAAGTATAAGCTATAACATAACTATAAAAAGCGTGCACTTTTCCTTAATCATTTTAAGTCACTTTTCCTTTTTTTCCTTCTTCCTCTAATAAATTTATGTCCTGTCATAACTTCGAAAGAATGAATTGATGTTCATTACAAACAATGAAATATAAATCAAATACTACAATGCTTATCTTGAGCTCTGCCACCCTAATCAAGCATTTGTAAGGGGAATTTGTATTCCATCAAACATTTGTACATCTGTGATCTACCCTCTCTAAGGTTACAGGCAACCCCCGCTCGCTCAACCTTCTCCGAATTCTCAGCCAGCCCAGAAAATATCCCAATCTCCATTGCTGTACATCAGATTATGACAGTGGCACATTTTCCACTTATCTTCTTCCTACTGTTTCAAATACAATTAAAGTACAGACAATTTGGCTATGAGGATGTCCGTGTGAAAAAATCATTGACAGCGAGATTGGCATCTCCATGGGCTACAGCATCTTCTGGTTCTGGCATGTAAAGACTAGAAGACGAAACCTGCACATAAAAAGAACCTCATTTAGTTGTGCTAGTAAAACCAAATAAATACTATGTATATGCCACTGAGAACCTAAACACATCTCCATGGGAAAACTTGCACATTAGTCTCTCATAATTAACATTGATATGGAAGATGATCATCTTTTGGGGTGTGTATAGGGGGGAAAGGCAAGAGCTGGATGAAGTGATGAAGATTCCTTTCAAGATATGGCTTCCGTAGGCACTTTATGCTTCTTTAATGGGGAGAGAGAGAGAGGGAGGTTAAATTCATTTTTTAAGTTGATTATTACCCCCAAGAGACATGTCATGTTAGCATATACTCACCACCAACAGAGGGAATTGGTCATGCCAAGGAGTCAACACTACCCCCAAGAATGTCTAAACGAAAATTACATGCAAAGCTGAATACCATAAGGCAAATTTAATTGTCACAGAGATGGTGGTAACACGTAGGGGTGACAATTTTGGACACAACATGTGAACCCGACACAACACAAAATAAAACGTGTTAATGTTGAGTATAATCGGGTTCGTGTCATAATCGTGTCGACACGATTATGATACGAAAAAATCGTGTCGTGTCGCAGGTTGACCTGCCAATCCGAAATGACACGATTATGACACGATTAAATTCATGGGTCTGATAAGTCGTGTTGACACGATTATGACCCATGACCTGTTTATGACCCATTTAAAAAACTTGTCTATTACATTAAAAAAATTCTTAGTGTGTGTAAAATAAACCTTAATTCCTATTTTCACCACATCACAAACACAAAGCACTCCCTCACAGACTCACTCAATATGCGTCACAGAGTCTACTGACTCCCTCCTCTGTCCCAATATAGATGATAGTTGATAAGATAATGGTTATGTTATTGATTAGACTTTTTTATGTGTATTTGAATCATGAATATGTTGGAATTTGGATTATGATTGATTAGATGGATAGTTATGTAATATAACTTATATTTGTTTATGTAATAAACAGGTCGTGTCTGGACAATCGTGTCGGGTTGTCGTGTCTAACATGTTAGTCGTATCGTGCCGAGTTGTTGTGTTGTCGTGTCTAATATATTAGTCGTGTCGTGTCTAACACGACCTGTTTATTAAACGGGTTAAGCGTGCGTGTCGTGTTACCCATTTAATAAACAGGCCGTGTTAGTTTTGGGTTTTCTTGACACGATTATTAATCGTGTCGCGTGTTCGTGTCGACCCATTTAGTGTTATACCCAATTTCGACGCGATACGAACACGACCCGTCAACCCGAATTGCCACCCCTAGTAACACATACCTTTGCATCGAGCTGCATATCTCCAATATTATCACTGAGGCATGCACCGTGCGCCTTTAACCATTCCACACACTCCTCTAATCCTTCCGAGTCCTTCTCATCAGTTCCTTCATTTGAAGGTGTGAAACTGGTGAAGCCCAGAACTTGAGCAATGTATGGAACAGGTACAGTGGGACGATAAGACCGAGCCATGCAGCTCACAGCCTTATAACGCATCTTTTCAACATAAAGATCTGCAAAAAGAAGAAAGCACTTTATCATCTTAGCCAATTTTCTTTCTGATATCCAATAATGATTGACAACAGAACTCTTCTAACATTTAAGATAATTCCACGATATATACACACCCATAAGGCAGGTATTCAAGTTAGGAGCTGTCTTGTATAGTCTGAAGAACGTAACGTAATTTCCTGAAGTGACAGCTGAACGAACCGCAAGTGCATGTTTAACAGCTTTCTCCTTCTTTGCTTCATCTGATAGTCTGGCAACCAAACATTTATTCAAGTGAGTCACAAAAGCGCACAAGGGAAAGATCTTCCAATTAGTCCAGACTCAGCATGCATAATCAAAACTATTGAATGTATCCATTGCAATGGTCTATAGCTCCTCGAAATGCGCTAAACGGTTAAAAACTAAGAAGCAAAGATTTGTCTCATGTGATCAAGTCCTGATATATTTATGTCGAGTGTTCCTGGGAATCAGCTGGGGGCAGGGGAGGTTTTGCGGGAGATTCATGCATCTAAGACTTAAATAATTATAACAGAAGAATTTGTTGTGGATATTCTTTTGACTTGCAAACCATTCTAAAGAACCGTGGAATCATACCACATCACAATTTGATGATCCTAAAATTACAGAATCCAGACCAAAGATAAATATATCAAGAGTCAATTTTCAGCAAATATCACTAACCTCGACATCGATGATAAGAGTTCTCTGTTATTATTAGAGTGAAGATTAACACAAAGTAAGTTGTAAGCAGAGAACTCCATGTGGCATCCCTCAATACCTTCGGCATAAAGGATTTTCAACTGTGATTGACACTGAATCCAAACAAAAGAAAGTCAGAAAACACTCTCTAACTTAGATGGAAATATAAACGGCTTTAAGAATTACATTGATTATATTCCAGAATAATCTTAAAACTGTCATGCAGATACATGAGAACTTGTTATGGCTTCAAGATGTAGCCGAACACCAAAAATTCAAAGTTCGCATCCAAACAAGATTTCAGGCTATAAAAGGCTACAAGCTAATACCCTGAAAAATAATTTAGTTCATGGCACAAACAAAAAGGCATATCACTGAAGCAACTAGTATCCTATGATAACAAATTAACATCGTATCTCTGCAAAACAATGATAATTACTAAAGTTAAACGAAAGGCTCAAAAATAAAAATGTTTAGTATTAAGTTTACGGGTATTTAAGTAATTTCAGTATGTCCTATATATATATATAACACCAGCCCTAGGGTTGGATATCTAATACTCTATTTTCACTTTACTCCTCCCTCTCTGCCCGTCTCTCAACTCTCTCAATCCATCATCTAAACCCTAACTCACACTACAACAAAAAAGATGACACAGAACACTCCAAAATCTTTAAAGGCATTAAAAAATGTAGATTGAAGTCCAGATCATAAATCACACACATTTCAACTGCAATCTTCCAAATATGACATATGCATACTTCTACAGTACCAGTCATCTAATCAAGACACTGCATTGCATGATGCCAATGCATTCTCACATGTTGCGCAAGAGTTCAATTTCAGAAACATTTCCAAATCATTTGGCATGTAATAAACATTATTTAACCTATGACTAGTAATAGCCAACAGAATAAATAAAACAGGATCGTACATATATATTAACCAGCTTGAATGAACTCTATCCACATTACTATACCATGCATCTCTTCTTATTTTCCCACTTCCTTTTCTATCTAATCACTGAAAAAAGAGGCTACAGCTGATAAAGATGTGGACTCTTTACTCTTTAGTAAGGTGTAATATTACCTTAACTAAGTAACCTAAAGGGAAAAGGTGGCCACCAATGAGGACTCAAATCTAGTCCCCATCGCATGCATGAAAATAATCTAACAATTTATCAAGAACTAGAAATACATCCCACAAATAAAAGAACATTCAGGATTTAAAAACAAGGAAATGATTTTCAACTACAGCAATAAGGCCACCAACCTGATTATACTCGGGTAAGTCCCCAACTTCCAAAGCCAACCGAGCATGAGTTTCATAAACCTGAACATAAGCATAACATGTAAACACCATAGAGATTTTATCCCAGAGGATGGGGGAAGATGTAGGTGGTTGCAATAGAAAGTAAGTTGAAGAAACCTAATGATCAAGAAAAAAGAGAGGCAGAAACCACTGCATATCCTTCCAACAGCAATGCAAGGTATCAAATATACCTTAACTGTTAGCTGATTGCGTATCCGTTGTACTGTTAAATCTTGGCGAACAGACTTCAATTGATCACATTTATAAAGATAGTTCTTCTGAGAATTCTGAACCATAAGCAGAGCTTTCTCTAGCACTTCCTCTGGTCTTACCTGTAAAGCAGAAAGAAGTCTATGCAAATGAATTACATCACGTACATAATGTCAACCATTGATCACCTATTTTATTTTCCCCAAATCAGAATGCCTAGAAGACAATGATGAAATGAGATATTTATAATTACAGTGGAAGGATCAGGTGCAGAAGTAAGGCGCAGATAACGTTTCTCAATTTCTTGGCAGGTCCCCTTAACAGTTAGTGCATCCCAATCAATGTCTTCAACAGCCCGGCTGCTACCATCTTCAAAGTTTTTGCTAAGCACCAAGGCAGTAGCTCTTCTAGTGTACAAATTTCCAGCATTAGCATTCTTTGGTTTAAAGAGATTATTTTCTGCTCTATGCCCTTGCCTTTTTTCAAAACGCTTAGAGCGATTTTCACGTCTTTTTTTTTCCTCTGGAGAATTAGCAAGTGCCACTGCACCAGAATAATATGCTGTTAAACTTTGTTCTTTATCACTATCACTTGAAGTGTCACCATTATCGGCAGCATTGGGACCATCAGCAAGACGCTGCCTCTTAATTGCCCGCTGGAAAATCTTATTTGTAGATTTTTGTTCAGATAAAGGAAACTTGAAATTATTCAAGCCATCCACCTTGCTCTCAGAATTTGCCGCAGGCTGCACACATTTAGAATGATCAAGATTATCTATACCAGATTCATGCTTTCATAAGAGGTGCTAAGACACAAATACAAAGGGTTTGTTCAGTTGTGGAAAATGTTTTCCATTTCCTAACACTTTCTTCAACAATTTGCACATTCTTAACATAAATTGGAAAACAATACTTCTTTGTTTTTCACATTTTCAACAAAATATTGGAAAAAAATGAGAAACAAAAAGAAGTTCTCCAAATTATGTTGAAAAGATGGAAAACAAAGAAGAGTCGTTTTCCAAATATGTTAAGAATGTAAAAATTGTTGAGGAGAGTGTTAAAGAAAAAGGAGATAAGAAAATAGAAAAAATTATCTACACGAAAATAGAAAACATTATCTACAACTAAACACACCAAAAATATTTGAAATGAAAGAGAGCCAACAATAAGAATCAACTGCTTTCTTTTTCTTTTTTGGCTGCCCAACAACAAAAATGGATTCCACAACTCCCATTGTACAACAACAAAAGTTTTAAAAAGAAAAAAGGAAATTTCTGTGGCAGTATAACAAAGCCATAAGAGAAAGAAAAAAAATAAAATTATACCTTTTTGTCCTTTTCATTGATATGAAACCAACCACCAAATTTTACAGTATTGCTACCGACTGAAACCGATTTGTCAACTGACTTTTCATCTGGTAAAGGCTCCCATCTACTTTTGGATCGTCTATTAGGACTCCTCTTGTACTTTGGTGACGTAGAAACAGGGGTCGAACTCTGTGAACTGCAGCAGAACAAGAAAAACTTAATTTCAAATTTAAAAAAAAAAAAACATCTCATAGCAATCCTATAACCAATTTAAAAAGGTCCAAGGATGATCCAATGAAAAAAAAGAGCAAAATAAAGATGGATAAATAGGTAGAGAGAGGTGCATACTCATTATTGAACATGTCCGTGTTAAGTACTGGGAAAAGAGGCTCAGTATCCCAGTCTCGGGTATAAAGTGTACCTTCTGCAGTTGCTTTGGTAATTATCTGAAAGCAGAGGGGGAGAAGCCTTGATATGGTTGGTAATGAAAACCAAAGCAGAGTAGGTCCATAACAAGCAGAAACAGGTAACCATTACATGCATCAAAATATCCTGTCAATGGAGCTCCAGTGCCCAACAAAACAAGTGCAATGCCAAACATTGAAAATGTTACAACAAGAGTTTAGAAGATGAGGTCTAAAGAGCTTATTCGACCATAGCTTCAGAATAGAATTCCTTCTCAACTTGATAAAATAGATAGGTGAATTGAAATGACCAGATGAAAAACAATTTCTAGTAAATTTAAATAAAATGTTATATTTTAGTATTCGTCAGATTCATTTAAAATAGTATTAGTGTATTACATACTCCATTAAAAGATGCCGTGTGACTACAAAAGAAGAAATGCGTACCACATATGAAAACCTTTTAGACATTTTAGATTTTTGGCTTGTAAAAGGGTTTGCACCGCTTTGGTGTACTTAGTGAATACACTTACTTATTTATTTTTTAAAAAAAAAAATTAGTACCACATGCACTAGCTCCTTCATCACGCTGCATGTTGTTGACTGTGGATAACAGAATTCAGTACTCCAAACTCTGAGGTGCTTTCCCACTCGCTTCTAATCTGGGTGAGTGACTTACTAAGACTAAATATTTCTCATTGTTTGAAAAACTTTGAGGTGCTTTCCCTGTACCAGCCTCCCCCCCCCCCCAAAAAAAAAAAAAACCCAACCACAGAAAAAAATAATAATAATAATAAAAAACCCTGAAGTGCACTTTCATGTCACAGATTCTATTATCTGCAGTCACATACCAGTAGCAAAAATGATAAATAGAAAATTTAACAATCATGCCAACAAAACTAATCAAAACATAAAGCCAATGAACTGCATGATTCTACATTTTTTCGCTGTTGGATTTAACATCTAAACGATGCTAACTCACCTCCTTCAGGGCACTCTGACAAGCTGTCTTTTGCTTATCATCTTTACAACGAGCCAAAGCCCTCTCAACATACCCACGTAGCGACTTAGGAAACATACCAGGCTGCAAGCAACAAAAAAGATTTAAAAAAGAAAGAAAGAAAAGGTCATTACTTGCTATATCAATTAATCGCCAGTTTCATCAGAAAAGAACTGAAAACCACCGAAATGTAACTTATATATGAGAATACAACAAACAATTAGATTAAACTATATGATGCAAATCTCTGCTAGTAAGAGGTTTAACTCAAAATATTTCCAGCACAAATTAAAATGGGCATCGACCATATAGCAAATGTATCAACAGTATCTCACTTAAGAGTCAAAGTGGGTATGGAGATTTTTTTATTGATAAGTAAAGGTATATTTAAACTAAACAAACTCTACGAGTTCTTCCTCATTCACAGAGTTTACCCCTAAACCAAAATCGTAACGAATTGAACCAACTATCCCGAATTTCCTCTAAGGACCTTCCTTCAATGTTAAAGGCCCTCCTATTTCTCTCATTCCACACAAGCCAAAAAATAGAATGGGGAATCAAAGAAAGAGCCTTTTTCAACTCTTTACGGGCTCTCAAACCATTCCAAGCCCAAAGTTCATCTTAAACAATGCCGGCAACCACCCAATAAATACCCACCACACAAAAAGCCATCTCCCAAAGGCTTTGAGCCAAAGAGCACTCCAACAAATGATGAGAAACGAACTTGCTCTTTCCTTACAAATGAAACATCTATTAGCAAGGATTCTTCCTCTTCCTTGCAAGTTATCAATAGTTAAAATCTTCTCCCACGATGCCTCCCAAGCAAAGAAACAAACTTTTTTAGGGGCCCTTTGAACCCAAATGGCTTTCCAAGGAAAAGTGAAGGAACCAACCAAAGGAAAATCATCAGGAAGAATCTTGTAGTAAGACTTCACCGCAAAGCCTTTTTCCGGATTTAACTTCCAACTTACCATATCTTCTTTAGACAAGTCAAGTTTAATTTGATATGAAGTCTCAAAGAATTTCCCAACACTCATCAAGCTCCCAATCATAGACATTTCAATGAAAGGGAACAAAACAAAACACCATCTCATTGGAAAAGAAGAAACAAGAGCCAATAAGGGCATCCTTGTCCCGGAAAAGAGCAAAGACATCCGGGAATTGGGATTTCAAGGGAGAATCTCCACACCAAGAGTCATGCCAAAGCCGAATCTTTCCACCATTACCCACCAAGAAAGACACCCAAGGAAGGAAGCTATCCCACTCTTTCCGGACCCATTTCCAAACCCCCACACAATAAGCCCCCCTTCCCTCCTTAGAAATCCACCCATTAGACTCCATACCAAACTTGGCCACAATCACAAGGGTATGGAGATTAATGGAGATTACAGTTCAAATAGATTCAAGGGCATAATCACATGGGAGGACAAAATAGTTCTTTTATAACAAAAAGATCATTTATGGACACCAAAGGGTGCCAACCAACACAAAGCTATCACTTAGAAGAAAAATATTCAATGCAATTAAGTATGTCTATCTCATTTACATCAAAATTTCCCCTATGCCAAAAGGTCAAAACAGAAGCCACCTTTTCTTTTTCAATAGGGTCTTAGCCCTCGTATCAATACTTATATTCAACAAAATCTAATAAGAACTTTCAGCTGTCCATCATACAAAATCTAATTTCCACCTGTCCAAGAACTTTCAGCTCTACAAGCTAACACCTCCCTTGATATTGTATCACAAGTGTCATTCTGTCCACATCTCCCTTTACACCTGCATATACTGTGATACCTCCAATGTCAAGACAGCTAAATAAGAACTAATTCTTACTCTTCTTTTCAATATTCTCCTTTACATCCATATATTTCTCAAAGTAACTCTGGCAGAAAGTGAATGCGAAGTACTTATACCTAAAATAACCTAACTGTTGCAAATTCATCTTATGACAGACAATAAGTATAACTCAGTGCAAGACATGCCAATTTCACAAACTCAACACAAAACTGCTCGTGGAAATTTGGGGATTCCACCCAATAAAATCACACTTTATTCACCTCAAATGTGCATCAGAATGCATTTTAATCAAGAATTTGACTTGAACCCTTAAATTTTCCAAATCAATGAACCCCATATCCTAAAATGAAAACACGTGGAGTTCAACATCTATTGTGTGGATGAGCTGTTAGAATTCCAACTTACATGCTTACAGGGAAAAAAATAGTTTGGACTTAATATCATATAACACCAGAATTGTAATCACCACATTATGATATCAGCAAGTTAAATGGAGACATGGCTAATGCTTGTAGGGGTGGTGGAAGCAGCCACAACATGCAACATTTAGCGGCACAGATAGTTGCAACAGCATATGACAGTTTAAATCTGGCAAATTATAATGGTTGATATCAAAGGTACAACAGGCGGTGATTATGTATGTTGGCTAGTGACGAAGCGACAACTGATTTCATATGCTGGCAGAAAACACAGTTCCAAACTGGAAAATTGTGATTGTGTGATATCAATGGCACAAGTGGTGGTGAGAAATGGTCGTATTGAAAGGAGATGGTGTGCCAATGCAAGATATCATCAGTGGCCAAGCCATGTGCATTTGAGTGGGGGAAATTCAAGAAAAATTGAGTTTTATTAGAATTAATAAAGGGATTTTAAAGTATTTTCTTTATTGTCCCCACAAATTCAACGAAAAAATTGGGAATTTTTTCAATGATTATTATTATTAAATTTTTGAGAAGTTCTTCATGATGGTGATTATCTTAAGTAATTACTTGGATTAATTTAAAATAGTAATATGTTAATGGACTTCATTATATCAATGAGAAGGCGAGAGAAGAATCAGTATAGATTATCAAAATCAAATTATTTATTATCATAAAGCATACATAAAAGCTATGAACCATTGTTTGAATGTTCTCTTACATGAAAAAGGAAAAAACTTGAGTAAAATGAGAAAGTGGGTGAAAACGGAGGCTTAATCTTGTGATATTCGTTAGATCTGATTTAATCTATTTACTACTAAATTGTTAACAAGAAAATTATGCTACAGGACATTCTGCTAATTAGTCTCTTTATATGTTTTTGAAAAGCTTCTATCTCAAGTTTTATTGTTATTGCATTTATGAGCACTCAATTCTAATGATGATAAATAATAAAAAAGTGTGTATATATATATAGTTTTGATTCAAATGGTAATTTTATTTTAAAATCTTTTGCCCCCCTGAGTTGCAACTCTGTCTGTCACTGGACATAGACTGGGTGGTAGTGATAGCAGCAATGGAGATGGCAGTGACAATGGTAGCATCCGGCCGTTCTTAGCTAACCCTTTATGCAAATTTTTTCTTAGATACGTAACCCTTTATGCAAATTTACGCATAAATAATACGGATTTGAAAATAATATTTTCCCTTAAATTTATGTGTCTACACTTAAATCGACAATTTTCACCAAACAAAAGAATTGGATTGCCTCAGTCCGCCCCGCCCCCACCTCCAAAAAAGGGGGGGGGGAGGGGGAAGATGTTTCGTCTTTGCTCAAGTTTTGTTATGCAGACAGGTGATTCTTTCTTTCTATTTTTCCCTAAAAATTCACAAACCACACCCCTGAATTTTTATCTACATATTGAATGAATAGTCGACTTAGGATACACCCTTTATTTATTAATAAGTGAATGATTAACAACTTAGGGCTCAGCATGTGCATTCTGGTGGGTATTAAGGGAAATATTTTCAAGAAAACTTTATTACTTTATATGTTGCCCAGAATATTATTACACGGTATTTTGTCAGACATGGGCAGTTAAAGATATCTACAAAACAAGATGCAAACCAAGATTAGCAAGCAAATTTATGTTTTGCGTTGTCAAACAAGCATTGAATTCTTATTTTATTCAATAAATTACCTAATTACTTCATAAACCACGCAATAAGAAACTATCTCCATGCATTTATCTCAATCTATGTTTAGTTAGAAGTAGAGTTCAGCTATCTGAAAATATTTATATGATGTTAATTTATTTACCAGAAAAAAGACGTTTTAGTCCGAAATTCATGCTCAAAAACACATGGACGCAAGTGCACATTCACATCCCTTAAACATATTATGAAATTAACCATATGAATATAGAATTTAGCATCTTAGCACACGCAAACTTGCTTTGCACGCGCACAGACACATTTAAAAATTGATTAAAAATATGAAAATGGAATAACATCTAGACAAAATTGTGACATGCAAGTATATAGTTATCCACCAATATATGAGGCACTACATCATTCATTCTACTTGCTAATTATATTCTTCCTGCAAACAGAGCAATATCCATTAGCCACTTTTTTTTAGCATAGGTATATATATTCCCAGAAAGAACATATATATGGGGTTCAGGAATTTACTAATGGTACAAATTGTAGTCAAAATTTCTAGTTTTGTTAAGAATTTATAGTCACATAGCCTAAACAGAATCAACATTCATAAAGTGCCACTCAAGTGCACCAAATGCATAGCATTAAATTACTATAGTGCCATAATCAAGCAGCACATTATTAGGAAACTAAAGCAATTTAGTCAACTGAACATTTCTATAAGTAGAGTGAGAATCACAGGTCGTGGGTCTGACATGCAAATGTTAATCCTAGGGTACTTCAAAATTTCAGAATTCGCAACTTAATTCTCGACAGTAAATCTCGCAGATTATTCCGGAAAAGTTAGTTCTGATATAGGCAAGTAAACCCAAACAAGAATCTCACCTTAAGTATAGAATCAGCAGTATTATCATTAGGCTTTGGTAGCGAAACACTGATATATGCAGGTTTTTCTGCTGTGCTGGCTGTAGAGCTATCCTTATCGGTTTTTGATAAACCCAAGGGAAAATTTGAAGCAATTCTAGGGTTTGTCGGAATCTGCAGTTTGCTTACCCTTCGTATATCTAACGATGGAACTGTTTGAGCAGGCGGTTGATAACTCTGAGGCACCTGATGAGCAGCAGAATGTTGAGAGTTCAGTCCGTGGGGCAATGCAGCATTCTGTTTATCCTGAAAGTTATCATAAGAAGGTTTTGGATCCAAAGGATTTGGGTAGTGTGGTTGTGTAAGACTAGCATTGTGATTTTGAAAACTTGGAGCACCATGCCTCCAGTAACTATCATGAGCACCGCTAACTGTTGAACCAGGCTGACAAAGAACAAGGAAAATTAACTAAATTATTTACTAATTAATCTTTATAGAAAATAATTTAATTAATGAAGAAACAATTCAATTAAAACTGCTAAAAACCAAGTAATGCCAGGATTACATGTATCAACTAACACTTACTCACAAAGAAAACCTATTTCATAAAACCAGCACGATTGTAATTCCTACACAGCTGAACGGGCTTATCTATCATGTGCCTAACATCTCTGAGCATGAATGCTATCTTTTCTTCCCACCGACTCACCCCACCGCCCACCCCACACCCAAAAACAAAAGAAGAAAGAAAAAAAAAAAGGAAAGCATAACGCACCTTTTATCCAATATGTACAGTTCAATATATTTTGACTCTTTCTTACAGGAGAAATTCTCATTCAGCAGGATCATAATTCCATCATTGTACAATATGATACAGGATACAACTTCCCACTACCACCACTAGAGAGCCATTCAATTAAAAAGACATTTTTCCTTCTCATTAATAACTCCAAAAGGTTTTCCATTATCATAAAAATGACCACTTCTCTCCGCCACTGGCCATGATGCCCAAGCACGTAAATAGTTTTTAACAAAAAAATTACTCAGCTCTGCTTAAGCATTTGAATAAGTAAGCTATGCAGAAACCAGAAATGTATATGTTTGATGACTTCCAGAAGGGGTCACCATTCTTAAAACCTTCTCCTGACAATTCCTAACTTTGAGTTTGAACACCCTTGCACAAGTCAGCAGATCGAAGTCTTGTCCGTGACAATCTCATGCAAAAAGGTTGAAAGTCAATAACAGGTCCTAATCACCCTTCCTCAGACCCCACTTTCTCATTCTCATACACACTAATGAAAAGTTGGCTACATAAGAAACTAAGAGTTTTCCACTAAATGCACTGGCAATCTAAAATATTAAGCAAAATATCATATCTTTCTTAAATGTCAAAAAAAAGGTTTAGGGCTATAACAGGCCCACTTGGTGCTAAAAATAGCAAAGATATTCTTTTTAGAAAAAGTAAAGAGGGTAACAAGATAGGACTACTGATTTGACCCCAGAGCAACTTTCTTGATTTAGCCAATCAATGAATTTAGTTTTTTGGGTAATAAGAAGTAAAACAGCACATAAGAGTGAAAGGTTCCAAACGGTATAAATAAGGAAAAGAAGCAGCAAAACAAATAAATAATAGTAATAACAAAGTCTAGCATTGCATGCATATCACAATAAAAAAATTTTATTTCCTGCACAACTCCTGAAAATAAAATTCAAACCTTTTTTTTAGTAAGGAAAAACCAAACCTGCAACGAAGGAGCTTGAGATATACTGGAGTCTGGCCTCCAGGATTGAACAAAAGACTGAGCAGGCTGGCTGTTTGAAGTAGAAATTCCACCAGTAACTGGACAAGCCTGATTAGATGTACTGGAAACAGACAAGTTTTCTGTTCCAGGGGCACAACTAACTTCTGTTTGACTATAATAATCCGCCCATTTCTTGTAATGCTGTTGATAATGCAATGAGGTTGGCGTTGCAGTACTAGAACTATAAGTTCCAGTTGTGTCTGACGTGTAGTTTGAATATGGATGTGATGTATAATTTCCATAATTTCCTTCATTCCACGAGGTAGTCTGATTACTGTAACCGCTACTCGGGTAACCTCCAGCAGTCTGATAATCAGCAGGATTGTAGTAAGTGCTTGAATAACTTGCAGGCCCAGCATAAGACCCTGTATTCTGAAATGAGGAAAGAGACTGATAAGGAGCACCTGTGTTTTGATATGCTCCTACGGTCTGAGAATATGAATAGTTAGGTTGCTGCTGATAGCCATTATAGTAACCTGGGTATCCTGTGCTTCCATAACCATATGGATCAGTAGAACTCGGGTATGATGCATAGCCGCTGTAATTTTGAGCTACATTTGTTGTTCCTGAACTTGATGAACTAGCAAAGGATGCCACATTTGCTCCATCTTGAATGCCTCTTGCAGCTGGCTCAGAATGCTGCTCATGATGGTAACCGGAATTTGAAAGATTTCCATTCTCCGTGGGGTGATTATCCACCCTATGCATCATC
Organism: Bretschneidera sinensis; assembly: GCA_023935145.1. Lineage (NCBI taxonomy): Eukaryota > Viridiplantae > Streptophyta > Magnoliopsida > Brassicales > Akaniaceae > Bretschneidera > Bretschneidera sinensis. The sequence continues at coordinate 60,127,722 of CM043698.1, read as the reverse complement.
CATGACACAGCATCAGACCCAGTGGTTGAGGAAAGATATGAAGATGACTGCACTTGGCTTGCACCAACAACATATCGATTCTGGAGAAAAAAGGGGCAGGGGAAAGTAAAAGGAATTAATGTGCAACACTGGATGAATTATCAAAAATAGTAAAGTATAAAATGAAGAAATCCAATTAGCTATGGGAATGATAAGAGTTTTCAATGTCAAGGGTAATATAAATGCCAAATGGAAAGAAAACCTATGGCAGCCAGTGTAAATCAAAATCTTCCTGGAAGAGGTCTAGAATATCAATGAGAAGGTTCTTCTCTACAGTTAACCACACAAAGTGTATTACATGATAACATTTCTAATAGGAAAATTTGATAATTAAATGGTTAAACTAAACTATCCATGCTGCACATGCAGTTCACATGTAAAATGTCAAGAATGTCACGATTTCAAATTACATTTTTTACAATTATTTCTTATGCCTGGGGAACAGCATCTATTTCCACAGAAGTAAGATCCTGAACTGTAGAGTGAAAGCAATTTCTTGTGAGAGGCATGATTGCCATTTGGTGGGTTTCATAATATTAAACTCATAGCAATCTATGATGCTCCATGCGATTTACATAAAGAACAAACGCCTAGATCTATTTTTGCATTATATGCTTAAGACCTTCTTATATGAGAGAGAAAATGCTCTTCAGTCACCTGATATATACTGAAATTTGCAAAACAACGTGGTAAGAGGCAAAACAAGTGGAAACTTACCACACAAAAGGAAACGTTCTGCTTCTCATACACATTGAACTGAAAATTTATTTCAAAATTTTCGAATTTAGATCTACGCAAACAAGTCAATGAGGCTAGGGGCACTATTCGTACTAACTGAATTTATAAATTCGGTTAGGTTATTTCGGTATCAGGATCGGTTAAAAAATTTCTGATATCGATTATTTCGGTTTCTGTTTCAATTATGGATTTGAAGAACCTGAAAAGACCAAAATAATCGAAATTCCACTTTTACTTCCATATGGGCAAAGTGTGTCCCAGCCCAGTCCATAAGATCAACCCGATAATAAGCTAATGGTTAGCCCAGCCTACAAAGATGAGAAAATAATGATAAAAATGAATCAAATAACATTCTCTCTGCCTCAACCCACACCTGTCAGCCCCTCCCAAAACTCTCCGTCTCTCTCACACACACACACACACTCAATCTCTCTCTTTTCGTCGTTTCCAGCTTTTTCATCGGAGTCTAGTGGTCTTGCTCTCGTTGTCTTTGTTCTGTCTCAATCTTGCCACCATGGATCTCACAAATACTCAAAGGGGAAGCCAGCCCTATAGAACATGGTTGCTGCTGCCAAATAAGAGGTTCAGCTGTGATTGGGAGTATAAACCTCCCTGATCTATTAATTCTTACTCCAAAAAAATACTATACTCAAAATTTTGAATTTGCACTTAGGAATTTTCATATTTTCTCTTTCCAGTTATTTATTTTTCTTTTTGTCATTTCTGTAATTTCTCATCAATTTTTTTTTCATATCTGTGATGTCTTTCTTGTTGTTGGGAACAGTCTTGTCGGGGTTGCTGAGAACATTGCCAATGCTCAATACCAAATTAACCTAACCGAAATAACCAGTATAATTCAGCAGGCTAATTCAGTATTCAATAATTTGGTTTGATAGGCTTTTAAAACTGAATAACCAAAAATTTCAGTTAACCCACCGAGTCCCACCCCAATGTGAGGCGATATAAAAGAACCTTTCACTATTAGTCAAGACCAAAATATTTTAACTTGGGTCCACGAGTGAAGTGCATTACAATTCAATTCTACTCGATCATTTATAAGGTCAACAACTTACCTCGATGTTTGTTGCTGGAACAATTTTTTTTTGATAAATATTGCTGGAACAATTATTATTGATATTCAGATTATTGTTACGTAATTCGGGGTTCTAATTGAGAGAGACTATTTTGGTTACCACAGTGAGACAAGGAAAAAGATGATGAGACGGGTCAAAGAAAAGGGAAAGAATCAATGCAAAGCCTTGGAGTCCCTGCCGTCGACGGGCTATGTTCCTAGCATTGATTCGATCTCGAACTCCCTTTGGGCCATTTGGGCTTTATAAAAATAGGTGGTGAGATTCTTGGGACACTCAGACCTATATGAGACTCTTTCCCTTAGGTTCTTCCCTTTTAGTCCATTTTGGGTCCTTATTGGGTTCTTCCCTTGGTTACCTTGCCCCAACTTAGCCTTGTTGTTTTGCCCTTCCTTCTATCGAGTGGGCCTTATTTATAGGGGTTTCAAAAGCAAGTGGTCGGCTATGACTGGGCAGCTCCAAGTAGATACTGCTCTTTTGGCATCCCGCCATCCCAACTTGTCATGATGTGACTATGGGTGGGCAAAAATACCTAAAAATCAAACCCGAACCGAAACCATCCCAAAACCAAAATGAAAACACTGTTACTCAAACCAATGTTTGGTTATGCTTAGGGTTTTTTTTTATTTTTTGGTTATGGTTATGGTTATTGATTTTCAACATGCATGTTAACCGAACGGAACCGAACCGAAATTATACATGACAATAATTTATTGTATGGTACAAATATATACAATGTACCCTTTATCACTTAACCATTAAGCACTCATATAAAAAGTAAAAACCTAACCTGACCATCACTCTCAGCCCTCATCCAAACGGCACTATCCGCAGACAAAACTCACAAGTCCCAAATGAAATCCTAGTCTCCCTAGCCCCTTTCCCCTTGCTCAGTTGCTTCTCTGCCCACCCCTAACTTGCAAGGCCTGCAACCCCTATCCACCTTAGCTGTTGCAAGGACCATCACCTGACACCTCTTTTTGAAGGGGTAAAATTTTGGTTATTTTTTGTTAACCAGTAGTTAACAACAAAATTTCGATGACCGAAAGAAATGGTTTGGGTATGGATATGGGTATGGTTTCACCCGATTTGTATAGTTACCAAACCACGCCCACTCTTACAAGTGGTGTCCACTTGTCTTACTTCTTCGGATTTCCTGAATTATACCCCCTCCAACCACTGGTTCTGTTACGCTTAGATATCTGATGCTTTGATTATTCTTTGGTGTCCCATACCACCCCGACCTAGGGTTCATAGTCTCCTCGGACGTCCATGGGACTCGACATAAAAAGGTCCCGAAAAACGTTCAAACCAAAGGATTCATGTAAACTCATGCTGTGAAACAACTGCTGCTCAAAAAAACACACAAAAGAACTAGAAACTAGCTAAATTAGATCAACAATTAAAGCCCAGTTCATGCGAACTTATGCTATTCACTTTAGTCTACAATTACAGCACGATATATTCCATACAATAATTCCCACAACCAAATCAACAACGATTTCTTCAGGGGGTAAACTTTTTTTTTGAGAAACAACCCGCTGAGATCAACTTAAGCTATCAAAAAAGGATAAGCGAGGCAGAAAGTAATTACCTCAACCGAATTCGGGTCTAGTGGAGCAACGGTCTGTGTATTGCCTCCTTGATTCATCATTTCATCAACATCCTAATTCATGATTCTAACACGTGATTAGCATAAAACACTTTCACTTAATACGCAAAACAAATTGTAACAAACTAAACTTTTGCATTCAAATCATAAAAACCCACAAAACCCTAAGCAAAACTAACGAGAAACTAAGTGATATTTACCTTCAAAAGAGACCCAAATTTGACCTCGAAAACGCAGTAAGTTTATGGAACCGAGAAGAATGATCGAATGGAAATACCATAAAACAACACTTGAGATCACAGAAGAACCAAAAAGAAAGAACAAACAAATAGCCTAAAAGAAACAAAATGAATTGTATATTTCTATCAAGTAATGCAACAAAAGTAGTGAACAGAGAACGAAATTGTTAAATTATTATAACAGAATCACATGGGAAACCCAGAGAAATGTAGAGACATGGAGAGAGAAAATCGCAAGAAATTTCTGAGAGAGAAATAAATCTAGAAAGATAGAAAGAGAGAGATTGAACATTGGGGGTTTTGTGTTGGGTCGTGTTTGGTATTGAGAGTTAAGACGTTGGCGGTTTAGAGGAAGATAATTATTTGGGATTATTTTATTGAATATAAGTGCTTTCTTTTTCATCAAAAATAAAAATCCATATAATTATGATAAAAATAATTATATGAAATTTTATATTTTTTCTTGAAGCATATGTCTCATCAAATTTAAAAATTATTTTTTATCAAAATAAAATTTCATATAAATATGGTAAAAGTAATTATAGAAAGATATTGTATGTATCCTCACACTTATAATTTTATCCAAAATTTCTACATTTCTGGATTATATCTAGATTAAAATTTGCAGTACGGTTCCTTTTTTTCTTAAAATGAATTTTTTTGATTCATTGCGTATTTGAAAATAATTTTGCTAGCAATGTCATAGATTCATAATCTTATTTTTAAATTAAAATTCCATAGAAAAATAGGTCTATTGTGTAAATACGACAAGATTTATCCAAATTTATGAGAAAAAAAGTTATAATTCTTTTTGAAAAAATAAATTTTCAATGAAATCTTAAAAACAGCATTCAAAAAACCATATCAAACAAATTTGATATTTTATTTATATATTTTTTAATTTTGAAAACAAAGTAGAAGATATAAAAATAAAATGTGAAAAAGGAAAAAAAAAATCCTTAAACAATGGATTTTTGTCAATCTTGGGCAAATAAGAAAATTCAAAATAGAAAGATTGCAAGATTCACACCTCCCTATCTCCCACTTGATGTATGACAATGATAATTATTTTTACAAAAGCTAACATTGATAGATGTCAAGAACATTAAAAAAAATCTTTTCATCATCCACAATTGGACTGAAAAAAGAATCAACTATTCATGGGGTGATCTACATGTTAGTGAGCAATTCTCCTTCCCCCTCAATTTTTTGAAATTTCTTTAGAGTATTTATTACTTTAGGGTTTAAAAATTTTATATTATAATTATCTCATTAATATATTAAAAAAAATGCATTTTCTGAGAAAACAATATATTTAATGGCAAAAACACTCATATTCAATAATAAAGTTAATAGATTTAAATGTTATAATTTTTTTACCTCTACGTATATTGTTTTACCATCTGATATGAGTTTTTACGGTATCTCGCTTTTGAGTGAGGTACTATAAAACCCACAAAATATAAAATGAGACTCAAAGATAACTTATGATCCCATTTAATTTCTAAAATACTATGTACCTACTATGTTATTTATTACTCTCCAATTTCAATACAAAAATAAATAAAATGAAATATTTCAATTGAACAAAAATAACAAAAAGACAAAATTAGACCACTTTTTTTTTTTAATTCCTTTTAGATACATCCATATGATGTCTTTTTTCTTCCCTTGATTACCGTTCATTAAAAAGAAAAAAAAAGTCAAAGCCTAATAGTCCATACAACTTCAGTGTTTCCACATGCTATGACTCACACTTAGTACGACCGTACAAAAGGCCAAAAAGGAAAGACCAAGTCGTTGGTTATGTAATGCTTCCAAAACATAAAAACCCGTCGAAGACGATCCTAATTTAGAGTCAAATTACATTCTAATTTTTCAGATAGAGTATTTGGTTTCAATCTTTCTTTTCGTCGATATATCCAAAAAAAAATACTTCATGTTGCATCATTAATTCAAATCAATCTTGTTTTTTCATGCATTTTTTTAATCTTTACAAAAATAATCGTTGTCACAAAAAAATATTTAGTTTCTAAACAAGTTCTTATGGAAATTTACTGGAATTTATTTCTTTTTCTATAAATTATGGTTTTGTTCCGCTACTAATTTTTGTTGGATTTTTGTAGCAATTGAGTTCATCTTAATTTATGTTTTTTTTTTTTGTGTTTTTTCCTACTTAGTTAAACGAATTTATTTATTAAATTCAGTTCATGATTTGGACTTTCATTTTCCATATAAACTTTTCCTCTTATAATAATTGTAATCTATTAACATTGAAATAACAATGGAAACCAATACAACACTTTCGTGCTTCTTGTGATGTTGTTTGGGAACTTTTTAAATTTTAATTTAAGTAAAGTTATTTAAAGTGATAGTAAATTGGTAGATTGGGTATTGCGATAAATAAGGTTTGATTTAATTTGGAATGATTTAAAATGTTAACCAAACATCACTTATATAAAGCTATAATCGGATAATTGTAAGGGTAATGGTCAAAAAGTATATTGAGTTTAAAAGTTGGGAGAAACTGTGCAATTGTTAAGTTGCACTGAGTCTGACATTTATCATAATATTAATTGAAAGCATGAGCGTGTAAAAGTAATTCTTGGTTAGAACGGGTTTAAAATCAATGTTTTAAATTTGTTCAAAACTCAATTGGTAATTTCAAAGAATTTCACTGGTAAATTTTTTTTTTTTTTTTAGTTTCACACCTATATTGACATTAGTAGTGAAATTCTTTAAAATTACCAATAAAGTTTCACACCGATCTAATCAATAATTTTTTATGGTATCACCAATTTTACTATACATAAGGACCCACACATAGAGGACAATGTAAGAATCCTTCCTCTTGAAACTACACATTTCCAACACAAATTATCTTCCAGCATCTTGCCGGTAAACTATGATCACCTTATCGAATGTCAAAAAAATCTCTAGTAAGACTGATGTATAAAACCAACTTTAATTTCAAAAGGCTGCCTATGAGTGTTAAGAAAAACGAGGTCCTTTTTATGTATAACTTATTGTGTGTTGTGTGTTGTGTGTAACTTCGGAGGCTGCAAGTACTTCGAAAAAATATAAGAATTGGATAACCAAGCTACTTTGCGGGCCTCTTCACCATGGCGATTAACGTACAAGCAAATATAGGCACTCATCTATCTCAAAATATCACAGAGCAAAAGCTCTAAGCCGGCACCATGAGAACGTAAGACGCAGGGCACCTAAGAAACTTGCCAAAAATAAATTAATTAAGAAGGCCCAACAGGCGACCCAATATTAGTCACTCATGTTTCTTTCTTTCTCTTGCTTTTCTTAATTTATGGGAGGAAGTTATATTCCTAGTTATTACTAAAGTAGTCATTGACTTGTTATGAATTTGCATGGCTAAATTACAATTGTTAGTAATCAAGGGCTGAGATTGAAATACTGCTATAACCCTAGTCTAAATAATTTTTCACACTCTTTGCAAGCAACCATATATCTTAATACAGGAACCAGAGGTTGTCAAACCCTTAAATCCTTCTTTCTTATTCCAAATTCAGATTTAGCTAATTTTAGCTCTCATTTTGGGGCTAAATTGTTGATTTTAGTTCCTATTGTTAGGTCAAGTGTTGACAGCAATTATTCTATGAAAAAAGTCCAGATTGAGACAAAATCACAATCGAAACGTGTCAATTGTGTTGATATACGATTTAAGTGATTTGAATTACACTCTAATTATCAGCTATAGCTTTTGACGCAGTGATAGACACTCGATTCCCACACTTGTCTATGAAGAAAATATAAAACAAAAGATTAAGATTTTGTCAATAATGTTCCACATCATCAGCATGATAAGAGGAAATGCAGCAGTTGAAAAAAAACATGGATATTTAGGGCATGTTTAGGTAACAGTTTTTTGTTTTCAGTTTTCGAAAATAGCTTTCAAAAATGAAAACTGAAAACAGTTTTCTGATGTTTCCTCAACATGGATATTTAAACTTTGCCAAATCCCAAAACAGGAAAGTAATGTTACCTGACCCATTTTCTGCTCGACTAAAAAGACAGTAGTAAGCTTTGCAATATTCCTAACGTCATTAGTTATAAAGTTCTATTTTTCAGAGGATGATCATTTGGTGTTATTTGCTGAAGAAAAAAAAATACGAGAAAATTTAAGTAATTGATATGCTCTTCGTTGTAAGGAACTCTCAACATGCAGTCTCCAGTCTGAATGATTTTTCAAGCAAACAGCGGTCTGCCTGCAGGAAAGAGATAAAACTATATGAGAGTGACGAAGAGAAAAGTTAACAAGCCCATAAGAAGAGAGCATAGAAATATCCCATATTTTTCCATTCGACAAGCTATATTTTCCATCAAAGATGCATCCAAAGTGTTTCAGCTTACTATAGACCTTTCCATGCTTTTCAACAACATAATAACAAACTCTTCCTTGCTCTTACCATGAAAATACTGAGATCCACAATACTGATAAGCTATTCAAGAAATAAAGGGGACCGCATTCCACAGATGCCTTGTACAAAGCAACATTGTAAGGCACCTGAAAGAAACATTAGAAGTACAACTTTATTGAAGCACAAAGAAAAAACTAATTTTAAAGGGAAAAGTGTACATAGATGTCCTCCAAGCGCTTAAAGATGATGAGAATCCACTTGCATAGTCAACTATGCAAATGATCAAAGAACAGAAACAAGGCTTAAGATTTTTTGTAACGTATATTATAACATCAATTCATGTGCCATATAGATTTTTACTTTTAAGCACTTGGCCTAAAGCCCAAATCCAGAAAAATGCAGCACATCCATAAAATTAAATCTACAAGTTGTATGGTAATGAGTTTGAGAAGCAATCCGTTGAGGTCTCATAGTAGTCTTTGACTGGCACAAAATGCATATATGAGTAGCATCATTTTTTTTGTGGTATAGATAAAATCCTTTGATGCTCAGTATTAATCACAGCCAAGGTCCCAATGATGTTAAAAAATTCTTTCCCCTTAAAAGTAAATCACCTGCACTCACGCATTTCTTACACTGCCATTGATGGCCCAATACCATTTAAAAGTTTGAGTGAAACTCTCTCAGCTAGCCATGTCTCGTTTAGTTATACACAAACACTTTTTCCAAACTTGTGATGACCTCATTACACAACCAGCTCCCATGAACCCACTAAATGCATGACCATAATTTCAGTTTTCACAGTAGTCCAACATAAAGGGAACATATATTGACATAATGCTTGAGAAGATAAACTGCTTTACAAGTTACTGCTGGCACAATGAAGGTCTGTTGACATGTGTTGTCATTTACAGATCAGTGTATTCAAATCTTTGTACCAAAATATTTAATGCTACATCGCCATTCAAGTTGCAAAGATACATAGTTTCCATTTCGGAAGCCATTCAAACTCATTCGTCAACATAACAAAAAACCGTGCCATACCATCAGACTACAGAGTAAACTTTCAAAATAGTGCTCTATTATGATGAACAAACAAAATTTAGTGCACAAAATCTCCAAGAAAATGCTCGAGAAGTAAAGGTACTACGAGGTGTATGTCAAAGATATAAATCAAGAATATGCTGAGTAATCAAAATGGATGATAGAATTTTTTTTTCTCTAGAATTTGATTAAATAAGAAAAAACACTTCAACTAAGGTAAGAATTGTTACTAGAATCCTTATACGCCCCTTGGAACCACGATCCAAATTCTAGCTACATTCTGATTCGTGGTATATCTCACACCAAAATTTTCTTAATGATTAGATAAAGGATAGATTTTTAGCTTGGTAAAAGAAATGATTTCTAACAAGGACGAAAAAATTGAAAGAAAAGAGAACAAGTTTACGAACTAAAAGACAGAGCATGAGACGAGTGAAGGAATTCTTTTCTTTTTTCTTTTTTTTTTACATTTTCTTACCTTTCAGACAATATAAGAAGCCTCTATAGGCCCACAAAAGAAATGTACATGACTTTCTCTTCTCCTTCTTTATTGTAATAAATAACAAAACAAAACTTCACTAATTTAAGACTTCAGTTAAGAAACCAAAGGACCCAATAAAGACTTCTTCATACGTTTTTGATTTGTTCAGTTTCCAACACACCCCTTCGAATCAAAACCGTCTTCATGCCAAGCATGTCTCTTAGCTTCATGAAAATTTCACCAAATAATGACTTAGTAAATATATCTGCTATTTGTTCAGTTGTGTGGCAATACTGAAGCTCGATTGTCTTCTGCTTTACATGGTCTCTAAGAAAGTGGAACCTAGTATCAATATGTTTGCTCCTCCCACGCTGCACTGGATTTTTTACTAGCTTTATAGCTGATTTATTATCCACGTAAATCACTGTGGATTCTTCTTGTGGATGTTTCAGTTCCTTCAAGAGATTCCTTAGCCATATAGCTTCACATACAGTAGATGAAGCTACCATATACTCTGCCTCACAAGTTGACAAGACTACAATTCCTTGTTTCTTGGATGTCCAAGAAAATGCTGTAGAACCAAGATAGAACACATAGCCAGTAGTACTTTTGCTCTCATCTAGGTCACCTCCCCAATCACTATCTGAATAACCAACTAATTTTGCTTGATCACCGTAGGCATAGAATAAGCTAAGATTCATAGTACCTTCATAGTACCTTTGATATACCTTAGGATCCTTTTTGCAGCTAACCAATGAGTGTCCATTGGTGTCTCCATGTATCGACTTACAAGTCCAACTCCATAGACAATACCTGGCCTTGTGATCGTAAAATACCTTAGACTTCCAACCAAACTCTTATAGCGAGTTGTTCAATAACTCGTCCATCTCCTTCTTTTGACAACTTTGTGCTTGTTGCACTACAATAGAATTAGCATTTTTCTGCATCCTTTGCTCATGCACTTGTAGTGAGCCCAACAATTCCTCAATTGTAAGCTTCTCCAAGTCCTTAGACTCTTCGATAGCTACAACTATATGCTCAAATTTAGAGGAAAGGGATCGAAGTACCTTTTCGACGACTCGAATGTCATCGACCTTCTCATTGTTTCTTTCCAAACCATTCACGATGACCAGCAATCGTGAGAAATAATCTGACACCGATTCGCCATCCTTCATGCGAAGAGCTTCGAACTCGCCTCGTAATGTTTGGAGACGGACCTGTTTCACCCGTTCGTCTCCTTTGAAGATGGAAGCTAGAATCTCCCATGCTTGTTTACTTGTCGTTGCTTCGGAAACTTTCTCAAAGGTAGGCTCGTCCAACCCGAGTAGAAACAATGCCTTTTTATCCTTCTTCCTCTGCTCCTTAATAGCCTTTTTCTCATCTGATGTCAATACAACTTCTTCCTCCACAGTGGGTTCCGTAAATCCATCAGTGATAAGTTCCCACAAATCTTGAAATCCAAATACGGTTTTCATTTGGATAGACCACGACCCATAGTTATCTTTTGATAATCTAGGGATTTGTTGTTGGACAATATTAGAACCCATTTCAAGAAGGGACGAAAAAATTAGGAATTTGGGCAAAACCAAGCTCTGATACCAATTTGAAAGAAAAGAGAACAAGTTTACGAACTAAAAGACAAAGAGCATGAGACATGAGTGGAGGAATTCTTTTTTTTTTTAAACTTTTTTCTTACCTTTCAAACAATACAAAAAGCCTATATAGGCACACAAAAGAAACGTACATGACTATTTCTTCTCCTTCTTTATTAAAATAAATAACAAAATAAAACTCCACTAATTTAAGACTTCAGTTGAAAAACCAAAGGATCCAATAAAGACTTCTTCATACGTTTTTGATTTGTTCAGTTTTCAACAAAAATAATCATAATTTTTTTTTAACTTATGTTTTCTAAAATTGTTTATTAACTTTACTAGTTATCAAAACTTATGTTATCTTCTTAATTATTATCATGCATACAACTCTTTATTTAATATATACTCATAGATACATTTAGTATCTTAATTTTATACATGTGTTTATACATAATACCCATCTAAATCTTCTCCCAACGTATTGAACCCATACACTAGTAACTATGAGCGCAAGATATAAACTCAAATTATTCACGATGGATTCAAACAGAACTCAAGTTAAGAGTTGTTTGAACTCAACTCGTGAGAGTCGCTCTAAAATTCATACCTGTTACTTGAAAAAAATTTGTAATAATTCAATTAATTAAAAAATAACTTGAACAATCCCAAAATTTATGTTAGGGCTCAAAGTTTAAAGTTGATTCATCCTCTTGGACTTATCAGCTAGCTAAATAGCACAAGCCCAAAAGATGAACCAATGGTAACGTGCAAGAGAAAGGAAATAGCCAAGTATTTATAAGGAGATGTCTCTATTCCCAACTTCTATTTTACTGATGTGAGATTCCTTTCACAACATAATTCTCTAAAAATCTCAAGCTTCTAAGCAACACTCTTACTCCATGAGAAAAGCTTACAGGGAATCGATGGAGAAGTTTTGTAAGAATGACAACATAAAACAAAGCTATATGTAAAGAACAAAGCAACGTCAATGATATAAAACTTCATATCTCAAGTGTATATAATTCCAAAACAACTATGAGGATTCCTATCTTCCGAAAGTGTTTGGTTACTTTTTCCTTGTTTCTTTCTTCTTGCAATAAGTTTTCCCTTGTTTCTTTTTACTCTAGTGATAATATATATCCATAAAAATTAATGCTTGCTACTTCAGAAAGTAGTATTCATTCATACAAATTGCAAGAGAGAAGTAAACCCGGTGGATTCTGATAAATTAGACTTTGATTTTTCTATATCAAGATTTAGATTCTTTGTCAATGCTTTAAATATAGTTGTAGCAAGTCTAGCAAGATGATGCCTTCCATATTCTTCTATCAAAACTCTAGCAGCAAAAGCATAGAGAGATTAAATAATTAATGAAATAAAAGGGGACAAACTCAAAAGGAATAGAGTCCTAAAAGTATTCAAAAGGTGAACACATATGTATTCACCAAAAAAAGATTCTTTTATAGAAATGTTTACAATCCCACATTGTTAAAGAGACAAATAGAGCTAAGAGAACTCCTTATAAAATCAGGTAAAGAATTTTTTTAGGTCTTGGATTCCCTCATCGATTGGGAAGTAGAAGAATCAATCAAAACTTTATTATAAAAGTTTCCATTAAATCTTTGTTTTGGATGGAGATTGACTTGAGGGTTGCTTTAATGAAAGACCTCTGATACCATTTATAGTTTGAATTCAATAATTATTGACTTTTGATATATAAAAGTAAATCATAAATATTTATATATTTAAAAGGTTAATTAAATATTGATTAACAATAATTTGAGCTGACCCGTTAGACTAAGCTTGAGCTTGAGTTTTACGAGTAATGAGCCAAGTGTTGGTGAGCAGAGCCTCGAGGTGCTCGCGAGCCTCGAGGTTCGATTCTACCTCTACTAGAGATTAATTCACTTCAAAGTTATCATCATGCTTAAACACAAGCAATCAATGTAAAATTTCAGTAAAGATACAAACAAAAACCTGCCATAGGATGATTTCCCAATTGAAAGCACTGATGAAATCTCAGCTTCAGTTTTCTGCTCTAACCACCACAAGAAATTATCACATTTTTCATCGAAGTACAGAATACCTGTGACAATTTACAACAACAATTTAAAAATAAAGCGAATGACAAGTATTCAATGATTGTAGCTAAAATTGGAAACATTACACCATAAGAATACATTCCAATAATTTGAAAATAAGTATGTTTTTTGAGCTTTCAATTGCAAAGCTCATTTTCTCATTGAGAGAACCAATAATCCATTGGCTCAGTTACTAAACAAAAATACATAAAAATAGAAAACCCATGTCAAAGTTAGTCAAATTAACAAAAATAACTAAACCCTTAATGTTCATAAATTTAAATACTTTTGTATTACTGCTTTTCCTCAACAACCAAACAACAGAGATTCAAACTAATATGAAACATCATACGTTATGGCATTTTAAAAATGACTTAGATACCCATGTGAACGAATAGTTGAATTAGACTCAAATAACTAAAAATTGATCAAGATTTAGTTTCTTCAATTCCTACAATTTCTCGGCAACTAGCGAGCATCAATTTGAAATCAATATCTAATAGGATCATATATTTATCTGTCGTTTCCATTTATTCTAATAACACGAAAAACCCATGTCAGAAATCGTCTGAGTAGATTCAAATAACTAACAATTTGATATTATTTTTAGCTTATTTTATTTTCATAAATATTTCCCAGCGACCAAACAGCAAAAAAAATTGAGTTGATGAACACTATCCTTCTACACCATTTCGTTTTTTCACGCACAAAAAAAGGAAAACCCGTGTCATAAATGGTTGTAATAAACTCAAATATCTATAAAGAAAACAATTAATATTCAAGATTTTGGCCTATTTTCTTTTCCTACGTTTTCTCGGAAACCAAATAGCGTAAAACAAATGTATGCTTAAATCGAACCTTAGCTTCAGATAAGAAAGAAAACTTGAGTTTGATGCATAGACGTTGAGAGATGGTGAAAAGAGGACATTGAGATGACCATAGCTTTCTGATTTGTGCATCCAATAGCATCGTGGAGGTGAGGATGTCCTAATTTCCTCGTCGTTTAAGATGAAAAATCCAAAATGAAACTTATTTTGTAATGTGGTAAAGAAATACTACTCTTGCGCAGACAACATTGTAAATATGAAAATGCATTTTCTTTTTATTTTTATCAAAATATCTGATTTCTTTTGCTGCTATCAATTTTCTCTCACTTCACTTAGTTTTATACATATATTTTAATTTACCCAATTTTTTGTTTCACTTAATTTTTTTTACATTTTTTTCAATTTCACCTCATTTTTCCATATTTTTTTATTTCACTTAATTTTTCTCCTATTTCACCTAGTTTTAAACACTTTCATTCTTCCATTTCAAATGATAATAATAAAAAATTACAAAAAATGACAAAAACATCTACACAACATCAAAAAAAAATATCTACACAAGCAAAAAGTCCACAAGTCTTACTATCCCACTTATATTTCCTTGAACACTTATAAGTTGGATTGGGTGTACTAGAAATTTGAGGGCCAACGTTTTACACATTTGAGTTGTTATTTGTAAACTCTTACTCTTAGTGAAAAATTTCACGCATGTTCTCGCGGAGTAGACTTTACAAGTTGAACAACATAAATTTTTTGTTTTCGTTCTATTTTTTTGAAGCTTTTAATTATCAGTTTTTTATATTTTTATGCCAAAGTGTATAAGCATTTTACCATCTTTTCAAAATTGTTCAATTGTCAATTTAAAAGCAAAGTCATCATTTCTCACTTAGAATCTCTACTCAACAATATTTTTTCATCGATTAAACTCGAAAATTATTTTGTAAATTACACAAATTAGTCCGTTAGTAGCTCTACGATACAATAAATTTTCAAATATGTAAATTTTGCGATTACATTTTTTACAACTCCATTAAGGAAGATAATTTATTTTTGAAGAAGCACAAAATTAAAGAACCTAGACTACATAATGTCCAGGCAAATTTGTTACTCTAGTTAATCCGTTGACCTCCTTGGCACAAATCTGCTGCTGTCGGTGCAAATCCGGCGATATTTTGCGCCAATGTGCTGAACATTTAACTCAATTTCAAATTTGCGGCCCTTTTGTACGAATCCACTGACCTCTTTGCGCCATCCACTGAACTTTTGTGGAAATCTACTGAAGAAGCACATAAAAAGATAAATTTTCTTCCTATTCTCTTTCACCAAGGCACCACTGAGGTAGATAAATTGAAAAAAAAAAAAGGTGCAATCTAAAATGCGTGTAACGCGTGCGCACTAAAATCTAGTTGTTTATTCATAATAAGACACAATCTAAAATATGGAAAACCACGTGTATTAAGGTATGTATGTTTATGGAAAAGTACAAATAAAATGGGCACTATGATATAAACAGTGTTGAAAACATGCACACAAAATCATACAATGTAAAACAAACGCGTGCTAAAATATGCATGTATATGTATAATAAAATGCAAAACACAAATAAAGCATATATATATAACAAAATATAACATATAGCTAATAATACTTGTGATGGCAGGAATTACCTAATTAGGCATGCAACTAAAGAGAAATTTCTATAAAATTGTACATGTCAAATGCATCCTGTGTAAAAAAAATTCAAACTAGCAATTCCGCTAAAGAGACAACAGATTACCTCTTAATACACTACTGAAAATTTTGCATTAAAAAGACAATAGATTACACATTTTGAGAAAAAAACCACATGATATATATCGATGACACGTTTATTTATCATCAAATAAAGACCATTCTTTTATTTCAAATTATAATAATACAAAATATCTACACATCGTAAAAAAATTCACACAACATCAATTCGTATAACATTTAAGTATTTTACTTGTATTTCTTTAAACACTTGTAAGTGAGATTGGGTGTATTCCAGATTTGAGGATGATTCCTTTACACATTTTAACCATTACTTGTAAACTCTTATTTATAGTGAAAAATTTCTCAATGATTAAATTTAAAAACTATTTTACGGATTTTACTAATTGATCCACTGATGGTTACACAACACAATAAATTTTTCAAATATGTAAATTTCGTGTTTACAAATATAAAATAAAAAAAATCAGAAAAAAGGGATGGAGGCGGCTGACGACAGAGGATGTGGCAACTGAGTGTTAATTGAGAAAAAAAAATACATGAGAAGATCAGAAGAGAGAAAACGAGAAGAAAAAACAAAGAGAAACACTTCTTTCCATTCTTTGCTTTTCTTTGGTTTAATTTCAAATAACACCCTATGGTTTGGTTCGAATTCTTAATAAACTCTTGATTATTTTTTTGTAACTAACCCTATGAAATCTATACTCCAATGGTTAATGAGTGGAATTGATAATATTTGTGATTGAAAAAGGCAACTGAAGATGTGGGTTTTTCTATGTTTGGAAAGGATGCGTAATTTGGAGATTTTGCAATTAAGGTAACAACATAACCCCCTAAAGTAACTTCTGATTCCAAGGGGGGCAGATGCAAAAAAAAAAAAAAAAAAAAAAATTCTCATAATTTATTAAGAAACTTGGGCCAAACACAAGATGTTATTTGAAATTAAGCTTTTTTTTTTCATGGCCGGTCCCTGATTGTTGCCCTATATATCAATTTGGTCTCTAAAAGTTCAAATTTATCAAATTGGTCCCTGACTGTTGCCCTATGTATCAATGTTGCCCTTTTTGACATTTTCGTTCATGAGTGTAAACGTTTGTTAACATGTGCATGTCACATGGACGTTATTTATAAGAACTACAATCACAGAACCGAGACGTGGCCTGTCTCTGTCAATCATTTGTGTTAAAGTAAAAAATTGAGAAAGCATTTGCTTTCAAGCTAGCTAAGCACCTAAGCTGATGGTACATTGCTTTTAACTTAAACGGCGCGGCTATTTTTCAATTTCATCCATTTTGTCCAGTTTTTCCCCTGCAGATTGTTCACTATATTTCAAAGAACAAAAACCAAGCATAATTCTTGTTTTATAGTCAATAGAAACTGATAATATAAGAACATCTAAATATTATAATCAATTCACTTTTATCCATAGTTGAACAAGCATCTTTCATATAAACAAAATTTAGAACAATCAAATATATATATATATATATAAAATTTCATGTCATAAAATCCATCAAATAGACATAACAAATTCCCTTCCTAGAATAATAGTTCATGCTAGATTCTTGCTTTGACTATACTTCATTCATCCATTGAGTAGAATTTCACTAAAAAAATAATCAATACTAATCAGAAAAGAAAAAGAAAAAAAAAAAAACTCAAGCTTCCAGTAGTAGCTTTGGAGGAAGGAAGATGAAAACAGTACGTATTTTCATAGTTTGTAACTGGCAACTCCAGTCACTTGTTTCATTGAAAAAAAAAACATATACTTGCCTGGACAAGGATCATTCAGAACATAGCATAAAATGGGGAAAAGGCAGATTTTATTAATAAATAAAAAGAGGCACATTTTAATGAAAATAGAGATGAACTTACTTCCTTGCTATGATTCAACTTCTGTCACCAAAATGCTATACAAATCCATACGATTTTACTTCCATATCAAACAACAGATCGATATGAATTATAAAGCGTCTTAAACATTTCATTGCAATTCAATCACTGCAGGCTGCAGTGGCTAAACAATTTTGCAAGTTTACATAAGTCTAAGAACAAGTTACAGTCAACCAGTTGATAATCATATGTACCAAAAAATCAGGCTAAACAATCTTTCTTTCTTTCTTTATTATATGAAGTTATGCATAACATAAGATAAATCAAGGACACGCAACCAAGTTAAAAATACAGCTTTCTGACAGACCACAATAATATATATGAAGACATTCATTTTCTTCTGTTTGAAAAATTCTTCTCCCGCCACAAATTATGGATGGCCTCCTACTATAACCAAGAGCAGTGATATTGCCTAGATCATAAGCAAGATGATGAGCTCAGATGATACAATTTGACTCAGAACAAGAAAGCTAGGAAAAAAGATAAGCTGGTGTGATTGCCTCAATTTTGCATTTGACCCAAATATAGAGGAGTTCCACAGCAATAACAAAAGGAACATTTGTACCAAATATAGAGGAGTTTTTAGTTAGGCACTAACCATAATTAAAAGTAGGGGTGAGTATGGAACCCGATTGAACCGCAAACCCAACCCAAACCGATATAATGGGTTGGGTTTTTTTAGAGATTGGGTTGGGTTAGATTGAAAATATTTTGAATCTGGTGGGTTGGGTTGGGTCATGGGTTCAAAATTTTCAGCCCGACCTAAACCGATAACCCGGTCAAATATATAATTATATATTTTATATTTATTGAATATAAAATTATGTATAAATAATTATAGTATAATTGTAAAATATATAATCATAAAATGTTCATTCTAATTACTACTGGTGTGTAAAATTATATATAGCAGATACTACATTGTTCAAACAAATCTCATATTTTTCAATTACCCAGATTTTAGTTTCAAATATTTACACTAGAAACAAATACTAATTTCGAGTTATGAAATAGTTTTCATAATTATTCTTAAGCATAACTTCAATCAGAATAAATTGATGTACAATTAACTTATGCTAAAAAAAATTGATTTCTTGTACCATTGTAACTATAAAATAAAATAGAAATTAACACTCTAATCTACAAGATCCCAATCGGGATTAATGTACGCAGATAGACTTATATTCCAAAAAGATATACCATAATGTTGATGGAAGAAATGTTAAATGTATGATAAAGCTCAGTAATACCAACTTGCTGGAAGTCTTTCATGCAAACATTATTGAACCATTCAATTTGCCTCTCTGTGACCTTTTAAGAGCCCCATGTCGATTCTAAGTGCATTAAAGCATAGTCCAAAAATTAGATTGATTAGTGGGAAAGCACTATCACAGCCAACAAATGTTGAATTACTAAAATATATTATTAGCAACTGTCCAAAAATCCTGATTTCCTTCGTAATTGAACAACCTTCTAAAGTAAGTTAAATTTATGTCAACTAAAGCAGTTCCTAGCGCAACATTCAGATGAAGATTGTGTTTTTTAATATAACAATGAATCCATATTTTAACATCAAGGGCTCTAGGTTGTGAGCATGCAGATAAGCAATTGACCATGGTCACTTCATCATGCTCTATATTACTCGCTTGTATTTCATGAAACAATGCCAAAGAACCCTTACCAAGTTTGGCTTCAACGTAGCCTCCAATTATGGCATAACATATTTTTCTTGCATGTCATCAAAAAAACTTCTTAGTAATATCCAAAAAACCAAATTTAGCATAGCCTATAACTATTGTAGTCCATAAAACAATTTTTCTCTTTTCCATGTTATCAAATATTATTTGTGCTGTCAGGCACATATATTTTACTTGTAATATGAATGGATTTAGTTTTGGATTTAATAAAATATTTTTTTATTATGTAATATGTATGGTTTAATTATTTAATAAAAAAATATATCAATCCGGTGACCCAAACCGATTAGAATGGGTTGGGTTGGATTGAGGTTGGATAGGTTCATGGGTTGGGTTGGGTTGAGATTTTTCCAACCCGGTATGAATGAGTTGGTTGAAATTTTAGGATAACCCGACCCAAACCAACCTATGCTCACCCCTAACCAAAAGTGTCATATAATTCCAAAAGAGGAAAGAAAATATAAAACCATTATATATGCTCATATAACTCCAACAAAAAATGAAAGTCTTGAGTTTATGCAAAACTTTGTCAAATCCTTTCACGAAAAGTCTTGAGATATCTTGTATGATTACATGCTCTTGCAACTTCCTCCGATAATAAACAAAAAATAAAAAAGTTATTATCATTCTTGAATTTATTGTAGGTAGGTTTGTATTGTGTTGCTTAATACAATATAAATATTAAATGAAATAAGATAAACAGTTGCATACCAGAGAAGAGTAACAACCTTAAATATTCTGAGAATTATCTTCAAAAGATCTTGAAGTGTCATACTAAAAAAAAGAGTGAATTCTATAATAAGATATATTAAATTTCAATAAAAAATGAACTTTGCATCTAAAGTAATATGTCCTATATATATAAAAAATGAGATTTAAGTAAAACAAATCTGATTAGGTGTACTTATGTTACTGAGGCAGAATGGGTAATAAGTACCATCTTGGCTGCTAAAGTAATATGGACTACCTCTTGAATTTTGTTGTATCTCTGAAAAGGAAGTTTATGGTGAAATAATAATTGACAATCTTGAAATAAGCCAACAAATTAAATTATAGGTCATTTAGTAGATACCCATACGTATATAAAATAAAAACTGGAATGACTAAATTTATGATTCATCTTTTTCTCCTTTTGGTACTTGAGTAGAAGAAACATTTTCATTATCTTTTATAGCAAGAGATTCAGACACCTTTTTCTGTTGATTTTTAGATCTCTCCCAAAATGCCTTAAATCTGCCAAGTCGTCCTTTACTTTTTGCAATTGAAGAATCACGAATTGAAATTTGACTTGGCATACTTTTTTCCACTTGATTTGCTATGTGCTCATTTTTTTCATTTGTTGGAAGTTCAATGACTTTTTTCTTTATTGCATTTTCAACCTCTTGTCTTGCTTTTTGCTGCCAATATGATGCTATTTTAGATATTCCCACTAATATGAACCCCTTGGTTGTAACTTCCATTGCTTCACGACAAAGATTACCATAACGCAATGTCAAGTGGGAATGACAATCTCCCTGAAGTTGCATACCTCTCTCATCAAGCACAACTCCAAACTTTGCATCTTTTGTCCAACGTTTTAAAACATATTATGATGAAAGTTTTTCAACATTAGTCACAATGAATACCTTCAATATATACCTGCACAAAAGTCCCATAAATTCAAACTTGTAGCAGCTAAACTTCACGAGAGAGTTTAAAGGAGAAATTTTGATAAAGCGAGCCTTATCTTCTATTTCTGTCACCCAACATCTATGAGAAGAAAAAGTCTCATCCTCTTTAATCTTTTCACACGTATAACGAAAACCACTGATAAGTTCTTCTTGAAATTTATGGAACACTGACAGTGTATATAACTTTGATGCTTCCTTTTCAATATGCACTTGACCCATTAAAAATGGTTGCATTTGATTCATGTGAAAATTAGCTTTAATATCCTTTTCCCGTCGACTAATCAATGGTTTATCCACACCTCTAATAAAATCGAGTAATAACATATTTCTACTCAATAATCCCTTAAAGAAATTATTTATGTTATCACTTCGTTGAGTTGTAGACATGTCAGCACAAAACAAACCATATGAGTAAACAGGAACCCATTTTTGGCGCTTAATATACATTCTTCCCATCCATTCATTTTGTTGAAGATCATATTTGGTAAGTAATGTTATCCAATCTTTTTCAAACTTTGCAATGGTTTCAGATCCTTGAACACAATAAGAAAAGTCTTTACCAACATCAGATCCTCTTCGAAATAGGTGACCTAAATGCTTCTTTGCATTTTTAAAAATATGCCATAAACAATAACAATGAAGAGTATTAGGTAAAACTTGAGAAATTACTATTGTAATGGCTGCATCTTGATTATAAACGATTCGAGACCTGTCAATCACATGAATTATAAACAGAAAGAAAAGAAGACAAGATTTACCAAAGTTCACCCAAGAATAGGGCTACATCCTACTATAAGTTTCTTATTATCAACCTCACAAATCTCTCTGTTACAATGTATGCTCAGTACATAAAGAGTATTTATATGCAACTTAAGACATCCTAATTAGAGTCTAATTAGGTTTTTGTTCTGCTGCAGAACTACGGCTCTTCATGGGCCCAAGCCCAAACCGCGAAGCAAAAAACTAGGTCCAACTCATGTACATAGCCCAAAAGTTTTGGGGGTATTTCCCCTTAACCCCTGTCCACTCTCCGGGGAGTGGGGCTCCGCTCGCTCACCGGGGAGCGAAACCCCCTCCGGCTCACCAAGGAGCAGAACTCTCGTGTTCGTCCTGGGTTTTACAGATCTAGTCCCATGAAGTATACATAAACTCTAACAGATCAGTGAGGATAACCTTTGGATGTGTTGATTAAGTGTCTATTGACCTTGAATAATTTTGATAGTGACAAAATCTTAATTAAGTACTAATGAATATTACTTAAGTAATACAGATTGTTAATAGTGCTTATACATCAAAGGAGATCAAGATTATAGAAATTGGTGAATCAAAGTTGATGATCTCAAAAGTCAATAAGCTCTCCAAAATATCAAATTCAAAGAGAATAATTTAAATGCAACTTCAAAGATAAAAATGGCTAAATTATAGGTTTGAACCCTAAGATACACTTTGTAAGCATTTCAATTTTTAGGGGCTAATTAAATTTGCATTGCATTTTATTATATAGCCTTAATTAATTGAAGATATAAAATCTCTATATGATTTTATTAAATGCAAATATTAAATTCTTTGGGCTCAATACTTAACATGCTTTAATTGAACTTAAGAAGAATAGAAAATTATTTGAGCATTTGTAATATATCATTCTTCATATATCTTGCACACACATTATGCTTAAATTTGTAATATGTTTTGTCATCATAAAAAATGCCATAATCAAAAAATTGATTAGAATAATTTTGATGACAACAAAACACTTTTGAAGTGTTTAACTCATGTGTTTAATGTGCAAGAAAGTTTGATTCAATTGGGAGATCTTTTGAAACTCAAAAATCCAAAAAAAAAATGAAGAAAATTGATGCTGAAAACACTGTTCATCTTGAAAACACTGTTCATCAGCTTTTGCATCAATTATGAAGGACAGTCGACTGCCATAAGTGGACAATCGACTGGGCAAGTTACAACAACTATATTTTTTTTAATTTAAAATGCTATAAACTTGTCTTTAATGGCTCTATTTTGTCTCCAATGGCTAGAAGACTTCAAGACACTATAAATAGAGCCTCAGAGGTCATTTGGAAGATAAGAGAAATATTCTACAATAGAATATTAAAGTAAAATCTTTATTCTGTTCTTCTTGAGCCAAAAACTCTATTGTCAAACTATAAGCTTTTGAGAGAGAAAATATTGAGTTATAATCTTCATTGAGAAATCTCTCTCTTGTTTGTTTATTTTAAACTTTCCTTTTATCATCTTGTTAAAAGAGTTGGTGTAACTCTTGTGAGAGTTTATAAGTGAGCTAGTGAGTGTTGGGTATATATACTTGGGTAGAAAACTTAAGATTCTTATGAAAAATGTTGAAGCAACACCCTTGAAGTTGTTTTTTTGTATTCGGTTTGAACAACACCTGTGAAGTTGCTTGTTTTAGTGAAAGGCTTCAAGGAGGTTCTTAAAGAGAGTGGACGTAGGGTCGGAAGGATTCTGATATAGCCGAACCACTATAAATCGAGTTTGCAACTGTAATACCCGTATCTGTAAAAAAAAAAAAAAAAATTTGGTGTGAATAGTAAAATTCGGTGGTCAACAGAGTTTCAAAGAAAGAATAGTGAAAGGTGAAGGTGAAAAGTGAAAAGTGAAAGGTGCAGATGAAAAATGAAAGGTGAAAAGTGAAAGGTGCAGGTGAAAAGTGAAAAGTGAAAAGTGCAGGTGAAAAGTGAAAGGTGAAAGTGAAAGTGAAAGTGAAAAAAAAATAATAATAATTGAAGCTGCTGATTTAAGTTGAGGTTGCTTCGCTCGTGGATATTGTAGAAGGAGAGCTGCTTAAGTTTTTCAATCCAGGTTTTTATGGTTCTAAAGGAATTTCGTTCATCTGTTTTCTCAAATCACTTGAGAGTTTAAAGAAAGGTTGAAGGAGCAAAATTTTGAAGAGATTTTCGGAAATATTTTATAGAGAATTACGAAAAGCTATCAGAATAGCAGAAGGTAATAAGGTAATGTTTATTTTAAAATTTTAGCATTTATGAAAATTCCAGGAAGCTAAAGTTGAAATTTTCAAAATGTGTAGTTTATGAAGAAATGAATAAATAATTAGAAATTTAATTCAAATATTATGTCAGGTGTCGGTGGTCAACGATCGGGGGAAATTTCGGAGAAGAACGAGAAAGGCAAGGAGGTGGTCCACGGGTAGCTTTAAGTACTATGTGATGAGTTGGATTTACTTTAAGTAGTCTAAATAAAAAAATTAATTATTTAGTGATAATATTAAATTTAATTATTAAAGTATGTTTGGGTGATAGATGAAAAATTGATTTATGAGTATGATAGGAAATTTGGACATGTAGAAATATTTTTCGGTGAGAAGTGATATTTTTGGAAATAATAAGTTATTTGAGCATAAAAGAGATAAATAAATTATTGATGAGTTATAATTATGTTTTAACACGAATTATGATGAGATGAAATTTCATGAATCTTGACAAGTTTTGATGGGTGATTTGATGTGATTTGGGATGAGAGGAATTTTTAAGAATAATGAGGTTAGCCAATTTTAAATATTTTGAATTTATATGTTGTTTTTTTTTATATTGTTGTTTATATGCATATTTCATATCATTGTTCATATGCATATGCATTAAATGAAAAGAAAAGAACCGGGAAGGCAGCCGGTCTAATGAAATAACCGTGACAGCCGGTATATGCTGGAATGAAAAGTGAAAACCGTGACAGCTGGTATATGCTGGAATTAACCGGGAAGGCAGCCGGTGTGATGAGAAAAAAAAAAAAACCGAGAGGGCAGCCGGTATAAGATAATAACAACCTGTCGACAGGTGGGAAGACATTCCCATCATAATCATTCATTCATGACATCGAATTTAATTATTGCTTGCATTATTGAAATGCTAATGTGTGGTGTATGATGGTGAATTTATTTAGAGATAGATGAGTCTCTTAGAGAGAGACAATTACCATAAGAAAATGAGAAGGATATAAATATAAATATATATATATATATATGGGAATTATTTAATTGTTAGATATTTATGCTATTATCTAGTTATAGGTGAAATAAATGATTAAATATGAATGGATTATTTATGAGATTAGAATACTTTTAGTAAATTTAATTCACTAAGCTTGTGAAGCTCATCCCCCCATTGTACAATGATTTCAGGTAACAATCAGGTCAAGTAGTTGGTGGGTCCCAGCTCAGACAGAATAAAATTCTGTAACTATATATGTGTCCATATCCTCAGACTAGTGTGAAAAGAAAATAAATATTTGTAAATAGTCATGCATCTTATATTGTAAATTATATGTAAATTAATGTCAGATTTATATACCTCCCTTGTTGAGGTTGATAATGAACTTTTTGTTAGTATTATTATTATTATTATATATATATATATATTTTTTTTTTGGTTGCATATATGTGTTGTGCTGAGATTCTCAAAATGTGAGGACTTCGTTTCGGGGTGGCCAACCCGGGATGGGTCGTTACAGCTAGGTGTTCTCTAAGATAGACTTGAGGTCGGGATATCATCAATTGAGGATAAAAGAGGGGGACGTACCTAAAACTGCTTTTAGGACACGTTATGGTCATTATGAGTTCTTAGTGATGCCTTTTGGGTTGACCAATGCTCCTGCGGCATTTATGGATCTTATGAACCGGGTGTTTAAACCATTCTTGGGCAGATTTGTAATTGTGTTTATTGATGATATTTTAGTATATTCTAAGAATGAAGAGGAGCATATGCGACATTTAGAGATAGTGTTGGAGATTCTGATGAAGGAGAAATTATATGCGAAATTCTCTAAATGTGAGTTTTGGTTGAATGAGATATCTTTCTTGGGGCATGTTGTGTCGGGAGAGGGGATAGCAGTTGACCCATAAAAAGTAGAAGCAGTGTTGAATTGGGTGAGACCCACAAGTGTAACTGAAATTAGAAGCTTTTTGGGGTTGGTTGGTTATTATAGAAGATTTATCCAAAAATTTTCTATGATTGCTGTACCTTTGACTAAATTGACCAGGAAGAATGTGAAGTTTAGGTGGTCCGAGGAATGTGAGAGAAGTTTCCAACTGTTGAAAGAAAAACTGACTACTGCCCCGGTATTAGTGCTTCCTTCTGGTAATGAAGGATTTGTGGTCTATAGTGATGCGTCGCATCAGGGATTGGGATGTGTGTTGATGCAACATGGGAAAGTTATAGCTTACGCATCTAGGCAACTGAAAAACCATGAGAAGAATTACCCAACCCATGATTTAGAATTGGCTGCCATAGTTTTTGCTTTGAAGATTTGGAGATACCATCTATATGGAGCTAAGTGCGAAATTTTTACTGATCATAAAAGTTTGACGCATTTACTAACCCATAATGAGTTGAATCTGAGGCAGATGAGGTGGATGGAATTGATTTGTGATTATGATTGTACAATTCATTATCATCCAGGAAAAACTAATACAGTAGCTGATGCATTGAGTAGAAAAGCTACAGGAAGATTAGCGGTTATTGGGAGTCATAATACTAGCCTGATGATAGAATTAAGAAGAATGAGGATGCAATTGAGTGTCAACGATAGAGGAGTATTAATGGCAAATATGGTGATACAATCTTCTATTATTGATCGCATATTTCAGATGCAGAGTAGAGATGAGGGGATAGAAAAGATCAGGCAGGAAGTGATGAGTGGGAAGTCAACTGAATTTAGAATTAGAGAAGATGGAATAGTAGTATTGCGGCATAGAGTTTGTGTTCCCAACGATGTGGAGATAAGAAAAGAGATATTAAGGGAGGCTCATGATTCTGTATATTCCATGCACCCAGGTAATAATAAGATGTACAGGGGATTGAAACAAAATTATTGGTGGTCAGGGATGAAGAAGGATGTAGCAGAATATATCTCTAGATGTTTGACTTGTCAACAGGTAAAGTCTGAGAATAGACATCCCGCAGGTTTATTACAACCTCTTCCAGTACCTGAGTGGCTATGGGAAAATGTAAGTATGGATTTTGTCTCTGGTTTTTCCCGTACCCAGAGAGGGCATGATGCTGTGTGGGTTATAGTGGGTAGACTTTCTAAGTCTTCACATTTTCTTCCTATCAAAACTACATGGAGTCCAGAGAAGTTAGCTGAGTTGTATGTGGCAGAGATAGTAAAATTACATGGAGTACCATTGAGTATCATATCAGATCAGGATTCTAGATTTACCTCTAGATTTTGGAAGGGTTTCCAAGAAGCTATGGGTACACAATTACAGTTTAGTACAGCTTTTCATCCACAAACTGATGGACAGACAGAGAGGATTATCAGGATACTAGAAGATATGCCGAGGGTAAGTGTATTAAGTTTTTCAGTAAGCTGGGATGCTTATTTGCCTTTGATCGAGTTTGCCTACAATAATCAGTATCAAACTAGTATTGGGATGGCACCTTTCGAGGCTTTATATGGCAGAAGATGTAGAACTCCAGTATGTTGGGAAGAAGTTGGAGAAAGAAAGATATATGGCCCAGAAATGATTGACTTGACTACTGAGAGAATCAAACTGGTTAGGAAAAACCTCAGAGCAGCTCAGAACAGACAGAAGGGATATGCTGATAAAAGAAGACGACCTCTCGAGTTTCAAGTTGGTGACTGGGTATTTTTGAAGATATCTCCGTAGAAGGGAGTGTTGAGATTTAAGAAGAACGGAAAGTTAAACCCAAGATTTATGGGGCCCTATGAGGTAATTGAGAGAATTGGGCCCGTAGTATATCGATTGAATTTGCCTCCGGAATTAAAGCAATTACATAATGTTTTTCATGTGTCTTTACTGAGGAAGTACTTGCACGATGAGTCCCATAATGTCACGAATCAAATGATAAAAATTCAGAAAAACTTGACTTTTATGCTAGCACCAGTCAAAATCCTAGACAGAAAGGAGCAAGTTTTACGCAATAAAGTTATTCCTTTGATTCAAGTATTATGGCGCAATAAAGATGTTGAAGAAGTCACGTGGGAACATGAAGAAATAATGAGGAAGGATTATCCCCAACTCTGACTTGATTTCAGCAAGGAAATTTCGGGGATGAAATTTTTATAAGGTAGGTAGAATTGTAATACCCGTATTTGTAAAAAAAAAAAAAAATTGGTGTGAATAGTAAAATTCGGTGGTCAACAGAGTTTCAAAGAAAGAATAGTGAAAGGTGAAGGTGAAAAGTGAAAGGTGAAGGTGAAAAGTGAAAGGTGCAGGTGAAAAGTGAAAGGTGAAAGTGAAAGGTGAAGGTGAAAAGTGAAAGGTGAAGGTGAAAAGTGAAAAGTGAAAGGTGCAGGTGAAAGGTGAAAGTGAAAGTGAAAGTGAAAAAAAAAAAAAAAAATTGAAGTTGCTGATTTAAGTTGAGGTTGCCTCGCTCGTGGATATTGTAGAAGGAGAGCTGCTTAAGTTTTTCAGTCCAGGTTTTTATGGTTCTAAAGGAATTTCGTTCATCTATTTTCTCAAATCACATGAGAGTTTAAAGAAAGGTTGAGGGAGCAAAATTTTGAAGATATTTTCGGAAATATTTTATAGAGAATTACGAGAAGCTATCAGAATAGCAGAAGGTAATAAGGTAATGTTTATTTTAAAATTTTAGCATTTATGAAAATTCCAAGAAGCTAAAGTGGAAATTTTCAAAATGTGTAGTTTATGAAGAAATGAATAAATAATTAGAAATTTAATTCAAATATTATGTCAGATGTCGGTGGTCAACGATCGGGGGAAATTTCGGAGAAGAACGAGAAAGGCAAGGAGGTGGTCCACGGGTAGCTTTAAGTACTATGTGGTGAGTTGGATTTACTTTAAGTAGTCTAAATAAAAAAATTAATTATTTAGTGATAATATTAAATTTAATTATTAAAGTATGTTTGGGTGATAGATGAAAAATTGATTTATGAGTATGATAGGAAATTTGGACATTTAGAAATATTTTTCGGTGAGAAGTGATATTTTTGGAAATAATAAGTTATTTGAGCATAAAAGAGATAAATAAATTATTGATGAGTTATAATTATGTTTTAACACAAATTATGATGAGATGAAATTTCGTGAATCTTGACAAGTTTTGATGGGTGATTTGATGTGATTTGGGATGAGAGGAATTTTTGAGAATAATGAGGTTAGCCAATTTTAAATATTTTGAATTTATATGTTGTTTTTTTTATATTGTTGTTTATATGCATATTTCATATCATTGTTCATATGCATATGCATTAAATGAAAAGAAAAGAACCGGGAAGGCAGCCAGTCTAATGAAAAGAAAAGAACCGGGAAGACAGCCAGTCTAATGAAATAACCGTGACAGCCGATATATGCTGGAATGAAAAGTGAAAACCGTGACAGCCGGTATATGCTGGAATTAACCGGGAAGGCAGCCGGTCTGATGAGAAAAAAAAAAAAAACCGGGAGGGCAGCCGGTCTAAGATAATAACAACCTGTCGACAGGTGGGAAGACGTTCCCCTCATAATCATTCATTCATGACATCGGATTTAATTATTGCTTGCATTATTGAAATGTTGATGTGTGGTGTATGATGGTGAATTTATTTAGAGATAGATGAGTCTCTTAGAGAGAGACAATTACCATAAGAAAATGAGAAGGATATAAATATAAATATATATATATATATATGAGAATTATTTAATTGTTAGATATTTATGCTATTATCTAGTTATAGGTGAAATAAATGATTAAATATGAATGGGTTATTTATGAGATTAGAATACTTTTAGTAAATTTAATTCACTGAGCTTGTGAAGCTCATCCCTCCATTGTACAATGATTTCAGGTAACAATCAGGTCAAGTAGTTGGTGGGTCCCAGCTCAGACAGAATAAAATTCTGTAACCATGTACGTGTCCATATCCTCAGACTAGTGTGAAAAGAAAATAAATATTTGTAAATATTCATGCATCTTATGTTGTAAATTATATGTAAATTAATGTCAGATTTATGTACCTCCCTTGTTGAGGTTGATAATGACCTTTTTGTTAGTATTATTATTATTATATATATATATATTTTTTTTGTTGCATATATGTGTCGTGCTGAGATTCTCAAAATGTGAGGACTTCGTTTCGGGGTGGCCAACCCGGGATGGGTCGTTACAGCAACTCTCTAACTCTATCTCCTTAATTACTTGTACAATTACTTACTTATAATTATTTATTATACAAGTAAATGAGATTGATTGTTTAATTATTTTATAATTCAATTATTTTTTCTATATTAAGCAATAAACTCTCTCATCTTTGTGCTAGTAATTTAGAATGGTTGATTTGATTTAATTTCGCATATATTTTGATATTTGAGATTGCAAAAAGAATTTAAAATTTTTAATACCCAATTCACCCCCTCTTAGGTATTGCCATAGTATATTTTGGACCAATAGGATGAGACCCATTAATTACCTTTTTCTAACTCTCAAGCACCCATATAAAGGAAGCTATTGTTTCATCAAGAATTAGTGCACACCCAAATAAGGTAGTTTGAAGATGGTGGTTAACACCTACAAGTGGAACAAATAACATTCCATACTTATTTATTCCATGAGTTGGATCAAGGCAAACTACATCTCCAAAATAACTATAGTCCATTCTTGACCTTGCATCACACCAGAAGACACTTGTGATTGTTCCATCTATATCAAGTTGAATTGCATAAAAAAAAGTGAGGATTCTCTACCTGCATATCATTTAAATAATTCAATAAACTTTGTGAATCTCCCATTGCAAATTCCTTCCTCCATTTGGTACACACATAGTCTCTTAGATCTATTTCAGTAAAGCCAACATGTTGACTTCCAAGAGATTCATTTGAAAAATAATTCATCATAAGATTTGTTCTAATGCCTGACTTCATCATCTTAACAATCATACCTCATTGACATTCATTAATATTTCTGTGTGATGGCAAAATATGACATTTTTTTGGAGTCTCCAATGTATGTTTGTATTCTACTTTAAATAAAGAAACCACCCATGATCCTTCCTGATTTTCGTTTACATAAAACTTTGCCTCACAACCAACAGGTGTTTCACCACGATGTATTTTCTTGGATACTTCATTCTTTTTTAATCTTTTTTTGTGAAATCCTTCCTTTGAACAGTATAGTCGACGACCAATAATGCTACCATCTTTTTCTGATTTTTGCACCCACCCTTTTCTCACACTAAACCCCACTTAGTATGCATATTTATTGTAAAACTCACATGCATCTTTCATAGAATCAAATACCATGCCAACATATGGCTTTTTAAGATCCTCTTCTGCATGTTTGTCATCAATAACTTGCATAGAATCTTCATAATTTCCCCATCTTTATCTTTATCATGGTCTTTATTGGCTTCAGCTTCATTAGAAAAATCTATTTCATTTTCATTTTCATCTTCAACTTCTCCTTCAAATTCATTGATGTTGTAAATAGAATCATATTCAGAAGCCCATTCCAAATTACTACTTATGCCTTCCATCACCTACATGTAAAATATGAGTTAAATCTTTTATAGACGTAAAGTTACATGATAAAATATCATTGGGACCCTCTAGCTTGACACAATATACTTTTCTAGAAACTATAGCCCTTTAGCTTGGTCTTTTGTTTTTTAAAAACTCCTACTATCTGACCAAGGCTTCAAGTGAGCTCACTATCAATATTGTATACATTATTCATGAACCATTTTATTGACTTATGTTAAACAACCAAATCTCCTAGCTCCAGGGTAGCATGAACAAGAACCACAAGTAATGAAATCAATAAAGAAATCTATAGCCTGTTGTAGTAACTGCTGTAAGCATAAAATAAAATCCGTTTTCCTAGTATTTTCAGGTGATTAATTTGAATTATTCAAGTTTCTTAGTATAGTAACACTGATAGAATTAACAAAAAGTGGTTACCACAAATGCAAGCATGTTCAGATCAACATCGACTTTTATGAATTTATTGATTGCAACACTGAAAATAGTAACTGCTTGTGAAACTTTAGCTCTGAGGAATAGAAGAGCACAAATTTGGGTACCTTCTAACCAAGAAAGGTACTCTTGACAGTATTTTGGCACACTACTGAACAATTAAACATATCAACAAAACAACAATCATATTGACCCATTAAAAATCTCACTCAAAACGCAAATCAAAAATCGAATTTGACCAATGATTTTCTTTTTTTTTTTAAAAAAAAAAACAAAGAAAAGAAAGCTAATAGTAGTGAAAAGTAAAAACAACCTCCAATTTCTCGAAAGAGTCGGATCGAAGCGGAACCCAACCGCAAATGGCCTCGCAGGCGAGGATGCTAAGCTGGGCCAACCAACCGGCGGCTACTTGCTTCCCTTCCACATACTTTTGCAAATCACCCAACCAGAAGCTCAATGACTCACTGTTCCTCCTCGTACTTCTTTTCAGATCAAGATCGATTAGTAACACTGAAAATTGTGGCTGAATACTATCATTACTAGCTGAATACTGAACGATTCGAGACCTGTCAATCATATAAATTATAAACAGAAAGAAAAGAAGACAAGATTTACCCAGGTTTACCCCATAATAGGGTTACGTCCTACCAGAAGTTTCTTATTACCAACCTCACAAATCTCTCGTTACAATGTATACTCAGTACATAAAAAATATTTATAAACAACTTAAGATGTCCTAATTAGGGTCTAATTAAGATTTTCGTTCTGATACAGAACTACAACTATTCATGGGCTCAAGCCTAACTCATGTACATGGTTTTAAAGTTTCAAGGGCGCTGCCCCCTAACCTCCGTTCGCTCACCGAGAAGTGAAACCCCTGTCCACTCATTAGGAAGTGAGACTTGTATTTATCTAAAATTCTACAAATCTAATATCGTGAAGTATACCCCAACTCTAACAAATACTACGTTGAAAACAAAACAACTTAATTCCACTTAGCAAAGAAACATTTGTTTAAGGATTAAAAAAAGTGAAAGATAAAGAAAAAAAAAGGTAAAAAAGTAGAGACCGAAAGGTACACTATTCCAACAGAAAGGATGCAGTATAGCATAGCCGGCTAGAAAATAAATAATTTTTAAATTTTTTATTTTAACACAAATGTGTATACAACAAGCCACGTCTCGGTTCCGTGGTAGATCGGAACTCAAATTTTACTATATTATAGGACTATCCCAAGAAAAAAATAAAATAGTGCCAGCAAGTGGGGTGGGAGGGATACGTGTCGGAAAATGATAGATTGTCAGGCTGGCAAAATATGACAAAGTGTCGATGATACCAAAGCCACTAAAGTCCATAAAAGCAAAGTATACCCACCACACAACAATAATGGAATTGCCCAAACCCTAAGAAAAATTGGGCAACACGCTTTAAATTAGATTCTCTTTGTCTTCTTCTCTTTCCTTAGTGCATCATTTCCTTGAAATTGCCAAACAGCTGGCCATTTCTCTTACTCTGTTAAATTTTCTCTTCATGGTATTCTTCTTTTAGATCTTTGTAATCAACGATTGTTTCTTGGATCATCTACGATACGTGTTGATTTTGCTGCGTGTGGTCAACGTGCGTGTTGATTAACCCGGTTTCAGGTATTTCCGAGAAATGATTTAATTTACTTCTCTTTTCTTTCTTTCTTTTTCTTTTTAACTTCGATTCAACTTTTAACTCTTTTTAATTACCTAGATCTGATTAGTTTACTCACGATCGGCTTGTTTGATTGATTTTTCCTTCAATTTATTGCCATTTGGATTTGAAGATCACTTGTGTGGAGTTTCCCTTAGTTTCTGTTGTTGTTGTTTTCTGTTGCAGATTTAGTATATTTGATTTGGGTTTGTGGTATTTGTCAACAAATCAGCTCTAGAATGACTAATATTTGTTTTGGGGTTTATTCTTTTTATTGCTTCTATAAGCTATTACTGTGTAGTTAATTGATATGTGTTTACAAACATAAAATAAAAAATAAAAAATCAGAAGAAGAGGATGGAGGCGACGGATGGTGGTTGACGACAGAGGATGTGGGCTGAGTGTCAACTGAGAAAAAAAACACATGAAAGATCGGAAGAGAAGACTAGGGAAAGAAGAGAGAGGAACGGTTCTTACCGTTCTTTGCTTTTTTTTGGTTTAATTTCAAATAACACCCTGTTGTTTGGTTGGAATTCTTAATAAACCCTTGATTGTTTTTTTGCAGCTACCCCTGTAAAATCCATACTTAGATCTATCCAAAACTTTTTTTGATAATTTAAAAAATGGTAATTTTAAAAAACTTTATTGGGATCAGAAATTAATGTTATCAGTTCTTTAAAATTATCAAGTTTAAAAGTTTGGGTTTTTCTGTGTAAAGAAACAAACAGAAGTGGCGCTGTGGTTGGAAAGAAGGGGTAATTTGGAGATTTTGCAATTAAGGTAACAGCATAACCACTGAAGTAACTTGACTAACTTATTATTCCAAGGGTTCAGTTGCAAAAAACAAATTGTCAAGGTCTATTAAAAAAACTCGTGCCAAACCAAAGGATGTTATTTGAAATTAACCTTTTATCCCTTCTAAATTTAACTATATTAGTGGACTGTCCCCAAAAAAGGAGAAAATACAAAAAAGCAAAGTGCAAGTGGGGTGGGAGGCATACGTGTCAGCAAACGATAGATTGTCAAGGTAGGCAAAATATGACAAAGACTCGATGATTCCAAAGCCACCAAAGTCAATAAGGCAAAGTGCACCGACCACAATAATAATAGAATTGCCCAAACCCTAAGCAAATTGGGCAACACGCTTTAGATTAGATTCTCTCTCAATTGCTCTGTCTTCTCCTCTCTCTTGTGCATCATTTCCTTGAAGTTGCCAAACAGCCTGCCATTTCTCTTACGCTCTGTTAAATTTTATCTTCATAGTATTCTTCTTTTAGATCTTTGTAATCACAGATTGTTTCTTGGATCATCTACGATACGTGTCGATTAATCTGGTTTCAGGTATTACCTAGAAATGATTTAATTTACTTCTTTTCTTTCTTTCTTTTTCTTTTTAACTTCGATTCAATTTTTAACTCTTTTTAATTACTTGGATCTGTTTATTTTTCTCGCGATCGGCTTGTTTGATTAATTTTGCCTTCAATTTATTGCCAATTGGCTTTGAAGTAGTTGTTGTTTTCCGATGATTTGGCAGATTGATTGATTAAATGATATTCTTTCTGTAAGTGTATATTTATACGTATATATTTTAAAATTATATTGATGTTGTTTTCAGTTGCAGATTTTGTATATTTGATTTGGGTTTGTGTTAAGCTATTTTTACTCGGTATTTATCACCAACTGAACTTTGATTTGGGGTTTATTTTTTATTGATTCTATCAGCTATGTTATGTTCAACTGTTGATTGTGTAGTTAATCGATATGCGATGAAGCAATGAGAGGTGATTTTTATTAATATCATTACGTGCTGTAGAATATATCTTGTGCCTTTTAATTCTGTTATACACTACGATGGTTAATTCTTTTGATTGTGAAATATTTGCATTAGGTAGATTATTAGTAGCCTCTTTGTTAAAAATTTTCCGTATCTTTATTTTGAATATGTGCTTAGTACCCTTACTTTTGTTTCTGTTGTTGGGTTTCTAGATAGAAGCTTGATGACCTTAAGTGCTT
This sequence comes from Bretschneidera sinensis, assembly GCA_023935145.1. NCBI lineage: Eukaryota > Viridiplantae > Streptophyta > Magnoliopsida > Brassicales > Akaniaceae > Bretschneidera > Bretschneidera sinensis. Next base: position 60,091,961 of record CM043698.1, on the reverse strand, counting down.
AACAGAATTTCTTGGGAAGTAGCGCTTGAATACATTTCAGGGTGGGACTTGAGAAGTGACTTCAAACTTGTTTTCGGCAAATTGATGTTAAGTTATATTTTTTAAAGGTAGCGAGAAGGGCTATACTCGAGGCAAACATCAGGAGTCATGCCTGTATCCGGAAATCAAGAGGTGTTTATTCTCTGAATTACTAGTATCTTATTGGAGAAGCATGCAATTTTTTTTTTTTTTAATTTGAATATTGATTTCTTTATCTTCTATTGGCAGACTGGGGTCAAACCCATTGCCTGGCGGTCTAGTGACTATAGTGCAGGTATTCCTATCAAGAAAAGGAGGTTCCCCTTAATTCAGCCTGCTTCACCACCAAGTGAAGATGGTTCTTTGCTCCCAGCAGAGAATGAATTACAAAAGAAAGGTCATTCTAGCCCATCTCAAGGCTCAACTATTTCCAATGCTAGTGGTGTTGCAACAAGAGTCTCTGGCTTATCTGATGCAAGCAAGAACATTGTACCCAAAGAAGAAACGAGAAGTTCTTCGCTCCCAGCAGAGAATGAATCGCAACAGAAAGGTCATTCTAGCCCATCTCAAAGCTCAACTATTTCGATTGCTAGTGGTGTTACAACAAGAGTCTCTGGCTTGTCTGATGCAAGCAAGAACATTGTACCCAAAGAAGAAAAGAGTTCTGATCTTGGCAATGTTAACTTGGTGCTAAGCTGTGGTAACCACCCTAGGTTCAGAATTGAAGAACCAAGCCTTACAATTCAGTCTGTTCCTTTGGCTGATATTGATAGCAAACAGAAGCTTGTTGAGGGTAAAAATTCTACCAACATCTTGATAAATTCAGCAAAAGCTGAGTTGAGGTTAGCACCCAATGAGGCTTTTGCACATAATGTAGGGAAAGAGACATATAGCAAGCTAAAAATGGAAGGAAAGTGTCAAGCAGAAATATTTACGGTTTCTGGAAATACTGAATTATCATTAGGTTTTGATAAACATCTTATTCCAGTTGTGGCAGGTCAAAATATCGAGGAGAGTAGTCAGAATCAGGGGAATGAAGAAACCATTTCATTGAATTTGTCTTTAAGCAAGGGAGAATCCAGTACCCAACATAAGAGCGATGAGTTTCAGTCAAGTAGTGATGGTGCCAATATCTTCACTAACAGATCAAACTGGGATTTGAATACTACAATGGATGATGCTTGGGAAGGTGATATGAATGATACTGGTGCAGGTCAAGTAGCCGGTGATGGTTTGAACACTAAAAGTGGCCCACATGATATAAAGCCATTATACCGCATGGATGGGATGGTTGATGCTGGTGTCATTTCAGAAAAGCGAAATACAGAAGGGATTGGATGCAAATTCGATAGTGTGGCATCGTCTACCCTATCTGGCCAGCAATATAATGCTGAGGATTCTCTTCGTTTAGGCCTTAGTCCATCTTGCCTTCAGTCAAACTTACGTGAAAAACCTTCTAGTTCATCAGAAGAAGTGTATAAAGGCAGGGTTGGTCCAAATATTAGTTTTCCTAGACCAGTGGTGCCTTCTAGTAACATTAACATGGTTAATCTTAGGATTGTCAAGTCAGAGCCACTTGATGAGAACGTCGGACAAGATTTTAGGGGAGCTAAAGCGAATACTATGCGATTGTTAGATACTAGAGTGAAGCGTGAATTAGTTGAGAGGTGCAATCAAGAAACTATGTCATCAAATTTTAGCATCCTGAAGTTAGTTGATCCTAGATCCATAAAGCCTGAACCAGGTAATGAAGTTTATCAGGAAGCTGTCAAGGAAATAGAGGGGATGTCAAACCAGTCAGATAAGCAGATGTTAGAGGCTAATGATAGCAGAGAGAAACCTACTTGCTCATCGTCAAACCAGCCAGATAAACAGATGCAACAAGCTAAGGATAGTGGAAGAATACCTACCTGCTCGACAGAGACCTCTATAAGTGAAGATGTATCAAACCGTTTTGAACATTCTATGTGTACTAATGAAACCCAAGGTAGTAACAGGGCGCCTCAGGAAGCATGTGAGAGTGGAAGGGCGGTTGCTTTAGAAACGATTTCTGCATCTGTTGGTCATGACGATAATAAATGGAATGTTACTGGAGTGATAGATTCTTCTATAACTGAAGATAAGAACGTCGATGATCCTGAGCAGTGCAGATCGAAATTCATGGATGAACTTCCCCCCGATTCGCGTGGAACTGTAGATGGTTCTGTAAGTGATGAAGAAAAGATTAATTTATCAGGTGATATGCTAGAAGAAGATTCTTATGGTTCTGATTACGAGTCAGATGGCAATCATGATTCAGCCAAGGTGATGGATACAGAACAAGATGGTGAAGATGACTTAGAAGATGGTGAGGTCCGAGAATCAGTCGTTGAAACTGCAGTTGAGGATCCCACATTTGATAAAATCGCAGTGGAACACATTAATGATGGTGATTCTGATAATAAAATGACAGATTGTGCTGGCTTTACTGGCGATGATCTTCCCAGTTCATCCTATGTTGAAGAAAAAGTCATTAAAGCAGAAGACCCAGGTGAATTTAATCGTGATGATATACGGAAATCTGTTGAAACAGCTCGTGACGAGAAAAGTAATGAAGGTGCTGAAAAAGATATGGGTTTGCAAGAATTAGTTGAAACGCAGACCGATGGAGTTGACATAAGGAGGCACATTAAGGCGGTTCAAGGAAAGGAACCTGACTTATCAGGAAGGATGGATGCCCCAGAAAGTCTGGAGGGAGAAAAGTCATCTGACCAAGCTACTAATGCAAGCAAAGGAACTTTAGCAACTGCTTCTCTAGCTTCAGATGGAAATGTTAATAACCCTGACATGGTAGAAAAGAATCATTCAGCTTTACCCAAGGCAGAAGCATACTCAAATGGTGCTGATTCCGCTAAGAATGCCAATAGTGGAGGTAGTCGGAGCCGGATTATTAACTTGTCTGGAGCTGCTTCTCCTGCCAAATCAAGATCTATTTCTGGCAGGTTGTTGCCATCACAAATTGGAGGAAGATTACTCGATGTTGGACTTGATGGGGAGAAATTGCATCCTCGAGGGAGGTGAAATTTTTTAAGCCTTCTTTTTCTTGTATCTGTAGTCCCTCTAGTGATTTATAAATGTATTTTTTAATGATATTCCTTTCTTGCTACTTTTTTCAGAGATGAAGTTTATGTCAATGGTTCCCATAAGTTCTCGCGAGAGAGGCATCATGATATGTCATCCAGAAACTCTAGATTGAATTTTGTGCGTGGCAGAGGGATAGTTTCCAGTCGGATAGACACTGTACGTAGTGAATGGGATTCTGAACGTGACTTTGCTGCAGACTTTTATAATGGTCGAAGGGAGTTTCCTGTTCCTGGACGTAAATTTGAACCTGCTGCTACGGATGCAGACACTGAAATTAATAATTATAATAATATTGGGCAGGATGGTGCATTTGTTGGTACTGGTAGGGGTGGGAGAAAGCTTTTAAATAATGATGCATCATTTTTCCGTCATTTACCCCCAAGGCGTTCTCCTGGAGGTAGAGGTGGGCCTACTACTCATGGCCTTCCAATTGTTCGCAGAGGTCCTAGAAATATTAGCCCAGGTAGATGTATTGGCAAAGATGGTTCTACATTACTTGGATTTAGGCACAGTGAGAAGTTCATGAGGGGTTTTCCAGATAACAATACAGATCCTGTGTTTACACGTCCTCAAACTCCGTATGAGGGGTTAGGTGGTCATTTTGTTAGAGGGAATAGGAACTTTTCTTCTGTCCAGAGACGGGGTCTTCCTAGAATTCGTTCAAAATCTCCAATCAGATCAAGAGCTCGCTCTCCTGGTCCATGGTCATCTCCTAGGAGAAGATCCCCAGATGGGTTTGGTGGACATCCAGAATTGCCTCATCGAAGATCACCCCCAATTTACAGGATGGAGAGGATGAGATCACCTGATCATCCTTGTTTCCCTGGAGATATGGTTGTTAGAAGGCATGGTTCTCCAGCATATCTGTCCCGACCATCAAATGATTTGAGGGATATGGATTCTGGCCGGGATCATGGTCATCCAAGGTCCGTCATGCCTAATAGGAGCCTGTCTGGTCGGGTTTTACTTAGAAACAACAGGAGATTTGATGTAGTAGATCCTCGTGAAAGGACTGACAGTGATGATTACTTTGGGGGACCATTGCATTCTGGTCGGTTTCATGAGCTTGGTGGTGATGGAAATGTTGAGGAGCGAAGAAGATTTGGAGATAGACGTGAACATGTCCGCCCTTTTAGGCCTCCTTATAATTGTGCTGATGGTGAGAATTTTCATCTTAATGCAGAGGATGGCCCTAAGCCTTTTAGGTTTTGTCAGGAAGATGATCCGGAGTTCCATGAAAGAGGGAATTTGAGGGAATTTGATAGACGGATTAAGAACCGGCCTGGGGATGCACCTAGGAGAACAAGAAGCATTGAGGAGCAGGAAGGAAATTTCAGGCACGGTGGGCAAGTGTGGCATGATGACGGGTTTGATGATATCTCACGAGTTAAAAGAAAACGATTTTGATTAGGTTTACATGCATATGCTATGAGCCAGGCAGGGGTTAGGAAGTGATTTGGTGACATGGGTTGCGGCCTTGTGGGCAGAGAGAAATTGCCTGATTTACAGCCCAATCATGGACACTCGACATTTGGAACTTGCCATTCTTTCTGGCATTCCCCAAGAATTTGGGAGAATGGAATTAGATGTTAGCTTGGTTCAAGACTGGATAATATGCAAAATGGTTCTTTGGTCTGTCGTGTACATAGCTTGTTTCTTCTGGTACCATGGTGGCCAATTGTTCTTGAGTCTCATTACAGTTATCTTGTTTGCTAATTCAGAATGTTAGCCGTTCGGTTTCATTTTAGAAAGTTGTCCTGTAATAAATTATGTGGCGCATTATAAATGTTCAAGGGTCATTTAACTGAAGTCAGATCATGTAAGTTATTTGGAGATCCTCTTTTAGCTTCTCAGAGGATCATCAGCACTATATATTGACAACGGCATCTGGTGGATCAGAGCTTATATGCAGTGAGGAACCAATCGGACTTTGTACTGATGTTTAAGCCATCAAGGAATCAGTATTAAAGTGTTTTTGCCTATTATTTGCTGTGCTTCTTTGTTTTCCTCTTGTTCTGCTGCCCAAATTATGAATTCTTCAATTCTGCAATGAGGTATGTTGATGCATATTTCTGAACATGAGATCTTGGATGATGCGTTTCCTGATGGGGACCTGAAGCTTTTACCAAATACTCTTTATGTGACCCATTTTTACTAGCAAAAGGAAATTCGCTGGCTCACATGCAGCTTATACGAAATTCTGTAGTGGTTTGTTACTGTTAGGTTCTAATGATGTCTGGTTGGTTGTGATAATTTGACTGCATATTTTTTGTCCCAACTTGTACAGGAAATGCAGTATGTGCTTAAACTGTTTCACTGAATGTTGGATGTATTTTGCTAATTAGAGGTTTTTGAGCTTCAAGGAAGGGAATGGGTGAACAGTTCTTGTTAGAGTTTTAAAGTAGACTGTTGTGATGTCTTCTGCGGATTCTAGAATGCTGACTTACGTATGATATTCATTAGCTTAAAGATAAACAAACACTTCATTGATGTTGGGGGTTTCTAGGCTTTTGGGGGGTGTCTAGGCACTTCCCAATTATTTCTTCAACAGATTCTTGAGAGGTTAGCTGCCTTTTGTTGTCACTAAGTGAAAATCCTATTGGTCATGTTTGTTGGTTGCTGTGGTTCCACTAGTGGCATCTCCTTTGTTGGACAGGTCAAGGTCTTCTGTATTGGTTGTTCTTGTGCAATAAGGGGTACATGCTGTGATTGATGGATGGTGTTGGTTCATTTGCAGTTCAGCTACTCAACAAGGGTTGTGTTACCGTTTCGACGTAGTATGTGATTTCCTTCCTTTTGTCCTTCATACATGTTGGATCTAAGAGGGTTATACATGGTTATTGAAACAAGGAAGTGGGGGTGTTTAATGTGCGGTCTGAATGCAGGAATTAATTATTGTTGGCAAGGGTTGGCTGGAAAATTAAAGACACTTCCTAGAACAAGACATTTCCTTGAACCTCGGTTTGGGCTGGTGGCCCTATGGCTTATGCCGCTATTAGGCTTTAGCTCAAATTGCAAGGGTACGCACTTGTGATTAACGACCTGTTTGATGGTGGTTTGCATAATTTTAATTGATCATCATAATTTTCTTCTTCAATGGTAAGGATGGTATTAACAGCCAATAAACAATCTTCATAATTGATGTTAATATAGGCGTTAGTTAATTAATGGCAACACTGTTCTGAAAGTGGCTCCGGAAATAGGATAAACTTGAACTAAGCGTGTGGAGATTGGTTCTTTGTCCTGGGTATTTGAGCTCAATTATCTTGGACTTCCTGTAACTGGATTTGTTGTTTCATAATTTTGTGTTGATTCGAGGACAAACTACTATATTGGGTGTGTTTGCAAGTTTGTCCTCTGTGCTAACTTGTCTCTCCAAGATAGGAAATGGAAGTTTTGGAATTTACTATTTACAGCCCCCAAGAAATTCAAGTTAATAGCTTACCTGAAAGCAGTTGGAACTATTAGCAGCTCGATAAATGTTAGTTTTTCCTGTTTAGAAATTTAAAAGATATGGATTTTGTCAAAATATTTTGCTTGAGACTCCCTGTTGCATGGACTCACACTTGTGAGCAGTGAAGTAGAGAACCGGATGTGGGTTAGTAGACCAAATATGAGAATTAAAAAGGAGAAGTCCTATTATGAAATTTGCGATGGTCTGTGACCTAGTTGAATGGTTGAGACTTCTTATTAAGGTCTAATATGCTTCAATCAATAATCAGTCACATTTCAGATTGACTTGGTCTTCTGGTAAAGTTTGTTTTGAGTATAAAATAGTTTTTATCTCATCTTAAAATTTAAAAAGTTCAAATCTACGTGTAAAAACAGTTTTCTTTAAGTAATAATTTACAATTTTTTTTTTTTTATTGCATAGAAGTTGATCTCAAAACCCATGGGTCTATGGAATTTTCATTTCAGCTGACTCATGTAAGCTTTTCACATGCAATTTATGCTGTGAATTCCTATATGTCCACAATAAGAATTAAGTATGAAGGAAAGATCTATATGATTTTTATGTGTGTGGAAATCCTACCTTTTATAAACAACCACAAGTCACAACAAATGTAAATACATTGTAATTGAGTCCTTGGTATGAATATGATTCAATCAATCACATTTCAGATTGACTTGGTGGGTTGGGTTAACTTGTGAAATCCATGTGTCTATGGAATTCCCTTTTAAGGGACAATCCAGTTAAAACTTGTGGCATAAATTACTTGAATTCCCTTTTAAGGGACAATCCAGTTTCATAGACTTCTTTATGATGCATTTGGATTCATGCACTCAAAATAATTCAAACAACTTGCAAGTGATTCAAAAACTAGAGCTATGTTTCCTAGGTTTTTTAATAAATTCATGAAATTACAAAATTCATAGATTTCAAGCTTTTTAACCAAGGTCTTTGTTTGGTTTGACTTGCGAAAATTGTTTGGTGGTTGGTTACTTATTTTTTCAAACTTTTGTTTATAATCGAGCGGATTGATTTTTAATTGTTTTGTTCAAATTGTTTAGTCTTAATTCAAAATTACTTGACACCATCATCATGTTTGGTAACAATAACTAATTGATAAATGATATCAATAATTAACATAAAATTAAAATACCATATAAATATTTACAAAATTCATAATTTATAAAGTCCTTAAATTTTTTTTACATAGAACATAGTTTAAAATTTCCATAAATTTATTTGATCTCATATTATTAATTAAAAATACTAATTGCATTTCAATTATAATATTTATATTTAATAAATATAATCTTATATATTGTACAAAATGAAGCTTGCATGCATAAATATTGTCTTAAAACAAAATAATTGTTCAATCTCTGTGCAAGAAGTGCAGTGTCCATGCTGTTATCTTGCACTGAAAAATTGACCATAACCATAGCTCTGCATCACATTATTTAGCTTAAGTGATGAAGTCTTGGCAACGTAGATGTGCAGATCAGCATAAATTTCAATGAAAAGTTATATCAACGAGATATCTCCATGCTTGGGCTTTAAATCAGTCCAACAAACAGAGAAAATGAAAAGTGAAAGGCTAGTACTGCTGGGCTACGCCCAACGTTTAGCTACAAAAACGAAGAAGGAAGGCAAGCAGCTATGATTCGTCGATTACAGGTGATGTGCAGTAGGGATGATTCGTCGATGGCGAAGTTACCTCTGCTCGGTCGGCAGCTCCCTGGTGGAGATGGAGAAAAAAAATGAGGGTCCTCTCAATTTGTCTAGAGAGAAAATCACCAAGAAAATCTTTTCATCTAAAGAAATTTTATTGGAAAAAAATATAGCAAGTCACTAAAGATGCACAATTTAAGGATGAAAAATAAAATGTAGAGCATAAATCCATAAGAGATGTATCATGAATCGGAGAAGAGATTGAAAAAAAAAAGTTTAAGCTCGGCGTTGTGACGGAGAAGAAGAGAGAAAGATTTGGATAAGAAGAGTGAATAAGTCCCTAAACCTGACTTAAGAGACTTTCATAAATAATAAAATGTTGATTTTGATAAGTAACTAAATTAAGATAAAAAAAAAAAAACTAACTTATGTAAATCTTAAAACCCTAAGATGGGTCTTAATTTGGCAAACAACATTTTTGCAATATGTAGGTCTTAAAGTGCAAATAAGTCTCATAAGTAAGCCAATAATCCCCAATCAAACATAGACTAAGGCCTTGTTTGCTATAACTAACGAAAAGTGTTGTGTCTAGTGATTGATTCGCGAAATTTTTATTTATAATCCGGTTGATGATTGTTTTGTTCAAACTGTCTAATTTGAATTCAAAACTGTTTTACACAATTATCCACGTTTAGTAACAACTAACTGATGACTAATGATAATTTTTTTATAATTATATTTTTAATTCTAAATATGATCATTATGACTAATTTATAACTTTAAATCTCATAAATAATTATGAATTCATAGAAAAAAGATTTTACGTAATACATCATTTATAAAATGTGATTTCAATATTATCTATTGTTATGTTTTATAAATTTATAAAACGTGAACCCAACCTAATTTATAAATATACAATATATTTAAATAGATATTATTAAATATTTATATTTGCTATGTTTTGAAGCTTTTGAATTAAGAATTCATAATATTATGTTATATTTCAAAAATTATGCTATAATTTTCATGAATCATGGTAAGAAATATGGTTCAGTTATAATGCAATATCATATACTGTTTACTTATAAAAAAATTATATGCTACATTGTTCATAGTCTTGGCAATGAAAATTCTCCTGTAGGTCTATGTGACATTAGAAGCTTGGCAATTCTAGAGTAGTATGCACTAAGAGAATATAAGCTAAGTTGCCAATTCTATGATGAGCATATTGATATCCTAAAGAGTTTATAAGCTAGGCATATAAATCTTTCATTACATATCTTAAGAATTAATATAGATGCAAACTTTTCATGATTTATATTGTAATTTCTGCTACTACTTATTATACCCTTACATGATCACTATGAACGAATTATGAAAGAATTGCATAGTGTTTTTTTATTTATTTATTTTGGCTCAATTCTCCAAAATAAAGATTTCTATTTGGTTTGAGAAAAGTGGTTTATTATTTTATAGTTACTTGTTTTAATAAGAATAGTAGTAATTTTTTATTGGATTGTTTCTTATTTTAGTAGTAAGAGTAAAAACTGTTTCTTATGTTGTTGTTCTTTAGTGTTAGAAAAGCATCATTTATATAAACACTCATAATTCTCATACACATTGTAAACCATAGTGGTTTACTACTAGAGTTAGGATGAGAGTTTTGAGTGTATTGAAGTTTTGAGTTGTCAGAGAACTTAAAACTAGTGCTAAGTTGAGAGTTTTGATTGTATTTTGGTATAATGAGAGTTTAACAACCTTGCTCCTTCTAAAGTTGTAATTGAAGATTATTAAATTTGTGAGTTTATTAGTGGGCGTAAACAAAGAAGTTGTCGAACCACGTTAATTCTTTGTGTTCTTACTCTTTGTTTGTTTTGCCTATTTAATTATTGTGGTTGTGGTTTTTTACTTAAAATTTGAGTACTTGGATTTTAGTGGTAAAATCTCAACACTTCTATTCTTTTATTTTATTTTGTGAAATTCATTTGAGTTCTATACGTTGTTGTGTTTGGTTTGTTAATAAAGTGTGAAATTCATTTACAAATGAATTGACCACATGTTTGGTTTGTTAATAAAGTGTGAGATTCATTTACAAATAAATTGATCAGATATTGGGTTTGTTAATAAAAGTGTGGAATTCATTTTCAAATGAATTCTAATAGAATTGAATTAATTATAGACAAAATCTATCAAAATTGATAAAATATGCAAATGAACTCTAGACATGAGTTTTTATAAAATCACACTTCTCTTCTCTCTCTCTTCATCTTTTATCTCAGTCTTTCATAGTTTTCACCACCGTAATAACAATGACAATCGTCATAAAAACAACAGCGTGCATTTTAAATCATGAGCTATTTTTGAAGATATTAAGATAATGATTTCACTTTGCACAATTCAAGCATGATTTCTACTTGCAATGAGGAATGTTCAACACTATGGAAAATATGGTTTATACTTTACAGTTGTTTGATCTATATTTAGTTAGATCAAACTTTTGGTTATTTTATTGTTTTAGAATTAAAAAAAATGAAAGAATAGGTTATAAAAATAAAATGAATATGTTGCTATATTAAAATTGATGTACACTAAATTGAAACTAACATTTTTTATTTTAAAAATGTTAAATTGACATTTAATTTTCAGATTTCATTCAGTCAAAAAAAGATAAGATTTCATTTTTTTTATTATAAATTCATCTTATGAATTGAAATGTTAAATAATGTTAATTTTGTTGAATAATATCAATAAAATTAAAATTTATATGTTAAATGAATTAAATCGTGATGTAATTAAGAGTATTTATGTAAAATTTAAAAATTAAATTAAATTTTTAATTGATCTCAAACACAAAATTCATTTCAATTCTACAAACACCAAACATGAAAATTCATTTGAGTTTATTTGCAAATTAATTTTAGTTGCAATTCATTTGAAAATGAAGTATAAATTCATTTACAAATGAATTCTGGTTTCACATCATTTAAAAATGAATTGTGAATTCATTTACATATAAATTCTAGTTTCAGTTCATTAATTATAAACTTGAGTTCATACGAAACGGTAAGCCTTTCTTAATGCTGATCGATGAGTTACTGCTTGAACCTTTATTTAAAAAAATGGATGTAGCAGTTATTGCTTCTGAGATATGCTTTGATGCTATTCCTTCTACTTTACTATATGTTATGTGAGAAAAAGAAAATAATATTGATGTTGCAGCGACGACTGAATATGTTACATCTCGTAAATTGGTTTTTTCAACTGGTTTGTAGTATAATACTATCACATATTCAAAAGAAGTCGCTGAAAGCAAGATATGTCAATGATTTTTTCTCAAGGAGGGAGATTCTTTGCAGACTATTATATTGCCACTAACGTGTTAGGTGTTTTTTCACAAGATACGCAATTCATCTATATATTACCTGGTTGGGAAGGGTCAACTGCCTATGGTAGTGCTTCGAGAGGCAATGGGTAAGATAAATAGATTTAAAGTAAAACGTGGTAAAGCTATTAACTACTTACACTTGTTATCTCAAGCAAGTTGGTTCAAACTTAGTCTAATGCCATGATATTCCATGTTATAGGATGCGACTACCTTGTTGATGCTGGCTACACTAATTGTGAGGGATTTCTAGTACCACCTTAATGATTGGAAAGATGGGAACCAACCTAATACTCCTGAAGAATTCTTAAACATGAAGCATTCCACCGCTAGAAATGCTATAGAGAGATGTTTTGGGTTGCCTAAGATGAGTTGGGCTATTCTTAGGAGTCCTTCCGTCTATCTAATCAAGATACAAAACCAAATTATCATGGCATGTGATCTTCTCCATAACTTTAGTAGACAAGAGATGCCTGTAGACCCAATGGAGGAAGAGCTTGGAGATGCCTACAGCCTAGGACAAATAGCTAATGAAGTAGACGGTGACTTGATCGAAACTATTGAGACTTCAGATGAATGGACAACTTTTAGAACAAACTTAACTGCAAATATGTTTAATGAATGGAGAGCTAGTAGACAAGGAAGATGAAGTTCTGCAATCCATTTTTTTCTGATGAATTGAAGTTTTATTATGTTGAACTTGATTATAAAGAGATGTTCTTGTCAAGTTGAAAACTATTGGCTGTAAAAATATATTGAAAGTTGTTTTTCTGCTTCTGTTTTATAGCTAGCAACATGGGCACATGATTGAAATGTTGTTTTTCTATTTCTTTAGTTGTAGATGACCATATTTTAGCTAGTAGAGAGGGATTGTAATGAGAGAACATGACAGTTTGACAGAACTTCTCTTTGAAGGAATATAAAGGGGAAGGTTTTTAAAGTCATCTGCTACTGCTTATTATTGTACCCTCATACTGATCACTATAAACCAATTCTAGGAGTAAGCATAAACAAATTTATTAATATTAGAGAATCATTAACATAGTAATAGATAGGTAAAGTCCTACTTATCCCATAATTTACTTAAGATTGTCTGCCAAATAAAATACATAGGAGTAGCAGCAGCATGCAACAAACAGGATTTTTGCATCATTTACATGTGGTTCTTTTTTAGCAAGGAAAAAAAAACTAATTGTTTAGTGATCTTAATATCACCACATTTTCTCTAACACATCCATCTAATTAATTCAAATAAGATGAAAACATATCACTTTCAAGAAGTAAACAAAGAAACAAGTAAAAACATATGAAGTGAGTTAGAAGGCATATTATAAATTTGTCATGGTTATGTGACTGCTTTTGTCTTTCTGTTTAGAACATGCTTTGTTGGTGCCTTCAATTATATTCTGCCCATCTGATGATATTTCTCATTTTAGGTAGCTCTGCTTTTTCTGGGTACTTATAAACATTATTCTTATCATCTGTAAATGCTATCAAGCCCAAGATTAGATATTTAATCTACCACCATTTCTTATATCTTACCCTGAATAAGAGGAAAGAACAAAAAAAATACTTGAGGATTGCCACTGAACCTTAATTTAAGTATAACTGATTAGATAAATACAATAATTTAAGATGGATCAATTTTAGACATGCTGGTTGATAGGTAATACATTTTCCTTGTGGAAGTTCAAAAAATTTAAATATCCTATTCTTTTTTCCTTTGTTACTCATTTTCTCAGCAAGCAAACGAGTTCCAGTGGAACTTTCTTTGATCATTGTTGTTGTCTTGTTAAGAAAGTTGCATGGTGATCTTGCTATAATCTATCTGGTTGTTTGCTTGAAACTAATATACAACTCTATAGTAGCTGTTTTTTCTTTGATAGTAGGATACAATGTCTGTTTACTACTATGTATAATATAATAAATGCTGCCTTGGTTGTTTTGCAACAATACCATATGCATTAATCTGCATCCTTTTATGATTCTGACCTAATCCATTTATTGACCTTTTGCAGCTTCTGTCAAAAGGGATAGATGTTTCAAGCTCCCAAGGTCCAAAAGGACCAGATACAAGTAAAAGGAAGTGGACACGTGAGGAAGACTCAAAGCTTGTTGAGGCTCTCCTTGAACTGCATAATGAGGGAAAGTATAAAGCTGATAGAGGTTTCAAACCTGAGTTGTTTAAGGCTGTAGAGACACTTCTTGCAATCAAGTTACTTGGACATAATCTTCAAGCTAAACCACTCATTGATTCAAGAATGAGGTATAATGAGATGTCTAACAACAGTGGATTTGGTTGGTATAATGAGAGAAAGTGTGCCACATCAGAAGATTATGTTTGGAAAGCCTATTTGAAGGTATCTTTGTTATTAATGTTTTATATATTTGTTTGGTTAATGTTATTTTAGAATTTCTTTTTCTTTTTCCTTTGACAATTGACCCCATTTATGTTGCTGATGAGGTTAACTAGTTTGGTTTAGCTTGAAGTTTTTCTTTTTCCTTTGGTTGGCATATGATTCTGTTGAGATTATGCTTATACATTAGTTTGCAACTGGTTTATTTGGAGTTGATGCTATTAAAAAAATTGATCCAGTTTATATTGTTGAGGTTATTTTGTTGGTAAGCTGAAATGAGTAATGTTGTGAAAAATGGAATTGAGAGAAGATATATAGTCACTTAGTCGCTCTTTTTTATTTTATGTTTTTGTAGAGTCATGAGAAGGCTAAGCCATATAGATACAAAGCTTTTGCTTTCTATGACGAACTTTGCACAGTGTTTGGAATGGATCGTGCTAATGGGAAGGATGTTGAAACACCTGCTGATGTTGAAGAAGAATTGGTTAGAGAAGAGAAAGCAGGTGAACTGAGTTCAAAGTTATAAAAGAGAAAGCAGAATGAAAGTTTGAATAACTTGTCAAATATGATTAGACTGTCATCAGAGATCACTGGGTTAGAGATTGTTAAGTCAATTGAGCGACTTGGTCGAGCATATGAAGATGTTGCTTTAACAGAGAAAAGAATGATGATTAATGAGATGTGGTCAAAGTTGCCAAGTCTTAGCAGGAGAGAGCGGCACAAAGCAACTCTACTCATTGAACGCGATCGTGACATACTTGACATCTTTTTTCACAATTCCTGATGATGAAAAAGAAGAATGGGTTAAGGATCTTCTTGATGATGAGTAATGACTTTCTAATAGTTCTTATATGAATTTCCAGTACTTGTTATGACCTTCTACTACTTGTTATATGATGTTGGACGTGTTATTGTGGATTTTCAAGTGTAAAAATCCAGAACTGAAATTTCTGTCAGAAAGAGACATGTTCATAGGCTGCAACTTTTTTTTTTTGTTCCCACATCCTGTTTGTTGCTTTGATTCTGAACTTAGAGGAGGTTGTTCCTCAAGATCTATTTCTTTGAACGATTTGTTTTTAGCTTCAGAAACAACACTGCATTCTTGTATTTTGTTTCTCTGCTCTATTAAGTTGCTGAGATATGAAAAGGAAAATCCATGAAATTTTGGGTCCTAATAATTTTAGATTTTTTAATTTTTCTTCTTACTTGTTAATCCTTTTTTTTTCTCTAAACTCATCAAATTCCTTTTCTACTCTAATTTTGAACGAGGTAACTGATTGGGTATTTGAGAACCAATCGTATTCTTGAACTTTGGTTCCAATATCAGGTCAGTAGTGGGCTTTTGCAAGAAAAATGTTATTGAACAAAGCTGTGGAATTGGAACTTTCCTTGGTTGGGCAATGGCAACTATTTACATGAAATTGCTGGGCAATGGTGGGCTTTTCTTTTTTAATTTCATTTAGAAAATTGAAGTGTCACAAGTCCTTGTTACAGAAAGAGAAAAGGAACGAAATAGAAGACATGCATTTTGAACCTTGTTTTTGAAGCATGAGTTTCTTTTAAATCATGAAGTTTTTAAAATTTTCAATGAGGTATTTTGGAAATTTTTATTAAGAATTTTATTGTATTACATCACAAAAATAATCCAACATAAATATAATTACATTACTTGTTTATTTACATCATTCATACCAAACAATATAATAGGGATTCCATTATATTATTGATACATTATTTTTCAATATGTTGTACCAAACATGCCCTAAGTGACATTAGAAGTGGCCTATGTCAACATTATTGCCCCGTTTAGTTGTGGTAATAGAATCAATGCTGTAATGTAATCAAAGCTGCAATGAAATAAAAATTAAAATCTAATTACATTGTTTGGTTAAAATATATAAAATACATTTGAATTGAAGTTGAAATCAATTATTATGTTTGTTTAACATGTTCATACCACTTCAATGAAATCAGAGTGACTAAGATGTGTTTGGGGATAAAATATATAATTAATTATATTAAACATATTTTTATATTTATTTATAATTTTATCATATAATTATCTTATATTAATTAATTAATTATATTAGCATTATATATATATATTATATATTATATTATTTTTATTAATATATTATATTTTTACTATAAGAATATTATGTTATTATTCATATTTGTTTTATTATTTATGATATTTAATATTATTACCATTTTATTATATATCATATTATTTACTATCATAATATTATATTATTTAACTATCTTATATTTACTTAATTATATTATTGTATTAATATTTATTTTATTATTTTCTAAAATTTAATTTATCAATATGATTTTTATATAAATATTTCATATTATTATTATTCATATATTATATATTTACTATAATAATAATAATATATAAATATATAATATTAGTTAATTATATTATTTTTAAATATTGAGTATTATATTAATAGTTAATCATATTCTATTTTTATTAACAATTAGTCATATATTACTATATATATAAATATTATTTATTATAGCAATATAATATTATTTAAAGATTTTTTGTATAGTATTATTTTAATATTTAATTATTTTTTCGAATATTTATTAATCAATTAATTTTTTAATAATATATTTTATATTTATTACTTTTTGCTAATATAATATATTTTTTATTTTATTAAATTATGTTATTTACTATAATGATATTATCTTTTTGTTTTATCATATTTAGTATAATATTATATTATTATTTGATTATATTTTCAAATATTTATTTGTTTATTCATATTTTTTAGTTTTTAATAATATTTTGATATTTATTGATTATTGCTTATTTTATTATAATATTATTATTTTATGATATTTATATAATATAATATAATATAATATAAATATTTAATTATATTGTGAATCTAAGATAAATAAAAGTTGTAATGTAATGATCATTACACTCCTTCAAGAGTGTAATGCCCATTAAAATATAATACACACCATCTTAAACCAACGAAACAACATAATGATCATTACAAGATGAATGAACATTTCATTACAACCTTGATTACTACAACCAAATGGGACATATATGTTACATGATAAGTAGATTTATCGACAAACTAATTCGGAAATGGATGGGGTGATACTAAACAAAAAAAATGTAAGAAGCAAAAGTCCAATAGAAAAAACTCAAGAAAAAAGGGATTGAATGAAGAAAAAAAATGTGGAGTTGTCGAGGAAATAGAGAGAACAAATGTTTTTTTTATAAGACAAAAAAGGGGGTTTATGAGAGTTCTATGAGTTAAAAAAGAAGATTGGTGATTCTTGACATTTTAAATCAAAAGACTGATTTATATAAGTCAAAAGATCATTTGATTAGACTTAATTTATCAAACACTCACTTTGAAATAAATAAGCTTATTTTAAACTTTAAATCCCATAAGTAAGTTTTACGAATCCTACCAAACAAGGGCTAAGATTTTTGCTTATTTTTGTAAGTTTTACGAATCCTACCAAATAAGGGCTAAGACTTTTGCTTATTTTTGTGTCATAATAGATCATGGCGTGATTTAATGAAGACAAATGGGAGGAAATCAAGGAAATGCCAAAATGGGAGGATTCAAACTCTGCTTGCCTGACCGACCCTGGTTGGGCTTAGCCAATTGGGCTTAGTTCAAGGCAACCCAAAATTTCTTCAGCTCGGCTCAAACTCATCCATTTTGGTTCATTCCATTTCTTTTAAACCCATGAGTTGGATATTGGATTTGGGTTCAAGCTGGGTTATATAGGTCAATGGTTTGGGTAAGTTCAATTTTTTGGGGTTTTGGGTCAGTTTTGGTTTGATTTCAGGTTTTGGAGTTTGGTTCTTTCCATTTTCAGCTAAGAATAGAGACTATAAAACCTTAGAAGAAATAAAAAATCCATGAAATCGAAAAGTTTTGAACAAAAAATTTATCAGGAGTTTACTCTCAAAAGATAAGATTTTAAAGTCTCGTAAGAAAAATTTTGGGTTAAAATCTAATTAGGTTTTAAAATGAGCATCCATCTCGAAGTTTTTATTATAAGAGATGATCATCATAATATCTCCTTTACTGCTTGTAGGACCATAGTTTCTTTCTGACGAAAGTAGAATTATGTAACAACACACTTTAATATATATAGAAAATTCTCAATTACTGTACCGAAATTTGACAATAATAATCAATTAATTCAAGAGGAACATAGAGGGGAATTTATAATGAGATGATTTATGTCCATTAAAAATAAATAAATAATTAAAATAAACTTATTAAAAATGGTTAAAATTCAAAATTTGGAAACCTAACTCCATGCTATGTCATGTCAGTTTAATACTGCATAAGACAATTGTAAAATATAACGTACATAGATATATTAAAATTAAAATTAACATGAGTTTATATGTCTAAAGTTTAATAAATTATATTACTTTGCAAATCCATGATTTAAAGAATCAAATGGAATTCTTTTTTCTATTGGTGAAGTAAATTATATTTTAAGTTATATGATATAAAGTCATCCCTTTAATAATCTTTTTATAGCAAGTTAAACAAAATATTTTATCACTTGTAAATTCCATAATTTAATAAATCAAATGAAAGTCTATTACTTTTTTAATCGTTTTTTTTTCTCTTTTTCAAATAAAATTTCTCATTTTGTTATTTCATTTTATTATTTACTATTTTAAATCTTTCTTTAATACAAACAAAACAATTACATTTTTATAAAATATCGTGGTGTTATCATTTTTATTCTTGTGTTTTCATAAATACATAATAATATATATTTTTTAAATTTTGCAATTAAAATTACTTTGTTATTTTTATTTTCAAATCTTGAAAAAATATGATTTTTCAAAAATTTCATTTACTGACGTGATAAAGGGATATTCTTGTAAGGATTTTTTTTATTGAGAAGATGTCCACGTTTCTTTGTAATATTACATTTGTTATTAAAAAAAATCAATGATACGTTTATTGCACAAAAAAAATATGGATGCTTTCTTAATTTTTTTTATATGTTGGACAAGCAATTGCAACATTTATATCATAATAAATTGACACAATCACTTCATATATGATCACCATCTAATTATTAAAAAAAATTAAATATAAATTTAGATAAGAGTAACATATGTGACATATTGAGCTCTTTTAATTATTATTATTATCTACAAGATAACAATTTAACAAATATTACAAATTTCTCTTTTCTTAAATAAATTGGCTTTAATGTTGTGAAATTAAGCATAACATTAAAATATTACAAAAATAAAAAAGTAGCAGGAAAATTTGTAATTCATTGTGATATTTTTAATGGTTTAGTATACGTGGCTATATTTTATTTATTAATTTTTTAAATGATAATGTGCCCTTTGAAAACGGAGTAAATGATGGAACTCAAACCGTTTCTAATGTAGAAAAATTCAAACTTAAAGCACTTTTCATTCTATAAGAAACTAACATAAACATAACATAATTTCTTGGTTTTACATTAACATCATAATATTTAGTAAGACAAAATCTATATCAACTTTGTTCAATTTATATGTTTTTATATGTATACCTACAAAAATAAAATATTAAATAACAAAAAATAAATATATGTAGAAAAATTTTAGGCTTGATTACGTAAAAAAATTAACAATAAAAAAATAAAAATATTTTAGAGTTGATATATGTTGTTAGATTTATATATAACAATTTTTCTCTCTTGTCGTGTGTTTCTTTTGATAATGTTTAAAAAAACCATACATCTTCTAATTAATTAAAAAAGTAATAACAAAATCTAAAAAAAAACCTAAAATTATATTATTTTTTAATATCATAAAAATATTAATGTATAAATATTACTAGTAATGTTTTATATATACTTTTAGTCTCGCGGGAGTTGTGCTAAAGAGAGGAAGGAGGTTCACTAGTAACAGTAAAGAAATTCACTAGTAATTATAAAAACAATTAAAAAAAATAATACCGAAATTAATACTCTATTTTCATGCAGTTACTAATGGACTTGAGGGATCAACACTCAATAGTGCTATTGCCACTGGTAATTTGCGGTTAACCAACGCTGGGATAAATTCAGTGATCTCTAACATATCAACGGTCAATTTGTCAATAAAAAACTTTATCCGCACCGACCCTATAAGTATATGGAAAAAGACAAACGCTCTTTCTCTCACTCTATTCGAAAGAAATCTAGGGTTTTATCTTCAGGTACGCCTCTCCCTCTCTTCCCCTTTTTAAAGGTATACATATGCAAGTCTATGTTAAGATCTTTGATAATTATGGATCTTTCTTTTTTTTTTCAATCGACTTCGAAGCATTTTAGGTCTAAATTTGTTCGGTATTTGTGTGAATTTATTATCGTTGTTGTTGTCCGTTGAAATGTATTTGGCGTAGATATTTATTTGAAGCTGTTTATTGCTTGTCTCAGTGTTGCAAGCAAACAATTTCCGTTTGCTATTTGTTTATTACTATGCCAGAACTCCAGTTTTGTGTCGACCACCTTGATCCGCATTTTTTTTTACTATCATTAAGAACTTAGGTGAAGAAGGGAATGATATTGGGGAAAAAAGAGTAAACCTCTACTCAATGAAGGAGTTGTTTTTAGTCAATAATTAGAAGTTCAAATCAAAATGTTACCTTTGAGTTCTCGTCTGACATATATTTGTTTCGATTTAAGTGTTTTATTTTAGTTATTTATTTTATCTTTTTTAATTTCAGGGTTTGTATCAGTCATGTCTTTGGATTGCATATAGTTTTATTCTATTTTTAGTGGTAAGCCAATGAGTAATCAAATCTTACATTTGTCTAACTTTATGTAACTTGCATATTCATCAAGGAATAGAATAGCCCTTTTGCAGTGTTTTGTATTAGTTGCTAAAGTTACATTTTTGTTTAAGATGGGGTAGTGTGATTTGACTCGTTTATGTAGATTGATTTATTTGTTCCTTTGAAAACTAGCTAAATTTAACGTTAGCTTGACCTCTCGAAACTAGTTCTAGAATTGACCTGTAATCATTCACTAGAGTAGCGAATATTAAAAATTCTCGAGTGGCAAAGATTATGTGTTATTATTGAAATAAATCTTTAAAAAATTTATGGTATTCGGTTTGTGGTTTAAGATTATTTTTGTTGAGCTTAAGCTTAATGACTGTAGTATTGAAGTTTAAGCATGTTCCTAGCCATACAAGTCTATCTCTATTTACGTATCTGTATGCATGGCTAATTAAAAGAAAGAAAAAAAAAACGTTTTGTGTGTGTTTGTGTTACATTTGAGCAGGTGAACGTGTTTATGTGCAATGTGTGCTAATGAGGCACCCGATGGTCAAAATAGTTATTGCAGGAAAAATGCCTCGGTATGATGACCGCTCTGGTGGGACGCGCCTCTATGTTGGTCGTTTGTCTTCAAGGACAAGATCACGTGACCTTGAGGACATATTTAGCCGATATGGGAGGTAAATAAGTACTTCTATATGAAATTTAAGCAATTTTCTTGTTTTCGGTGATGACTTGTTGGTTGAGTACATTGCTAAAAAGTTGTATTTATTTGTTTAAAATGATGTTTTAAATTTATTATCTTATCTTTTAAAGATTCTTTATCTTATACACGTGGTAAAGTGAGTATGTTTAGGTTTTCTCTTTTCGTTTGTTATCTTTTCTTAGTAATAAGTCCTATCCTTGTGCCATAATTGAGAACAATTGTGCATGTGTGGTTTGCACATGTGCGCACCTTTGCAATGTGATTTTTTGTGTTGTCTTTTTGACTTGGAATACATGGGCTCGTAAGATGATTAAGGTTAATTTTGGATCAGCGACCATAGGCATGGGTGGGAGTGTAGTAACATTGAAGTATGTTAGGTGGAAATTGAGGCCTTTGTCAAGCACTTTATAGTGCTTGACATTCAATGTGAATTTTAATATATGCATGAGAAAGTTGCACCCCTCCACATGTCTCTGTGGTTTAACTTGAATGATCTTGTTGAAGGTTTCTGGGCTTTTGCCTAACCTGGAGGTCTATGGTGAGAGGGTGACCTTGGTGGATGTGCCGAGTCTGTCTATAATGTTATTGCGTATTTTTATGGAAATGGCAACAATCTCAAAGTGGTGTTTAGTTCATCAGTGAGGGGCGAAGTATCAACCCTTCGATACTTGTGTCTTGATGGCCTTACTATTTCTGGCACCCATTTACGCAGAATTCGCGACGTGGATATGAAGCGTGACTTCGCCTTTGTTGTATGTATTTTCTTACTTTGCCTTTATCTATATATCTCATGCACATCCTTGCATATTTCTGTATATTTTTTTATTTATTAAAATATGATTACATTCATATTGTGCTTCAGAAAATAATGTTTGTTGTAAATATAACCTGCTCCATGCCCTTCTTTCTCACCTCTAAAACAGGAATTTGGTGACTCTCGTGATGCTGATGATGCAAGATATAGCTTGAATGGTCGGGATGTTGATGGGAGCCGAATCATTGTGGAATTTGCCAAGGGTGTAAGTTTTTTTAGAAAGATCTTTCCTAGTAAGCATTGTTTTATTATTTATTTCTTTGACCCTTCTTCCTGCATTAAGTGCCATGTGTTTGACTTGGGATCATTGCAGAATTTCTTTTGTCAATACACCAATTTTTGTCTTCTTTCTATGTTCAATTTCTTTTTTGCATCATCAGTTATTTGCATTATTGTGGAGACTGTTAGATAGATAATTTAAATTTCTCAGAGTAATTTCATTTGCATTTAGGGGCCTCCTGGTTCTAGTGGATCTGGGTCTGGATCTGGATCTCGTGAGTACCTTGGTAGAGGTCCTCCTCCTGGGTCAGGTCGCTGCTTCAACTGTGGAATTGACGGGCACTGGGCACGAGATTGCAAAGCTGGTGACTGGAAGAACAAGTGTTATCGCTGTGGGGATCGAGGCCACATTGAAAGAAATTGTAAAAGCAGTCCAAAGAAATTAAAGTACTCTACTGCTCTTAAGTTATTTTTGGGTGTGTTTTAAATTATATCGTTTACAAATCTGTAACTGGTTATGTGGAATGAAATTTTCTGGCACAGGCGGGGGCGGAGTTACTCACGCTCAATCACTCCTCACCGCGGTAGAAGCAGGAGCCGCAGTTACAGTAGGAGCCGTAGTGACAGGTTTGTTTTTACACGGTTATTTTTATTAGATTCTGTTCCCATCATACAAATTACAGGAGTATGTGACAATTCAGCATATGGAATTTCTGTTTCCAAAATTAGCTTACTGGAAAAGGAGCTATAAGCACTTTATGTTCTTTGCTATTTAAATCCCCTTTGCCTTTCGTATTCACTATTAACTGTGTTGTTGAACTTGAATGTTCTCCAGTCGATCCAGATCACCAATGAGGAAAGAACGAAATGTTGAGCGTGATGAAAGAAGATCAAGAAGCCCCCATGATAGCAGGAGCCCTAAACGGCGCAGGAGTTCACCTCCACCATCAAAAGGGAGGAAGCATAGTCCAACACCAGATGAAAGAAGCCCACAAGAGAGCAGAAGCCCATCCCCAAGGGACCGTGGACAGGCCAATGGGTCAGATTACAGTGGGAGTCCTCGGTCAAAGAGTAGAAGCCCCATTGATGATGCTGATGGTCCTGATGGCAGGACTTATAGGAGCCCTGCAGAGGACAATGGCCACAGCCGCAGTACTAGTCCTATCCCAAAGGATGACAGGAGCCCCATTGATGATGCTGATGGTCCTGATGGCAGGACTTATAGGAGCCCTGCAGAGGAGAATGGCCACAGCCGCAGTCCTAGTCCTATCCCAAAGGATGACAGGAGCCCCATTGATGGTGACGATAATCATGGATCTCCAAGAGGCAGTGAATCAGCTTAAGAACAGTTTTAAGTTGCATTAATGCGTTTGCAAGAACTTCAATGGATTATTGTGGTGTTAATTATCAATTTCATTATTGTGATTTTCTAAATTATTTTAAAAAAATGCTAGTTGGAACTGCTATTGTTTACTTGTTTTCTGTATTTTAAATTGCGTCATATTATTTAAGGTAAATTGCACCGGATGTCTATGTACTTTGACCCAGTTGCATTTAAATCCATGCTCTTCTAATTTTGGCAATCACAACCTTGTATTATTGATTCTTTTGACTTCAATTTTGTTTGAAAAACTGATGAAAGACAAATGAAAAGACCAAAAGGGACATTTTAAATAAGAAAAAAAAAATCTATTGGCATTTATTTATATAGAGTAATTTGAAATGGCATCTTAGATTCTTAACCAACGTGAGACACAAGTATTTAGAGAGTGATGCCCAAATAAAGGAGGAATGCATGTACCAGTTCATGTTGAAAAGAATCATGAATGTGCCGGTTCATGTTGCAAAGGGCAGGGAAATTTTTTTTGGGGATAAAAATAAGACTAAATATGAATTATCTTGTGGTTTGATATATTTTTATAATAAATGTTGAGTTTTTTTTTCTTCCAGTATATAACAAACCATATGGTTTGCGTTATTAGCATAAAGTGGATGCCTGTTAACTCCATTGTTTATCTGTACTCATTTTGATGCAAGATTGACTTATTTTGTCGCCAAATAAAATCTATAAACCATTTGAAGAGCATTAAATAATTTTTACGAATTTTTCACTTGCTTGCTATTTTTTTTTTGTTTTTCAATCTTTAATAGCAAAAATATAAGAAAAAATATTTTCAGCTGTATTTTTTTTTATATTTTTACTCATGGTAAATCATATTTATCTTTGCATGTGTACAAAAAATTACAATTAAATTCTGTGTTGTTAAATTTTTTTTAAAAAATTTATTTATGAATAATACTTAAAATGGTTACATTGTAACTAATTGAATACTTGTTATATACCTAAAAAAGCTTAAGGGTTATTATGAAAATTGACTAAAACAAAAGTTTATGCATATATTTTAACCTAAAAAGAATAAAAACATATCCAGTTAAACTTTTCTTTGCCTTACAGTCCACATTCATTCTGTAACGTCTAGAAAAATAACTCTCAATTTTGTTAGAAATAATTACATGTTCCTTCCCATCAAAGAGAAATACATGTTTTTGACCTCATGGAACAATAAATATGCATCTTAGTAAGTTTTGAAAAGTCAAGTTATAATTTTTAAAAACTCGAGTTGTAACATAAATGGACTAAAATTATGAAAAGTTACAACTCTAGTTTTCAAAAGTTATTATTCGAGTTTTCAAGAATTACTAGAGCATATATTTACTGTTCCATGGGGTCATGAACATGTAATGCATAGAAAGTGTTTGTATCTTCTTTGAAAGTTTCTACTGTTTTCTTTAATTTTTCAATCCTACAAGTCTTCATCGTATCAGCTGTTCTCTATAATGGTGTTTTCAATCCTTTGAAATCCTTAGGCCAAAAAAAGAAATCTTTTGAAATCTCGTTGACTATTCATTTTGCTTGTCAAACAGTGGACTTCTATGAGTTGGGCGTAACTAGGAAATAATGGAAAAATTCTGTGTTTGGAATAAATATTGCAGTATCATAGCAATCAAGATTTATTTATTTTAATTTTTAACCCAAATGAAAAACAATAATACAAGCAAATAAATTATGATGAGCAAAGGATGAGAGAGGGACGTAACAGCGGAGAAGAGGGGAAATGAGGAAAGAGAGAAAAGAGAGATAAGAAGAGAGGAATAAGATTAATTAGAGTTTAATAAGGATAACAGCATTGGGCCCATTGGAATTTTAGCCCATTTAGATTTTATCCTCTTCTTTCCAACAGAAGAAAGGACACTAAAACAACTATTCGAGTATGAATTTCTTTCATTTGATTCCACACACTCAAACAAATGGCTACGATTTCAAAGCAACATCACCCAAACTGGGAAAAAAAATTGCTCATTCAATGCATACCCAATTAAAGAAACAAAATCTAATTTAGTTTTATTTTAGTTAAATTAACAGGAATCAAGTCAATTGGTACATAAGAAAGAAAATGTGAAACTGTTTTTGCAAATATACGCGAGGTAAGTCTAAAACACAAATGCAAGACATCTGGGGAGGAAGAATTACCAGGGTAGAGTCTTAAATAAGAATTTGCAGACTTACTTGTCTACAGATGCAGCACAAGAATCCAAGAGCTTCAGAGACTAACAGAGAAGATTTTTCTCTTAAATTATTCAAAACTCTTCCCAACAAGCAGGCTCACGATATGTATGCCTTAACCAGATCTGAGTAGTTGCAAACCAAACCTGTCCTTGGACAGGTTATTTTACCGTTGTTTTTCTTCGCCATTTCTTTAAGAGCCTGTGATAGCACACAGTTTAAAAGACTAATCCACAATATACTTATATTTAGTACAAGTAAAAATGCACACCTTGGTACTGTAGACATAGCCATTGGGCAAGACTTGCGGTGGGTTCTCTGTGTCCATCAACTCTTTAGTTATATAGCAAACAAGCTTCGAGTGATGCTGCTTAGAGTATGGCAAAGACAATGCCAGCTTTCGGAAGCTATCCTGTGACAGGGGATCCTCTTTGGTACAATCTTCTTCATAGCAGTATCTAAGTCAGGTCAAGGTACAAACTCACACTTGGATAACACTGAGATACTACTGCATAAAAGTGCAACTGAAGTTCTCAAGTCCCATGAGAACCCTTGGTCCATCCATCATGTATAAACTTTGAGTTGACACTGAAAATTTGAATGTTGTGAACCATATGTTTTAAGATGTATAATTATAATAACAACTCAAGTACTTGGAAAACCCACCATAATGTTCCATTTGTTAAATGCTTTTATGACGATTAATAACAGTATGATATCATAATCTTTGTGCTACAGTGATCTGGAAGCTATATACATCAATCACCGGTCATCACATCGGAACATTTTACTTGCAATAAGGCAGGAAAGACAACATAACCAAGGTTCTTGCACATGACAGAATCACCACAATCTCAAAGCCTCTGATTTCAATACTTCCTGTAATATATATATACACACACATACACACACACACACTTCCTGTCAATTCCCATATACTTTCTACCACGAAGAATAAGTTAAAGGGCTCAGAAAATTTTGATAATCCTAATCTTTAACCATGGAGGTATTACGGGAAGGTTCTGTCTCATATTCCTGTCCTAGGCTACTGCATTCCTTGTTAATATAATGAAGGAAACAATCAGAGCTATTACATAATAACAAAAGTCAGTAAATATGGATACGGAGTTTTCAGAGCAGATAAGCCTGCTTGCAAATAAATATTCAACAATGGCTCCAGGGTCATGCCATATAACCTGCAGAATTCCTGTTTAAACTGATCCACCAGATAGTCCCATTGCTTCGGTTCAAATAAAACCTGGAAAACAAATGAAGGAGGTCAGTTGATTGTGTTTGTCCGAGAAAAACTTCTGTTGGATAGATATATAAGGACATTTACTA
The DNA here is from genome assembly GCA_023935145.1 of Bretschneidera sinensis. Taxonomy (NCBI): domain Eukaryota; kingdom Viridiplantae; phylum Streptophyta; class Magnoliopsida; order Brassicales; family Akaniaceae; genus Bretschneidera; species Bretschneidera sinensis. The sequence continues at coordinate 60,064,526 of CM043698.1, read as the reverse complement.
CAAAGTAAAGCATGTAGACTACTAGACTCCTTCCTAAATATCTTGGAGAGTAGATATCGTCGAGATATAGCTTAAACAAAAAAGAGCAATCACCCTGGTTCCAAAAGAAATATGTTGTAAAATTGAGGATTGTCTGCCTACGAAGTCAATATATATCATAATCTGGGATTTGAGGGAACAAATTACTCCACTCTCAAATAAATAAAATATCAGAACAATCATTAGAAGTAAAGAAATCCAGTATAAATTGCCTACCACCAGCTGGCAAGGTTTCTAGGGATTTTAAGAGAGACCTGAGATAAAATCCTGCGTTTACCAGGGTTAGGGATGTTACAGGTGGCAAAGGGAGCCATTGCAAGTTTTAGCCTTTGGCCCAACATTTAAGATAAATAAATCTTAGCAAAGTCCATAGTCAAAACGAAACACTTCAAACTTTCAACTAATATTTTGACTAAGTAATGGTTTAAGCATCACAACTTTCAAATTTTATTGATAAACAAGAAATAAATTATATTCAATCATCAAGATGACCATTTAGCGGGGGAAAGAAACATTGAAAAGAATGTCAGCAACCTGACCATGCTCTGTGTAAGTGTCAAATAGTTTAGCTGGCCCTCTCTGGGCATCATACCAAAGACTTGAGATTCAATCGCATCATCAGCAAGGATTTAACAGTTCATAGGATCAGGAAGGCTATCCCACCCCCACCACAGAAAGGAAAAGAAAATGAGTGTGCTCTGTTGCATTGTTTGTCATGCAACTAGCACTTCTGAAGTAAACAACAATCTTTCCCTCTTTCACATGCATACACACACAGAGAGAGACATAAAAGTTTCATTAGCTTTCATCCTCATCTTTTTCTAAGTGATTAACACTTTAATCTCTATCTCATATCCAAACCAATCAAGTCAATTTGCTTAAATTATGAATTTTAATGAAAAAAGAGGAAGCAAACAAGAATTTGCGGTCCCAGCTCGTTGATTGACTAAGTATCCTGAAAAGTATATTGGTCTACTGTCAATCCTGGACATTATTCTCAACAAAAGGGATGAAACTAACCTTGTATTTTGCGCACTCAGTAGTACTTCGAAAAGCCAAAGTTGCCAGGGCACACTGCAATTCTTTCATATGAGTTGCTCCCCATGGTGCAAGGTATTTCCGGGCATATAAAATTGCACGTTTGTAACTGTCAGCTGAATCAGCCCGTACCAACTCTATGAACTCTTGCAGTCTCAACTGGAATTCAAATTTGCTCTGCATCAATAAAAGCACCAAACATCGTTCAAGTTGACAAGTCTTAAATATGCTCCAATAATTGCAGATTTCCAAGTCAGAGAAAACCTTCATTTCCATTTATCAAAATCAAGGCAAGAAATAGAGAAGAACATGTCATTTAACAAACACAATCAAACAGTTATTGACCAGCATTCTAACAGAACGATCATTAATGGTAACTACTTTTGTTGCCATATAAGGGGGTGCCACCCAGTTAACTACTTGCAGGTGACATTGTTAGCACTTAGCTCTATAAAACTCATTAAACCTTAACTGCCTAGAATTTTTAAAGAAAAGTTCATTTAAAAAAAACTGCAATGAGAGAAGGACAAGAAAAACACATGAACACAAGCTATCCGAAAACTTTTTAATATTCAAATTGTTAAACTAACAATATGTAGATTGATTTGATATGGCAAACCTAGAAGTGCACAACTTAATTGGCAGCAGTTTTATCATGTATTTCTTATTTGTATATAAAAAGCAGCCCCTGAACTAAGACTTCAAAGTTTCTAAGGTGGGGTAAGACCTCTTTAGTCTTTACCTACCTAACCAGTTTTTGAGGACGGCGGAGTAAGCCTTACTCACCAGGGGGTGAGTGAATAAGGGTTACCCACCCTAGGTACGATAAGAAAGATGTTGGGAAAAGACATATGCCCTCTTTGTGCCATGCGAAGAGACAATAATGCCCATGAATTTAAGTTGAAATTACAAAAAACTCTTATAAAATTTTTAAATATCTAACAAAAAATAATATAATGTAATGTAAAATATTATAAATAAAAAAATACGTCATCCGTCCCACAAAGATTGTCACTCTTTCCTAAAATGGATGTATGTTTGTCAACTTTCTAAATTCGAAAAATAAAAACACTTACTTTCCAAGATTACCTATGGTATGAGACATTTTACTAAAAGCAAAATAGGAAAGTTTAATGAATATGTGGGTCCGTCTTTAGGCGTAACCCACTCTCACCCGGTTAAGGACTTGAGGTTCTACATATATTTTAGTCTTGATTGTCCAAATTCAATGTACTTGACTACTGGGTACTTAATCAAGTGAGAGACGTGACCAAGACTTTCAAAATAAAATTGGAGCAAGACCATGAAATTGCAAAATTTCATGTTTGTCAACAATGGAGGGAAAAAAAATTATAGGCGAAGATTTCTTCTTTTTTTTGAATTTCCTTCTAGAATGTTGTGTTTTCCTGTTGCTATTTCTACCGCCAATGGTTGTGCTAAAAAGTCAAATTTGTCCACTCAAATTTAATTCAAGGCATATGACCCACATTATAAAGATATTATAATGCTTAAACATATTATTAAATTAAAATATATTTAACATAAGATTTATTATTTATAGTATAATATAACATAAATATTACATAATAATAAAAATAATTATGTGGTACAAAAATTAATATTAAATGTAATAGATAGTATGTAGTTTATTAATGACATAGGAAAATATAACATATTAATAAATAAAAAGAGAAGTATAATAAACACATAATAAATAATAATAATATCTAATAAGAATATAAACAGATAATGTAATCTTTATATAAGTTATAAATTATAAAATACAATATAATTACAGAATATAATATATGACAAATATATAAAACTTAATTAAGTAAAGTGATATATATAATAAAATATTTAAATACATTAGAAAAAGAAAAAATTATTATAATATAATAAAACAAATGTCTTATTTGTCATTATCAGTTTATTATTATAAAAAAGATGTATTCCACTAATGGATAGGGATACTTTGATATTTTTTGCTTCAACATACCCTATCCAAGGCATCTTATAACGAGAACCAAGCACATTGGTAGAGTAGTGGATACACTACCCACATCTTTACACGGCATGCCCCAAACACATGATAGGGTAAAGAGCTTACCCAATGGGTAGCTTACTCTAACCTACCCAACAATTTTACCCTACCTTACACGAATTGTCAAAGATAGCCTAAACGTATTGCCTTTGTACAAAACACATGATGAGGAATGCATGCTTTCCAAACTTAGACAATGTTACTTCAAGTCTTATCTTCTATTGAGGGGAAAGTTAGGGATACTGATCAATCAAGTTATTGTAATCTATGGTACCGATTGATAGAATTTCCAAGACAGTGGGAAAGTTAGGGATATTAATCAATCAAGTTATTGTAATCTATGGTACCGATTGATAGAGTTTCCGAGACAGTTTCCAAAAAACGAAAGCTAAGACAAACACCCATGCACAAAAAAAACAGAAGAAGCAATTTCTAAGAAGAATAAGAAGCTGAAAATAGATTCTAAGAAAAATTTGTCTTAGATGCAGAAGCTTCACAACTCTTTTATCAAACACTAAACATTTTTTACCTCCACAACTGTTTTACCAAAAATGTTTCAAAAACTCTTTTGAAAGCCAAAAACTGAAACTACAGCTAGGCCACAAGACACCTAAGAGTGAGGATTCATTGAAATAGTTGAATTAACTGTTTTCGAGAATATATATAGGAAACAAAAAAGAACTCTCATCCCACAATCATGAATGAGCCTTAAGGAATGAAGCAGTGTGTACCTTGGACTTCTTCAATCGTGATTTGTTATCAGCACACCATACTAAGGCAGGAGCTACTTCTTTATTTCTAAGAGCATCAATAACTTTTTTTGCTTCTTGGAAAATATCAATATCAACAAGGTCCTGGCACATAAAGATCAATCAATTATCGGAGCATATTACCAGGTACACAAGACACAAATTAAAAGATACCCACCCACCCCTGGAAAAATCCCCTTTAAAGTGGACGGAGGGTGAGAAGGGGAGACATGCAATCAAAACTCCTAATGCAGCAATTTGCAGCTACCAACAAAAAAGAGCAGCAACCAGACCATGCTTTAATAGTCTCTCAAAATTTCTCAAGCTCACAAAAACTCGCCATAATAAAGCTTGAAATGTCATCACCTACTTGATTTAAACCATAAAAATTAAGGAAAGAAAGAACTACACCAAAAACAACCCCTGGAAGAACCATTAGTAGGCAGCACATAAAACTGGAACAAGTATGTAAAATTGCCTGTATATTGCTGCTTTCTGCAAGCTTTTCTGCAGTCTCATAATATGACATCCGCAACATGTAGTCTAAAAGAATCCGCTTCAATCGTGTGTTGTTCCATTCTGACAGATTCTCTGCATCTGCTGATTCCAAATGATCGAGCCGAGCCCGACACCTCTGTGCTTGCAAGTTCTCCATACGACTTCCCTCTTCCAACTAAAGGTGAAAAAAATACAGTATTCACTAAATGCAAAATCAAGAAGCTCACATTCTATATATATATATATATATATATATGAGATATGCAAGACCTTCCAGAAGAACCAGTACTTGTTCAGATCATTCGCATATAACAATAAAAACAACAAGAAAAATATTTAAAAAGGAAAAATATAAACTCTGAAATTCTTAACAAACTCAGTTATAAACCTCTTCAATCAAATAACTGGACCAAAATAATCAATCAAGACCATAAATTTAATTGGATCACAGCAACCCAAGGCAGAACAGTTCTCTACCAAATCAGATAAAAAATTTCCTACAGAAGATCAATCGATAATGACTAATTCTAATTGAGAAATTTCCCAATCACAAGATGCCGATTCAAACAAGTTCTGCACCAAATCAAATGACACAGTTCCATGGATTGAACATACTGTTATTGAACTGTAGCCTCCCCTTAGCTTTTTCCCCTTAAACTTAAAAAAACTAAAGAGAATTCAATTAAGATTCTTAAGATTACTATTTGTATGGTTTAATTAATAAACCCAACCCAAACCAACTACTAAGAGCATACTCTTTAATTACTAGCAATTGTGGCACAAGCAATCTAGGGCAGTGAACCAGTACAAAACTTAAAATACATCCAATTCCCTTTATCACGATTTTCCTCCGCCTATCCATTCTCATCAACTTATCTCAGACACGCGCACACACATAATAAATAATGAATTGAATTAGATTCCTTAACAATAACGCTCACTTAACTCCACTGATCTCACTAGCTACGCTGCAAACTACTAATCCAAAGAACAAAAATCAGAATTAATACAATTGCGTTAGTCACAGATTACACTTGCCTAAGTAAATCCATCTCAATTAATTCTTAAAAACTCCGCTAACTAAGACAATCAATGCCTAAACTAAATAACTGAATTAGAAGCTTATAAGTTTGAACTAGAAAAAAAAAGCTCACTATCTAATACACTTAAATAACTAATTTAAATAATTTAAGCAGAATCTTAAATAACCAAATTACTCCCAAATTGGATGAACGTTTTCTTTTTTTCCTTTAATTTCAGTACCTTCCTTTTGAGCCCTTGCAATCGCGAAACGAGGGTTGTAAGATGCGAGACAGCGTCATCCTTGGATAAATCGGAATCTGCCACGTCAGAGACGCCGGATATGATGGAGAAGACCTCCTTTTCCACTGCGCGGTGGTTGGATCGAATCGTCTTCTTGTAGTGCTCGAATGGGACTCGCAGGAGCTGGTGTTCTAGCTTTAGCGATTCAGTTAGTTGGCTCGGTTTCGACGACGGAACCGTAATCGCGGCGGCCCTTGTGACAGTGGTTATTGCCGTGACGGCAGTGGCGGCCCCGTTAGGGAGGGAATCGATTTCCATCGGGGAAGAGAAAAGTAACAGAAATTGGAGGATTTTGGGTTGTGGTGGATGGGGATTGGGGAGTGAAGAGAGAGGCTTTCTGGTGGGGAATAGCTTTCCGGGAAAACAAGCTATGAATAAGAGAAATGGCGGCGTTTTAAAGCGGGTGATTCAGTGATTTTTCCTACTTCGTCTTGGAAGTGGATTAACATTAAGTCCGTTCCTTTGACGTAAAAGTGTAAAAACCGTCGGGTAAAAAGAATTTAAATTAGTTTTATTTTAAATTTATTGATTTAAGTATTTTTAAATATCGCAAATCTAATCTTAAGATATAATAAATTAACACAAGAGACTTGCTGGAAACTTGCGTAACACGAGATCTCTCCTCATTATACTTGTGGCTCTAGTTTTTAACACATAATTAAGCTTATCAAATCATTATGTACTATTTTACTGTATGTTTTTGTGATCCAAGACTAATGGTTATTTTAGACTATATTGTGTGAGTAACGTTTTCGATGACTCATGACGAGGACAGATAATTCCACAAAGAACCGATTGGATTTAAACCAAACCTTCAGGGGCTGATCGGCTCCCAACCATTACCAGACATAAACTTTATTCCAGACCTTAATCATTGTGATTTTGGTTTTAATTCAGATAAAATTATTACAGAATTAATTTTGTAACTTCTCCAACAAACTACTAGCCCCCATTTACACCTTTGTCTCCTGAATCATCATGTCCCTTCTCATTCACCATTTCAAGACGCCTCCTTACCTACGCATATCTTCTACCCTATAGGTGAAGCTCTACCCATTTTTACACTCGCTAAGCCTTTGTAATTTGGGTTAGTTTATTTGTATAGGTTGGATTGTCACAAACACCAAACCTTTTACACAACAAATAAACACTAACCAAAGTTACATTATCTTTTTAATTGGTTCTCCACCTCAAAAACGAGTCCAAGATTTGAGCTCTTCTATCTTCAAGGAAGTTAACGGATGTTTGAGGGCAACACCATCAACCCATACGTGGCATCACAAGGTCGTTTATAAATGGTTGGAAAACCAATGTTTAGTTTTATAATATTCTTATTGCAATGATTTCCACTTGTTTAGAAAAATATGCATGCTAAAATGTATGAATCTCTATGCTTTTGATCTTATATGTCACCAAAATTGAATTCTAAATTCTTAGAATTATGAATCATTTCCAAAATTGATTACTTCACATGTCATCTAGAATTTATGTAATATGAATAATCGATTTCATAAGAAATGTGATACAAATGTACGTAAACTGTTGTTTTCTGTTTTAATTTCGTATATAGAGCATGTGAGCCGATTGGTCTTCGTAGAAGCCGATCACCTCTATAGGTGAACAGATCAATCTCACATTTGAATTGATCGGCTCAACTTCTGTTTAGACAAACACTTCTGCCTTCTTTTTCCTCATTTTAACTCATGTCTCTACACATCTCATTTGAATTTTGTTATATTATTTTGATATTTTTTAAGTAATCCATTTCCTTTTCTCTGATTTGCCTTAGTTTATTAATTAATTTCGCTTTGTAATTATTACTTGAAAAGGCAAAGGAGCGAGTTAAGACATTGTCCTTAGGAGGACAAAGTTGTCCAACAGATGAATGTTGGGAATATACATGCTTCTTTCTCATTTGTTATGATTTGTTTAAATTATGCTTTCGTATTATATAAATTGTAATTGTATGGGTTGAATGCTAGTGTATGGTAGATCTAATTTTACTTAAAATTTAAGCATTTGTCCTATAACATAAATGGCTAGACCATAACCTAAGTGAGAGAGGGAGCTCTAATCCTTCATTTTCTCGCACTCAAATCTTCTTTCATAAAAATCTCTCAAGGATTTGCCCATTTAAAGTCAAATAGAAATTCCTTACTCGTCTTCCTTGCTCCATACTTGGATAACATAAAGTTCAAAATATAAGAAATGTGTCTCGACCTAGAAGTGCTTTCCTCAAAAGAGCTCCCTCACTAATTGACAAATGACGATGTGAAGTACGGTACCTACACATCTATCATTATTGCATCAGAATTGCACTCAACATGCTATATATATTTGGGAACTTTTTCGTTTTAGTTTATTGCGTGTTGCTATTTTTTGTCCGATCGGTAATGTTAAACTACTAATGGCCACCAATCGTTGCTACAGGTTGTCGATCAACAACTGTCTTGATTTGGAAAATTCTCTATTTCTTAGTTTGTTTTGTTTATTCATTTTTAATAAATTCAGCTTCGGATTTTTTGTCTAGTTCCTACCTTTGTATTGACACATTTCCTTTAGATACATTATCTTTTATGCCATTTTACACGTCCTTTCTTTTTTTAGTACTTTACTTTAATTTATCATATTTTCATTGCTTAAGCATTTTGTTGGGGAACTAAACCCATCCTTGGAAGGACAATACTGTCCAACAAAATATTATTGGATAAGTAATCTTCTAAGTATACACGTTTTTCTCCCATTTGTGATGCTTGAAATATCTATTTTTTTAATGCTTAAAATTCTATTTGTGTGCGAATGAGTGCTAGTGTGCTGTAATAATAGTCCAATAATTAATTATTTTTTCAAGAACGTGAGAGTAACGTTTCGACCTAGGCAAATGAGATGTTATAATTCCTTTCTCCTTCATACCCCATTCTCTTGTTCCAAATCTCTCGTTGACCAATGACAAGAGATTTGACATCTTCAAGTTTAAATATCATCTTTTATTACTCGTTGTCTTAGCTTTGTGCTAAAATGATATTGTTGATCAAGTGTTTATTGATCCTGAATGATTTTGATAGTGACAAAAATCTTAATTAATCACTAATGAATATTACTTAAGTGATATGTATTGTCAATAGTGCTTATACATCAAATGAGCTCAAAATTGTAGAAATTGGTGAATCAAAGTTGATAATTTTAAAAGTCAAGAAGCTTTCCAAAAGACCAAATTCAAGGAGAATAATTGAAATACAACTTTAAAGACAAAAGAGCTAAATTATAGATTTGAATTCTAAGATGCACTTTGTAAGAATTTCAATTTTTAAAAGCTAATTAAATTTGCATTGCATTTTATTACATAGCCTTAATTAATTAAAGATATAAAATCTCTACGTGATTTTATTAAATACAAATATTAAATTTTTTGGGCTCAATACTTAACATGCTCTAATTGAACTTAAGAAGAATTTATGTTGACATAGAAAATTATTTGAACTTTTGTAATATATCATTCTTCATATATCTTGCACACACATTATACTTAAATTGTAATATGTTTTGTTATCATCAAAAAGGCCTTAATTAAAAAATTAATTAGAAATTTTTTGATGATAACAAAACACTCTTGAAGTGTTTAACTTGTGTATTTAATGTGCAAGAAAGTTTGATTCAATTGAGAGATTTTTCGGAACTCAAAAATCCAAAAAGAATGAAGAAATATGAAGACAATTGATGCTAAAATACTATTCATCCTGAAAAGCACTGTAGCAACAGTTAGAAAAATGAATAGTCGATTGTGGGTTCGAAAAATCAATTTTTGCATCAGTTATGAAGGGTAGTCAACTGCCATAAGTGGATAGTCAACTGGTCAAGTTACAACATCTATATTTTTGAATTTAAAATGATATAAACTTATCTCTAACGGTTCTATTTTGTCTCCAACGACTAGAAGACTTCAATACATTATAAATAGAGTCTCAAAGGTCATTTGGAAGATAAGAGAAACATTATACAACAAATGATTAAAGCAAAATCTTTATTTTATTCTTCTTGAGCCAAAAACTCCATTGTCAAGCTATAAGCTTTTGAGAGAGAAAATATTGAGTTGTAATCTTCATTGAGAAATCTCTCTCCTATTTGTTTGTTTCAAACTTTTCTTTCATCTTCTTGTTAAAAGAGTTGGTGTAACTCTTGTGAGAGTCTTTAAGTGAGCTAGTGAGTGTTGGGCATATACATTTGGGTAGCAAACCTAGGATTCTTGTGAAAAATGTTGAAGCAACACCCTTGAAGTTGCTTGTTTGTATTTAGTTTAAGAAACACCCGTGAAGTTGCTTGTTTTAATGAAAGGCTTCAAGGAGGATCCTTGAAGAGAGTGGACGTAGGGTTGGAAGGATTCCGATATTGTCGAACCACTATAAATCGAGTTTGCATATCTCTAACTCTATTTTCTTAATTACTTGCACAATTACTTGCTTATAATTATTTATTATTCAAGTAAATGTGATTGATTGCTTAATTATTTTATAATTCGATTATCTTTTCTATATTAAGAAATAAACTCTCTTATCTTTGTGCTAGTAATTTAGAAAGATTGATTTGATTTAATTCCGCATATATTTTGATATTTGAGATTGCAAAAAGAATTTAAAAAAAAAATTAATACTCAATTCACCCCATCTTGGGTATTGCCATAGTATATTTTAGACCAACAGATATGTCCCTCAAATGCTAATATAGTGAGAGGTCGCAAACCTATTAGCCTTTCAATTGAATGAAAGATTATGTTTTTACAGCTAGTGAATCCACTAGAGAGATTCAATCTCAATGTGTTCTTGGAAAAATACTTCTTTATTAACTACTTGTTCTTTCACCACATTTCACGTTTACACGAGAACTTTCCTTTACTCACGACACAGTAAGTTGGGGGCCCATTATCCATTTAGTATCTGTTGTAACCTTAAAATGTTTTCACCAGCCCTTGGTGTGTGACATGATCCATATGGAATTTGTGGATTCTAAATATAAAGGAATATGCTTGAAAACATGTTAGACCAATATATCCCTGCTTAGTTATGAATATTCAAATTTGTCTCCAATTTTTTCACCTTTGTTATGTTTTTTTTCCATCTTAATCTTTGTATAGTTTTTAATTTTTTTTTCTCTTTTTAGCTTATGTTTGTTTTTTTAAGAGGGATTTAGGATTAGATTTGAAAGATTATGGTGTTCAATTAAATGAGGTTTGAGATTATTATGTTCATGATATCTTTATTTTGTACATACTTGAGTATTTTTCCTCACAATGAATGTACAACAATGAAGTATCCATGATTGTATTCTAGTAAATACAACAAAGGAGTGATGCCTTACTATTGCAGACAATATCATGTAAGACAAAACTTGGTGCTTGGACTCGTTGGTTACAAAGTTGAGCTTCGATGGAGAACGAATTATTTCAAAGTTTAGCATTCCAACACAACCTAGGTCAAATAGCTACTAAGGATGGGTTTTCACAGTAAAATATGCTTGCAAAATTGTTGTTAGAAGGGATAAAGGACCAACGATGGATGCAAACTTCAAATGGATTTTGAAGGTCCTATGCCCATAGAAGTTTGTCTTTTTTTATGGTTAGCTGTCCAAACAGATTACTTACATATGATTTGATGCATCAAAGGAATTTTTCTGAAGATGTCTCATGTACTTGGTGTGGAGCATTGAAAGAAATTTTTTTACACATCCTAAGATACTGCCACCAAGTGAGGGAGTTATGGGATGAGTATTGCTTGAGAGAGAGAGAGGAGTTTTTTCCTCTCCCACTTTACATGATTGGATGAGAAAATATTTAGTGAATATCCCTTCCTTACATGGGAGTAAACCTTAAAAGAAAAGTTTTCTAGCTCACTTGTGGATAATCTGGACTGCACGTAATAAAGAGGTAATACAAGGTGTAAATACCGCACCTTTCCGCTGTACCCCAGACTTCGAGCTTAATACCCAAGATTATTCGTTTTGAGGAAGGATGAATAAGTGAGGGTGTGGATCGAAGTGGATTGACATATGTAAATATTAGCACCTACTAGGTCTAATACACCACTTTATGAATGGTAATGAGGCCTCTATGAAAGGTGCACTTTTAAGTGTTAGATTCGCTTTTAAGTGTTAGATTAGCATTGTATCACTGTTTATGGTGCTAAGCCTTACCTAGGGATATTTTTCAAAAGAACGTGTCATGTAAGCACAAAACAAATATGATGAGTAAACTGGAGTCACCATTTGACTTTAATGGGCCAAAATTCCTTATCATCGATTTGCAAGAGACTTACGGCAAGAGTTTGAGGTACGAGAAAAGAAGGAATTAAAACTTCTCCTCTTGCCTATGTAGAAACCTAGAATTCATGTTCTTGAGAAAATACTTAATAATTAAATTAAACTATTTTTACTACACACTAAGCATATGATCACATGCAATAACAATTTATATCACGCCAATTTGCGAAAGATCAATTATAGCAACAAAAAAAGAAATAATTATTCATGGAAATAAAATTAAAATACAGTAAAATTAAATAAAAGGAAACAACTAAAAAGCAAAAAAAAAAGCACATCAAAGAATAGAGAAAACATGTTAGTGCAACATGTAACAAATATTTTAAATTACACAAAAAAGTTAAGAAACGCGAATTGAAAAAATTGGCAGCAGGTGAGCTGACTAGGTCCAGACAGAACTTGGCCGATCATGGGACAGGGTTGGCTAACCCAGTGAAGAATCGACTGGTTCCCCTGACACTGATTCAGACAGTTTCGAGTTTTCAACAAAACTCTCGTTTTTTATTGGTTTTGAATGCAATTTTAACAACAACAAAAATCATGCAAACCCTAATTTAAATGACACATTGATATGGAAACAACCCTAAATAATTATTTCTACAAGAGAAGTAAGTTTAATATGTAGTTTAAATGCAAGGAACCCTAAGCTACATGACATACAAAAATTGAATGCAACCTAGAACATATTTTGTAAATTAAATCTATATAACATATGAATCAATTTATTATATTAAATCTACGGAGGTTTAAAATAGATAATCATGCTTGCGTAAAATTTAATTACTAGAAATAAAATACTAACCTATTACAATTTGATCTCTTCGCGTTAGTTTGAAGGGATTAACAATTAAATATTAATATGAAGTGTAGAGATTTCCACGCGTGGCATGGATACCCTCAAATCTTTGTTTGTTATGCGGTGATGGATGAGCTGATGTGAAGAGATCTTATGTTTGTGTTTTTGAGATTTTTTTAGAGTAGTGGGATTTTTGGTGGAGGCTAACATTTTTGAAAAATTTGAGACTTTAGGGTTTTGAGAATGACAAAATATTAAAGAAATTTGCTTGAGAAAATTGTAGGAATTTTGGTGGCTACAACTTGTTTCTAAGTGATTTTCAGCGAGCTTTAATGTTTGTAAGAGGGGGTTTATATAAGAAAAATAGAAGTTAGGGTTTTAATTGACAGACGGCTAGGATGCATCAGATTTAATCTATCAGAGGTCAGAGTTTCTTGGTAAGGTGAAAAAACAAGGTTTCACGTTATTTTTTTAGAGGCTAAAATTCGGGTTCTAGAAGGTTTAAAGGTGGAAAGAAAAAATTGCAGCGGTGCGGTTGGTCGGGTCCAAGACCCAACCGATCGATCCTAGGCCCGAACAAATCGGCCTAGTGGCTTAGCTCGGCGGTTGGGTCCTAGCCCTCTGATTTTTTGTTTTTTTTGGTCCTGTTTTTATTTGGTTTGAATTTCTTTGATCAATTATTGTCTAAAAATATTTTTAATCATACGTTCATCCACTTTTTTTTTTTCATCATTGAATTTCTTTGATAAATTCTTATCCAAAAGAGAGTACAAAAAAATATAGTGGAATCAGATAGTCGAGAAGCCATTGAAGTTTTAGTGACTATGAATTGCAACACAGGAACGTTGGAGCATCTTATCCAGGAAAAGCCACAACTTGAGGACAACGGTTGTTGAGGGCTGTCAGTACATTATGTTACTATCAATTCTATCTAATGTTACATGAACTCTTCACTTTAACTTTTTTTATCGTGTTGGATCCTCGACACTTGGACAAGGGTATGGTACATGGACAATTCAAATTAAAAAAATTACGAAAAATTATTAAAAATAAACGAGTTCGACACTCGGACACGTATCCACATCCAACACTTGTACCCGAATCCAAGTAAAATTAATTCTATCCAAACAAACATTGAACTCAAATAGAATATAACAAAATTATCAATTTAGATCCGATTCTATTTTGAGTCAATTCCAACAATATCCCACCTTGATAAAGATAATAATACTAGTAAACTCATCATACTCTCACACATGATGCTGTCATTTGAGAATCATTGGGCGACTATAATTATATTTTCTCACGGCTGGGAAGGTGTAATTAGTTGGGCATATGAGCACTTGATGCACATCAATCCGTTTACCTTTTTAGATCACAATCTCCAATCCTCCATACCTTCACTAACAGTCTAACACCAACTTATTTCAATCTTTAGGGAAAATTTAATTTTAGGGGTAAAATATCTTGTTAATATCTGAGAATTTTCATTTTAATTGTGATTTCATTTGAAAAGACAGAAAGGCCTTTGCAAAACATTAACTCTACCCATCCAATCCACTCTCCCTCTCATTCTCTCCTTCTCCTGCTCCTGCTCCTGCTCCTGCTCCGCATCGCTGCAGCTCCCTTTCTCCTTCTCCTCTTAAAGGGTGAAAGGTTTAGGCGAAAAAAGAAGGTTAAAATTTTCCATTTGCATCATCATCTACTACTACTAAACAAGGGCGGAGCTACGATATTTCTCCGGTTCTAACTAAAAATGGATGGAGTTGAAATTTGAAATATACAAAACTAAAATGAAAATAAATTGATGAGTAATACTTGGCTCCTATATCAGTGTGAAAAAATCTCTTTTACTCATTTATTGATGTATTAATTTTTAATGTATTAAAAAATTATATATAAATTACATGATTTTGTTATTGAAATATTTAATAAATAAAGTAAATATTTTATTATGTAATTTGTAAATGATTTTTTAATACATACAATGTGAAGTTGTCACGTCAGTAAATTTATCCACACTGGCGTGAAACCAAGTATTATTCAAAATTGACGAAGATGATATTTGAATTTAACTTAAAGTTAAATTTAATCAAATTATTTATTAATTGATTTATTAATTATTATTTAGTAAAATTTAATTTAATTTTTAATAGATTTTAAAAAATAAATTCAAATTTAAAATTGATTTTAAATTGAAACCTATCTTCGCAAGAGTGAAATTGTCCCAATTTTGTATGCACAAAAAGATAAAATTTTTTGATTGGCTTGAATCTAAACTCAATAATTTAGATTAATTAAAAACTTTAGTGATAATTTTAAAAATTTTTATTGATAATGTCAATAAAAATATGAGATCTAAAAATTAATATTAATAATAAAATTATTAGTGGAGTTTCTAATTGATTTATTTAAATTAAAAAAAAACTCTTAAAACTGTACACTTTTCCCCAACTAATTGGGACCCACTTTAATTTCTACGCACTTAGACTGTATCAGATAACAACTCCAGACACCGCTCCCGCTCCTCTCCGCTTTATCCGCGCTATCAAAAGTTTTTAAAAGTTATTACATCTTGACGAAATTACCCTTTGATTTCCTTTTCTTTTACTAACCTACCAACAAAGAATAGGACCTTTTTTGCCTTCCTTTCGCTAGAAAACTTGTTTGTGCTTGGTTGTCCCTCTCCTTTTTAATTTGTACTCAAATCATTAAAATCACTAATCCTGTCTCCGCTAAAAAAGATTCCCCGTCAACGTCAAACTACACGTTTACAAGAAGCAAAATTCGAACGTTTTAAGACGCCGGCCTTGGACGCCGTTAAATCAGCGACTCAGTAAGATTTTCCACATTTCCTCACTTTTGAAATCTGTTTGTTCCCTTAAATTTCGGTTTCATTTTTTTTCTCTTCGAATTTTGAATTTCCTTGATAAAGTAAAGTATCTCACTGTAAATGGTAGGTTAATAACTTCTAGATTTGTTTTATTTTTAGTTTTTGAATTTTCAAAAACGAAGTTCTATTATCAAATTTGGAGGTTAATAAATGATAATTTGTTGTTGTTTCCTTTTGAATTCCTGTTGTAGTTTCTTTTGCTCTTTTGGGTTCTGTTTCTACAAGACTGCGAAATAGCGATTTCTTTTTGACCGTTTGAGGAGATTAGCGGATATAGAATTTGTAAGTAACACTCTCTTCATCTCTTACAGAGTCTGTTTGGTTGCCAAGAAATTCGAGGAAAATAAAGGAAAAAGAAACTTGACTACTTGAATTTCTCCTGTTTATTTTTTTAAAGAAGAAGCTCTTTTATCCCTTAATTGGGATTAATTCTTTTTTTTTTGGTCGAAATCTTCCAGTGTTTCTTTTTCTTTTTCTTGATGATATTCGCAGCTGTAACTTGCATAGACAGTGTAAAATCGAGTTGGTGATATGTAATGATGATGATTTTTTGCCTCGATATCATCGAATTAGCAAAAAGTATTTAATATTTTGATCCCTTTTTTGAGTCAGATTGTAGAGAAACCATACCGATTTGTTTATTCATTAGCCTTGTAGTTTGATGAGGACTAAGAGAATACGTCCTAGGGTTTTAAGGAATTGTAAATGAAAAGGGTAATTAGGTATTTTCTTTAGTTTAGCTTGATGGTCACCAAGATTGAATCAGAAGTTCTGACATGTATGTTTACAATTTTGATTATTTTGATCTTGTTTATTTTTTTAATGGTTTTCTCCTTAGCGGCTCTTCTTCTTTATTTTTGCTTCTTAATAGCAAGCAACTGCTGCGAGTATTTTTCTTTTTCTTAAATTGTATCATTTAATTTATTTGTTGAACTAGGGCTTGGGAAGAGTTGAGTATCAAAGTTATTTCCACTTTAAAACCCTTGCTCTGTTGTTAAAGTTCTTGAACTAGGGTTCTGCTTCTTTGATGCCTTATGTTTTTCCTTTGTTTCACTTCTCGTCGTGAAATAATGCTTTGAGAAACCCTTTGTGCATACTTTTTTTTCTTCATGTATTTATTTGGTACTAGGCTGATTTGCTGGTCATATTTAGTCTCAAAGATTTTACTTTTATTTCCAATGTCGGAAATCTAAATTGCTATTTTATTTATCTTTTATGTTTTATCAGTACTGAAATGTGAGCTTGAGGTTAGGATGTACCTGACAAGTGACATGCACTTTTATATGTGTCCCCTGGTTTTTGTTGAGGAACTCTTGAATTATTTTTAATCAAAATGTAGTATTCTAATCGCGGTTATATAGGCTTTGAATTTATCATCTGTTATATGGAATATGTACCTTTTCACTAAGCTTTTGAGGGTTTTTTTTCTAAGCTTTTGAAGTTCATTTCATCATTGTCATCTCATTATTGCATGCTTTCTTCTTTGTCTGTAGATACCTAAATACCAATATAATGACCTTTCTATGAGCTGTTTGTACTTATTTTTGAACCAAGAGCTACTTTTCTTTCATTTACCTTTTTTACTAGTCCCCACTCTCCACTGATCTTGATGATTTTTGTGTGTTTGTGTCCTTTTTGATTAACTTATTTGGTTTATGTATTATGACTCCAGGTGCAGTAAGACCCCATCCTTTTGAGGGTACTTTAAAAGACCAGTATTGGGAGCAAGAAATTTTCATGAGCTACAGTTAGCAATTCCAGTTTAAGATACACAGATGAAGAAGCTATTCTTTTTCAGATCCTCCTCTAGTAACAGAAATAGCAATGTGGTTTCTCCACCATCAACAAATAAGGAAGTTTACTGGGAGAACCCATTGGAAACTGGGTTGGACAATCATGTTGGGGACAAGGCTGAATACAGTTTCCGTAGCTCCAGGGGCATCTTTTCCAAATCTCGCAAGCAAGTTGCAGATAGCCAAGGTTCTAGTACCAGTTCAGGACTTAGAAGGAGCCGCTCATTGTCATCAGCAGCTTTTCTTGTTGATGGGCTAGGACAAAGGAACTTCTCTTCCTCGAATGATCAGAGTAGATCACCTTGTAGTACTACTAGTAGTGCTCGACATAAGCAACGCGGCCATTCATCTCGGTGAGGCTTTTGATTGATTTATTTTTAATTACATGAACTTTTTGTGATGTCTCATCTTATAACTCTTCTTAGAAGTTCGTGTACATGTCAGTTTGTACCTTTTTCGATGATTTTTTTTTATGAGACTAATTTTGTGGGTCTATGATGCATGCCAGTCATAGGGCCCTTACTCCAGAAAGGCAGTCCATAGAAAATCGATTTGAAGTGGCGGCTACTCAAGGTGCACATGTATTTGAGAGGCCATGTATCTCTGGGTCTTCCAAGACTCACCACGATTCATCTGGAAACTCTTCTTCTTGCTCTAGTAATGTCTCAAGTAAAGTTGTGGACCGCTACATTGATGGAGAAGAGCAGCAGGAAAGGATCAAGCAGAAGAACAGTTCTTCACAGAGAAATTATTATGGGAATGGAAATGGTAGCGGGAAGCTTCCCCCACGAGTTCAGTATACAGCCTCCACATCACCATCAGGTAGTGTCAAAGATAAACCAAAGTGTCATTCATTTAGAGAAGCTAAAGATACACGCCTTCATTTCTCATCTAGAGATTGGGTGGAAAATGGATATGGGCATGAATCTCCTCGGAGACTTGCGAAGAACGTGATTGAGAGACTCTCACAGACTCATGGTTTTCCCAAATCAAGTTCAAAGGATTTTTATCATAATATTCCCATCACGATTGAAGATGTCTATGGTGAATCCTTGGATAGATGTTTTGATTCAAATTCAGATGTAGCAGCCCAAAAAAGCTATTCCTTGGATGAACCTCATGAAACTACTAATGGATATCATGGGGATGTTTTCTCAGGCTTCCAGAAACAAAATTGTTTGCATGGAGAAACATCTGAGGGTTTTAACTATGTTGAAACAGAAGAGGACATTGATGTGGAGTTAGAAAGGAGATCTAAGGAAGCTGAGAAGAAGGTCATGCTACTTTCTGAAGAACTTGAGCAGGAAAGGTTTCTTTGTGATTGTGGCTTTGATGTGCCATCACTTGTTCAGGCTGTTAGAAAATTAACAGAGGAGAGGATAGGCTTGGCACTTGAGATTTCAAGTCTTCTACAGTCTCGAATTTCTGAGAGGACTTCTGCCAAGGAAGAAATCAGACTGGCAAAGGCAGAACTGGAGTTGCGAACCCGAAGACTAGAGAAGGAGAAGAATGAGTTGCAGGCCGGATTGGAGAAAGAGTTAGACAGAAGGTCTAGTGATTGGTCCTTCAAGCTTGAAAAATATCAATTAGAAGAGCAGAGGCTTCGTGAGCGAGTTAGAGAGCTTGCAGAGCAAAATGTCTCATTCCAGAGGGAAGTCTCTTCTTTTCATGGGAGGGAAGCAGAGAGCAGAAGCATGATCACATATTCAGAGGGACAACTTAAGGACCTGACTACAAGGTTGGAGGAAGTAAGTGAAGAGAACAGAGATCTTAGACAAAGTCTCTCCGAATTACAAGAGAAGTACAGAGGGGCAGTAGAAGATCTAGACTGCATTAGAAGAAACTTTGAAGAGAAGGAAAAGGAATGCAAGGATTTGCAAAAATCCATTACAAGATTACTAAGAACCTGTAGTGAACAAGAGAAGACAATTGAGGGATTGCGAGAAGGATTCAGTGAGGAAATTGGGAAGAAGCAGTCATTGCAGAAGTTTGATCAGCTGGTTAAGAAATTGCAGATGGAGCAAATGAGGTTGACAGGAATAGAACTGGCATTAAGAAGGGAGGTGGAATCCTGTAGGGTTGAGGTTGATTCTCTTGTGCATGAGAATATCAGTTTATTAAATCGCTTAAAAGGAAATGGGAAAGATATTGGTGCTTTAACTTTCAAGCTAGACAAGGAAATGCAGAATCGCATATGCTACTTGCAAAATCAAGGGGTATCAATGCTAAATGAGAGCACCCGGCTATGTTCTAAGTTACTGGAATTCATCAAAGGGAAAGCAGGCCAACATTCTGAAACTCAGCATGGTATAGAATTAATCAAGAATGGTTTAGATGGCCAATTCATTGTTGAATCTGACATGAAAGTTCATGGCTTTAAGCGTGGAGCTGAAAGCCTAGCTAGGAGTTTGCAGACAATGTCTACTTTGCTGCATGAGAAATCCAGTCCAGCTGCTTTGAATTCTGAGTCATCACCATGCATGGATGCTGATGGGTCAGAGAAACTAAGTGATCAAACATTGGAGGTAAGTTGCTGTGGAAAACCATTGGTGAGACTGGTATTCACTGGGGGGACAATGATAAAATGATATGAAGTTTTTTGTTGATTTATAGTTAATATTTTCTATCAAGTGAATTTGCATTTTACTCCTGGATTTGTTATTCATATGTTCTTTGCTTCTACTCTCAATTTACAGCTGTCACTGATGTTTTCTTTTACTTTATAGGAAATTATAAGAACTGAACTCAAAGCAGAAACTTTACTGACCAGTTTGTTTAGAGAAAAGCTGTATTCTAAAGAGCTGGAAGTTGATCAGTTGCAAGCTGAACTGGCAACAGCAGTGCGAGGTAATGACATTCTCAGATGTGAAGTCCAAAATGCATTGGACAACCTTTCCTGTGCCACCCACAAATTGAAGGATCTTGAACTTCAGGTATATCTTAATATCACACATAACTACAGAATTTTACAGTTATACCTCGTTAATTCGTGTGTACATGTGGGGATAGACTTACTTTAAAGCTGGATATTCAATTCCTTATGTATTTTCCATTTGTATGTTATTTAAGTGTTATCTATGTGTTTCCTTTATAAGGTGCATTTGTTGGAGCATCCAGAAATTTAAGATCAATTTAATTGTTATCTTGGCAAAGAAAAAGAGATTTCTAGTTTTGGTTTCCTTCAAGTATTTGTTGATTGCGTCAGCATTTTATTTAAATACATAACTGAATCAGTCCTCTTGAAGGACTTTGGGTTATTCTTTCTTGAAGGCATATGAGTGTGCATCTTTGTAGTAAATTTAAGGTGGCTTGATGGCTTTGACAATTTTGTCTCAATGCACTGTCTCTGGTGGTTCTCTTACTTCTTCATTTTCCCCCAATATCCGGCATTTATTTGTTTTCCTTGGTATTATTGTATTAGGGTTGATGTGCACTCTTGTACCTCGTTTTTTCAATTTTTTTACCACTCATAGACATCATATGATTTTATCACTCGCTTATCTTCTCTTTGCTACTTGGTGATAGATGCTGAAGAAGGATGAAAACGTAAGTCGCCTTCAATCTGATCTCCAAGAATATATAAAGGAACTAACAATCGTTAATGGGATACTACCAAAAGTTTCAGAGGAAAGAGATCTGATGTGGGAAGAAGTGAAGCTGTACAGTGAGAAAAACATGATTTTGAACTCAGAGGTTAATGTATTGAAAAAGAAGATAGAGAGTCTAGATGAAGATGTACTTTTGAAGGAAGGTCAAATTACAATATTAAAAGACACCCTAGGCAGCAAACATTTCAACCTCCTCGCTAGTCCTGATTCTACAGGAGAGTTCTTGTTGGAATGAAGCTTTAGGGAAAGGTGGGGTGAATAACTGTTCATAGTCCAATACTTTTCAAATTTTTGTGTCCAGTGTTGCTTTCCTCTTTTATACCATTTTCTTTTTATTGTTCGAAATATTTCATATGCATGAAATGAAAGGGCACAACTTGATTCTTTTGTAACAGAATTTTTTAAAATTGTAGGTAGATGGCTGTCTGCTAAGACCAGAAAGAATATGCCATTCTATGTTTTTTAAGAGGAATCTTGTGTTGAAGGCACTTCACCTTTAGTCAGGTGTTGTTTGGTTTATGCCTTTATGGGGAGAAAAAAGTATTATGGGCATTAGGATTGCTGAGTGCTGTCAAGATCTACATTTACAGTGTGTTTGGATGGAGGGGATTGGAGGGAAAGGAGAATAAGGGGTATATGTTCCTTTTCATGAAGTTTTAAATTTTATGAAGAGGTATGTGTATTCATTCTTTTTCTTTCCCTGCACTTTCCTCGATCCAAATGCACCGTTAAGGAATGCTTCACTATTATAAAGGGAAGTGAATCTTTTCCCTCAAGACAAATTCTTTGAAACAATGTTTAAGGGGATTGTTTGATCAGATTCTGGAGAAAATAAGGCTATATGTTAGTCTAAAACTTGGGAGGAACAATAGAAAGGAAGAACATAGGGTACTCGAAATCATTAATTAGAATGCTCTGGTCCAGCACATATTAAGAAATTTTTTTTTTCTCTCCCATCATATTCCAGTTCAAAAGTGAGCAGAAAAAAAAAAATGAAAAACCAACTTTTCTTTTTCTTGTGCACAAACAAAAGCTTTAGCAGAGGCTGATTCTGCTACTAACATTTCATTTGAACTAGTCCTCCCCATCCAAACTTAAAACATGAGGCATAAAATCCTCTTGAGATTTACAATAACTGAAGCCATACCATACATTTTCTGGCACTTATGTCCTAAAATAAAACATGTAAGAGATTAGCAAGGCAGTGTCTCCTCCTCCCTCTTGCTTATGAAGCACCTTCACTCAACCAGGTCTGCACCCGTCTGATCCAACTCTCTTAACGTAAAGTGAGCACACACTTTGCCTCATATATGTATCCTCCAGTTGCCTCAAACATGTCTATGGCACATCGCTTGAATCCACCATATGCACCAACTTGTTTCTTTAATCCTTCTTTCAGCATACGGTGCACATGATGTCTCAATCTCAGTTGAGTAGGTGCAGTTTCCATTGGAATTTTGATGGGAATGGCTAGTGAGTTGGCTTTCATTGGCTAAAGGAGAAAATGAAAATGATCAAAATGTTTGTTCTCTTCATTGGAAATTTTAGTTTGGTTTTGTGGGAGGGTAGTAATTTGAGGTCACATTATTATAGTGTGCAGTCTGCTTCTGTAGTTAGATTCTCATTCTCTTTAGCAGTTAAAAAAGATGGGATGGGACATAAAGAATGGATAACATTGGCTTTATCTCACTAAAGGCAATTAAACTTTTTTGCAGCGTAAATGGATCACTTCGAGGAAGAATAGACTTTTCAAAAAAGGATGATGCAATTCATTCTGTTAATTCAGCTAATTATTGTCTAATATGTTGTACCAATCAATTGATAACATTGTTATCCAAATATCCATTTCCAATTGCATGTTTTTTTTAAAGAAATAGTTGTCAAGTTTTCTCATACTGATTTTTTTTTACCTAGAGCTACGAACACAAATATTTTAACTACTAAAATTTTTAATGGAGTTGTTAGGACCCGCTCTTTTTACTATAAGCCTTTGAATTTGAGTGTGAGTGCACTTGTATTTAATCCATAGATAAAATATTTACGTTGATAAGGATTTTACCCTCTCTCAGTAAGATTCTTAAGGACAAGTTTCCAGACATAAAAATGGAATGGAAGAAATTGAGAGGAGAATAAGTTGGCAAAAATATTGTGAAGACCATTCAAGGAATATGAAACTGCCATTTGGAACACTTTAGTAAAGTTGGATTTTGATGACCAGATCAAAGAAAATGAGAAGCACCTGATGACATCAAAAGACACAAATTAACCCACTTTAGAAGGATTCAACTTTAAGAGTGGGCTTTGCAACTTGCAAGGTGTGTCATGTGTGCGACTTATAGGGAAATGGTAGCATCTAGCCGATTATTCTTGTCAATTTGCATATGCTGTCACAAGCCAAAAACAAAACCATATTAATAATTTACCTTGATGAATAATGCTTGCATGTTATTTTCTTTCCACAAAAAAAAAAAAAAAGAATAGTTTGCCCATCTAACTTGCTCATCCCATAATGCTAAAATTTGGTTGGGGAAAAATCAACCATTTGGAGCACAAAAATGTAATTATTCAGATCATAAGGTTCATTCTTTTTAGTACAGATCATAAGGTTCATAGAACATGCGTAAATCAAAAAATACATTGACAGCTAGTTGGCAAAAGAATTTCGCTTGTGCAACTTAATAGCACATAACTGTATCATCAACCTTACAATAAATACACAGTGACTGTATTATCCTTCAAGTTACAATAAGAATCAGTATCGCTTTGACATTCGATGTGTGGATGATAGCAGATTCAGGACTCAATTTTTGAAAATTCATAGAGATGTCAGTTTCCAAAAGTCGATAGGCTTTCCTTGCTGAACAAGGAAATTGCGTTCAAATCATGAGACAAGGCAACCATAACAACAATAGATCAGTAAAATATAAAGAGTATTATTTATGCATATGGCATGGACGAGTGAAAACCTGATGCACACAAGTACACAACCTCCTCTAAGACTGTTACAGACACTAACATATAAGACATGCAAACACATGCAGGCACGCAGACACGGGAAGAAGTGTCCTTATGTTACATCAGAGTTTACCAATTAGTACCCAAAATGTGGGAGAAGATGGGCCGGGTTAACCAACAAAACAAGCACTAAGTTGCTCAAGCTACACTGGATGATAAGCTCCTGTTACTTATAAAAAAAAAGATGTTCGGCTCCTCTTAGCCCAAGTATAACATATTAATGAACTAAAATCAAGCACCCACAGGATGGATGTGGTTCAAATTTCTAGAGCACAATATTGATAGCAAACAGGTCCGAGCATCCAGCCCTGGGTTTTATTGTCAAGCTAGTACCAGGCTGTAAAGAGCCACCTAGACCAAGGTTATCAACAATTTATACTTATCCCTCTCAGAAGTTCAGAACCGATTGCTCGTCACCTCAATAGTTCAAGGTCCTTCCAGAAAATAAAACTCAGTGATAAAAAAATTTTAAATTAAATAAAACTTACGTTCTCAATTGGCATTTTTGCTCTCACTGAATCAATCAATGAGAAATCAATATCAGCTACAGCAATCCTGTTGAAAGTCAATCTGAAACAGAGAAACGGAGCAGAATGCTGAAACTGATTTGTCTAAAGTTGTCAGCATTACATTAGAAGCATGAGAAATGATTTTATACACTCAAATGTAAATTCAATTAATTATGTTCCTACTTAAATTTTTCTCTTAAAAAAGACAAATTCTTGCTTCCAAAAACAAGCATGTGATACTAGTGTGAGGACACCTAGTTCTCATCAGCTAATCGGCAGACCACTGTTCCCCACGGATCAATTATTAGTGTGTTCCCATAGCTTTCTCTTTTATCGTTATGTTTTCCAGCTAGTGCAGCAGCTATGACCTAACATTTGATTCATCTTATCATTCCCGGAAAAGAGCAGGCAATTGCAATTCAGTATCGAAGATGGGAAAGTCAATGAGCATGTTCTGTTCTAGAATTGTTTACAAGAAATTTATATGTATGGAGGAGATAATGGACTATTACCATCCCATGGTTGGGAGTTAAGACTAAAGTTTAGATCAATAAGCTGAGTTCTGGCGAAAATGGTTTCATACATAACATTGAGTCTCAATTGCACGAGCACAAAGAAGAATCTCCCAGTGTGCCTCACCAGTTACTTTGGTGAAAGCTGAAGGTACCAATAGAACCTGCAGATTGTAATCCATGTTGCCAGTGTTAAGATGTTGGGAAAATCATTTGTACAACAAAGATGCTGCAGATTGTAATCAGACACATAGGTAAACGTTTACCTGCTTCTGTAAAGCTGCTTTCCTTGAATGAACTTCCACCAGGAACATCCAAGTCAAACCAGAAAGAAATAGTTTATTTAGAGATCATGTCAATGAACCGATATCATGATACACACAAAGCGACATAAATACAAGATATAAATCTAAAATCACCTCAAGCAAATCTTATCTGCAGATGCCTTCAGAAGTAAAAAAATGCTACTGCCACATCGTCTCTGAATTAACCTTCCAAAATCAACCATGAATAATTCAGTTAAGGAATAGATGAATATAGAGGGTTAGTCAATTCCTTTCTAATTTATCATGAAAACCTGATCCTTCTTTCTTTTCTTTAAGGTCTTAACTCCAAAGATCTAACAGACTGTCAAGAGCTGAGACTAGGAGGCCTCAAATTATATACTTCAAGAACCTTTTTCATTCATAGTCCTATCACTACTATCAATTAGAATCAACCCCTCATTGCAATCAATGCCATTAACCTCTCGAGTTACAACTATTACCCAATCATATTTTCCACCAGAATCATCATCGACCCTTTCACTGCTCAATACCAGCAGATATATTATCACCTCTGGCCACCTCATCAGGAGCTGGAACTTCCATAAAAAAGAAAAAAAAGAAAAAACAAAACAAAAAAAAAGGAAGAACGGAAAAACGTCCCGAAATTTTTTTAGAAGTACTTGTACCATATGAATCAACCCTAATACTAAACCTAAATATGCAAAAGAACTTTACTTGTTAACAGCATAAATCACATTTTACACTTCATTTTCGACCAAGACAATCTTGATAGTAAAGGTGAGAAAAAGAAAACATTTTTTTCTACTAAGAGGATGCAAGTAGCTCCCTTCACGATGTTTTTCTCTTGTAATTTCATTCAGCGCCTAAAACTAGAAGTTTTCATTACCGAAAAACAAGAAGTTGAGAGACCGACATCTGCCAAAAGGCATGTGGCTATCAGCAAGAGAAGCAGAGTGTGGGGAATAAAAAAATCAAAATAAATTTGGCATTTTAAATCAACTATTTTTTTGTTGTTGTTGTTGATAAAGCATTTAAAACCAACTATATACTTATTTCTTTCTCAAATTCAATTATTTTCTTGGTGAATGCCCTCCTTTAGGCATGAAGATTAGGAGATCTATTTGCATGTCATGTGTTTGTGTGGTCCCCCCCCCTCCCCCTCCCCCACACCCCAAAAAAAGAAACCCACCCAACGTGGCAACAGGGGATATCAAGAACTGAGCAGCAGAAGTCTTAATTTGAAATTGGGTGCAATTCTATATACTTGATAGACTGGATTCTATAATGAGCAACAGCTAAAAGGAGAGTGAAGAGAAACGGCCACATATACTCCTGCATGGTAAGGGAGGAAGCTACAGGGAATAACTAATCAAGGCATTTCCATCTAGCCAAAAGGGGAAAAAAAAAGATCAATGCCGTTTTGCATATTAGTTATATTCATATCATTAAGGACAACAATATCATACAATTATTTAGTTAAGAGTCATAAACAATCGATAAAGATGCAAACAAGAAACATAAAATCTTATACAATCACAAAGAACATTTAAGAAAAGTTAGTTTTAAAAACTTACTGCAGTTATGTACATTTACAAAATGCTCAACAACAATGATTTAACTAAAAGTAAAGTATCCACTGAAGCCTAAAAGCAGCTTACAAGTGTATCTTTCGATACGTGCTATGAATGTTCCCAGCATCATCAATCACAACATGCGCATTACATAAAGTGTGCGTCATCTACTTTCTCTTGGAAGCCTCCAAGTGACAACCAATGGCGGACTCTCTGCAAGACATGGGTGCAAGTAAGTCAACTACAAGACTAAAGAAATTTTAAATTAGCACAAGTGATCAATATATAACTTCACTGAAAAATAACTAAACAGTGAAACGACACAAACCCCATCGATAACCTTGATTTTTATCTCAGAAACAGTTGCCACTAAATGAACATGAATAATGAGCACTGCAAGTCAATAAAGCATTATATACCCTTGATTCCTAATCAAGAGAAACGAGAAATGCATATTACATGATCAGTAATTGAGAAGTTTGCCACCTAGCAAGGGAGCAGTATTGGTGCATAATCAGCCCATCTAAGAGGTTCAGCGATTTTGAGACTGTCCCCATCCTTGGCACCCACATAAGAGACGCTCTCAGGGAAGCAAAGCAACTTTACTCCCATGGAAGCCGCTTCCTTGCATAAACAAATCTTAAAAAATTAGATTAATCAGACAAAAAGTACATACCAAAATCATTTAATACGAATTTAAAAAAGAGGGAAGTGAGGGTATCGAACTTTGACGAGGCGTGAGTAGGTGACGAAATTGGCGGCAAGGTCATTGATCGATGTCATCTGAGCGGGGATGAATCGCTCACGAGGACGGCAAGTGACTGTACGGACAATAAGTAGAGTTTTATGGGAATGAATCACTATTCTCGCCATCTAACTACTAAAATGAAAGTTAGTTCACGTGAAATTGTGCCAACCCCAAGATGACCCATGAAAATATTGAATAAAAAAGGAAAGAAAGAGCTCTCAGTGGGTGGTTAGAGAGAGAAGCTCTCGGCAAAAGAAATTTTGCCGCTTCCCATGACTTTCGTTCTCTCCTTCTTCAATCTTTCCTTTTTTCTTGAATCAAGCTAACAAATGGGTAAAAAGAAGCAAAGAAAGAAGATTTCCTTCTCAGCCCAAGATCAGAAAGACCTAGAGTATGTTCAGAATCATTTTAAAGAAAAGAGTGCTACACTTACAAAGTGGCGCTTGAAAGAATCTGATGTAAAGGAGATGAAATCAACAAAGGAGGTTCCAATGGAGTCTGACAGCCTCTCTTGTACCTTGGGCGAGGAGGACTCATTCTCCTTGAGGAAGGAACTTGAAGGTTTCTGCTCGGATGGAGAAATCTGTAAGAGGGAAGGAACAGTAACTAAGAACTTGAACAGTAACCAGGTTCGTGATGAGACTGTCAAGGCTTCTAGGAGCTCAGCCAGCAGTTTGGGTGGGGTTGAATTAAATCCTAAGAAGCATCTTGAGGTTTATGGCTCAGATAGAGAAGATTCTCTGATGAGTGAAGCTGAAAACTCCTTTCAACATAGTCCTGAAGAACTGGTTCATCGCGTGAACAGTAATCAGACTCAGGGAAAAGAGGTAAAGAAGGCTTCCTGGGTAAGCCTCTTCGCAGACAATAGAAAGCCTGGTAATGGTAATCAGCTATCTGAAGTGGAGTTTGATCAAGAAGACATTGATGTCTCTGAAGAGGACGTGGAGGAGTTGTTTGCAACCTTGCCTCATTGTCTGGTTGGATACTTTGCTGGCAGGTTCCCTGGGAAAGCAGCATTGAAGCTAATCACAGACTCACGGAAGGTAAGAGTCCTCACACAATTTCATGATAGTGGTTGGATTGTGTTTCAATTTGAGTCAGCTGAATGTATGATGAAGGTGCTTCAAAAGGGGCCGTATATGGTAGACCTTTGCTGCTTAAGACAATGCCTAAATTTTTTTCGTTTGATAATGAAGAGATTAGCATTATGCCAGTATGATTCAGGTAAAGAACTTACCTCTTGAATTGTGGTCTCCTAACTTCCTAAGTAAGATAGGTTCCAGATTAGGCAAACCATTATATGCAGATAAACTTACTTCCAGGAAAGAAAGGATCTCATATGTAAAAGTCTTAGTAGAGATTGACATTGCAAAGGAGATTAAGCATTCAGGAAACATTAATCTTCCTGGAGGAAAGATAATGGATCAAAGAATAACTTATGAGAATCTGCCAAAGTTTTGCAGCTGCTGCAAAGTGATAGGGCATACAGAGTCAACTTGTAGACTCAATACAAAGTCTGCTCCAAGCAAGAGTATCAAGGTGAAGCCTGCTGAAGCTACCAATGCCCCATATGTTCAGCCTACAGAAACTGTGCCTCCTACAGTTAGTGCCAGTCCAGAAGTAGCTTCTCATGGAAATGAGACAGGAAAATTCTTCCTCCTTCACAGCAAAATGTGCAGAATTCTCAAGGCCCCTCTATAGAGGCTGTTAAGCAGCCTAGGGGGACCATACAAGGAGGGAAAGTGGATGAAGGAAGCAGCAAGGCTGAGGTAGAGGCAAAGAAGCAAAAGAGTAGCAGGCTCCAGACTGCCCACCAGGATGGACCTATGCTAGAAGGAAGTAACCAGACCTTGAAAGGTAACCAGTCTAGACGCAAAGTATCTAAGGCTTTAATCTCTGAAGGGCCCCTTTCCACAGCAAAGAAGAAGAAATCTAAAGGCTCAGGGTCTGAAAACCTTATAGAGGGGAAGGGAGGGGATGCCTCCCACCAAGATCCATGAGAGTTGCAAGTTGGAACATCGGGGGTTTCCACAAACCCCTGAAGCACAATGAGGTGGCACACCTCATGAACAGCAACAGAATTGACATCATGTGTATTTCGGAGACAAAGTTAAATGTAGAGAAGCTGAATAGAATAATGGGAAACAAATTCAGATTGTGGCAGCAAGTTAACAACTTTCATTCCCACCAAGCTGGCAGAATTCTGATCCTATGGAACCCCTCTAAGGTCAGCATTTTAGTTATTGAATCTTCTCCTCAAGCTATCCATTGTAATGCTACATGTTTAACTACATCTACTAGCTTTGTTATTAGTTTTGTTTATGGTTTTAACTCAATTGTATCTAGAAGGCCCTTATGGGACAGTCTTTGTCACCTTAGCAACAGGATCAAAGAGCCTTGGCTGGTTATGGGTGACTTTAACAATTTATTTGCAGTAGAAGAAAAAGGCAATGGGACTCCTGTAACAGCCTATGAGCTTAGGGATGCTAATGCTTGCTGCAGTGAAACTGGGCTTACTGACATTAACTTCTCAGGCTGTTATTTTACATGGTCTAATAACCATACATGGTGCAAGCTGGACAGAGCTATGGTTAACAGTTTATGGGTCCAGATGGGCCTCCAGGCTCATGCCTATTTTCCCCCTGCCGGGTGTTTGTCAGACCACTCCCCATGTATTGTCAATCTGTTTGCAGAGGAAAGAGGAGGGAGGAAACCCTTTAAATTCTTTAATATGTGGGCTGAGCATGAAAAATTCATAGGAACAGTTAGAGACAACTGGAATAGCAATCTGGTGGGTTGTAAAATGTTCAAGCTGTGCAGAAATCTGAAACTTCTAAAAGGCCCTCTCAAGCAGATGAATGGGAAGCATCTTTGTCACATTTCTGCTAGAGCTTTGGATGCATCTAAAAAGCTGACCAGAATGTAATTGGAGCTGCATGATAATGTTTCTGATTCAGAATTACAAGAGAGGGTTGCATAACAAAAACTAAAAGCCTTCAAACTGGCTGAGGCAGAAATGAGCTTTTTCTCTCAACAGATTAAATGCAGATTCCTCATGAACAGTGACAAGGGAACAAAGTACTTTCATGCTATGGTTAAAAGGAAAATCAGTAGAAACCATATTGCAGCAGTGGAAACAAATGAGGGGCATCTTACTGCATCAGAAGAGGAGGTGGCGAAAGAGTTTATCAGGTTCTATAAAAGCCTTCTGGGCTCCTCTAATCCAATCTGCCCAATAGAAATGGATGCAATAGAGGAAGGATCTAAAGTCACAGAGGATCAAGCGGACTCCCTGGTAAAAGAGACACAGATGAAGAAATTAGAGCTGCTTTGTTCAGTATTGGAGAAGACAAGTCTCCTGGTCCTGATGGGTATACTTCTTCCTTTTTTAAAAAGGCCTAGGAAGCTATCAAGCAGGAAGTAACAGGGGCTGTTAAGGAATTTTTTAGAAATAGGAAGCTGCTAAAGCAGATCAACCATACAGTTCTTGCTATGATTCCTAAGAGCAAGCACACTGCAAAAGTGGAGGATTATAGACCAATTGCATGCTGCAATGTGGTCTACAAAATTATATCTAAGATCATTGCTTCAAGGTTATCTCCTATATTGGTTAATATCATCAATCCAGCTCAGTCTGCCTTCATAAAGAATAGAAGCATGACTGAAAGTATCTACTTAGTGCAGGAGTTACTTAGAAAGTATAGCAGGAAGAGGATTTCCCCTTGATGCATGATGAAGATTGATCTTAGGAAAGCCTATGACACTGTGAACTGGAGTTTCCTGGACAGCATGCTTAGAAGTCTTGGATTCCCAGACAAATTCAGAGGTTGGGTGATGGAATGTGTCACAACTACCTCCTTCTCCATTTCTATAAATGGGAGCATGTATGGTTTCATTGAAGGAAAGAGGGGTCTAAGACAAGGTGACCCCCTCTCCCCTTTCTTTTTTGTTCTGTGTATGGAGTATCTATCAAGGCTGCTTGCAAGACTCAAGGAAGAGCCTGGTTTTAAGTACTACCCCAAGTGTGAGCAATTTAAAATCACTCACTTAGCCTTTGCAGATGACCTCATTCTTTTGGCTAGAGGAGACTCATAGTCTGTTAGACTCTTAATGAACTATATAAAGATCTTCAGTGAGTGTTCTGGGTTGCAGGCTAGTGTTCTTAAATCAAGCTTCTACTCAGCTGGTATCCCTATGAATGATCTCCTAGAAATCAGAAGAATTACTGGGTTTGAAGAAGGCAGCTTGCCCTTCAAATACTTAGGGGTTCCCTTGGCATCTTCAAGACTCAACTCAGCTCACTACATGCCCCTAATTGATAAAATATCTGGTTACATTAATACTTGGGTTGGCAGCAATCTATCTTATGCTGGAAGAACTGAGTTGATCAAATCAGTGCTACAGGGTGTGGAATGTTTTTGGCTAGCAATTTTCCCTATCCCAGCTAATATCATGGAGAGAATTTCCAGGCTGAGCAGAACATTCCTTTGGAGTGGTAAGAATTCTCGTTCCAGGAAAGCTCTGGTGGCTTGGAGAGAGGTATGCTTGCCTAAATCTGAAGGGGGTCTTGGTCTTATTGAGCTTAAAAGCTGGAACAAAGCCCTCCTTACAAGAGCACTATGGAACATCCACCACAAAAAAAGACTCCTTGTAGGTCAGGTGGGTTCACCACTTTTATTTACAAGGAGGCTCTATATGGACAACCAACCCTAAACATGAAGATTCAGCTTTATGGAAGAAGATTCTCGAAATAAAAAATGGGCTAATTGCTTCTGCAGGGTTAGTTCAGATAGCACAAACCAGGATGCTTGAATGGGAAGAGAAAGATCAAGTCAGTATCAATAAAGCTTATAATTGTATCAGGACTAGAGGCACTTAAGTTCCCTGGGCCAAAATAGTTTGGAACAGCTACAGCACTCCAAAGCATTCATTTATCCTATGGCTAGCATTGAAGGAAAAGCTCCTTACTAAGGACAAGCTCCAGTTTATTGATATGGACAGAAGGTGCACTCTCTGCAGGGAGTATACAGAGTCAGTAGACCACATTTTTTTTGCTTGCCGGATCAGTACTGCCATTTGGGCAGAAATCAAAGGTTGGCTGGGAATCAGAAGAAGTATGAGTACTATCAAGAGTGTCATCAAATGAATCCACAAAGAAGCAAAAGGTAGAGGACCTCTGCCAAAGATAAGCATGTTGCTCTGGCCAGTACTGTATACCACCTATGGCTGACAAGGAATGCCAAACAATTTGATGGCATAGCTGTCCTCGCTGGTAGCATAGCTAGGAAAGTTAAAATTTGTGTATAGAATAGTTTATGCAAACTTTCCTGAGCTAAGACTTTTAATGTAATTTTATATCTTTGTAAATGCTTCCAAAACTATATCTCCTGGGTATGCCCAGTGTATTTTGTTCATAATTTGATTTATATATTTACATTTACAGATCCAAAAAAAAAAATATTGGTTTTGATTTCAATCAATCATTGAATCCTTCTAATTCTATAATTTATGCCAAAAAAAGTAAGCAATTTTGTGGGTTCAGTAATAGTCATTACGAATGCATTTCATTAGTTTAATGAGTATAAATTAATTTTTTTATTTATTTTTTTAAAGGGTAAATATTTTTTATTAAAACAATAATTTATACAAAAATAATAATTGATTTGTTTACAATGAAAACTCATTGTATACGACTATTACATAATTCATATACACGTTCATAATACTACCACGTTACTCATTTAAAATGAAAAAAATAATTGATATAAAAATCAAACAAATAACTCATACATCATAAAAATCGAACCTGAAACTTAAACTCGTAAACTCAAATTCCACAACCTTGACTTCGGTATTTTTACCATTAAGCCAAAATTTAATTGACAAAAATTGAATGTTAAGACTTAAATGAATTGTAAACATGACATTCGTGACTCCATTGTCAGAATTGACACGGTGAAAATAAAATTGATATAAAATTTACAAATTTAAAATAAAAAATAATATGTACTCATCCGGAGAGTACCTAATACAATTATTGTCACGGCTAAAATAATTGTAGGCCTAGTATAACAAACAAATTTGTTGTTTTAGTGGAGTCATGGAGATGACTCCTAGACCCTTGGCCCTTCCTATTTTGAGCGAAAATGAAATCCAATTACTATGATGTTCAGTTATTTTGACAATTAAGCCTGGAAGGTGCATAAGAAGAATTAAGACAAATCACTCTTTTGTTTGAGAAGGATTAATTTGCCAATGTCAAACTATGGTTTCGTTAGTACATGGATCCTTCTTTGTTGTTTTCCTTATAATGCTGTCTATTTTGTTTTTTCATCATGCAATTCCCATTCTCATTCTTAGAAATCCAACTCTCATTCTCATCATGAAAAACACAGTCCAAACCAACAGAATTAGAGTTAATCTTTGAAGATTCATCTGAATTAAGACAAACCCAGTTAAAACAGCAGAATTAGAATTAATCTTAGAAGACCCATCTGAACTAAAACAAACCCAGTTAAAATCAGGAGGTGATAATTTGATGTCGATTTTCAAAGTTTGAAGCTTGTTAGGACGGTTATTCCCAAGGTGGAAACAATCAATACAGAAGTTGGAGAATGTTCAAGGTAGAATTCTCAATCAGTCTCTTGTTTCTACACTGCCAAAGGGCATTACAACGGGCAACGAAAAAGAGAGTTTCAAGAAACATTAAGAGAAGAGGGGAGGTTAAAGGAACAATTGGCCTGCAACCACTCAACCATGTCCCAAATTTCAAAAAAGGAGGAAAATCCCAACATTGCCACAAGAAGTTTAGTCCCGTGGCAGTCTCTAATGACATATAAAATTGTTTCAGGCTCGTTGCAAATGTCACGCAAATAATTTTGAATAATATTACGAACTTCAAGATTGGCTTTAGAAGCAACACCATTATTAATGCATCTCCAAATAAAAAATTGATTTCTGAAAAAAGCAAGGGTTTTCCAAATCCATCCTAAATTTGAGGCAGGACTCCTTTCCTTCCCCAGTTCATAAGCCGATTTAGTGCTAAAATACCATCCGAAGAAGAATAGGCCGGAATGGGTATGGCTTGAATGCAATTTCGAAGGGAACTTGGAAAATCAAAAGAAATACGGCTAAGATCCCAACAACGATTATGGTCCCAAAGGTCCTTAAGCATCAGTTTCTCCTCATCCAATGGAAGGCGCCCCTGAATTTTGCTTCCCAAAGACCCATCCTCTAAAAAGTTATCAAACCAAAAGGAAATTGATTCACCATTTTTGACAGACCATTTTCCCTTTTTTTCAAAAAGACACCAGCCCTTTTTTAAACTAGGCCACGTGATAGACAAGTTAGCCTTCCCGGGGGCTTCTGTTAAGAGAGAAGGAAAGATACTTGGAGATCAAGCATTTGGCCCATAAACCCGATTGCTCCTTCAGAAGTCGCCAATTCAATTTAGCCATTAAAGCAACATTTTTTAAGTTTGCATTTTCTTGAGTCCAATCCCTCCTATTTTTTTTATGTTTAATAATGACATCCCAATTACATAATAATTTTCTTTTCTCATCCGTGGAACCCCATAAAAAAAAATATTCTATTGATTAGCTAAACAGTTTATTTATTTGTTTTGCTAGAAAGCTAAAATGTTTACATGCAGCCAACAAGGACATCACATTCATAGGAGGAGGAAAGAACATCTTCCATCCAAACTTCCATGATGTCAACAAGGTAAGGCCATACCGAGCCAAAGTATGAATGCCGTTGTCAAACCATGATTTCTTTATTCATGCACAGGTGTTGTTTAATAAGTGATTAAAATTAATTTAAAACATCAAACTTTTAACAAAAGTTGGTTTTAATCACTTTACCAAACAAAACCACTACCTATACTTTTCTTTTTTAATCATAACACTTTATTATTACAATAACAAAAAATACATTTATATACTTATTTTTTTAATAAAAAAAAAGATCGAATCTAAACCTTTTATATTTATATGATAAATTTAAAAATGATCGTTAATTTTCAAAAAGATTGATGCGTTTTCACGATGCTTTGGTTTTACTATTGCATCTTATGTTTTTTTTTTAATATTTTAATTGTAAGTTTTTGGTACATAAAATTAGACCTAAACATGAAAATAAATGGAACACAATATCTTATTCTTACTTCACAATCTGTTCAAATCAAATTAGGTAAAGATAAAACCCACTTAAAAAAGTACCATATTTATGCATTAATTAAACAAGGTAAGATTCGTAGAACACCTTTTAAGATTTTTTTCATGATTCAAGTTGATTTATGACCAGAAAACATCCTTATCATGCTTCTTTTGTTTCAAATTATCCTATTTTGTCAAAAGAGACATAGCTTCAATTTTTCTTTTTCATGTATTCACAATTTAATATGTGTTTTTTTTCTTTGTGGCAAAAAGCAAAAGAATAGTTAACAATCGATTAAAAATTTTAACCAATTTTTTTTTGATTAATTTATTTTTAATCATTTCGATCGAATTAATTTCGTCAGTTAATTGACATTATTTATATAATTAAATTTTTTAAAAATTTATTATATATTATAAATTTAATTTATACTCAAGATTTTTTAGTTAATTATATTTTATGTATATTATATTATATTTAACATATTATTAATATTAATTAATTTTTTAATTGATTCAATGGTCCAAACAATTAAAAAAATTTAACCGCTAACTAACTGATTAATCCATATATTTTATTTAGTTAATCAATTTTATATTAATATAATCAATTAACTAAACCATTTTAATCGAATAAATTCAAAATCGATTTTAACCATATACTAAACACCCTTATCTACTCTACTACACTCTTACATGGCTGTAACATTTATTCACATTTCTTAAAACAAATCATTCAGCCAAGAAAGTTTCATATTTGATAATTGTCTAGAAAATTAAATATTTTGATAAAACATAATAGTAATTCCATTTTTACTTGAGTCATTCAAGAATTACATCTAGATTGGAATGTGATTCCCCAATCTAAATGTCTGCTTCTCTAGACAAAAAGGACATGACATGAAGGTAATATTTTATTCGTTTTAATTTATATGTTATAATATATTATTTATCTAATTAAATAATTAATTTTTTTAATTTTAAATCAAAAAATAATTAAAATTTTACAAATATAGTTTTATATTGTTCACAAGTATTTAAATTTACAATTTTAAAATAATAACATATTAAAAAATTAGAGTTAATGTATTTATTTTAAATTATGAAAATTGAGAATTTCTCAAGGTGGGAACTTAAAACTTTACTATTTTAATGAGAAAGGGAGATGAGCAAAAGTTGCCTAAAGTGGTGGGTTGTTGCATGTCAAAGTCAAAACCCCAGGCAATTAAATTAGAAAACAAAAACTGAAAAAACCAACCCAAAAGCAAGAAAAAAATCCCATCGAGAGAGAGACAAAAAAAAAGCCTCCTATGATGGATTTCAAAGACGCGAGATTTGTTGTATAACCCTCTCTCTCCTTAGGGGTAAATGACCAATAACAACTCTCTCTCTCTCTCTCTCTCTCTCTCTCTCTCTCTAGATCTGCCCCTTTAACCGACAAGCCATTTGTATTGTTTTATAATATTTTATTTCGTGTGTTTGTCCTAACATTCGATTTTTTTCCGTTGATTCTCTCTTCAATCCATCAATTATGGGTTTTTCTCAGCTAAGGTTATAGTTGAAGGATCATACAAGTATCATTTCACAGTTTCACAAGGTATGTTAGAAAATTTTCTGTATTGTAATTCTTTATTCTCTTCAGATTGTGGCATGATTGTTTAGTCTTATGTTCAAGCTCGTATTGTGCAATTATTTATTTATTTATTGACATTGTGCAATTTCATTATGTGGCCATTAATATGTTTGATATGGAAATGGATTTTTGTTTTGAAATATCGTGTTAATCTCTATATTATGGAGTTTTGAACGTACAATTAGCTTGTTTGAAGATTCTGTGGTTTTGATGCTGCATGCGTTTGGGTTTTTTTGTATATCTATCATGTTGTTTCATCTTAAATCATGATCCTTGCATATCAATTTTGGTTTCCAGATCATAATACTATGCAAGTTTTTTTAACATACCCATTCGTTTCTTTGATCTGAAATACCTGGGCAGAACATTGATGTTTGCCTTGTGATTTCCCCCCAAATTCATGGAAGTTGCTGTGCATAGCCATCATTTGTTTCATTCTCACTAGTGTTTGCATAAGAATTTGTCTGAATTTTTATTTGGCATTTTCTGGTGAAAACCCTTGATATGTTAATGTTTTACATCCATGCAGATTAATGTTGTCTGCATTTATCAATGCGCGTTTGGGACTTGAAGATAATCTAGAGCAGAAACTAAGGGTTGATATAATTCTTAATAGTGATTTGATGAATAATTTGATTGCTGGGTCATTTGGGTGAGAATATGTAAGTTATGGTATCGGCTGTGCTTATGAGGATTGTGTCACCTTGTTGGAAGCCTTCTGTTGAGGGTGAAAATTCTAGTAGAAGCGGGGATGCTAATGGTCGGCTTGATGGGCTATTGTGGTACAAAGATTCAGGACTCCATGTCAATGGGGAGTTTTCGATGGCAGTGATTCAAGCAAACAATCTTCTGGAAGATCATAGTCAACTTGAATCAGGGCCAATGAGCTTGCTTGAATCAGGCCCTCAAGGAACATTTGTTGGAATTTATGACGGCCATGGAGGTCCAGAAGCTGCTCAGTTTGTAAATGAGCGCCTCTTTAATAATATCAAGGGTATGCCATTCTTTCTCTTGCTTGATGAATGCATTGTTTTTAGCTAACACTCCAATGACTGTTATATCTTTCTGTTGTTTCCATTACTCCTGTCTGATTAGTTAGTAGTGAATATCTATGACTGCTGCCTCTTGGTCTAGCGGTCACCTCCGGGTCCTCCATTTAGGAGATCTTGGTTCGATCCCTCTCCCCGCCAATGTACCAAAAAAAGATTATCTATGTGAAGTGGCATTTAGGGAAATCCTATTCCTAGGTATGCGATGGTCATGATTCAATGATCATGTTGATATTTGGGCTTTCTTTGCCATCTATGGGCATAAGCAATAAAGGCTTCGGTGTGTTGGTTTAACACATGTTTTATGTGTGCTACATTATATAGTTGAAGAGTGAAGATTATTCTGACACGGTAGCTCTATCTTGAGGACCTGTTTCTGAGATTTTTGATAATATCAAGATTATTTAGAGTTGGACGATGTCCCTTTCAGGATAATCTCTGGTAACTGAAACATATATTCTTGAGTGAAATTGTGTTCTATTGCAGCCTTCTGTCAGATTGGTGCTGCCTGGAATATGCCATAATAAGGCAAAATTTGGGAAATTGCAGTGAACAGCTCGGGTAGACCTAAGATTACACGTTGAGGTAGTTGAAAAAGATCTGATCTCTAAAAATCTCATCAACAGTAATGATTGGGCAAATGGGAGAAAAGGGATCCATGTAACCCACCCCAACTGGTTTGGGATTAAGGCTTAGTTGAGTTGAGTTAGTTGAAGTGAACAGGTTGGAAAGAGTAAAGAGTGAATTTATATTTGGCATATCTATGCTTGTTAGGGACGGAAGCATAATTAAGATTTTGGTTATTGCGAATAATTCAGAAATTTCTTTGAATATATGGGATGCTTGTAATTGTGACATTTGATATCATGCAATGAAACTACATTATGTAACCTTTATGAAAATGTTTAGCGTAGATTGGGACTTTATGATTATTTGATGATTGACTCGTCAGTGCATCTATGTTTTCACCTTCATTGAGCTTGAGAATTATGTGCCTCTCTGTGTCACATTCAATAAAATAGGGATGATGAAAAATTTATTAATAACTTAGTGAAAATATGTATTTTGGATGCCAACAGAGGACTTTCTCTCTCTCTCTCTCTCTCTCCTCAGAGTTCCATTTATTTTTTTCCACACCGTTCCAATGTTGAGTTTAGGTAGCTAATGCATATGTTTACTGACTTGACAGCTATTCGTGATGCAGAGTTTACGTCAGAGAATAATGGAATGTCTGCTGATGTTATCAGCAAAGCATTCTTAGCGACAGAAGACGAATTTCTTACTCTTGTAAAGAAGCAGTGGCAAACTAAGCCACAGATTGCTTCTGTTGGATCATGTTGTTTGGTAGGAGTTATATGTAGTGGAATGCTATACATTGCGAATGCAGGAGATTCTCGGGTGGTATTAGGAAGAACGGAAAAGGCCTTTAAAGAGGTCAAAGCTGTTCAGTTATCATCTGAGCACAATGCAAGTGTGGAATCTGTGAGAGAGGAATTGCACTTATTGCATCCCGATGATCCACAGATTGTAGTTTTGAAACACAAAGTTTGGCGTGTTAAGGGTATCATACAGGTAATTCTTTGAGGCTTTGTGATATATATTTGTTTTGTTGTGGATGATTGATTGTCGTTCTCTTTTGCTCAAATAATTCATAATATGATTTCTGTTTTAAACTCGTTGTGACGATACTTTCTCAACATATGATAAGCATTAAATTTTTTCATCAGTTGCATGCTTCCTGGTTTGTAATATAATTCGTTTCATAAATATAATAATATCAATCATTTTCAATTTGAAATTTACTGAGAAGATCTTAGTATCTCCATAATGGAATGGTAAATTTCCCAAGATCCAACCTGAACTTGTAGTCTGTGTTTAAATTCTTGACTAATCCTGTACTATTCTATATTCATTATTTATTTATCTTTTTCTGCGGGCAAAATGTGAACTTTGGCCTACACTTATCCCATTCTACCTCTTGCAGCCTTACCACCTAATAAGCTTTTACTCAGGGCCAGAGGCTTTCCTTACTATTGATGTACGTATTATCTGTGGTTGACACTTCTCAAATTGGTGTATACAATATGCTCATTACCAGGACTAATATTTGAACTCCGCAGAACTATGCATGATTTCTGATTTTGTCACAAGTTTTACAAACTTGTTAAAGAAATTTGAAAATCTTGTTATATGGACCAGAATTACTTTCAGCTTGTTACACAATACATCTTTCAGAGTTTTAGCAGTCATTTTCAAATAGGTTTACACTTTACACTGATGGAAGAGCTCTGTTTTTATTTTTTTGGCAGGTTTCAAGATCCATTGGTGATGCCTATCTGAAGAGGGCAGAATTCAATAGAGAGCCTCTGTTGGCAAAGTTCAGACTTCCAGACCCCTTCCATAAGCCAATTCTTAAGGCTGAGCCAGCAATATCAGTGCATAAGCTTCACCCTGAGGATAATTTTCTTATATTTGCATCAGATGGCCTATGGGAGCACCTAAGCAATCAGGAGGCCGCCGACATTGTCAACAGCTGTCCACGTAATGTAGGATTTCTATCTATGGTTGTGTCTTTTATAATGAGTCTGTTTTGGTTGGTTAAAAAAAAGCACCGAGTCTGTTTTGGCTATTTTTACTTTAGGTATCATTACGTATTAAGAGTTGTATGTTTATTAAACAGTTTCATATACATGTATCATACAGAAAGTTGAGCTAGAAGTTCTTATATATACTTTTAACACGTCCATGTGTGTGCAGGGTGTTGCAAGGAAACTTATCAAATCTGCACTTTGTGAAGCAGCCAAAAAAAGAGAGATGAGATATTTGGACTTGAAAAAGATTGATCGTGGGGTAAGGAGACATTTTCATGATGATATCACAGTTATAGTTGTGTTCCTGGATTCCCATATGATCAGTCGTGGCTCCGTGCGGGGCCCTCTGCTTTCTATCAAAGGTGGTAATTTCTGTGGAAATGCCAATATCTAGTTCAAGAGGTTTTATATATCTGTCACTTAATCTCCATTTTCTTGATTTGTATTAAGAAACAATTTTATTTTTCATTTTTCTTTTAAAAGAGGAGAGATTAAAAAATGGAAATTAATGTATAGCCACGCTTTTCAGAAACTTATTTCCTTAAAACCATAAAAGATTTCTCTATAGAAGGTAGAGATTGCTTAAATAGACGAGTGCCTCAGAAAAATCCTCATTTATCTTAACTTTTGTAGTGGTCTGGTCATTGGCTTTTGATGCTTGATTAGCTACCACTTATGACAGCTTCGGGTTCACATAACGGCCTCAATAATGATTCAGTTCTAAATGACTGCCTTGTCTTTTATAGTTACTCGTAGCATTCTTTTTGGACAAAGACTAAATACGTGCGCGCACACACTTACATGGGGAAGGAGAGGGTAGCAGATCTACTGAAGGTTTACTAACACTCTTTTCTCCATAAGGGTGCCTTAGTTGCTCTAACTATTCCTTTAAGCATTTTTTTATGGTACATTAGCAGGAAGGAGGATCGAACTCGGGTCTCCTCTATAGAAAACTTAGAGGTAACCACTAGGCCAAGAGGCCTGGGTTTTCCTTTATGCATTTCCAATCGAAATCGAGTTGATGTCTGGAGCAGTAGGACATTAGGTTAGTTCTGGACATTTCACATCAATTATTGAAATATCTGGAAAAATACTCCGTAGCATTGTGACTTGAACCATTATCAGACAATTGCACTTGCAATGCAAGTATGATTTTTCATTTTTTTTATACGTAGCCTCTAGGGTTTCAATTTACACAACTATCTGAGGTAGTAATTTAATCAATGGATTTTTTACCACTGATTTTAGAACCTCTGGTTGTCAATGTTTGTGAATTTGTGAAAGCCTTGATGCCTTGGTTGTTTAAGGGACAGCAGAGTGATTTTTAGCTCATTGTTGAACTTCTTAGGCCAACAGGTCTCTCTCCACCCCCCCCTCCTCTAATTATAGGGGTAATAATAATGGACTTGTTGCTAAATTGGAACCTAATGATGATTGATGTGTGTTTCAGAAATCTCTGACAGAAATAAGAGATAAAAGTTTTGCTTCAGTAGAATTTGATCACCTTCAATTTTCAGAAACTCAGCAATATGTAATGGATTTTTGTTGTTCCTGCTGTTGGTATGAGGCAACTTTGTGATGGGAACAAACTGCTGCAGGAAACCCTTAATATGAGCATATTGGTTTTTGTTTGAAATATAAGGCCAGCACTCGAGTATCATACTGATTTTGTAGTAATGATTGCTTAAAAGCCTCAGATATTGGAGATCATATGTTGACTGCAATGGAGTAGAAGTTCAATATAGCAGGGTTCAACAATTTTCTTTGTCGTGATAATAACGCGAAACGAACTTGGGATACTGCCTTCACAAAGAGAGATGTAGCCGTTGGGAGTTTAGCTTTTTTTACGTGTCACAATTTTATTAGTTCATTTTTGGGTGTTTTATTTTCCTGTAGACTAAAAAAATCCCAATAGAATTGAGAAAATCATATCCAATTTTAGCTAAAGGATCAATGAGGCCACTGGGTTTGCTTATTAGCTATTAATATATTAATAATTTTACAAATTTAACGAATATGAGCTCTTGCTAAAAGGTTTTGTTATCATCCAAACAAAAAGAAAGATCGTTACATAATATGATTATCCAACAGTTATTGTCTTTGCATTTCATGAGCGGGCAAGCCTTACTCCCATGCGTAGACAATGATCAGATTTGGATGACAACTTTAAATTGTCGAGGTTGTCTTAAAGTAGCATTGGCGTCCTGATACGCATCCTTTAGATATAAAGTGGGTGATATTACAGAACTGCTCTTACCTCTGTTGGTGTGCATTGAAAAAATCGAAGTTAATGTGGTAAATTGATCTGTCTTATTAAAAGACAAATAATATCCTGATTTAAATTGCTCAGCTTTAATTTCTCAATCAAACATGGTCTATGAGTGTGGATTATC
The DNA here is from genome assembly GCA_023935145.1 of Bretschneidera sinensis. Lineage (NCBI taxonomy): Eukaryota > Viridiplantae > Streptophyta > Magnoliopsida > Brassicales > Akaniaceae > Bretschneidera > Bretschneidera sinensis. Next base: position 60,020,972 of record CM043698.1, on the reverse strand, counting down.
ACAATTTACGAGACTACTCTAAACATTTTTAGAAGGAAAACAAGATAAATGAATTCAGAAAGAAAAATTAGAGAAACAAAATGAATAACATCAGGAATATAGAAAATTTCATTTACTTATGCCTTGAAATATGACTTAAATAACAAGGTGGTAATTAAAAATAATAATTAAAATTATATGGGGCCTTTTTTTTGGGGTTTATTTTATAAAAGGGTAAAGGTATAATAATACAATTAAGTCATGTAGTAAACTAAACTAAGGTGGTCTCCAACAAAGTAAATTTATGAGATCATATTGTATTATTAATGGAGAGTTGAATTTTCAATTCCTATGTATTGAGCAATCCCTCTTCCCCCTTCAGAATTTGTAAATTCCAGGCATCCTTGAATTGATGGTTAGGTTATTTGGATGAATATGCCCTTACCTAAAACAAAATATTTCAGATATGTCATTTCTTTATCTTACACATTTTTTTTCTTGGTTTCACTTGTGTCAAGAAAAATAAATAATAAATAACTGATTTATAATTATACATTAGAAATTAATATTACTATTAAGCTTAGGTTAATTTACAGCGATAAAATAATACAATTAACTTTGCAATGAAATTTTTTAAAAGAAATATTAATTCTAAAGCTCAAATAAAAAGTTTTTTATGTGAGGTGAATATTTAATATAATATAATTTTTACATAATAAATTATTTGTCTATATTTTTTTTTTAAAATTAATCACCCAACAAGAAAACAAGAATGGGATTATGAGAAGGAAAAAAGAAATAAATAGATCTAAAGAGAGCAAGTGAATAAGTACTTAGGGTCTGTTTGGTTGGTGGGATTAAGGTGAAATTTAACTAACTTATTCCTACATAAATAGTTATCCCTCATTTGGTCGGAGAGATTCACTATTTATGTGAGATTAAGACGATATGAAATTAGTTCTAATCCCACATTTTTGGTCTCATATCCTCTCATGGGATAGGATTTATCCTATGCAAATATGACTAATTTTTTTTTTTACCGATTTTACCCTTGAATAATAATAATACTGATAATAATAATTAAAATATCATTATAATCTTATTTATAATAATAATAATATAATCATATTTATAACAGTGTTATAATAATAATGATATTTATTATCATAATTATAATGTTTCTTTGTTTCTAGATGGGTTTTGTTTCTTTTTTTTTTAAAGTGAGGGTCAGCATAACCTATTGATGGTACTTCAACGAGGTGGTGCTATATTTGCCCCCCCCCCCCAACACACGCGGGCGCGTATATATATATATATATATATATATATATATAATCTTATTTATAATAATAATATAATCATATTTATAATAGTGTTATAATAATAATAATATTTATTATCATAATTATAATATTTTTATAATTATAATTATAATAATATTAAAATAATAATTGTAATAATTACATTAATTATATTAATAACATCAATTATTATGATAATAATAATAATTATTATTATTCTTAATAAATTATAATTATAATTACAAAAATATTATTATGGCAATTAGAATAATTTTTATTGTAATTATGATGATAAAACTAATAATTTCATAATAAATATTATTTATTACTCTATTAATAGGAATTATAATATTATAATAATAATAAACGTAATAAATTTTTAATGATGATAATAATAACGATAATGATAGTAAGTATTATAATTATAATAATATAATTGTATTTATAAAATTATTATAATTGAAAATAATATTATAATTATAATGATAATTATTATTATTATTATTATGGTTATTAATTATAATAACATGTATTATAATATGATGATAAAAATAATAATTTATTATTATAATAATTAAATTTTAGGGTTTATGAAAAATTAGATATTATTAAGGATGATAAATAGTGTTAGAGTATTTTGATACTTAGATTTCTTATCCCACTTTAGTCCTAATCCAACAATCTCATGAACCAAACATAATATTAAGGTATTACCACTTTAATCCCTATTTATCCTATCCCATGTTAATCCTAATTCTATCCCATTGTAATCTTGTTAGTGAACCAAACGGACTCTTACAGTATCAATGAGATTTTCTTCAGCGAAGGGAAAAGAAATTGAGATTTCTCAGTTTTTGGTTGCTTCAAGTTCACTTTTTCCTTAAATCTTCCTAGCTCTTGTTTTTTTGCCATAAACAAATCTTTTGAAGCTTATGACTAAAAGATGGAATAGATACCATGGGGAAGAATTCTTCTTGAAAACTATATCGTTTCAATTGTAGGATCTAAGATTTTAAGGTAAGTACAAAATCTATCTTCGCTTCCATACCCAAGTCATCGACTCACCAAATAAAAAATGACAGACCAAACAATATTGTTTTGAAGGTAAAATTGTATTCAAGCTATCATTATGTCTTAACCTTTTAGGTTCTATAGAGTTCTTTAAATAGAACATCTAATTAAAATTCTCTAAACAAAGTGGCAAACCAAGCAATATGGTTTTTTACCTTTTTTAAATAGAATATCCAAGCACATAATTTGATCACGTCAACATAAGATGCAAAAATTATCCAAAGATGTAAAAAAGCCAGCTTGGGCAATTGAAGAAAAACAAGTAACTGGATCATTTTTTACAAAATTTGAGCCTGGGCCAGTGCCCCGGTCGAGGCTTCGCCTCTGGAAGAGAGGGTGCTGCGTTTAGGCCTGTTGTGCGCGTATCCTGGTCCTAGTGCTAGACCAACCATGAAGTTAACTATGGCAAATGAGTAATAAACAGATTTGAGTTGTACACTATGGAAAAAAAAGGGGAAGAATTCAACAAAGAAAGAAGAAGAACAAGATGCAGAAGAATCGAAAGATCTCAGATTAGCTTTGGTTTTGTTTTGGGGAAGATCTTATTTAGGAATCTATTTGTTCTTATTTTTACTTTTTTTCATACTTTATAGTTTTCCATAATTATTTTGATATTTAGGGATTTTTTAAAATAACTTTCTTATGGTAACCAATGAATAATGGGTACATGGCGATTTAGTTGAACTTTGAGATAACTACTAAGTCAAGAGGCCTGAGTTTCTTTTAAGCATTTCCAATCGAAAACGAGTTCGAAGTAGTTGACGCTAAGTTAGTTCTGAGCATTTCACATCAATTATTGTCGGGCAAAAATACTCAGTAGCATTGCGACTTGAACCATTATCAGAAAATGACTTGCAATGCAAGTCTGATTTTTCAATTTACATAATTGTGAAGTAGTAATTTAATCACGGGTGTTTTCCATCTGATTTTTACAATCCTACCGTGTACCCAATATTTAAACAGGTTGTCTCTGTTGTCCTGATTTGAATTTTTACAGTACAAAAAAATTCCCAATAGAATTGAGGAAATCATATACGTGAAGAAGAAAAAAACAGACAGAAATTCTCTTGTATATCAAACCAAATTCAACAGAACTTTTCACATAGCACAATATCCTCTTTGTTGCATCCAAATGAGAAGTTTGTGGACTTTCCATGAATTGAGAAATAAAACTCACTGAATAGAAAATATCTGACTTGTAATAGTTAAATAAATTAAGCTCTCAACAATTTGTCTAAACTTTTGAGCATCCTTCAATGGCTTTCCTTCATCTTATCTCGACTGTAGATGTGGTTCCGTGGGAGTCGTCTTTGGTTTAACTACCTCCATACCAAAACGTTCTAATAGATTTTTGGCATTCCTTTTTTGAGGTACAAAGAACCGTTATCAATCTTTTCAACTTCTAAGCCAAGGAAGCATGCAACCTCACTAAGTTTCTTCATTTCAAATCGAACGGACAAATCATCACACACATGTGATATTTTCATATTATTATACCTTGTAATTATCATTTCGTCCGCATACAAGAATATCTAAACCAGTGCTCCTTACTCTACATTCACAAACAAGCTGGAATCTGAATTTAAAACTTGTGCTCCTGACTCGTATCATGCCTGTAGAGCTTGCTTAAGGCCATACAACGCCTACTTGAGTCGACAAACATGATAAAGAAATTTTGTAGGTAGTTTAAAAATTCAATTTCTGACTCGGTGGTAGTGTTATTTTCTGATAAAAATCATTAGAAAGTGTTAGATCTAAAAACGTCCTTTAGGGGTAATCAACGACACGTGATGACAATCGACTGGTCAGAGGCTAGTGTTTTCGGATCTCATTTTGTAAATCTTGACGAGCTTTCCAACGGCACTAGATGAGCGTTTTTCCGACCATCAATTAACCCAATATCGCCAAAATAACAAAAGTTAAAAAAAATGAAATAAGTGTATTTATTGAATTACTCTATTGTTTTTGTGTTTGTGTTATGAAAAATTGAATTACTGAGGGCATCTTGATCCACAAATGTTGGGGTATATTGCTAACTTACTCCTATGGTAGATTAAATTATATATATGAGATTGCTAATTTACCTCAATGGGTAAGTCAGCATTGTGCCCAGCCTTTCTAAACTAAAATACCCATCATTATCTCTTAAAACATCAATAAAGTAAAAACTTTTTTGCAATTTTACATAAAAAAATCTGAAAAGTTATAAATTATATACTCAAAGACAGTTTGCTCACAGAAACTGAAGTTCGTCGAAGAGTGTGATTTTCTTTTCTTTCTTCTTCTTTCTTTCTTCTTCTTTTCTTCTCTTGTTTTGCATTTTACAAATGGTTTCCCTTTCCTCTTCCCCACTCTTTATTTCTCCTGTGATTTCATTAGTTATACAATTTGCAATGTTTAGGATTAAATTAGTGAGCATAAAAATTTAGAGGATAAAGTGCAAAAGTCCTCAAACTTCAGGAGGGGAAATGAAATTAAGTTGGAATTAAAGAATATGCACAAAATTTAGTGCCCAAAATAATGAAACAAAAAATATTCCTTTTCTCCTCCTTTTATGTGTTTTTTGAATAAATTTTTCTTTTTTTTCAATGAATTCTAGTTCTTTCCATTTAATGCGTCAAACAAGAAAAAATTCTCATTTCATCAAACCAACAGTTGAGATGGTTAAGAAGAAGGAAAAACACCAAAATTTTTGAAAAGCTCCACATAGCGAACACTCCTCCCCCCATTTTAAGGAGATAATAGAATATAGACTAGTTTCAGGGTCGGTGCGTTGCACAGGTTTGTTAAAGATTTATTAAGACCATAATGTGAATTCATGGTCGGTGCGTTGCACGGGTTTGTTAAAGATTTATTGAGAACATAATGAGTATTAAGAACCCTTGCACGTACTATCCAAGAAAAAATGAACACTTGCATAGTATTGTTTTTCAATTATGTTGAAAGTGATGAAAAAATAAAAATAAAAAATACTTTTTTTTCAATTATATTAAAAATATACAAATTATTTTTTTTTTAAAAAGTGTTAAAAACGAAAATAAAAAAATGTTTCTCACAATTAAATATACCCCGACACTTTCCCTATAGAGGGAACAAAACATACATCCGTTTCATCCTTCTTCCAGAACTTATAACAGGCAATTCTTCTTTTTCGTTAACGACCATGATATTCCAATGATCAGAAAACCACAACAATTAAGATTCTTAACATGATATGCAACACAATAATGTATGCTTGTTATACTAACTGTTGATCCCTGAAATAACTTGCTAAGCTGGAGGCTAGGGGATCTGCATAAGAGGACAGGTGAACTTAGACAGTCATCGGAGGAGAGCTTGGGTGATGCCTCTGAGGACACTCCGATGTTCTTGTCAATGTGGGATTTTGAGACAAAAGGAGAGTTATAATATGAATCTTTTGTGAGAGATTGTGAAAGTTGAACTTGATCTCTTCTTGCGTACCTTTGGGCCTTTTATAGGGCTTCTGAGGTGGGGTGGTCACGTGACCAAGATGATGAAATCCCTAAGAACCCGTTTCTCTACTGAGAAATCTCTGTTGCGTGTTCAGATAGAGCTTAATACTCTTAATCACGCTTACTTCCGACGGTTACGTTACCTGCTCGCTCCGTGTGTCCTCCTGCTATAGGATGGGGGTCTTCCCACATGCCATCAGCTTATTGGGGAGAAGTGGCTCCATGTGTCGCCCGATCATTGGAAGGGAGTACTATTCACGTGTCACCAAGTTACTGGAGGGTGAATTTATTTGCTGCATCACAGGCCCCCCACTTCCTTAAGCATACGTGTGCTTCGAGGAAGTATAGTATGGATCCGGCCCGTGGCCGAGTGTTTCGTGAGGAACAAGTAGTGCGTCTGGCCTTAGGAATCTTGGGCTGAGCAATATTTAATATACTCGGCCTAGGAGGCTTTGGGCCGAGCGTATGACAAGCAGTTCAAATACTCGGCCTAGGAGACTTTTTGCCGAGTGTATAACAAGCAGTTCATATGCTCGGCCTAGGAGGCTTTGTGCCGAGCGTATGACAAGCAGTTCATATGCTCGGCCTAGGAGGCTTTGTGCCGAGCGTATGACAAGCAGTTCATATGCTCGGCCTAGGAGGCTTTGTGCCGAGCGTATGACAAGCAGTTCATATGCTCGGCCTAGAAGGCTTTGTGCCGGGCGTATGACAAACAGTTTATTTGCTCGGCCTAGGATTATTTGGGCCAAGCATATGACAAGCAGTTCATATGCTCGACCTAGGAGGCTTTGGGTCGGGCATATGACAAGCAGTCCATATGCTCATAGAAGGCTTTGAGCCGAACATATGACAAGCAATCCATATGCTCGACCTAGGAGGTTTTGGGTTGAATACGACAAGCAGTTCATATGCTCGGCCTAAGAGGCTTTGGGTCGAACATACGACAAGTAGTCCATATGCTTGGCCTTAGAGATTTTGTGTCGAGCGTATGGCAAGCAATTCATATGCTCGGCCTAGGATACTTTGGGTCGAGCATATGACAAGCAGTCCATATGCTCGGCCTAAGAGGCTTTGGGTCGAACATATAACAATCAGTCCATATGCTCGACCTAGGAGACTTTGTGTCGAGCATATGACAAGCAGTCCATATGCTCGGCTTAGGAGGCTTTGGGTCGAACATACGACAAGTAATCCATATGCTCGACCTAGGATACTTGCCGAGTGTATGACAAGCAGTCCATATGCTCGGCCTAGGAGGCTTTGGGCCAAACATATGACAAGTCGTCCATATGCTCGGCCTAGGAGACTTTGTGCTGAGTGTATGACAAGTAGTTCATATGCTCGGCCTTGGAGGCTTTGGGTCGAGCATATGACAAGCAGTCCATATGCTCGGCCTAGGAGGCTTTGGGCCGAGCGTATGACAAGCAATCCATATCTTGGCCTAGGGGACTTTGTGCCGAGCATATGACAAATAGTTCATATGCTCGGCCTAAGAGACTTTGTACCGAGCATATGACAAGCAGTCCATATGCTCGGCCTAGGATACTTTATGTCGAGTGTATGACAAGCAATCCATATGCTCGGCCTAGGAGGCTTTGAGCCGAACATATGACAAGCAGTCCATATGCTTGGCCTAAAAGACTTTGTGCCGAGCGTATGACAAGCAGTTCATATGCTCGGCCTAAGAGGCTTTGGGCCGAGCATGCGACAAGCAGTCCATATGCTCAGCCTAAGAGAATTTGTGGCGAGCTTCCCGCACTTTTAGAGTGTTTAGTGGACTCTTGGGCTTCCCTCCCTAGATCTCCTTGTGGGCTTCTGGGGCTTCCCTTCCTGGGTCTCCTTGTGGGCTTTTGGGGCTTAGCTTCTTGGGGCTCTCAGTGGGCTTTTGGGGCTTGTGATTCTATATAAGGGTGTTTCCTTCCCATTTCTACTCAACTTACATCATTTGTATTTTGAAAGAAACATTTGAGAGCCCACGGAGTCAGTTGAGAGTTTCGAGGTGTTCGAGATTGGGTGGAGATCGTAGGAGGCGCACTTGTGGAAAAGAGACTGAGGCCGTGGTCTGATCACTAGCATCAGAGTAGTCGCGAACTTTCGGTGAATTCTCCCACCCCCTCATCATGTCTAGGGTAGATAAGTATAGGGATAGAGCTAATGGTGGTAGCGAAGACAACGTTGATCTGTCTAGGGAACTGGAGGAGGCCATAGGTGTCTCCTTCAGTGGGAATGAATCCTCAGAAGAGATAGTTCCTCAAGAAGGGCCACTTTCCAAGGTTCCCTATACCCTGGAGAGGAGGAGGGAGATGAATAAGACTTCTTCTGACGACGAGGACGAGGTCGACAGGACGTTAACCGAGGTGAGGGGAGATATGGTGGTCGAAGAGAAGGACCAATGGTCGTATGTGGCCAACTTCATGCCTAGCTCAGTGGAGGGGGAAGAGCTTGAAGTTATTATGAGGGTGTACCGTATTCCGATAAAGTATGCCCTCAGGCTAGCAGAGCTCGGGGAGAGGGCCTGCAACGTCCTCCCGAGTTGCGCACCTTATGAGCTGTGCGTTTATGAGCAGCATATGAAGGTCAAACTTAGGTTTCCCCTCCACCCTTTCTTCTATGCAATGCTGAGGTACTTCGGTATTGCACTGTGCCCAATTACCTGCGTGTGCACGGAGGTGGGCGACTTGATGAACATTGATGTTTTCAAGGTGGGCGACTTGATGAACATTGATGTTTTCAAGGTGGGCTTTCAAATGAGCAAGCACGGACAGACCGGATGGGTAATGGTCAGTTTGAGGGCGAAGATGAGGGTGTTGAAGAGGAAGCCTTCTTCGATCAAAAAGTGGAAGAAATCGTTTTTCTTCGTCCGAAGTGCTGAGAGATTCCAAGTCCCCCTCAGCTGGAGCTTAGACCATGCAGGCAAGTGTAAGAAGTCACACCTCCTACACCGAGAGCAGGAGACGTTAAAGGCCATGGTGGTCATGCCCTTGGATGTTGAGGTATTGTATGATAATGAGGAATTAGCAAGGCGCGACCTTTTCCCCAGCTGTCCCGAGGCAAGCTTAGAGCATGGTAATCTCGTAGTTCGTGCTATTTACTTTTGCTTTTCTGTTTGGTTTTTTTCTTCATACCGTGTTTTTTACTTCTTTTCCTCGCGTTTTAACTTGATACTGATACTTTTGGTTTTGTGCAGAGATGGAGTTAGCAGCTAAGGCCAAGGAATGGGCCAAAAAGTTTGCCAAGAAAAGAAACGGGCTTCGCAGGGGAAAGAGCCAGCTCTGGCCCAAGGCCCAAAGAAGAGGTCACAGGCATTTTCTTCGGTACCCCTCGCAATGGAGAGCCCCCCGAGGTCTTCCTCAGAACCGAGGGTCTCCCCAACCGTGCCTCCTCAGGCTCCATCCTCATCCCAGAGGTCCCTTCCCCTGCCGGAGTCTTCACGCCTCGCTGGGCTTTGAAGATGGATGATTCGGTCTTCGCCCATCCACGGGTGACCCGAGAGCATCTCATTATGGTGATCCCCCGCGAGATATGCTCGAGCTCTCTCGGAATCCCATCGAGGGATTCTGTTCTGCGACCGAGACACTAGCCTCTCAAGTGAGAAATTTTTGAACTCTATTTCCTAGGCTTTTCTCGTTATTAGTTGTGATTTGCTTTAACTAACAATGCTTATGCTTTGCTTCAGTCTAGTGTGCTCTTCGGTGTGCTGTCGCGTCTGAGCATGGATACGATGGAGAAGTTTGGGAAGTGTCAACAGAGGCTGAACGAGAGTCGTGAGCTCGTCTAGGCATCCTTGGAAACGACCGACAAGGCCAAGAAAGAGACTGCGAAGGAGAGGGACGCCCTACGCCTGGCTGGGGATGCCCTAATGGCTGAAAGGGATGCTGCTCTTGCCTGGGAGCGACAAAAGAGGGAGGAGGTTGTCAAAGACACCAAGAAAGCCATGAAGGAGGCCCTGGCTTCCTACAGGGACTCTACCTCTTACTGAGAGGCCTTAGTGGGGTAGGCCGGCCAGTAGTTCTTCGAAGGCTTCTACGAAGCCAAAAAGAAGTTCGAGGCTCTTTATCCTGGAGTCGACTTATCGGGCCTCGAGCTGGGGATCTCCAGGGAAAACGAAGGGGCCGTGGCTTATGCTGATGAGGATGAGGAGGAGGTGGCTGACCCGAGGCCCGAGACTGAGGCCATGCCTAAAAAGGGGCGTCCCATAAGACCAAGATAGTTTTTCTTTGTTGTATTTTCTGTAAACCAGGGCTAGTAGAGCCCTTTTTTTTTTGTAATTGCATTCAATCAATGAAGCCTCAGTTTTCAACTTCTCTTTTTATTTCGTTTTATGCTTTTTAAAATTTTCACTAACGAGCCAAGGCGAATTTTTCTTGGGGATATGTTACTGATGGAACTTGCGGAGGTTCTCCATGTTCCAGGTGCGAGGGATGGGTTCACCACCCAATTCCTCAAGTTCAAAGGTGTCGGCTCGGCACACTTTTCTGATGCGGTACAGGTCTACCCAATTCGGAATGAGCTTTCACATTTCCCGGGGGTGAGACACTTCGTTTTTTCAGAGGACGAGGTTGCGTAACTTTAAACTTTTACTTCGTACCCGAAAGTTGTGATATCTAGCTGCTCTTTGTTGGTAAGTGGTTAAACAGATCTGAGCTCTATCTCAGGCTTCGTCGATAAGATTGACGTTCATTCGTAAACCCTTCTCGTTGTTGCTTTACTCGAAGTTTTGTACGCGCAACAACGGACCCCGATCTCCAAGAGGATGATCGCTTCCGAGACATATGCCATAAAGAACGAGGTCTCCCAGGTTGGCGTTCGAGCGATCATCTAGTATGCCCAGAGAACGTTGGAAAGTTGGTCGGCCCATCGCTTATTAACTTCGTCGAGCCTTCTCTTGATACCTTGGAGAAGCATTCTATTGATCACTTCGGCTTGCCCGTTGGCCTGCAGGTACCCAAGGGATGAGAATCGGTGTTCGAAGTGGAGTTCATCGTAGAACGTTCTGAATCAGGTACTGTCGAATTATTTGCCGTTATCGGTGACCAATATCCAAGGTATACCGAACCGACATACGATGGATTTCCAGACAAAGTTTCGGGTTTGATAATCCGTTATGCAGGCCAGTGGTTCCGCTTCTACCCACTTAGTGAAGTAGTCGATAGCTACGATGAAATGTTTTCTTTAACCAAAGGCTCCGACAAAGGGACCGAGTAAGTCCATTCACCACATAGCGAAGGGAAAGGGGCTTGTAATTGAGGTGAGAGGATTGGCCGATTGGCGAGATATGAGAGAGTACTGTTAGCAGTATCTGCACTTCATGGCCAAATCCATGGCATCCTTCCTCATCCCGAGCCAATAATATCCTTATCGGCGCACATTGAAGGCTAAAGCCCGACCTCCGAGGTGATTCCCGCATATCCCCTCGTGGACTTCTCGAAGAGCGTACTCAACTTCAACGGGACTGAGACACCTTAGGTAAGGCGTGGTAAAGGCTATTTTATACAGTTGCCTGTTTATGACCGCGTACCAAGATGCACGGGAAGGGAGATAAGCTTCCTTGCTTCGTTTTTTCGCTCATGGAGCTTTCCATCCCGCAAGTATCAGAGGATCGGGTCCATGTTTCTTCTTCCGCCACTGGTAACACCGGGATCTCATCAATGCTCGGAGTGGTAAGGGTCTCGAGGTATATGGCTTGGGTTAGCCTTAGATTGTCGAGATGGAGGCGAGTCGAGCTAGGGCATCTGCTTTTGAATTCTCTACTAATAAAACATAGGTTATCCGAAACGTTTTGAACCCGGCTGCGAGCTCCTTGGCCTTCTCAAGGTATCAAATGATCTTTTCTCCTCGGGCTTCAAATTCTCCCACCATTTGGTTCATCACTAGCTGTGAGTCACTGTACGCGTCTAGTGCCTCGGCAGCCACTACTTTTGCCAGCTTCATACACGCGAGCAATGCTTCGTACTCTGCTTCGTTGTTGGAGGCTTTGAATCCGAACCTTAGGGCATACTCGACGATGAATCCGTCTGGGCTGCAAAAGATAAGTCTAGCCCCACTTCCAACAATATTAAAGAAACCGACTACATGAAGGGTCTACCTTGGGGTTTGCTTGTCTGGTTTCGGACAAGACCCTTCGTCCAGATTTATTGAAAGGGTCATTTCAACGATGAAGCCAACGAGAGCCTGTGCTTTGACCGCCTTTCGAGGGTGGTACCGGATGTCTAACTCCCCAATCTCTATGGACCACTTGACCATTCTTCCAGAGACATTTGGGTTGTGCAGGATATCTCTTAGTGGCTGGTTCGTCAGAAGGACAATGGTGTGTGCTTGAAAGTACGATCGGAGCTTTCGTACCGTAACTATAAGGGCATACAACATCTTCTTTATTGGGAGGTACCTTGCTTCTGCTTTACGGAGGATCTTGCTGACATAGTACACAGGTTTATGGATGCTTGCTTTCTCTCTGATCAAGACAGAGGCTATGGCATCTTGTCCAGTTGATAGGTACAAAAAGAGTTCTTCGCCCGTGAGGGGTTTGGTCAGGAGTGAAGGTGAGCTCAGATACTTTTTTCAGTTTCTCGAACGCTTACTAACAGTCTTTTGTCCAAACGAAGTCTTTTGCCTTTCTGATGGCTCTGAAGAAAGGGAGGCACCTTTCTGTGAATTTAAACATGAAATGGTTTAGGGCCGTTATTCACCTGGTAAGTCGTTTCACTTTCTTCACCGTTCTGGGAAAGGCCATATCGAAGATGACCTTTATTTTTTCTGAGTTGGCTTCTATCCCTCTTTGGGTGACCATAAAGCCCAAGAACTTTCCTCTGGTTACTCCGAACGCACACTTCGCTGGGTTCAACTTCATTTTGTGTATGCGTAACACTTCAAATGCCTCTCCTAAGTCGGAGTTATGGTTTCTGGCTTCGGTGCTTTTGACTAACAAGTCGTCCACGTAGACTTCCATATTCCTCCCAATCTGCCCATGAAAGATTTTGTTCACCAACATTTGATAAATCGTGCCAGTGTTTTTGAGTCCGAAAGGCATGACCTTGTAACAGTATAACCCTTGACCCATGACAAATACGATTTTATGGGTTTGTACATAAAGATCTGGTTATACCCGAAATACGCGTCCATGAAGGTGAGGAGCTCATGACCTGAAGCAATGTCCACCAGTTGATCAATCCATGGTAGAGGGAAGCTATCATTTGGGCAAGCTTCGTTTAAATCAGTTTAGATCTGCCACTTGCCGTTGGTTTTTCGAACCATCACCACGTTTGACACCCAGTCGAGGTAATTTGCTTTTCGGACGAAACTGACCTTGAGCAACTTGTCTACCTCTGACTTGATGGCGACTTGTCGTTCCGGGGCGAATGTCATTTTCTTCCTAATAACAAGTCTATGTCTTAGATCCACGTTCAATCTGTGTTTGATAGTTTTGGGTCATTCCCAGGCATGTTTGACACGGACCAAGCGAACGAATCCTGGTTCTTTCTGAGGAGAGAAAGAAGAGTGTCCTTGCGAGAGACTGGAGCCGATCTGGATTGTCTGGAAGGGGTCCTTATCGAAGGGAACCATGGTCAGCTCCTCCATGGGTCGCCCTCTTGGAGTTTTCATTTCGTCTCTAAAGTCTTCTACTTCGAGGGGTAAGGTCTTAGTCTTCTTTATTTCTTTAACGGCACTCATGTAGCAGGACCGGGAGGTTTGTTGGTTCCCTCTAACCACTCCTACTCTCTCGTCGATTGGGAACTTCATCTTTAGATGGTAGGTAGAGACAACTGCCTTCAGTTTGTTGAGGGTAAGTCGACCGAGGATCATATTGTAAGACGATGGTTGCTTGACGACCAGGAAGGTGGTTCATATGATGGCTGTTCGCGGTGCCGTCCCCGTGGTGACAGAGAGGACTATGCTTCTTTCAGCGACCATCAGGGTTCCTGCAAAGCCATAAAGCAGAGTGGAAGTTGGTTTTAGTTGTTCGTCTTTCAACTGCATTCGCTGGAAAGTGTCATAGAACAAGATGTCTGCTGAGCTCCCGTTGTCTACCAGGATATGTTTGACATTATGGTTGGCCACTAAGAGAGAGACCACTACCGCATCGTCGTGCGGGGTCTATACCCCATCAAAATTATCGTCCGTGAAGGAGATTACCAGGCTTGACTTCCTTCGTTTGTAAGGGCCGCTAACAGATGGCACAGTTATGGCGTACGCCTTGCTACTCTGTCCTAAGCTACCTTCGGCCGTGGGGCCTCTACAGATCGTTTTGATAATTTTGGTCACTGCTATCTCTTGGTTCTTTTGGTTGGGTTCTCTCTGGGTGGGTCTAGGGCTTTTCCGAGGGTTCTGACGCTCTCGGTCTGGAAGAGAGGGGCGTCCAGGGTTTCCCCTAAGTTGGTAGGGAGAAATCCTTTGTCGAGATCCGGTAAACTCTTTTAGGTTCCCTCGGTTGATGAGGGCTTCAATTCGCAGCTTCAAACTATGGCACTCTTCAGTGTCAAGAGGGCCACTTGAGGACCGACCTGTTCTGAAGTTGCATCAGGACGTTGGTTCTGGACACGTTGAGGGGGTGAAGCTATCAAATCGGGTCTGGGGCTTGTATCTACCTTCTTGGTGGGGTTTTTTGGCCCTCTGTAGGGGTCGATGTCTTTTCTTTTTTTTCTTTGTCTCCCCTTCATTTTCTCTTCGGAAGGCCTGATCGTTCTCAGCTAACATGTACTTCTCGGCTCAGGTGTTGTGGCTTGAAGGGCCACTTAAGGACCGACCTGTTCTGAAGTTGCATCAGGACGTTGGTTCTGGACACGTTGAGGGGGTGAAGCTATCAAATCGGGTCTAGGGCTTGTATCTACCTTCTTGGTGGGTTTTTTTGGCCCTCCGTGGGGGTCGATGTCTTTTTTTTTTTCTTTGTCTCCCCTTCCCTTTCTCTTCGGAATGCCTGATCATTCTCAGCTAACATGTACTTCTCGGCTTAGGCCAGGACCTCGTTCATATATTTAGGCGAACGCTTGGTGAGTTTGGAGCTAAAGACCCTGGACCTTAGTCCGTTTTTAAATGCTAGCATCTAGACGTTGGGATCAAGGTCTGGGATCTCCCAAGCAGCGGTGTTGAATCTCGATATGTAGGCCTGAAACCTCTCCTCTCGGTGTTGGATGATGCTGAATAGGCTCTTAGAAGTTTTTTTCAACCCCTTGCTACTAAGAAAGTGAGAGGCAAAGGCGTAACTGAGCTTTCTGAAATTGCCAATACTTGCTGGCTTCAAACGTGAATACCACGTGCTGGCAGCTTTCTCGAGCGTTAGGGGGAAGGTGCGGCACATGATTGGGTCGGAATGTCGGTGCAGCATCATGGTTGTTTTGTAATGCTGTAAGTGGTCTAGGGGGTCTGTCGAACTGTCATACGCTTTGATTTGCGACATTCTGAAGCTAGGTGGGAATGGGGTCTCGAGGACCTCCTGTGTGAATAGGGGGTCTTGGACATTGAGCTCGTCCAGGATGCTGTGACTTCGGTGTCTAAGGGCTCTATCGATTTTTTCTTCCATCTCTTCGATTCGCCTATCTAGGTTAGGGTTACTTTTGGAGGAGCTTTCTTTAGACCGACTGACGCAAGGTAACAAGGGTTCGACGATGGAATGGCTGTCAACTAGGAGCCCATCACCGAAGGATCAAGTTTGCTTGGGAGTTTAGTGAGAGGGCGGAGGTGAGGGCTGTCGGCTTCCCTTCCGAACTTCAGCGGCCATGTCAGTTATCAACCGGGAAAGCTCTTGGAACTGGGCCTGGGTTACTGGGGCGGTCAGATGTTTCGTGGTCGTCCTCCCGAGGTCGGGGGAATCTGTTCCCGAATGGCGAGGGCGCTACTTTCTGAAGGGGGCTCGTCGATCCAACTCAAGGGTCATACATTCAGATATTGTGGGGAACCTCGACCTGGATTGTTGGCTGTGGGTGTGGCTCCGAATGGGCGCGGAGCACACTCCGGCGGCTCCCTTGCTACTTTTTTCGGTGGTGTTTCTGGGTGGCATGGCAATAGATGAGTTCTTTATTCTTCTTCGCTTTTAATGTTTAGCGAGAGATTGGTTGTTTCCCACGGACGACACCAATCTGTTGATGCCTGAAATAACTTGTTGAGCTGGAGGCTAGGGGATCTGCATAAGAGGACAGGTGAACTTAAAGAGTCAGAGGAGGAAAGCGTGGGTGATGCCTCCCAGGACACTCCAACATTCTTGTCAGTGTGGGATTTTGAGACACGGGGAGTTATAATCTGAATCTTTTGTGAGAGATTGTGAAAGTTGAACCTGATATCTTCTTGCATACCTTTGGGTTTTTTAGAGGGCTTCTGAGGTGAGGTGGTCACGTGGTCGGGATGGTGAAATCCCTAAGATCTCGCTTCTCTGCTGAAAGATCTCGGTCGCGTGTTTAGATGGAGTTTAATCTCCTTAGTCATGCTTACTTCCGACGGTTGCGTTACCTGCTTGCTCCGTGTGTCCTGCTATAGGATGGAGGTCTTCCCACATGCCATCAGCTTATTGGGGAGAAATGACTCCACGTGTCACCATGTTACTAGAGGGTGAATTTATTCGCTGCATCACTAACAATCAACATATAAATTCACTTAGGACTTTTAAAGAATAATGAAACTCCATTTTCCAAATAAAAAAATAAATCGTATTATTTCCCAACCAAAATGGAGTGTCAGAGTTTTTTTTCTTTTTTTGATAAGATGCAGTATCGAAGCTTATTGTTGATGGATAAGCACAAGGTACATTATTTGGAAATATTTTAAAATTTAATAGCCTCTTGAACTTCAATTCTAACTGCCAAATTCAAAACTCAGCTTCCTAAATGTAATATTGTATCTTAGCTGCAGACAGTGCCAAAATGTATGATTACAACCATATTAACTAAACCACAAAGTCTGCATCAGAAACTTCAAGAACCTTGTGCATACCTATAGGGTTCACACCTGGCCTGAATGCATTGCCTTCAATGTACCTGCAGCAACCAGCCTCTGAAGTTAGATGCATGTCTTTGCATCAAGGAAACACCATTTGAATTGCATATCAAGTGATGAAGGTAACTCAAATTTCTTTCAAGAGAGGATGCTTATAGAATGCATCTTGGATCCTCCCTGTAAACTGGTTATGATCTAAGTACCTGATATTATCAAAGGTTAAGATCAGCAAGTTAACAGATACACATGGAAGCATATATGAGTATATGACACAAGGCTACACACAAACACACAGAGAAAAGAGAGAATTGAATAACATCAACCTAACCAACATAAGAAATTTCCCAAACAGAGATTTTCATAGTGAAAAAAAAATTCACTTTCATACTGTAGATAAAGCAATGTACCATGTACAGAGATATCTTGATGAAATTTCCGAAAGATTTCATTAAGTATAACGCAAAATTATGATCATTAAAAAAAGAATTTTCAGAAACTGAACTCCACCAAACCTAAGAGTTTCCATAAAAGAAAGGAAACAAGGTCCAGCAAAGAAAACAAGTTCAGACTTTCCAATTGTTTTAAATTTTATGTTCAACCCAAGTATGTCAATCTAGGAATATGGGCAAGAGCAGATGGTATTATTCCAGACATCTTGTTGTAGAATAGGTACCTATAACCAAAGCAATAATAGATATTCCGTGACACTATAACTGATAGATCCTACAATAAGAATTGCCTACAGTATAGCTTAAATAAGTTAGTAATACTTATAGAATCTCTAAATTTGTCAAGTTTGCCAGCTGCGCTGGAATTCCTCCAGTCAAATAATTATTATTCAAATACCTGTACCATGATAAAAATGAAAAAAGAAAAAAAAACAACGGTCTTAGATTCATTTCGAAAACATACCATGGGATAGTTGCACAGAAAACAGAGGGGGAAAAGAGACTTACAGATTGCGTAAAGCTGGAAAGCTTCCTTCAAAGCGGATAAGTTCCCTAAAGGTACCCACCAAATTATTATTGCCAGCATCTCTGAGAACATATGGTATACATAATCAGACCAAAGAAATGAAAGGGAGCTATAATTTGTACTGCTTTTATGAAGGGTAAATATTTAGCTACAAGTTATAATTTCCTTGTAGATAATGATAGCAAAGAGAGGACTGAGTGTTTACAGGTGCCGAAGGTTTTGCAAGGTCCCCCAATTCCGGAGGAATTCGCCCACTAAAACGGCTTTCTTGAAGATAGAGATATCGTAGCTCTGGTAGGTTTGCAAACTCCTTAGGAATTTCGCCCTTAAAATTATTAAAGCTCAGGTATCTACAAAATACAGAAAGTTGAATTAAATATTTTCTGATTAACACACATACACAGACGGAATGAATTCTAGAAACCTGTGAAAACGTTAAAATACTCACAGATGTGTTAGTCTCTTCAGCTCACCAATCTCAGGAGGAATGACATCTTGTAGTTTATTCCACCTCAGGTATCTACAAAATACAGAAAGTTTAATTAAATATTTTCTGATTAACACACATACACAGACGGAATGAATTCTAGAAACCTGTGAAAACATTAAAATACTCACAGATGTGTTAGTCTCTTCAGCTCACCAATCTCAGGAGGAATGACATCTTGTAGTTTATTCCACCTCAAATATCTAGAAGGAACGCTCCAAATTCAGGGGTCGTGAAACCTTCTAACTAATCATATAATATCAGAACTTCTAAACAACTAAACATTTATGCCTACAATTCGATATATAAATCTTTTTAGGTAAAATGACACTGTGACTCCAGATATCAACATGATAAGAGTATAACTAATTAGTATTATAAAATGGTAAATATCCAATGGATATAGCCTGGATGTCCTAGAAGATGGTGGAAATAAATATGAAATGATAAGAAAATATATGAACAGCATGTGTATAAGTTCCAATATATATGGAAACAAGAAATGTAAACTTTGAAAATGCTTCAATGGCAAAATATTCGTGTATACAGTTCCCATTTAAAAGGGAAAAAAACACATTAAGCAAAGCTGTCTAGTTTGAGAAAACAAGCCTTCTTTAGCGATCCAACAAAAAAGACTGTCTGCAGTAATGGCATTAGAATCCGTAATTTCAACATATGAGTCCCATTTACTGGGAGTCTTGCTCAATTGAAGCAGTGGCAGGACAGGTTACTCTGTAACACTGGCCATAGCATACCAAGATGTGAAAGAAGAATGGCAATGCAAACCAAGGGAACAAATGCTTAAATATCCATCACTGACATAAGCATGAGTACAAACCAAAGCTTAGGAAACATAACAGTTTAATGAAGAATAAAACATACAATACTCTAAGCCACAATACTCTAAGCCGTCTCATCCGTCCAATTTGGGGAGGAATTGGGCCAGTCAGCTTATTGTTATGGAGATCCCTGCCAAACTAACACAGTTAAAAAAGAAATCCATTTTAAACGGTATAAAACAATCTTAAAGAACTAAAACGTTAAAAAGTCGTCTCTGCGTTCGTACTATCATTTTGGATGAGATCTTTAGTATTTCAGACAGATTGTTGTGATTTAGCATAAACAACTAACAGCATGCCACGCAACGTGTACTTATGGACCCAACTTATCCTTATCCTGTGCACCGAGAAAAAAGATGAGTGCAAGTATTCATCCATTCAGAAACAAGCCCAAGGTTTCTTCCTTCTTCACTTATCAGATAGATGAGGTCACTCAAGTGCCCATTTTGAATTTCATTAATTTAAGTCTACTGCTTAGAAATGACCGGTGCCATGTAGACAGCTACAGATCCAAAACTGTATATGACAACCATATATATGGGGTATGCACATCATTCATCATACATGGAAGAAATGAGTAGACTCAAGTATGAAGTCAAAATTTGTTACGGTTCTTCAAGACCTTTTTGAACATGATATAATGGATTTAGTAACTGTTATAATGAAAGTAAATATGTTTTAGCAGGTCAAGAAGCATAGGAAGCTTACAGCCTTGTTATATCCAACAAATTGGTTACAGCAATAGGAAAAGGGCCAACGATTGATACCGCGTACACTTCCCTGCAAGTTAACATAACCAGGATCAAAGGTCAAAGTCAATTCTTCAGTTTTAATTTGAGTTTTACTGGTAATCTGAAAATTTCATTCCATTGTTCCATAAACCCAAATTAAAAAAAGAAAAGAAAGTAATCTGAGATATTCGAAGTATATCAGCTAATTTGTGACAGAATTGAGGAATATAAAGTAAGGAAATAGTCATTGAGCACAAGCTTCTCAAAGTGGATGTCGTCAATGTATCAATGTACTCATGAAATCTCATGTAATAAACTAAAATAATAAACAATTTCTCAAAAATTATATGAGGTGTGAATGAATCATCTAAATTTTGAAATAGTAGCACAGGTCAATCACTTAACATTGACAAAAGAATGAACAGATGCACAAAAAATACACTTTTAATCCTCTCAACATTGACAATCGAAATATGCATGTTGTTTATTTGAATTTTTTCTGCTTACAAGATGAAGATTGTCTTAAATAGCATATGGAAATAATAAAAAAAACTATCAGAAGTACCTAACATTGACAAATGAATGAACAGATGCACGAAAAAATACACTGGTTCGCCACAATATACAGGCTGGATTATAGCAGGGCAAAGGAATCTAATCGGGGATATAGTGTTGTGGTTGTGACCACCGCAACAACCGCTGTGGGTGTGACCTTGGTTTAAGTATTGGAGGCATATAGATCCTGTCACCGATTCCATAGAGAAACCCCCCATACAAGCATTCTTCGAGTTGATAAACATTCTTCATCTTGGCATACACCAAAGGGACAAAATAATACAATCATTGCCAGCTTAGAATTCAGAATAAGTCTTTTTTCAGAAAACAAACGGACAGGCACAACCCAAGGGGCAAAAAATACAATGTTTCCCAAAATGAATTCAATTGCAACTAGAATTCAAAGTTAGTCTTTTCTTCAGAAAACCAACATAAAGGCACCACAGAAAGGACAAAAATATAATGTTTACCAACATTGACTTCAATTGCAACTAGAAATAAGAGTTAGTCTTTTCTTCATAATTCAATGGATAGGCACCAAGGGGAAAAACTACAAAGTTTCCAACCATGGAATTCAGTTGCCATTAGAATTCAAAATGTCTTTCCTATAGAAAACCAACGGGATGGGACCACCGAAGGGACAAAAGAATACAACGTTTGTAAGCATGGAAATCAACTGCAACTAGAATTCACAATCATTCTTTTTTTTTTCTTCTGAAAACCAACGGAAATGTACCAACTACGGGACAAAATAATACAATCTTTCCCATCATGGAATTCTTTTAGAATCACAATTAAAAATAAGCCTTTCTTCAAAGAAACAAACGGACAAGAAATACCTAAGGGACCAAAGAACACAATATTTCCCAGAAAGAATTCAATCGCAATTAGAATTCAGAATTAGTCTTTCATTCATAAAACCAACGGAAATGCATCACCGAAGGAACAAAATAATATAATCATTCCTTGGATGGAATTCAGTTATAATTAGAATTCAAAATAACCACCGGATGGACAAAAGAATACAATGTTTATCAACATAGAATTCATTTGAATCTTTGCCAGCATTAGCATTAGCATTAGAATTAGAATTAGAATTAGAATTAGAATTCAGAATCATTCTTTCTTCATAAAACAAAGGGACAAACACCACCGAAGGGAGAAAAAAAATGTATTGTTTCCAAGAAACAATTTAATTGCAATTAGAATTCAGAATTATGCTTTCCTTCATAAAACCAACGAAAAGGCACCACCGAAGGGACAAAATAATAATATCTTTCCTAGCATGGAATTCTATTAGAATCAGAATTCAGAATACGTCTTTATTCATAAAACAAAGGGACATGCATCACCGAAGGGACAAAAAATACAATGTTTCCCATGATGAACTCAATTGCAATTAGAATTCAGAATTGGTATTTCTATTAGAAAACCAACGGAAAGGCACCACCGAATGGACAAAATAATAAAATCATTCCCAACATGGAATTCAATTAGAATTCAGAATAACCATCGAAGGGACAAAACATACAATGTTTCCCAAAATGAATTCAATTGCAATTAGAATACAGAATTAGACTTTCCTTTCAGACAACCATCTAAAAGGCACCTCCGGAAAAAATAATACAATCTTTCATATCATGGAATTCTATTAAAATCAAAAGTCAAAGTAAATCTTCCTTTAGAAAACAAAGAGACAGACACCGTCCAAGGGACAAAAAAATATATTGTTTCCAAGAAACAATTCAAATGCAATTAGAATTCAAAATCATGCTTTCATTCAGAAAATCAACTAAAAAGTAGCACTGAAGAGACAAAATAATACAATCTTTCCTAGCATAAAATTCTATTATAATAGAATTCAGAATAAGTCTTTCTTCATAAAACAAAGGGACATGCATCACCAAAGAGACAAAAAATACAATATTCCCATAATGAATTCATTACAATTAGAATTGAGAATAAGTCTATCCTTCAGAAAACAATCGAAATAGCACCACCGAAAGGACAAAACAGTACAATCTTTCCCGGAATGGAATTCTATTAAAATCAGAATTCAGAATAAGTCTTTCTCTAGAAAACAAAGGGGCAAGCACAACTAAAGAGGCAAAAAAATACAATGTTTCCTAGAATGAATCCAATCGCAATTAAAATTCAGAATTAGTCTTTCTTTCAAAAACCAACAGAAAATGCACCACCAGGGGACAAAATAATACAATCATTCCCAACATGGAATTCAATTAGAATTAGAATTCAGAATAACTAGCTAAGGGACAAAAAATACAATGTTTCCATAAATGAATTCAATTGCAATTAGAATTCAGAATTAGTCTTTCCTTGGAAATCCGTCGAAAAGGTACCACCGAAAAAAATAATACAATCTTTCCCATCATGGAATTCTATTAAATCAAAAATCAGAATAAGTCTTTCTTTAGAAAACAAAGAGCCAGGCACCACCGAAGGAACAAAAAATACAATGTATCTTAATTCAATTACAAATAGAATTTAGAATTAGTTTTTCCATCGGAAAACTAACGAATAGGCACAACTGAAGGGGCAAAATAATACAATCATTGCCAGCTTTGAATTCAGAATAAGTATTTTTTTCAGAAAACCAACGGACAGGCACAACCGAAGGGGCAGAAAAATATAATGTTTCCCAAAATGAATTCAATTGCAATTAGAATTCATAATTAGTATTTTCTTCAGAAAACCAACGTAATGGCACCACCGAAGGGACAAAAATATAATGTTTACCAACATGAAATTCAATTGCAACAAGAAATATGAATTAGTTTTTTCTTCATAAATCTAATGGATTGGCACCAAGGGGAAGAACTACAAAGTTTCCAACCATGGAATTCAATTGCCAATAGAATTCAGAATGTCTTTCCTTCAGAAAACCAACGGGAAGGAACCACCGTAGGGACAAAAGAATACAATGTTTGTCAGCATAGAATTCAATTGCAACTAGAATTCACAACTACTCTTTCTTTTAAAAAACCAACGGAAATGCGCCAACGAATTGACAAAATAATACAATTTTTCCCATCATGGAATTCTTTTAGGATCAAAATTAAAAATAAGACTTTCTACAAAGAAACAAACGAACAAGAACGACAGAAGGGACAAAAAAACACAATATTTCTCAGAAAGAATTCAATCGCAATTAGAATTCAAAATTAGTCTTTCCTTCATAAAACCAATGAAAAGGCACTACCGAAGGGACAAAATAATATAATCATTCCTTCCATGGATTCAATTATAATTAGAATTCAAAATAACCACCAAAGGGACAAAAGAATACAATGTTTATTAACATAGAATTCATTTGAATCTTTGCCAGCATTACAATTAGAATCAGAATCATTCTTTCTTTAGAAAACAAAGGGACAACCACCACCGAAGGGACAAAAAATATATTGTTTCCAAGAAACAATTCAATTACAATTAGAATTCAGAATCACGTTTTCCTTTAGAAAACCAACGAAAATACACCATCGAAGGGACAAAGTAATACAATTTTTCCTAGCATAGAATTCTATTAGAATCAAAATTCAGAATAAGTCTCTCTTCATAAAACAAAGGGACATTCACCACATAATGGACAAAAAATACAATATTTCTCATGATGAATTTAATTTTAATTAGAATTCAGAATAAGTCTTTCCTTCCGAAAAAGATAGAAATGGCACCACCGAAGGAACAAAATAGTACAATCTTTCCCAGAATGAAATTCTATTAAAATCAGAATTCAGAATAAGTCTTTCTTTAGAAAACAAAGGGGCAGTCATAACCGAAGGGACTAAAAAATACAATGTTTCCCGGAATAAATCCAATTGCAATTAAAATTCAGAATTAGTCTTTCTTTCAAAAAACAAACGAAAATGCACCAACGAAGGGACAAAATAATACAATCTTTCCCATCATGGAATTCTTTTAGAATCAAAATTAAAAATAATTCTTTCTTCAAAGAAACAAACGGACAAGAATCACCAAAGGGACAAGACAACATTTCCAGAGAGAATTCAATCACAATTAGAATTCAGAATTAGCCTTTCCTTCATAAAACCAATAGAAAGACATCACCGACAAAATAATATAATCATTCCTCGCATGGAATTCAATTATAATTAGAATTCAAAAAAACCACCTAAGGGACAAAAGAATACAATGTTTATCAACATAGAATTCATTTGAATCTTTGCCGGTATTAGAATTAGAATTCAGAATCATTCTTTCTTCAGAAAACAAAGGGACAAGCACCACATTAAGGGACAAAAATATATTGTTTCCAAGAAACAATTCAATTGCAATTAGAATTCAGAATCATGCTTTCCTTCAGAAAACCAACGAAAATACACCACCGAAGGGACAAAATAATACAATCTTTCCTAGTATGGAACTCTATTAGAATCAGAATTCAAAATAAGCCTTTCTTCATAAAACAAAGGGACATGCACCACCGAAGGGACAAAAAATGCAATGTTTCCCATAATGAATTCAATATTCAGAATAAGTCTTTCCTTCAGAAAATGCTCGAAATGGCACCACTTAAGGGACAAAATAGTACAATCTTTCTCGGAATGGATTCTATTAAAATCAGAATTCAGAATAAGCCTTTCTTTAGAAAATAAAGGGGCAGGCACAACTGAAAGGACAGAAAAATACAATGTTTCTCCGAATGAATCCAATTGCAATTAGAATTCAGAATTAGCCTTTCTTTCAAAAATCCAACGGAAAGGTGCCACCGAATGGACAAAATAATACAATCATTCTGAATTCAAAAAACCAAAGAGCTTTGTGTATGTGCTCTTTGGGAAGAAAATGAATGGAGAATGGACAGAGATTGAATCCATCTCCCATTGGACGACGTCTCCAAGAAGTTGTCAGAGTACTGCCTCTGGTGATGCACCCCCACCGCACCAGTATTATGGCAAAAGAACCAGGGGCAAAACCATGAGAAATTAAGAGTGAGAGAGGAAGAGCTGGTACTTCATCTGGCAAATTCGTTGCTAGCACAATAAAACTAATGATCAAGTTTGGAAAATTCAGGATAGAACAACACCATCACACAAGTTCATAAGATTTAAAACTTTTGAGACAGAAACATAGCTCAAGTTTATCACAAATTTAATGGTATCAACATTTTAAGGGATAATTTGATCATCACCTTACCCCAAATCAGAATTATTTGTGCAACTATTACTGGAATTGACAAAAGACTTACCTCGGGAATAAGCTCAGTATCAAAAGAATGCAAATCTAATATCCCAGGACTGAACTCACTTGGGGGGAGTTTTCCCCATTCTTTCTTTCGCTTGATGTACAGGAACTAACTGGACGAGTAGTAGGCTCCGCATAAAACCCCTCCACTGAAACCCCTTTGCACATTCCGGTACACTCTTGGTCCCTCCCCTCCTCCACCACCACCACCACCACCAAAGACTCCATAGTCTTGTTTCCAATTCCAATGTAGAGTAGAATAATCAAATAGTTGCATTTGGAAAAACAATAGCACCAGATCCATACAGATCCAGACAATAACCCTCCAGTCAAAAATCCCATTAATTTTCCAATAAAAAGATATTGTGTAAGATTTAGAATTTTAATTTCTCCTTCAGATTTAACAGATTCAAAAAATTTCTCTTGCATCATCACATTTTCTCGACGGAAGGACAAGACTAAAATCATAGCATCAGATCTATAAAATCCTACAAGCTCTCATTTGAACCACATACCCATATGCATCTCAACATAAATGATATTATTAAAACTTAAAAAAGAAAAAGAATCACAGGGGCAAGATATTAAAGTAACATAAACCAAAACATGACTTTAAATTTAAACCCTTTTTCCTCCAATTTTTCTTGCACTTTCTCATGAACCAAACAAAGCATGTGGATCAAAGAGAAATTAAAAAGAATAAGAAGAAGAAGATAAGAACCAAAAGTGGAGGAATCGCATTGTTAGATGACTGGAGATGTTGTAGGCCACCAGATTGAAGCCATTTCCCATTGGACTACGTCTCCAAGAAGTTGTCCGAGTACTGCCTCTAGTGATGCACCCCCACCGCACCACATCTCTGCCTCCCGTTCATCTCTCTCTTTCTCTGCAAAATAAGAACCTGTCAGTGTATTTATAGGCAAAAGAACTAGGGCAAAACCGAGAGAAATTAAGAGTGAGAGAGGAAGACCTGGTACTGCATCTGACAGATTCATTGCTAGGGTGCAACAGCTTTGCGAAATTCACGCTGCAAATGCGATCTGGCAGAGGAGGGAATGCCAGAGCGACAAGATCCTTTGTCGTTTCTTTGATTTCAAACGAGAAAATAAGGGCAAATGGGTAGGGCTTACGCGGATGGGATAAGGATAGGGATGGCGAGGAAAGAGAAAGAGCTTCGCAAATGTTCCACGAATTTCTGGAGTAAACGAGAGAGACAGAGAGGGAAGGGAGGAGGATTTACAACTAGGGTTTGGGTGGCTAGGTGGGTTTCGAGAAGAGTACCAACAAAGAAAACACAGTGAAAAATTTAGTAAATTTATGCCTGGAGATCGACGAAACAGAGAGATTGAGAGGGAGGGGTTTCCTGGGTATGGGTTTCGTGGCGAAGAGAGAGAGACGATAAAGGGTACGGTTGAGAGAGAGAGAGACAGAGATGAGAATGGTAAGGGTTTCTGTACGTGTTGAGTGTGTGAGGGGGATGAGAATGGCCTGTACGCAATGGTTTTGTGTCGAGATAGAGAGAGAGTTGAGAACTGAGAATGGGTAAGGTTTCAGAGATGAGACTTATTTGAGTGCGCGAGAGATAGACAGAGATGAGACTTGGTCATGTTTTGATCTTTTGTGTTGTCTATATCTCATTCAAGAAATCATTGCTCAGCCCAACCGACAAGAGTACTTTTTCTTGTTTTTAGTTATATGATCTTTGGTCATGATTTAAAATTCTTTTGTTTGTTGGTTTTTTTACTCTGTTTTGTCGGATTATAAGGATTGAGGAAACCCAAGTGGATATAGACTAAAGAACCGAATTACTAAAAAGAAACAAAACTTGAATAAAAAACTAAAAGAATGATCAAACTAAATTCATCAATGTTTGACTTCAAAGTAACAAAACAAAGGATATATGGTTATCATTATTATTAATTAATTTTTTTTTATCAAAATGTATGGTAATAAAAAATTACAAAAGCCTGGATTTCCTTAATTAATCTTCAATTTGTAGCCATTTGGTACCTCAAAAACATGATTTCCCTTCTCAGGGGAATAAAAGCAACTTTAGTATAAAATTTCAGTATGAGCAGTGATTCTTAGAAGTTTATCCTCATTTATGTGGCTTACAAAAAGTGTCCCGAAATTAATTGGCATGAGTACCATTTTATTAAGAGAGATCTAACTTGTTTTTGGGGCGTTGGCATTGTTTTTGGGGCGTTGGCATTGTTTCCAAATACACTGACAAATCTATGCTAATGCAAAGTAATTTTCATGCATTAATTGGGTTGTAACTCATTAGCAGTCATTTCTATGACCAATATATTCATACTTTGTTTTTCTTTCTTATTCTTTTATTTCTCTTTTTTACTATTGTGATTGTATCTTTGTGCACATTGGGTATGGGGAAGAGGGGCTGAAATAAAATGCTACAAATTTGTTAGTTTTTGTTTATTGCCAAACAGGCGCAGGCAATTACAGGAACGCATTGTCATGACATTCATCTTTCTTTTGCTATATAATAGGGAAAAGTTGTTTTTTTATGCATTGATATGGAAGATATGTTGAAGGTAGTATGCATTAGCTTTATAGTCCATATAGGTGTTTTATCATAGATGTGAATATATTATTATCTTACACGTTGGTTTCTTTTTGCATCATACCTCAACTCGATGTGCAGTACCTTCATCATGATGCAACCATTAATTCTAGAATTGGCCTGAACCTTACTTGTCTTTTGGAACTTTTAGCAACAACTAGAAGCAAGAATCTTTGTACAGATAAACGATTTTTGTTGTAGTGATTGTTGTAGCAATCAATTTAATGTCCTCGGTTAGGTTACCATAAGGATAGATGAAAACTCTGCTTCCTTAAATTTCATTAATTAACTCCATTAATTTGAAGATAACAAAGGTTGAAGAAACATAGGAGATTCATCAACCAAATTGATACATCAAACAAGCACAAAGCATGCCTAACCAATTCATGTGCTACATTACAGACATGAGAAATTGAAGAAAAATAGCAGCCATGAAAGTGCCTCACAACAACCCTAGTATCATGGAAGATACTAATTGATAAAATTATTTGTTTACAAGAGATTTTTTTTTGTGTCAGAAAATTTAAGGTGACGTGGATTATAGGAGGAATAGGAGAGAAGAGCTATTGAAGCTTTAGCCCAATGGTTGAGATTCGCTCTCCTCATCAAGGGTGCTTAGGATCAAGTTCTCTCGCTATGTTGAGTGAGACAAACTTTATCCAATGATCTAGCATCAACTGATTGTGTGGCCACATGTGAGGATACTCACACAATATTGATAACGATTCAAACCCAAGCACTCTTGGTAAGCCTCATCAACACGCTAAAGCCGCTATATCTCCCAAATCCCTAACAATGTGTTTGGGACGAAGGAGATTGAAAAAGAAGAAAAGGAAAGGGAATTATTGCTTTGTTTAGGAGTATTTTAATGAAAGACGGGAAGGGGATTGTATTTAATCCCTTCCCATCTTCTCTTATCCCCAATTTTCCATACTTCTTATTTGGGGGTACATATGGAAAGGGAAATGATTGAAACTTATTAATTTATCCTTCCATTATTTTTTGAAAGCAACCAGAAGCGAATAAAGAGTATTTAAAGACGTGAGATAGGAAGGTAGAGTGGTTACTCGTTTGAATGTTAAAAAAATAATTAGAGGGTAAAACATGATAAATTAATGCATTTCAATCCATTTATTCTATAACCCACAAATTATAGGGCATAAAAAAATTGGAGTTTGAGGAGTAAATTTCTCCTATTCTTTTTCGTCAATCTTTCAAAAAAACTTTCAAACAGGTTGTAAAATCCAATCACCTCCCTTCCCCTTCCCTCCAATCCCATTGGTCCCAAACACATTTTAAGTCTCTTTCCCTTTCTCCTCAATAGCTCTCTGCCTCTCTCAGCGATGAAACCTCTCTCTTTTTTCTATAAGAACGTTGCTACTCCTTTCCAGCTGTCAAGGGCTGGATTTTTCCCATCCTAATCCATGTGGCACTAGTCATGGCCAACCCGTTTGGCCTTGACTAGTAAGCCTCTCACTAAAGAAAATCTAAATAAAAAGATCGTTTGTAAGAAAGAGTTTTAAAAGAAAAGAGAAGAAGATATGTCCTCGCATTGTAAGTATTATTAAGGTGCTGGAAAAATACTAAGTGATTACAATGAGAGGTAAGCTAGCCTTCATATAGGCAAACCCCTAGAAAAGAAAAGGAAAGTAAACTAATACTACTTCTACACTCAATAGGAAATTCCAATACTACTAGGACAAGTTACATAAAAAAAGGGAAAGTAGAAATCCTAAGAAAACAAGGTAAAGAGAGTTGTTGTTCTTCACATGCGCGTTAGGCACTTGCACTATGCTATGGCGGTGATGATAAGGCCGGGTACTATGCCTATTGGGATGGTGTATTTCGGTGTCTGTGTCCAAGTCTCGTGTGCCATCTCTATGGTCTGTGTGCGCTTGATATTTGGGCTTCTAGGCCAGTCTTGGTCCTGCACACAATAGGCACGCACCCTGATTTGTGCCAAATGTTAGAGTCCTTTGTTTGGGTCTGTTGGGCCTGATGTAGGCGCACGATATGTTTTATCTTCCTGGTCCAGTGTTAATCGTTTATGGCTTGCACACACCCGATAGTCTAATAATACTGTTAATCTCTGATCTGCATGCAAATATATCTGGAATTTGGGCCCTGATGGTTTGGCCCGTGACACAACGCTCAGCCTCTCTTTCCACCTCTGTTCCACCGCCACTTAGCCTCGTATTCTCATAAGTTGTATGACGATTCGTCTTCTCTTATTTCATTTGCAATTAAATGTACGGTTGGCTTTAGAGTCACAGAGACTAGAACAATTTTGAAGGAAATAGATAATTTATGTATGCTTCTTTAAGATTTGTGAGTAACAGTTTAACATGGCTACAATGCCTTTTTTTCATTTACATAAGTTATTGTCTGTGAAATTTTTTGTTTTGTGCTCCTTGAGAGCTTCGGTTGCTTTAATCCTTCTTCAGATGCACTCCTTGAGAGCTTGTGATGCTTTAATCCTTTTTTGGAAGTCTGAGGCTTTATATGGTTACTAGCTAGTTACGAGTTTAATTTTTTAACTTTTCTGTCTTAAGCATTTTTGAATTTATAACACTTTAAAATTTGATGTGATTATTGGAATTTTAAAAAGTATTTTTTTTGTTGGAATTTAGTTTAAGCCTTATATGCTTTGTATCATTGAGTTGAGATACTTGTTGGTTTTCAAATTTACCAATGTGTTTGATATCTTCAAATGCTAAGCCAAGTAAGTGTGTCTTGCTGTATTATTGAATGAGTGTCTGTAATGGTGCATTGTGTTGGTTCTCGGGGTGTGAGTGTGTGATAGAGCTACTATGAGTTGATGTGGCTTTGTGTGATATTGTTGTATATGCAATCAGTGTCATCATTGTACTATTGTGTTATGTGCTCTGCATGTGTGTGCAACTGTGATCACTGATCAAAGTTTTCTCTACGAACTAGGAACTTTCAACATACATATTGTTAAAAGATATTTCCTATTCTTACTGCAATATTAGCTTCCTAGTTTCATATGTATTAGTTTCCTAATTAGTTTAGTTTCCTGTTTTATTATAAACCCTATGTTTCCTATTTCTATTAGGTTTTATATTCTTAGCCTATATATAGGCTTGTATTCGTCTTTCACAATAACTTCAATAATATACATCAATAATACAAGAGTTTCTTCTCCAATCACTATTTATTTTTCTAACATGGTATCAGAGCTATTGATCTTATTTTGAGAGTCGTATTTTGAGCTTCTGCAATTTTGGCGGGCGGCTTAATGCCGCTTGCCCGGACATAACCTCATACCGCTCGCCCGAACATAACCTCTTTTTCCTTCTTGTTATATACTATTATAATCTTTACCAAATAATCACCCGTGAGTCAGCAACAGCAACATTAGCATCACCACACCAACCCCTGTTGAATCTTCACCTTCACCCCATTGGCACCTACAGCAGCACACCTCAAACCCCTGCCCTCCCTTTCTCTCAAACTTCTGCCCTCGCTCTCTCTCTCAGCACTCCTCCAATTCTCCATAACGTACTCTTATTGGAGAGAGAGAAGGAGAGAGGGAGAGTGAAATTATTCTGATTTTTGTAAGGAAGAAACTATACGCAATCAATCAATCAGATCAAGATGCAGCCGACTAACGGTCCTGATCTGAGCAACCCACCGAAGCAGCAAGCACAGCCGCAGCAAGTACATCAACAGTGGGTACCGCATTCACAGCAACAGCAACAGTGGATGGCAGCTATGCAGTACCCAGTGCTTCTATGGCGATAATACAGCAGCACCTCCTCCTCCTCCTGTTTCACCTACATCATCCCCACCATCACCACAACCACCAGGGAGTTCACCTCCACCTTCAGCATAACTGCCACCTTTCTCCCATCTGGTAAGAGCCCTTTAAACACATAACCAAATCAGCAGCAGCATCACCAGAGCAGCATCAGCATCCCCCCACGCACATACCATTATGCCTTCTTTAAACCCAGCCTACATGACTCACGCCGACGTTGCTGTTTTGCCCAGCCTTCAATCCACAAATCACGCTGATGTCAGGGCACCCACCAGCCCTCCTATACCCCACGACGTCACTATCTTTACCAGCCTTCAAATCCCAAGCCATGCTGATGTCAGCGCACCCCCCTGCACTTATCCATCACTTCATCCCACTTACCCGGTTTACCTAGCCACTAATCAAACTACAATGCAGCCCTATCCCACGAACCCAACAACCATTAAAACCCCCACCAAAATTCTCAATAACCCACCTATGCCCCTATTCCACTAGACCCCTCTCCAACCCCACCTTCAACTTAATCCCCACCCCCGCAATCCCCTCCTCCTGCCACACTATCTCCACCGCCACCTCAACAACCTGTGACATCACCAACACGTGCAACAACTCAAGCGCAGGGTGCATCTGCAACACCACCATCACCATCTCAAGGAGCCATTGACTCCCAAGTCACCTCTCAACAAACATCATCATCTCGTGCACCAATTCAAACACCATCACCATCTCGTGGAGCCACTGGATCCCAGGTCACCTCTCAGCAAGCATCACTAGCACGTGTAACAACTCAAGCGCAGGCTGCATATGCAGCACCACCATCACCATCTCTGGGAGCCATTGACTCCCAAGTCACCTCTCAGCAAGCATCACCATATTGTGCAACAACTCAAACACGAGCTGCATCTATTCCACCATCACCATCTTGTGGAACTGCCGAATCTCAAGTCACATTTCAACAAGCATCACCAGTAGCAAGTTATCACCCCGTGATTCCGCTACGGGTCCTGCCAAGTCATCACCCGTGATTCCGCTCCGGGCCCTGCCTATCACTCGTCTTTTCTGTGCTTCGTTGATTCAGTTTACAAACTCAAGTTGGCATCCATTTTACCACCTTAAGTTTGAGGGAGGCTGTTAAAAGATATTTCCTATTCTTACTGCAATATTAGCTTCCTAGTTTCATATGTATTAGTTTCCTAATTAGTTTAGTTTCCTGTTTTATTATAAACCCTATGTTTCCTATTTCTATTAGGTTTTATATTCTTAGCCTATATATAGGCTTGTATTCGTCTTTCACAATAACTTCAATAATATACATCAATAATACAAGAGTTTCTTCTCCAATCACTATTTATTTTTCTAACACATATGTTCATATGTTCATGTTATAAGGATTTTTTTTTCTTTAATTCATTTTTCAGCCCATATTTAAAAACTAAAAAATTTATAATAAAAAAAAAGCAAAATAGAATTAGTTTGGATATTTAATTTTTTCCCTACTTTTTTCTTGTTTTGCATTGTATAATTTGATGTAAATTTGGTTAGGATCGGAAAGCAAGCAGTTCAGGTACCCGGCATGACTCGATGATGTACACAGACAACATATGCAATCCTTGGTTGAGAATAAAAGGTAAAGCAGACTATATCACAGGGAGAGAGAATTTATAGCTTTGAAGTTCTAAGGCATCAGCTTAGATAAGTATTCAATGAAACTGAAAATATGGCCTATAGTTATTATTTCTCTTTTCTTGATAACTTCTCTAGCATTAAGAGGACTTGCAACCCTCAAATCAAGATCAGGATGCAAGAACATGCTCTTACTATAATGCTTGTCAAAAGTAGTATAATTTCTTCTAAATGAACCAACCAACACAGTTTGCAATTATAAAAGGTTAGGGAAAATTACATTGCACTACCTCTAAGTTTGCTGAAATGACATTAACATATCAAAACTTTTTAAACCCCATGATTCACCCCAAAACATCAATTTCCACCATCAAGGAACCCAAAATGA
The DNA here is from genome assembly GCA_023935145.1 of Bretschneidera sinensis. Classification (NCBI taxonomy): domain Eukaryota; kingdom Viridiplantae; phylum Streptophyta; class Magnoliopsida; order Brassicales; family Akaniaceae; genus Bretschneidera; species Bretschneidera sinensis. The sequence continues at coordinate 59,987,039 of CM043698.1, read as the reverse complement.
ATTTCTTTGAAATCAAAATTTTAACTAGATATTACTTTTCATGATGATTAAAGTATCTTTAGATATCACAAAGGTTACTTTTTAAGAAGAAAAAAAAAGTATTAGGAATGGAACATATTTAACAAGGAATTTTTCAGTGTTTTTTTTAAAAAGAAAATTATCTACATTCTTTTTCGAAAATTGTTAAAAGTATATTTTAAATAGATTTATATTTTATAATATAGTATAAAACAAATTTTACTTCATATATTTTATATTTTAAAAAATATTATGATATCATTACCTATCGCATCCTCAAATAAATGAAGATAAAAAAACCATCATAAAAGAAAATTAAATATTTTGAATGGAAAACTTGTTAATATGTTTTTTTATAAAATTAAATAGCCTAACATCTCAAATAAATAAATATCAAAGATCATCATAAAATAAAAATCAAAGATGAACTTTTCTACTTTTAAAATTAAAATGATACTCAATGTGTTTATTTTTTTTATAGAAAAATTTGAATTCAAATAACCTAAAAATTTGTGTTATAAAAAATTTTGAGATAAATAATTCATAAATAGAATTATTAAACTTATCATAATCACTTGAAAATATTTTAACACTAAGGGTACTTTGGTCATCATGAAAATTAATATCCGGTTAAAATTTTGATTCTTCAAATAAATTCATTTTGGAGCTTATTAATTGTGGATATTAATGTTTTTGGGTAAATTGTAGGTTTTAAAAATGTTTGGTATGTTAGTGTCATTTTAACAAATTTTGAGGTGGTGTAATTTAATTCAATTGGGCATCACCCTATTGGATGAACTTGGAAAGGTATGCGCTACTTTGGCAATTCAATTTCGCTGATTTTGACCTTGAAATTGATGTGCACGATGAGGATTCTGTCCATCTTTTGAAGCAATATGGGATCAATTTTGAGAAGATAAAGAATGAGGGCATTGATTCCAGAGTGTTTGCAGTTAAATTTTGGTTAGTTGTGTCTGCTCATAAAGACTTGACGTGGGTAACTTTTCATGGCCTTTATGATATGGCTTATCTTCTCAAAGTCTTTAACCCACAATCGTTGCCAAAGACTGCATCTGATTTCACCAGTAAGGTAGCAGGAGTATTTGGAGTGGTGCATGATGTGAAATACATGGCGTGAAGGTTTGAAGGGTGGTGAAATAGGGTTGGAGAAGCTTGCAAATATAATAGAGTGGAGCGAATTGGAGAGAGTCATCAAGTTGGCCCTGATAGGGAACTCCGTGTCAATAGAGAGGACATTGTAGTTGCGCAAAACCACGGCAAACACATTCATCATAGACTCAAAATTGTCACGCCAAACTTAAATTATAATCATCTTCTTTCTTTCTTTCTTTTTCCTTTCTTTCTTTCTTTCTTTCTGTGTTTTTGAAGGAACTATTGCAACTGGAAGCTCGAATATATAAGCTTATAAGTTTACTTTTCCTAATAGGAAAGTGAAAGGAGTTTAATCAATTTCAGGAAGGAAATCAACTCAAAAAGGAAAAAAAAATTTAAAATTATCCCTTTTCCTATTAGGAAAGGGAAAGGCGTTTAATTAATTTTGTGAAATTTCGGGAGGGGAATCAATCCAAAAAAAAAAAATTAAAATTACCCATTTTCCTAATACGAAAGGGAAATGCGTTTAATTAATTTCATGAGGGAAGTCAATCAAAAAAAGTTTTAAAAAAATTAAAATTATTCATTTTCCTACCAGGAAAGGGAAATACGTTTAATTAATTTCATGAGGGAAGAAGACAATCAAAAAAGGTTAAAAGAAATCAAAATTGTCTTTTTTCCTACTAGGAAAAGGAAAGGATTTTAATCAATTTTGGGAGGGAAATTAATCCAAAAAGTAAAAAAAATTAAAATTATCCCTTTTCCTAATAGGAAAGGGAAATGATTTTAATTAATTTCGAGAGTGAAGTTAATCGAAAAAGATTAAAAAAATCAAAATTATCCCTTTTCCTACCAGGAAAGGGAAAGGATTTTAATCAGTTTCGAGAGGGAAATCAATCCAAAAGGGAAAAAAATTAAAATTATTCTTTTTTGTAATAGGAAAAGGAAAAGAGTTTAATTAATTTCAGAAGGGAAGTCAATCAAAAAAGGTTAAAAAATTAAAATTATCCCTTTTCCTACCAGGAAAGAGAGGAAAGGGAAAAGATTTTAATCAATTTTTGGAAGGAAATCAATCCAAAAAAGAAAAAAAAATTAAAATTATCCCCTTTCCTAATAAGAAAGGGAAAGGACTTTAATTAATTTCGGGAGGGAAGTCAATCAAAAAAGGTTAAAAAAATTAAAATTATCCCTTTTCCAGAAAAGGAAAAGGATTTTAATCAATTTCGGAAGGGAAATCAATCAAAAAAGAAAACAGAATTGGGGAGGGAAACTGAGAGACAGCATACCGGCACCTTTTCTCTCAACTATAATATATTAAAAGATCTAAACTATGCCGTTTCAAGTGTAAGTGTCTGCCGTAAGCAACGTTTCTAGGTCAACTTCTCTTTCTTTTTATAGTTTTTTTTCTTCTTTTTCGGGGTCGGGTCTATCTTACATCCATATAAGTAATCAAATTAAAATTATACAATTATTGACTAAACTTGGTATTTTTTTCTTCATAAATTTAGAGGAAATATTTTATTTTAACGCATTTTTCAAGTTTCAATTAAATGTGGCAGCTAGGGTTGGAATCAAGCCGAGCTTTAACCGAACTATTTGAGCTCGAGCTCGGTCAAAGCTTGACTTGATCGGGTTCGAATACCTTAAGATTCGGCTCGAAAGACTCTCGAACAGTTCGATAAGGTATTATCGAGTTCGAGCTGACCCGAGCTCGAACTCAACTAATATTTATTTAATATTTTTATTTATTAAAATTATAATTTGGACTCAAGCACGAGCTCGAATGGATAATCCAAGGCTCAAGTTCGAGCTTGAGCTCAAATAGGCTTGATTTTATTGAGCTCAAATAAGCTCGATTGTTATCGAGTTCGAGCCTTCATAAAATTTATCAAACTTGAGCTTGAGCTCAATTTTCGAGTTCGATTCAAACTCAAACCTGTTCATTTAAACTAGAACTGATTTTGAATACTAAGATATTCCGACTCGATTCGACTCGAATCTACCCCTAATGACAATTGATGAGTACTCGTTTGTTTAGATGTTTTAGTTTTCTTTGGAACATTCTTAGTCTTGAATTTTTTTTATGCAAAAATTGAACCCTGGCTCTCTTTTTCTCTGCCCATATTTCGTAGGCTGTATTTAAATTCTGAACAAATTTAATTTACTCTCTTAAGACCTTTTTTTAGTCTTTTACTTTTGCATCTAATATTTCATATTTATTCTATAGATAAGAGAAAAAATTGCAATTGTAAACAATCCATATGCATTCACTGATGAAGATTATAGATTTATCTCAACTTGGTAAAAAACCTACTTATCTTTGAACAAAATCCTTTTCATAATTAAATAAGTCACTTGAGATGAATAAAACTGGATTGTCATTAGTTGAAATCGTGAAAAATTTAAAGTAGATTTGAGACAAAGTTCTTTTCTTTTATTAAATCGTGATCATCCATAGATATTAATTAGGCAAAAAAATGTAGTAATTAAAAATTAGATTTTAAGAGAGGAAAAAATCTCATAGTTAGGCATTGTTTGGGCATTTGCTTAAGTACAATTTAAATAATTAAAATTTAAAATTTTTAAAGTTAAAAACTTTAAAAATCATAAATTTTTGTGATTTAAATTACATTTAATAACTCTCAAATAATGTCTTAATAACTTAGATCGTTTGAAGAAGATGACTTGAAATACAACGTATTAAGTGACAGCATGTCAAGCTATGTTTATCTTCTAGGCAATATCTCAAGTACAAGAATAATGTTGCTTTAACTTTTAAGTCCATTTAAGTGTGGAGAATTACGGCAAAATGTTATTTCTTCTTCAACTATCTCAACTGTTGGTTGGACGGTAGGGAATTTTCTTTCTATTTAATGTGCTAAATGGAAAGAACCAAAATTCATTAAAAAAAATTTAAAAATTATTCAAAAAACTCATAAGAAAAAGAGAAAATTTTTTTTTTTTTTGTTTTGTTATTTTCTACACTAAATTTTAAGCATATTATTTAAAAATATTTTAAAATTTAATAACCTCTTGAGCTTCAAATCTAACTGCAAAATTCAAAATTCAAGCACCTAAATATAACATTTCATCAAAGCTGCAGATAGTGCCAAAATATATTATTACAACCGTATTAACAAGCATCAATTGGTTAAATCAGAATCTGTATCACATATCTCTGACAGGTTTTGGTTTTCTTAATTTGGAGAGAACTTTCAAATTTTACATGTACGATGGAAACTTAATTTTCGATTAAGTAATGATGTTACTTTTCGGTAAAGAATACCTAAAAATATCAAATCTAAAAAAATGTCATTTCAAATGAAAGCTGGTGAAATCGAGTCTAAATCTCAGCTAATTATATCTCATACGGTAAATCTCAATTAATTGGTTCTGTAGGTCCCCATTTCTTTTAATTTATTTATTGATATGTTTTGCTTTTCGTTTAATTGGTTTTCTATACCAAAATCACAAGTTTTTAAAAGATAGCAAGTAAATTAAGAACAACAATAAGACTATCCGTACAAGTTTACATCAGCCCTTCTTAACTCACAGCTATGTGGTCATGGGTCCTTGTGTTAAGTGGACGTGGCACTTCATCAAGCATCTTTCCCCAAATAATTTTCAGACTTCAAAGGATTTAAATATCAATTCCTTAATGGCAATGCAAGAGATTTATCATAAAAAAAAAATAAAAGTAGGTAGATCAGAAAACAGAAGAGGTATTTTTCTACTAAATATGCATTCAACTAGGACATGGAAATAAATGTTAGACGGCTTGCTAATTGAACTGGTTAAGGCAATTATGGGGTAAATTTCATTTTCCGTCTCTATGTATTCTCCATTTCTTATTTTAGTTTCCCGACTAATGATTTTTCTCAATTCGTGTTATAAGCTATTGATTTCATTTTATTTTTATTTTGGTGTCTCATATGACATTCTGACGAATTTTAACCGAGAATTGTCAAATCAACATACTGACCTGGCTCAAATCGCACACTTCTTAAAACATATAGCAAAAGACAAAAATCTCTCTAAAAGTAAACTTATAAATAAATCATTGTATCACTTTCGAATGAAATTTTAAGGTTAGTTACTTGAATAAAAAATTCGATTTGCCCAAAAAGTAAGGGATCATTGTGCAAATCTTTTTGAATTGCGTTAATCAACTTGTTTTCAGCACTAATTTCCTTTATTAAAATCTGCTCTGGTTTCGAGTAAATAAAAAATGAGTTGGGAAAATGCTAACCAGATAAGCAAATTGAGCCTAGGTGAGCAAATGTTAACCAAGTTAGCATGTTGATATGGTAATTTTGGGTCAAAATTCATTAAAATGTTATTTGGAAACCAAAATAAAAAGCAATCAATAATTGATAACATGAATTAAAAAAACTTAGTCAAAAAAACCGGGATATACTTAGAGGACTAAAAATAAAATTGACCGGATAGAGGTGCAGAAGTTGCTGCTTACGTCGAATGTCTGTCCGCAAATTTCCTTCAAGGCCTGGCTCAGACAGAAGCATTTGAGAACAAGGAACATGTTCCTTAACTGTAACCATAATTCCTCAATTCTTCCCAAAGGGAAAAAAAATCCCTCTAAAGCATCTATTGTCAATTAAATTAATGTCCTCAAAATTCTTAGGTTTACCATGAATCTTATACGTATGACTTTCTGAATAGAAATTCATATCAATATTGAACGAGGAAAAATTGTGCAGATTTCTTCATTCTCCTGCCTTACGGTTTTTGTCTTAAGCTGTACAGCTAAAACTTTGTCTTGAGCTGTACAGCTAAAACTCAACCAAAGCACTCTGAATCAGATATTTAGTCTATGTTTTGCTAATACAACATTGAGTACTCAACAATGAAAGTGGAAGCAATGGTGACCATCTTGAGTTGAAAAAACTTCCTCTGCTTACTTTTTGACATAAAAATTTGACAAGCCTCACTACACCAAGGAAAGTAAACCATCGGACATAGTAAACAGTATACTTTTATCTCTATCATGTAGAATTACAGATCAAACAGAACCGTAATGCTTGAAAATACATAACTTAAACAATTTCATCACAACATAATCCAAAATGGGACCTTGATAAGCATAGGTTAGCAAAAATAACAAGTAAACAAATATCTGCTCCAATCCCTCACTGAAATCCTGCCCCGTCATCTTTCAGACAACACAAAGGATGATTGTTGACAAAGGAGAGGCCTATAATCATGAACCGCTGAAAGGAATCCTGTATGCCTGAAACAGGCTGCGAACAGTTAAAACTGGTGGCAAACATCTGAGACATTATCTGAGTGTTCAATTGACCGACTCGTTTACATTTTCTAACATCAATGAAAATGTTTGAACTCCAAAACTACACTAGCAACAAAATTACAACTAAGCTGCATGTGCTTCTGTCATGGTCCAACCATGGTTTAGGTGATCCTGCAAGCTCCAAATCTGTCTTCAAACCCACTACTGGCTCTGACCACTATAGAAGTTTGAAATGGTGAAATTTGTTTCAATATTTTAAATCAAAATTCAAGAATCTGATACTTAAAACGTTGGAGATGGCCCTTAAACACAATGATTCTACCTTGGTCAAACCAATTCAGCTAAAAGGAACTTGCATCTGAAGGAACTTTTAAGAAAACAAGTTCCCTTGATCCATTTATCTGAATAACACTCCTCCATTTTGTGAAGATAATAATCAAAGAGTTAGGTAAAAGTACTATCCCCCTACCCTAAACAAGCCTTTGAGGAGGAGTATACGCACGTAATAAGTAGAAAAGAGTATATGCAAGTCAAAGAGAAGCAGCCAGCCAAGCACGCTACTTCAGTAATACTTTCCATATCTTCCTCATATAAACAGCTAGAGACCATAAGGAAAGCCCTGCTGATATATAAAGCAAAACAACACCAGAAGCTACAAGAAGTCCTGGCCCTCCAAGACTGCATAAGAATTTCAGGAAAAAAATCAAATGCATAAGAACAATTAAACAAGTCTTTCATTTCATCTCACTTAAAATCGTAGTCCATAAGAGTAGAAGGGAGTAGACAGGAACCTGCTGTCTCGGGTTGCAAGGATGATGGTTAGTGCCGTCATCTGTGTGGCAGTTTTCCATTTCCCCAAGTTATTTACAGCAACAGCCTGACAATGCATACCATTCTTACAACATCAGCTACAGCCATACTCAAGTATCTTCTCAAGGAAAAAAGAAAATGCAAAAAGAACGGTTGACAGCTTAAGTTCAGAAACAAAGGAGGTAGATGATATATGAGCATAAAAGAGATAACAAACCTCTAAAAGCTTGCTATTCTGAGCAGCAGCCCACTCTCTAACTGCAGACATAGTTATCTACAAATGAGTCATGAATATACCATAATATCAGACAACATATATATGATCGCCAAAAGAAATGAGCAATAGATAAGCCGCAAATTCCATATGAAGCAAGGTCTTGATTCTAAAACACAGGCATGGAGAAGTAAACAGTGACAAGGCTTCAAAATGCAATACATATGAATCAAGTTTAACAACATAATGATCTGAATGAACCTCTCCTATCCTAAGAAGATGTACCAAGCAATTTGCACGATATATGCTTTTAGGATGGTCAGGTAACTTTTTTCTCATATACATTCAAAGTGATGCCTTCTAATACTAATAAAGAAAACTATCAACAGCATGGTTCAAAAACAAATCTTGCTTCACATAGTTTGTAGCCGATAAGTGTCCTTGCTTTATGATGATGTATAAGTGTGATTTCAAAGTCTTCAATAATGTTAAGAAATAGAATAGTTTGCAAACTAACTACTATTAGCTTGGGTGGCAAAACAACAGGCCACGAAGCATCTCTGTTAAAGATGAATCACAGAGCCAGTATCATACCTCATATTGTGATGGATATTTTATTTGGCATGCCATCCAAAAGCACGGGCAACCCACAGAAAATCCTACTGATACGACTGGCTGTGGGAAATTTACATGAATTCTAAGGTCTAGACAATCCAACAGAGAAAACACTACTTAACAAGAAAATTTAGTGTTTTTTACTTTTTAAAATATTTTCAACAATTACATAGACAAAAGAGACTTCAAGGTTCAAACCACAAAGGAAGCATCAGAAAAAAGGGGGGGAAGGAGGACCAGTCAAGATATCGAAAAACAATAAGATGCATTACCCATCAATCAGACTATGTGCGATTTAATACATACATAGTGCCTGCATTGATGGTTATAGAGATTCAAGAATGTGACAATACGCTGCATTACCTCCCTACCAAAGTCTTCGATGATGTTAAGAAATAGAATAGTTTGCAAACTAACTACTATTTGCTTGGGTGGCAAAGCAGAGAAGCATGTGTGAAAACAACAGGCCATGAAGTGTCTCCGTTAAAGATGAAATCACAGAGCCAGTATCATGCCTCACATTGTGATGGATATTTTATTTGGCATGCCATCCAAATAGCAGAGGCAACACACAGAAAATCCTACTGATACGACTGGCTGTGGGAAATTTACATGAATTCTAAGGTTTAGAAAGTCCAACAGAGAACACATTACTAAACAAAAAATTTAGTCTTTCTTACTTTTAAACATATTTTCAACAATTACATGGATAAAAGAGACTTCAAGGTTCAAACCTCAAAGGAAGCATCGGAAAAAAGAGGGGAGGGAGAACCAGTCAAGATATCGAAAATCAATAAGATGCATTATCCATCAATCAGACTATGTGCGATTTAATACTTACATAGTGCATGTATTGATGGTTATAGAGATTCAAGAATATAAGCAATACGATGCATTACCTCCCTACCAATTATGGCAATTGAAGGCACAGTTAGTAGCCATGGCACTTGTCCAAACATAGCAACTTCCAAAGGTCTCGTACACAATAAGACCAATGTTGCAGCTACCATAAGCTGCATCAACAAGGAATGAAAATCAAATAAGAGCTCTTCAGAGGCTCTCACATGTTAAACAAGGCATCTTTGTTAACTCAAATGTTCAAACCAATAACTGAAAAATTAATTAAGGAAGAAAGTGCATACCTTATCTGCTACTGGATCCAAAAATGCACCAAAGGCAGAGCCTAACCTCATCTGAAATTGCATTTTTTGAGCATATAGCTTCCAATTTCGAGAAAGAAAAAAATCCCAAAAGAATACTTGATGCTGCCAATCATACAATAAAAAGAATAAGAAAAAAAAAGACAAAAACATACCTTTCTAGCAAGGTACCCATCAAGCCAGTCTGTAATCGCTGCAGCAGTAAAAATACTCGTTGTAGCAGTTCTCCCCCACCAACTATCAATGTAAAAGGCTAGAGAGACAAACCAGTAAGTTATATCATGCGGAAAGCCTTGACACGATAACGACTACCCTACAGGCATCTATGCAAGCACATGATTCAGATATGACTAAATTGAATGTAATTAACATAAAAAAAATCAGATTAAAATACCAGACAATCAACAATCGTGCATTTTAAATGCAAATATCCCAGCAATCATTAGTCATTACCCAAATAGAAAAATGCAGTTCAACCTCACTGCCAAACCCAAGATGAATGAAACTCGGTTACGCATGAAAAGCAGAAATATAATTCGCAAAACTCAAACATTGCAAAATACTAATGGATTGATTGGCAGCACGACAATGTACCGAAAATCCCAACAATAATTAGTCATTAACATAGTTGTCAAATCGAGAATCGAAATCTCGATTTTGTGAATCAAGAATCGAACGTAAGATTCAGTATCAATTCTTAAAATCAATTTAAATTGACATGTATACATGTAAAACAAACAATATACACTAAAAGTGAAATATTTTAACATACATTAAATGATAATGTGACCATTGGAAAAACACTTGTCTACCATGACCTACTTTAATTAACATATTATAGTCACGTAATAGTAATTTGCTAACAAGTATCAACTAATATAGCAAAATATAATAAATAATGTAATAAAGTAATAAAATAAAATAATAGTATTACTATACTTAATACTATTATGGATTGAAATCAAAGATATGAATGCTATATGGGCTTGTTTGTTTCTTCAAAAAAAGTCTTAGAATCCTAAATTTCTTTATTAACTTATGAAAGAGAAAAACAAATGAATTATGTTTATTTTAGCTTTAAACATCTTGTCTTAAACCTTTTTTCTATAATTTTTTTTTTAAAACATCGTAAGTTTTATTGAATAAGGTGAATCGTACTTAATGGTAGATTCGACACTGATTCAGGAATAGCTTAGATTCGGCATACCGATTCGAACCGTTTATGTCTTGAATTGAATTGAATCCTAAGATTATAATAACTATGGTCATTAACCTAAAGATGCAATTTAACCTCACTCCAAACACGAGATGAATGAAAATCAGATACGCATGAAAAGCAGAAATATAATGCACAACTCAAACATTGCAAAACGCTGTGTTTGGGTTTGGCAGCACGACAATGAATTACGAAATCCATTGAAAATTGGAGGTTCCTTTCCTAACTTATTTTAGAAGGGAAGTCTTTAATTCCATTCAATTTCAATTCAATCACAATTTCAATTTCATAATTCAATCGCAATGCCCATTCCAAAACCACAGTTCTAAACAGCCAAAAAGGCAACCCAATTGATCTAGAATTCATTTGGATTACTTTGTTTTCATGAAGAAACTGAATTGACATTAAAAAATACAAATTTAAATTACTTGACTACAATATATTCTCACAAAAATGACAACTACATTAACTACCCATCAAAGCTCTCCAAACAAAAATAAAAGATAAAACCAGAAATCATCCAAATCGAAGCCCAATCCATTATTGACTTAAATAGAGCAAGTGATTCGATTACAAAAAGATTAGCTCAAAAGAAACATACTGGCAACTAGAAGCGGAACAGCAGCTACACGGCCAAGCGTTAAAACGGTGGGCAATGTGAGGAATTTAGAAGACTGGTGTTGTTGTTGTTGTGACGGTGACGATAATGGCGATTGATTTTGACGGAGCAAACGATCATCGTGGTACCAACCGTCATGATCCGCCTTGACATCGTTCTCTTGACCCATATCCGCCACAAGACCCGTCCCGGAAGATCCAGAGAGCCCTCCTTTGTCTTGGGAGGAGGAAGAACTAGAGGAGGAAGAGAAACACTTGTGGTTACTAAACCTAAACCCTAGGTCTTTATTATTGATATCTTTAATGCAGGAAGGGAGACTAACGTGCGCCGCGGGGCTGAAGGGTGCGCACGGTGTTATACTACGCCCCTTGCAATTATTGAAGGAAAGTAAAATTCTCCTCGTGAATGAAACGGTGGGTTTGGTGGTGGTGGTTGTCGTGGTGGTGATGGTGCGGACCCACTTGCAGGGGTTGGTGTAGATTGAGGCTGCTGCGATTGATAGTTTTAGGCCTGACATGGTGTGTTTCAGCAGAGAGCGAGATTGTCTCGCCGGAGACAAATACAAGTTTTCTTTTTTCTTTTTTTTAATTTTGTTAGTTTTTGGTTTTAAGTGGGATGTTCATAGTATCGGTGGAAATATGACAGTATTAAGCTAAAATTATTGGTGAGGATTGGAAAATGATTTATGTGAAAAATAATTATGTTTGATTGATGAGCATAAAATATTTTGCATTGAACATGAGTTTATACCAAAGCTACTAAGAAAGCTTTGTTTGTTTATCTAAAAATAATAATAATTAGAATGAAAACTCATTTGCATTGTAAACATTTTCTTTGTAAAAAAATTATGAATTTTTTTTTAATATAAGAAATACGAATAATTTAATCAATGGTTATTATCATCAAATACCCTTATATTTAGTACCGTGTTTCAATGTTTTCATTGTATTTTAAAAACGATCAATTTATTTCTTTGCATTTTGAAGGTGTCCAATAAACTTTTCTAGTGATAATTCCGATGAAATTCATATCGATGCATACAAAAATCTTACTATTAAACATAGTAAAAAAATTTGTCAAGAGTTTTGTGTGTGTCAGTATCAACTTTGATCATGATTTTTGTGTGCATTAGTATTAATTTCGTTTGAATTATTACTAAAAATATTTATTGGACACATAACTAAATTATAAGGGATAAATTAATTGTTTTTAAAATATAAGTGGTACATTTAAACACAGGACAATAAAAAAATAAAAATGTTCAGTGATAATGACCCTTTAATCAATAAAAAAATTAAGAAAAATAAAGAATAGATAAATGTTGATAAATAGTGGGTAAATGAATAAAGTAGTTATTTACAAGGTTCAAATTATTTAAATGAAAAAAAAAACATTACACCAAAACATTTTTAACGTTGTTTCTCTTACGTAAGTTAAATTTGTTTTCCTCAAACAAATTTCTACAATCCTGTTATTTTGATTATAGGATTTGGATTATTTTATGACAATTCTTAATCTTAATTGACATCATCTTTTAATAAAACGCAAATAACATAACACACATTTGAGTGAAAAGAAGGGGTAAAAACATCATAATTTTTGCTATCTCTCGTTGTCGTCTGCCATAAATGTTTTAGCACCTACTCATCATCGCTGGAACTGATCTGGACTATTATGGACCATATTTTATTTATTTTTGTGAAATTTCAGGCTATATTTTTCGATTTATTACGAAAAGAAAGAAAACTTAAGAACAAAAAAGCAAAGATAAGGTTATAAAAAATCTGAACTCCCAAGTCTACATTTTTATTTTTTTATTTTCTTCAATATGGCCTAACAAAAAAAAAAAATTTCACTCAACCAACAGAAAAAGCTAAACTAAACCTAAGAGAGAGGTAAACTATAACAACCCTCACGAGACAGACATTCGTTATTCATAGATTCAGTCACAGGATAGAATCGTGGGAGCTAAACGATTATTACTAACTCGATCTAGATTTTGATATCATTTGTTAAGATTAAAAGTATTTTACATGACATATGAACATGTTCTTGATATACATGAATGAACACTAATATATGATTTAAAGTTGAACCTAAACTATTTATATAACACATTTTTTTAGTTTTGTAAACATCCGAACAAATAAGTCACTGAGTCTGAGAAAATCTCAAAGAAAACAATGCATATTATAAGCAAAGCAAAGATCACATCAGACAAACAATTTCTTACGCGAGCAAAAGAAATTTTTTAAAAAAAAAATTACAGGGAAACCCCAACGTTTGAGAGTAGGGGCTGACCTTAATTAATGGAATACTGCAAAACCAAATTGATGGAGAATTGATGTTACCTGGTACTTGTTAAATTGATGCATAATAAGTAATAAGAGAGAACTATTTAAGAGAAATAGGAGAAGGTGGAGAAGAAGACGAATAAGTGATGCATTTTGATTCAATGAATCATAAAAGAATATGAAATCTTGCATTCATTTTTTTCTGCCTCTTGAGTTTCCAGCTTTTAAGAGTCCAGAGAAAATAAATGCCAAAATCCAATAGAATAAAGATGATTTGCGGATAAAACTATGTCCACTTCACATATAGACGCGTGAAAACCATTGTATAAGGCTCATTTCATTATCGGATGATATGAAGAAAAAAAATAAAAAATAAATAAATTTATGGACGATAGATATTATACGAATCTAGATGAAATATCTAATTAAGGCAAAACAAAACGTTCAGTAATAAATTAACACTCATTGAAAACTAATAGTCAAATACTCACAAAAACTTCGAAGGTAAATTTGTTTTTTTTTTAAATATTTTGTGAAAAGAGAGAAAAAAAATGTATTTTGATAATTAAATTGCATGCGGACATGGCAACACCAAATAATGTTTAAAAACAAAATTTTATTATATTACATATTGATAAGAAAAAAAAATTATTATGAGAATTAAAATTCTTATAGATCTTAAACGGCAAAAAAAATTCATAAATGAGACAATGTCAGAGATTGGGCCATTTTTTTTAATGATAATTGAGGGTGTGAGATTTGAATTTTGAAATTATTTTTTTAAATGAAATGTGTGATTATCAATCGATCAAGTTATATCCAAATCTTGTGACTGAATTTAGTAAAATTAAAAGAGTGGTGATACTATAAATCCGATTTTATAAGAGTTATCAGAAACAAAAAAAATTTATTAGTAATTACGAGAAAATTAAATAGTAACTTCAATATTATTTATTTATTTAAATTTTTTAAAACAAATTTTTTATGATTACTAACAAATTTTTTCGATTTCATGAAAATTATCACAAAACCATATCATAATATCCGTCAAAATAAGAAGTTTTGAGATGATGGCGAGGGTTCAATGCTTTGCTTATTTGCAGCCCTTCACGTTAACAGCACATGCTTTGTTTTGCCCGTTAATAATGCAATTTGCAACTTAAGGCAATACGTTGTTCACTAGACAAAAAATGCCAAATTGATGCCTAGCTCTTAGGCTTTAAAACGTTGCAAAAGTCATAAGAAAAAACAGATGGCATCATGGGTAAGTTACAATAATATTAATATCAAAATAGCTATGCTAGATTGAAGCAGAAGGCTTGCATGCATGCGTAAATCACAATTCCCATTATTTTATTTGCTTAGGCGTAACATATAGCCATAATTCCTTGAAACTTCTTGATAGCTAAGAAGTACTTTGTAGCAATTAAAAGAGCTTTTATAGATTTCGTTTGGTTTAATTTGAAGTTAACTTTTAATTAATATTTATTTTTTAAAAATTAATAAATAATTTAATTAAATAAAATAAGATTATTTATTTTTTATTAATTTTAATTTTAATTATTGTTTTATGAAATTTAATAAGGTTTGATTTGATTTAACTAAATTTTTTTATAAATTTTAAACAATAAACACTAATTTAAAATTACCTTTAAGCTCAATCGAACGAGCCAAGTATATTTTTGGTTAAAACCCAAATTTTTAAGTTTTTAAGAGGTTAAGAATATAAAAATGCATTCCAAGTGAAGCAGTTTTAAAGTGCTATAACGAAAAGAGCGTTAAAGCACTGTCATATAAAGTTACAACAAATGGAATCTAAAGCACTATAGGGGTATTATTCACTATTCCTGTAAATGTGAATTAAAAAAAAATTATAGAGGAAAAAATTGAGGGAAAGGAAAAGGAGAAAAAAAAGAGAGGAAGGTGATTAAAAAAAAAAAAGAATATTGATTTTTTTTCATATATCACGTGTGTAGTAGTGATGAAAAATGTAAGTAAATAAAAAAAATAGCTTATTTTAGGGGGAGTTTAGTCATAGATAATGTTTTCAACTTTTCATCTCAATTTTCATTAACACTTTTTTTTCAAGATTTGGACATTTTAAATATAATTTGAAAAAGAAAACATTTATCTTTCCAGCATAATATTATACAACATGGGAACTGTTAATGAAAACTGAGATAAAAAAATGTCTTTTACAACTAAACTCACTCTAAACTTTAACTTCTTGTGTTATCTCAATTTGAGAGTATTAAGATTTGTACACATGTTTGAAATAAAATATCATGTCACGCTTATAATTTATCTTTTCTCCTATTTTTCTTTTTATTCAAAACAATTGATATTAAGCATCAATTAGTTGTAACATTATACAACATAATGCCATTAGGTTTATGTTATTGGAATTTTTTTCCAGTTTAGTATTGATCAAAGAGTGTTATAGCATGAACACATCAATTCAATGTAATAAAAGAGAAAGATTAAAGCTTGATGCTTTCTATTTATATGTTGTTTGGAAGTTAGTTTAAATGTAATTTAAATTATTTAAATTTAAATATTTTAAAATTTTACTTAAATAACGATTTAAAACAGTGTAGTTAACGCAGAATTTTTATTTGACGGGATTATCAAAGAATATGCATTTTAAAGTACAATTTGATGGGATTATCAAGGAATATCATGGTTATTTGTTTTCGAAACAAGATAGTTAGTAAAAAAAAAAATAATTGTAAATTTACCTTTTTATGGAGAGAAAAGGTTGAATTGAATGTGACTGCAAAAATTGGTTTTAATTACTGATTTAATTAGTGACCAAACAAGGCCAACATACAGGCATTTTGTGATTTTGAAGAAATTAATATTAGTGAATACAACAGAAATGTACATTATTTATGCTCTGGAACTTTATTGTTAATTCCGTGGAATTTTACGAGTAATATTTTGAAATTTTCCCGATAACATAAAAAGATTAAAATTAAAATTTCACTTCGATATGATGCAATTTCATTGATTAATATTTAAAGATATATGTTTTTCTGTCGTCACCAAATGTATATTTAGCTTTGCCCATATTTGTACTGAACCATGTTGTCTCTGTTGAGAGTTGATAAACAGATTAGTTTTTTTTTTTCTTTTTAAGAAAAGAAAAGTTCGTATACAGTTGAAGTGGGTCATACTCGTATTTCCTCACTCACCGTCTTGGAAATGTGTCAGTTTTGTTCATGACAAAAAGGTACAACTCTTTTGCTGGTAGGTTTAGATTAGATTTAGATATGGTGCGCCAATAATACCACTCTTGGCCCTACGTGATTGGGAGTCTGGGACCCCACTCATTTTTGGGCATGCCAAATTGAATTATTTTTTTTTTAATCGTAAAATTTATTTAAAGTGTAGGTTTAAATAATAATTTGTTTTTTGAGTTTTTAAAATATAAATCAATCGATTTTATTAATTTAAAATAATTCAAGATTACTTAACAACTTAATTATTAATTTATCATGATTAAAATTATCGTAAAATTTAATAAATTTATTATATAACAATATGATAAGTTATCAAATATATTAAATTTTTTAATAATTTTTTGATTGAAATTTGATCGAAATGATACAAATGAATTGAATTATTGATAAAATTAAATTCCTTCCATATTGAACCGTTGGCTCAATTGAGTTTTGCTAAAGACCACCCGGCTATTTTTAGGCTGAGAGTTGTTGATAACTATAGAAGTTTCATTAGCAAAAATATAATATTATTTTTTAAATTAACTATTATAAAGTTGGAAGAAAATTTAAAAGAAAAAGCGAGGAAAAACGAAGAGAGTTTATTTTTCTGTTTTGTTTTGTTTGGATGTCAAAAAAATGAAGATGGAAAATGAGGTTATTTTTGTCAAAATGCGGGTATGAATTTAAATTCTAAAATTCATTAAAAAATTATTTATACTCTATTCAATTCATAAAAATCCAAAACAAATCAAATTTATTTGTAAGTTAATGGGTTTACTCGTTAAATATACACAATAAATTAAATATAAGTACAACAATACTGTAACAAAAATGAATTATTTTTTCAATGGCCTAAACAAGGATTTGATGCTTTCTCAACCGGATCTTCTTAGATGCCCATTATCATTTTATCCTACCATTCTATCCTATTATCATTTTATATTTGGTCTCTGCGCCATATGTTTTACATTTATCATTTTAATTATAATACTTTACGGTTTTTGTTGGAAACTCTTCCCTTCCCTCTTGCCATATTAGAAACAAGTTTAGAGACAGAAAATGTTAAGAGGGACAGAAAGTACAAAAATATTAAAAAATGATAAAAAATAATATGATAAAACATAAATCAATCAATTTCAATAGAAACTCATAAATTCAATTACTATTTTTTTACTTTAGTCTGTTGATCACCTTTTATACTCAATCCTTACCCGATCCTGACCGTCCATCCCGATCACCCATTCCCCAATTCTAAATTTGCCCAAAAAAACTATAGTAAATACTAAATAGTGGGTGCACCAGATCAAAATCAAACACAATAATCGGCAATTTGATTTCGGTCCCTTGAATAAAATTTACTAAAATCCCCCCGAGATTCAAGTCTCTTCCATACCTCTCTCTCTTCTGATCCTCCTTTTGGACTCCGTGTCAAGGAATCATCACATGTAAATGTAATAATGCGACGCTAATCTCGCTCTTTGCATGTGCCTCTCTCTCTCTCTCCCTCCACCCTCCCTCCCTCCTCCTTTGTCTTAATTCAGTTGCAGAGAATCAAGGAAGAGCCGCAAGATCTTCATCCATCAACCAACCACCAGCGCCACCAAGCCGAAATCTCACGGACCAATCAAATCGATCCACGTAACAAAAGAAATGAAGGCCGCCACTTCCAATCCGGTAAATCCTCTCATCACCTTGGAGAACAAGAGGTACGCTTCTTCTGTACTACGTCCTCTCCCTTCTTGCCACGTCTCCTTCTCTCTCCCACTCGAGCCCATCTCAAACTCTCTCACCATTTCTTTTGTTTTTGATTTTCTTTTGTTTGATCCATAAGACACCGATTTATGTGCTTCCGTATCTTTACTACGTTTTTCACTTGAATTCCACTTTAAAACGCTTCAATCATGTTGATCTCTTAGTTTCTTTATTCGGCATCTTCACATTTTGGATTTTGATTCGTGAAAATTTTAACTGCGTACTTCAGTCTTGAAAATCTTGGTGTACTAGGTGATCTTACTAATGACTGATCCTGATTTAAATTGATTTATTCTTCGGCATTTGACTTGGGCAATTTAGGGATCGTTTTTAAAATGTGGTTTTTTTTTTTTTTTTTTTTTTTTTGTAAATTGAGTTTACACTAAGGCGAAAATGAGTGATATACGAAGTGGAATTGAGGTTTGAGTGGAAAATGTTGTTATATAGTGTAAGTCGGCAAATTTTGGAGGCCGATTGCAGGTAACTTGAGTTTTATTTTGCTTGGAACTGTGTTTTCTTTTGTTTTGTGATTTGATGGTTTTGTATTAGAAATTAGTAATCTACAACTTGATCGAGATTCATTATGTTATGAATGGGAAGATTTTGCTGAATTTCGGGAAATTAATGGGTACTGTTGTGGACAGGGACGCGTATGGATTTACCGTGAGACCTCAGCACGTGCAAAGATATCGAGAATATACTAATATCTACAAGGTTTTATATCAGTACTTGCGGTTTCTTCTTTTATGTTCATGACTTTTGGTTTGGTTGCTAGGAAAATTTTTAACTCTCTGCTTGGGTGCTTAGATTGTCAAGAAAGAAAAAAATAAAATAAAATCCCAAACTTTATCTCTCAGTGAATAACCTAGTATGAGAAGGCTTAAAAATCTAGGCTTACGAGAATGAATATAACAAGCTCATCAGCTGTATCAGGCTCAGTTACTGGAGTTACTTTTCGTTTTGGGGTCTGAAATGATGGGAAATCTTATCACTCAGATTTTAACACATTTTGTCCTAATTTTCTTGGAAACCAAATGGAATTGCAAGGAAAAATGAATTTTAAGAAAGGGAAGTGATATCCCGTTTATTCTGATGAGTTTAGGAGGAAGAGGAAGAAAGAGCAGATAGATGGAAGAGTTTCTTGGAACGCCAAGCAGAGTCTGCTCAGTTGCCTGTAAATGGGTTATCTTTTGAGGAAGATCACAAGGCGTTGCATACTGAAGCTAAGGGAGAAGGGGCAGATGATAGTTTTGAGGAGGGTGTTGAAGGAGAAGATTTAAGTGGCCATAAGTCTGGTTCTGACATATTGCCTGAAGATGTTAAAGCAGAGAAGGAAGTGCACTCTACAACTGATAAGAAAACACACAGGGTCCAAATATGGACTGAGATTAGAAAATCCCTCCATGCCATTGAAGATTTGATGAGTTTTCGTGTAAAAACAAGGGGAAATTCATCAAAAGGTGAGCAAGAGACTGGAAGAGTGAAGCCAGCACCTACAATTGAAGATGCTAAATCTCCAAAAGGAGCATCAGAGGAGGATTCTGAGGATGAGTTTTACGATGTGGAGAGATCAGATCCGAGTCAAGATGGCCCTTCGTCTGACAATGTGACTGCCTCTGCCACTCCTGCTGCTGATGCTGGCCCTCTGAAGTCTTCATTTCCCTGGAAAGAAGAATTGAAAGTCCTTGTACGCGGGGGAGTGCCAATGGCTCTCAGGGGAGAGGTAGTGACTTTTGATTCTTTCTCTGCCCATCCTTTTTTATCCGTGAAGTTCATCTCATACTGGGTATGCTTCATTTTTTGCTTTATTCTCCAAATTTCAGCTTTGGCAAGCTTTTGTGGGTGTGAGGACACGTCGAGTGGAGAAGTATTACCAGCATCTGCTTGCTCCAGAAACTAATCCTGGCAACAATGCGGAACAACATGGTTTGCAGTTGGACAGCAATAATAAGGGTTCAACTGCAGATTCCATATGTGTAGTTGAGAAATGGAAAGGGCAGATTGAGAAGGTCATTATGCTCTTCCAATTTTGGTGTTCAGTATCTCAAATTGCTTCGTTAGACGTATTATTAGTCCAAGTTTCTTAGCTTGTCTTATATGCAGGATTTGCCTCGAACATTCCCTGGTCATCCAGCCCTAGATGACGATGGCAGAAATGCTTTGAGGCGATTACTTACTGCATATGCTCGGCATAATCCCTCTGTTGGGTACTGTCAGGTATTTGATCCTCGAAATTATGTAATGATTGCAGTGTTCTAGGAATGCCACGTGCCAAAAGAGTAATTTTCTGTGATTCTGTAAAATTGTGACACTTTTTGTCATGTGCAAGATGGTGCATGATGTTCAAGTTGCATATTGCTCTCCCCAAAAGTTTTGCTAATAGCTTTTGTCCATTTGTTTATTACTCTGTATGATAAAGATTCAAAGCATTTACGTAGTGAAAGATTGTCTAAAGTACTAACTACTTGAAGCCAATTATATATTTTTTTTAACATATAAGCAATAACATTGAAAATAAATCTCTGATGGAGTTTTCATGAAAGTAAATTTTTTAGACATCTTTCATGAAAGTAAATTATCAAAGATGTAACTTTAAAGTTTCACACAAAATAGAATCACCTAAATGAATGTGGCATTCTCTTTTCGTTTCTTTTGTCTGCCAACCACGTCTTTCACTGGTTGAGTTTTAGAGTCAAGAACGAAAAAACAAGAAAAAAAGCTTGCTGTTTGGGGAAAATCAATTTCTTCATTGAAAGAATTAAGATATTTTTACTAGAAGTTCAAAACTTCATTTTTCCCCTACGGATCTACTTATTTTTTTTGTTAAAGATGCATATATTTTTTTTTCTATACTCATTGTTAATCGTTGAAGTGTTCTTGTTTGTTGACTAAGTATAAAGTAACATTTTGAAATTCTTTATTATTGTTGGTGATAGTTCGTTTGATTTTAGATTATTTATATTTGTTTTTTTATAGTTTCTTTAGAGGAATTTAACACATTTAAGAATAATGTAATTATTTATAGAATTATAATATAATTTTGAGTAAATTGACATATGAGATATTTTTGGTTGTATATTTGGTTTTCAATTCTATGTTAAATGTGATTTCATTAATTTTTAATCCCTTATTCCCATGATAGAAAATCTCAACTTGACACTTTGATCCCTCCAAAAACAGTGGGCCTCGATCCATCCCTGCTTAGCAGTGTTTATTTAACTATAACTTCTCGTCCAAGAATCAAACCTTCCACTAGTTAGTTCTCATTGGTTTGCCCAAGTAGATATATCTTATGTTTTAGATCACTCACTCATCCTTTTTTGTTTGGCCCTATTTTGTTGTAAAAGTCTTTAATTTGTTTTGTTGATCGTTTTGATCAATATATGGTCTAGGTTCGCTGTAAGTTGAACCTTACTAACTATTAGAAAAGGTTGAGCCCTACTAATGATGATGGATTGATATCCTATCATTTCTTGCCTCTGTAGAGAATACCAGCTGTGTATGTGCTAGATTTGTGAAACTTGCAGTTTTGATAGTCGATGGGTCATTAAATATAAGGTTGAAGTTTCTATGTGCTCTTTATTATTGAGAAACTTCTGCTTTCTTTTTCTTTTGTCGAAGTAGAATTTTCACCTTTGCCCTGTTTATCATGCCATTTTCTGATATAAAGTAAAATCAATTATTTTCATCTGGTAACTCTCTCTTTTCTAATTCTGTACTTTTACAATTCACATGCAGGCAATGAATTTCTTTGCTGCCTTGTTACTGCTTCTGATGCCAGAAGAAAATGCTTTTTGGTATGTTTAGAAGCTTATTCAAAATACATTTCCCAAATGAACATTTTTCCTCTTATTGTGGAGGAACAGTATTTTAGAGCCACTTACCGAAATATGTATCTTATATGGAACATGATGACTATTTTTGTGTCTGTATGTAGTTTGCATTTCTTTTACTTTTTCTTAAATGACCATTCTTTATAATAAGGGCATCCTTAGCTTTTTATCTCATAATAACTGCTTGTTTTCTGTACACTAAATTCTGGTCAAATTTTCAGGGCACTGATGGGAATCGTTGATGACTATTTTGATGGTTATTACTCGGAGGAAATGATCGAGTCCCAGGTAATGTTTCTTGCTGCTTTTTTTTCGCTTGTAGTTCTTTTGCTTAGGTGTGCTTTCTCCTTGAATAAGACATAGTAATGAGTTTGATGAGATCACTCAACTGATGCAAATGGGTATTGTGGTAAATTACTTTGTTTTGTCAGGTTGACCAACTTGTTTTAGAGGAGCTGGTGCGCGAAAGATTTCCAAAATTAGGTTTGTTTTCTATTTATTCTTTTTTTTTTTTCGAAGTGTGCTCTTGTTTTTGGTGGTTTCTGATGTCACCTTTGTATCTTTTACAGTCAGTCATCTAGATTACCTGGGAGTGCAGGTGGCATGGGTTACTGGACCGTGGTTCCTGTCCATTTTCATGAACATGCTTCCATGGGAAAGTGGTCAGGTTTTATGCTGTATCTTATAGAAATATAAATTCAGTCTTGTTTGATATTGTAATATTTGACGGTGTTTTCCCTAGAAGTGGTCTTGTTCTTGCCTATTGCACTAGTCTTCACAATCTCTTCATCATTGACATTGGTAAAATTACAAGCTTCCCCGTAATCTGAAGCCTTTCTCCTGACAACAGTTCTTCGAGTCTGGGATGTGCTTCTTTTTGAAGGAAACCGCGTCATGCTTTTCACAACAGCACTTGCATTGATGGAGTTATATGGTACTGGGTAAAAAATTGAGTTTTTTAAATTATGTGATATTTTTTGGTAATTGTTAGTACATAATAATAGTATCATCTGGCTGTTTTACTTTATAGAACTTTAATTTATCTCCTTTTTTTGTAGGCCCTGCATTAGTTACAACTAAAGATGCTGGAGATGCAGTTACTTTGCTACAGTCACTGGCTGGTTCGACGTTTGATAGCAGTCAACTTGTATTGACAGCTTGCATGGGCTATCAAAATGTGAATGAAAATAGATTACAGGAGTTGAGAAATAAGCATCGGCCAGCTGTGATAGCTGCACTTGTGGAAAGATCAAAAGGGCTTCAAGCTTGGAGGGATTCTAAGGGTCTGGCATCTAAGCTTTATAATTTTAAGCATGATCCTAAATCGATGCTGATAGATACGAATAAAGCCACACAGGGAAATGGAAATTTATCTCGTTCAGAGTCTGGATCCACTAATGGAGATGAAGTTCTCATTGGCCTTATTGGAGACGGGGAGATTGATTCTGTTCCAGATCTTCAAGAGCAGGTACCTTGAATCTGTCCTAGTTTAAGGATGAGTTGTTCCTTCATTCCAACGAATAATGAAGTTAATGATGCATTTTCTACCATGGATGTCAGCCATTAGAACAGGCTCATGTATAAATGAATGCATCTTTGCTATGTTTCTGCTATAAAGTAGAAATGTAGAAATACTCATAAACCTTTTCTACACATATATCTCATCAACTATATTGCACTTATGTATGCAGGATTGCCACAGGGTGTGGTTTGAATTTTCCTAGAACCACATAATGAAAAGGTTGCATGATTGCATTTATTTGTAAATGATGTAAATAAAAATGATTATTTGGTTGCACTCATTGATTATGTGGCTTGAATGGTGGCCCACATATACCATTTGCTCATGTCATTAGGTAAACCCTCAATGAAAAAGTACTATGTTATGCTTTGTGGTTGTGTCAGGATGAGCTGTAAGATCTTTTTGAATGGGAATCATTTTTCGTCAATTTAAGATATCATTAAGCTCCTAACTTCATTAACATAGGTTCCATGAGGCATGTTGAGCATCTCGCATATTTTAGGAGGGGAATTTGCTTGGTGTTTTTTATGTAATGATTTCTCAGGGTGTTAATAACGAAATAATTGGGGGTTAAATATTTTATTCAAAGGTATTCCTATTGTTCACTTTTTATGGTGCTTTCGATATTTATTGTAGGCCCTTCTTTACAATTTAATTATGAAGTAGTTTATTCATATGGTGTTGTGATTGATGGTAAACTAAAGCTTTTTTTGTATGATGCTTTTCATTTTTAAATTTATGAACTTCATGCAGGTGGTCTGGTTGAAGGTTGAATTGTGCAGATTGCTGGAGGAGAAAAGATCAGCTGTCCTCAGGTTACTTTTCTCAACGTGCATACAGTTTTTGGACAATATTCTTTTGCTTTGTTGGTTGCTAACATTTCATGTCCTGACTACATCACATTTTGATATGGCATAGCTACCCGATAATGCTTAAAGACTTGGGTATATGCAAATAAATTCATGTGCTTCTCAATTCACTAAGAAAGTTTTTACAACGAGCATATACAATCAACCAATTGTTGGGTGTTTATTCTTCCTACCCTGCTAGGATACAGTTGGACTTGCTTGGAAGTTCCAGTTTAATGGTCGTCTCAAGTTGGATGTGGATGTTTGTATCAGAAAATTAAGGCCAATAGGGGTTGGGCTTATCTTTGCCCCCTAGTGATATATGCTCCTAGGTTGGGAGATACTATTATTTGAGGTACATGATCTGGCATTGTGGGGTTTGAGGAGCTCAAAAACCTAGATTTCTTTTTGCATGGTGATTGGTGAGAAACTTAAATATGCTTTGTGTTAGAGTTGAGTTGTCAGCAGCTTCCTGGAGATATATTTTGCGCTAGTTGGGACTCTTTAAAATATTATCCATTATCTGCTTGAACTCCTTAGTTATCAAATGTTAGTCTGTTTCCTGTGCTGCAGTTGTTTGCTTTGTTTATGTGTCAGAAAACTGGTGTGAGAAAGTAGTTACTAGAAAAAGTGAAGTAAAAGAAAACACTTTTCTTGTCTGTGTTTGGGTTATGAGAAAATAAATTAAAGCTTTCCTATCCAACATTTTTCTATAAAAGAACAGATAAAAAACATTTTCCTAATAAAAGAACTGATAAAAAAATTCCCTATTAAAGAATGTTAAATGAGATTTGAAGGAAATGTTTTACAGTGGAAAGAGTAAGTGGTATGGTCCATATCTTTTCCTTCTATCCAAACACAAAAAGTGAAGGAAAACTGTTTACTTTTCTTTTCATTTCCTTTTCCTGTTTCAAGCAAACGGGGCGAGTCTTTTTCCCGATTCCTTATTGTTTATTTTCCTCTTTCCATATGGGATTGATATTCTTGCATCTTACTTTTCTACATCAGAGCTGAGGAGCTGGAGACAGCTTTGATGGAGATGGTCAAGCAGGATAATCGGCGCCAATTGAGCGCTAGGGTATGTCCAGAAAAACTCACCGGATGGCAATTCATTGTTCGACATGACATAAGATTTTTGTTTTTACTATGCATATCATTTCATCAAGAAACTCATGCTACTATGGCTATAAAGTTTATATGCAACTTTCTCTCTCTCTCTCTCTCTATGGAATTTGATGGAGAATTGTCTTTTGTTGGTATGCTAAATTAGAGGCAAGTTACCTTTGTGTCTCTATGTCAGGCATTATGCTGGTTTAGGATTGCTCAGTGTAATACATCGTATGCTGTGTGTCATGCTATATCTTTAGGTTGAGCAGTTGGAGCAAGAGGTTGCTGACCTCCGGAGGGCCCTTTCTGATAAGCAGGAGCAAGAAAATGCCATGCTTGAGGTTTCAATTTTGCTTCATGTTCAATTTGTGGAAAATGATCTTCCTTTTTACTTTGCAGTGGGCTTGTAATGGTTATTGCACGCACTTGCTAATTTTATAGGTCTTAATGCGGGTGGAGCAAGAGCAGAGGGTAACAGAAGATGCTCGCAGATTTTCTGAGCAGGATGCAGCAGCACAGAGATATGCTGCTCAAGTGCTTCAGGTACTTGTGTCATGAAAGTTCCAGATGTTCCCATGTATACATTTAGTACTCTTTCTGCAAAGTTCTTCTCGCAAATCTAAAGTTTCTTATGATTCCGAGGGTGAGATTTGTTGACTCTCACTTTTTAAGTAGCATAATTTAGTATCAATTTATGTACCTATCTTAAAGCTGATCTTGGGAACATGATTGGATTCTAACCAGTCTTTTGCAAGGGAAAATCACCTTAATTTCATCTTATACGGTAATGAATATAACTATATTCATTTAGTTGTCTCTCTGATCCATCTTGTATTGCCTTTTTTATATGAGGACATTATTCTGTAGATTTGACTTCATTCCAACAAATTATTGTCCTTAGGTGGTATGTGTCTTAATTTCAGCTAATGTAATCTTGCTATTTTTCATAGTTTGATATTAATTTAGTAGTTCCCTTTATAATCTGTGTTCTATCACTGTCTGGCGTTGCACTTTTCTTTCTTTTTCCTAGGGGGGAGGGAATGCCTATTCCGATTAGATTAAGATGCGTTTCTTTACCATTTTTGCTATAATGTACTAGGCACTCCATAAGATGGCAATTTTCATGTCAGTGATTTTCACGAATGGTCTTTATGAACTCCAGTTTTATAATAACCTTAGCACTTATTGGACACAGGTGGAATGTCAAACAAATTCCGAGAGTAATGTTACATATTTTCTGCTAGGTATCCAAATTTCTGGGCTGCTCGTTTCCTTTTTAATTTTCCCACCCAAAAAAAAATCATGTAGAGAGAGGCCTGGACAACCTAAGTACTGATATTCAAATGAAACTTAATGAGTGGGTCTGAAATTGCTTCAGAACAACCCAGTGTGTGTCAGAAGCATTGCAAATTATTCAAATATTATTGCAGTCTCAAAAACCCTCAACCATCCTGGCAGCTTGGACCATCCAAGGAAATCGCTTATGACACCACCTGAAATACTTAAAAGCTTTATATCATCTTTTTGTAGAATGTCTTTTAAGTTTTCTACTTATTACAAGGTATGAATACTGATGGCTATAAATTGTTATTCTTATCAGACTTTGGATATAAGTTTGCATGACCTTTTCAATTGATGAAAAAGTTCTATGATCAAACTTTTCTCTATTTTTCCTATCACTTTCCTGATTTCCCCTCTTTCTCTCTGGAAACTTTATCGAATGATCCAGGGTTGTTATTTTGGCACATACTCTTATTCATTTCTTCCTATATGCTCTGTATTTTGGAACTTTAAGTACTTGTTTGATGATGATTTCTGTAGCTTTATTTTCCTGTCTGTATAATATTTTCATGTATATTCCTTTGGTCCCCTTTTATCTTCTATTTTATGCTAAGACTACTATAACAACCAGGAAAAGTATGAGGAGGCCATGGCTTCGCTTGTTGAAATGGAGAAAAGAATGGTGATGGCCGAATCAATGTTGGAGGCTACCTTGCAATACCAATCTGGCCAACTCAAAGCACAACCTTCTCCACGGTTTGTATTTAATCTTGCCTCAATACCAAATAAATAAATAAATAAAATTAGTCAATCTTGCAAACACAAGAATCATGTTGTCAAATGCCTGGGTATTCATTTTAGTTGTTGGTGAGAATCATCACCATTCTCTATGTTTTGTCTTACTGTATTTTCTTGCATTGTCACTTATATCAATGCTGGTTGCTTAACAACCACGTGTTTTAGTTTTAATTTCCTTTATGTGCGCAACATCATATTTCTGATAAATGTAAGTTTGTAGATCATTAAATCCAGATTCACCAGTAAGAATTAATCAAGAACAGACACAAGAACTACCTCCAAGAAAGATTAGCTTGCTAGCCCGACCATTTGGACTTGGCTGGCGTGACAAGAACAAGGTTAGTTTTTCGACGTGTCATTGTAATTTCATGGTTGATTGCTTTGTCACAGTGGAAATAGTGCAATAGCTAATATAATAGAGACTTCTTCTAATAATTGGTACAACAACTAAATAAAATCTTGAACACGAACTTTTGGGGAAAATGTCTGTTCTTTTTTAGTAGTGTTCTTAGGAGCAACTGAACTCTTAAAATCATAAATTTTATTTCTTTCTTTATTTGCCTGAAAAGATAAGGTTGGAGGGGGCTACCTGATGGCTGCCCTCCACGGAGTGACGATAGGACCCCTTACCCACTGGGGAAACAATGCCTGGAGAGGCCTAAACAGACAAACCACAGGAAATGCGGAGCTCTCCTTAGGGGTCCACTGTGGGGGCTGCTGGCACACCCTCAAGGGGGTTGAGCCATAGCCTGATCCTGCCCAATTTAAGGGTCATTATCAAGCCTGCTTGGCTGAGAAAATCCCGAATAAAATCCTGGCACACCAGTACCCTTGCTCCCAACCATACTCAAATTCAAGACCTACTGACAGCAAATGCCTTTACCACCGGGCCGTGACCTTTTGGTGGTCTGTATATCAGAAACTAAATGGATTAATTTTCCACTGAACATCTTAATATCTAACCCCACATTAGTAAAAGTATAAAGGATTAATTGAGCTCTTTCCCATCAACTTAAGCTTTTGAGATAATTGGTAACTCAATTATTTTTAATATGATATCAGAGCTCCAGGTCATGGTTCGAATCTTAGGGATGCCCCTTTCATTTAATATTTCAACCTGTTCTTTGCCCTTTTAGATATTTGAGCTTTAAGATATTTGGATTTCTTTAATTTGGGTTTCACGTGCATAACCTTTAATCTTTTGGTCGGCTTGCATGTGAGAGTGCGTGTTAAAATATAAAGAATTAATTGGGCTCTTTTCCATCAACATAAGCTTTTGAGATAATTGGTAACCTATTGTGGCTTTATTGCTGAGATTGTGTACAATCAAAAAACCACTTATTGTACTAAGTTCTTGAATTTGGGAATTCTTGTTTTGTATGGCTGGCTTAGTTGGACATTACTACTCCAAAAAGTAAAGTTTAAGGATAGTAATGCTTTATATTACTAAATTTAAATAAAGTTTTCGGACTGTCTACAAATTCAGATCACAATCCTCTCCATATAAGAATTGAAATTTAGGTCAAGTTTATGGTGGGATTGAATGCCACCCTGATAAATTTGAATTTGAATATTTTCCATTTTATGATTATTTAATCTCATCGTAAACTTAACTCTATTTCAATTTTGAAATGGAAAGGATCATGATCCTTCAAAGTCCCAAGTTATTAGTGGGTTACCTGCTTGAAGTAAACTACTGAATTCTTTTTACCAATTATTTCAGCTTAGCTATATCTATGCAGAATTTCTTCGTTTTAAACGATTATTTTCCTGAATTAGTAGGGGTGCATTTTTTTTTATTTTTATACTTCATTGGAGTACACAACAAGAGGTAGTGCTCTCTCATCCGTGGGGTTTGATCCATAGTCTCTTATACAATAACCAGCGACAATTTAGTTGTGGAAAATATTTTCCATTTTCTATTTCCACTTTTTTAGCACTTTCCTTGACAATTTGCTCATTCTTAACATACAAGACAATTTTTTTTCTTTTCAACATAATATTAGAGAAGATGAAAAATAAAACAAAGTTCTAAATTATGTTGAAAAGAGGAAAAAATAAATAAGTGTTGTTTTTCAAATTATGTTAAAAATGTGTAAATTGTTGAGGAGGGTGTTATAGAAAATGGAAAATATTTTTCACAACTAAACGCACCTTAGAACACCATCAATGGAAAAAATCGATGAGGCAGCCATTGTTATTAACCGCTTTTCAATGAGACAATGTATGATAGTGAGCCCCAAATGTCAGGTTCCGCAGCCACTTATGATGTGCTTGTATCTGTAACTAAGATTACTGATCCTTTTTCACTGAATGCTACAGGGAAACCCTACTAATGTTGATGAGCAACCAGATGGAAAGCCTTCAAATGAGGGACAGAATCCAACCACTCAGCAGAAAGACACCAATGGCATCCAAGTTCAACATAAAGAGTAGAGAACTGCAGTTTATTATGATACCACTATATAAATCCTTTTTCATCTTCTTGGTAGATATTTTTTTTATGGATCAGCAGCAGTTCAGGAAGTGTAGAAAAAGTTTGCTTTTTTAATTTTTGATTATACAATTAATATAAGAGGCCCCATCCATTAATTGTTTGTTTGTTCGTTAAGTAGCAACAATAATAGTGTAGGGGAGAAGAGAATGTAAGAAGAAACATGAGATCAATAGTAAAACAAGTGTATAATCCTTGCAGTAGTATCTTGTATCACTCCATTTCTTGTAGTGTCAGTGCCCAACTAGGGTTTCATGAAGTTCCTTTTCTTGGAGAGTTTGTTTGTGTGTGGTGTGTGAACCTTGTGGTCCACTGTCGTTTTATGATGTTCTTTCATGAAAATATAGAGTAAACAAATGACAGAATATAGTAAAATGAAGGCAAACCGAGAACCGCAGTATAGCCTTTTTTACAATTACGAGTGAAAATGGAATTTATCCTCATCCCTATGTTGTGTTTCGAATCAGAATATAAGAGTTGGTTGCTGCAAAAAAAAAAATTGGGCTTTTTTTATTGGTTTTTTTTTTTCCTGAAGTTACAGATTATATTGCATTTTAGGTAAAATGAAATGACAAACTTTGAAAGTAATTATAACTTAGTTCTAAATATTGAGAAAAAAAGGAGAAATTCATCCTATCCCACTGTCAAGAAATTTGACTGGAAGTGCCAAAAAACACAAATGTCATTTTACATTTTGATCATTTTTATATGAGAATTGAAATGAAATCAAGTTTATGATGAGATTAAATGTTGAAGATTTAAATCTAAATTTGTTATGACTATATTTAATTTCATCAAAAACTTGATATCTATATTAATTTTCAAATCTCAAATAGAGAGATCTAAATCCTCGCAATTCTGCCCCGTCACAAATTTCAACAGTATTAAAAGAATAGTTGAAAAATATAATTATATCATATAAGTTTTTTTAATGGAATTACATCTCTTAGGTTTGACGGTAATTATAATTTAGTCTCAAGTTTTGAAGAAAAACAATATTCCTTTCTCCAAAAGTTTTTACATAACAATGTTTAGAATTAACAAAATTTCTTTCTTAACAACTACGTAATGAGATGTTAATTGCCTGTAATTGACATAAACTCTTTCGATTCTCAAATAGAGGATCTAAATCAGGATTGCGACTGGTACAAACAAAATATAAATTTCCAGTAAAGACCTACCAATGATAGCACAGTAAAACAAAATTAAAAACTAGGAATATTCTCCATTTATGGTCAAGTTTTACTCTTATTGGTACATCTTTGTCATGCGTTGCTAACCTGAAGCTGGGCAGGAGATTGAAAACCATGTCAACCGTAAGTTCATGTCAAGAGAACAACAAATTTTGTACACAATAAGCAACATTTTGGAACATTAATTTTGCCCCTTTTTTTGCTTTTGTTTCTCTTTGTTCAATTATTCTTCCCCCTAGCATCCTCCATTAGACATTTTCGTTATAGAAAAAGCTAGTTTGTTAGCTAACAGAATGGAGGAGATACAGATTTTACTCTGACCAAAACTAAATAAATAAACGGCATGCAAACCAAAATGTTAATTCAGGATGGCAACAACTTCAACTCTAGATAAGTAATGCATCAGTACAGTATATGCACATCCAAAAGGCAAGATCAATATCAATGAAAAGGAAGGCCAACTATTCAACAAGTAAAATATCACAAGCAAATGTGGATGCTTTGAAAGGGAGACCAGCTTCTATATAGAAGGGATTTAAATACAAAGCCCCAAGCTCAATTGTACATGAAAAATTTTTGTTGCAAGGAGGGAAGAAATAAGAGGCCAAAGAGGAGGAGGGGGTGGGGGGAGGGGAGAAAAAAATAAAGAACTTGTTACATCAAACATACTGGGATGGAGATTTCACCTGCTATACCTGCAGTCATGCAAAATTTGATGAACAGGCAATAGCACAGGTGCAGCCAACGATTGTGTACCACTTTATCTCCATTCCGGGATCTCTAGCCACAGATATAAACCTGTTGAGATAGTATCCCAATATAGCGTCACAGCTAGAGGTAACAGCGGTCTTATCATTAGCTTCTAAGGATAGAACTCCGAAATAACTCCTGGTTTAATATCTCTCCAACTCACTTTACTGTTCTCTTCTGGTTCTAGGAGTGGAAAAGCCTGTACGAGAGCCCTGAACTGGCTGGGTAACAGGATCATATTTTTGGGAAGCAAGATAAGAAAGGGCTGTGACTACATCAGCTATGAGAGGCCGCATAGTAGGCTGTTCTTGAACACACATTGCAGCAACAGCAAGTGCTTGGTATAAACCCCTTACTGGATATTGGCCCTGAAGCAGTGGGTCAGCCATATGTGCAAATTTCCTTCGATCTTTGAACAAAGGTCGGGCCTGTAACTTGAAAAAACATTTAATAAATGTTCATATAATTATCTTTGACATTGCATATGCAAAACTTGGAAAATAATATAGTTGGCAGAATACAACTTTAAATAACAAACGTTTTGACAGCTTGGTTTAGTATCAAGGAGAAACTGGATAAAGTTAGCTGGAATAAACTGGTCTGGGGAGCTCAGAATATTCCAAGGCATACATTCATTTGTGGCTGGCTGTCTGAGGTAGATTGCAAACCAGTGACCTGCTAATGGAGAGGGATATTTTACCTAGCTCCTGTTATCTTTTCAGCAATGGTGCTAATGAGAACATCAAACAAATATTCTTAGAATGTCAATTCACATCGAGTATATGGTCGTAAGTTTTGACTTACAGCTTACTTCATAGAAACATTGGTGATTGGGAGCAGGAGCTTGATTGGTTCTGCCAAGATGCAAAAGGCACTAACTGGAAGTGCAGAATTTTGAGAGCAAGACTAACAGCTACACCTATCATTGATGGATGGAAAGTCATAATATGGCGTTTGGAAGATCTTTCAACTCGGCAGATGATTATTAGTAAAATAAAGAAGGATGTTCAGTTAAAGTTTGATGGTATGAGTGTTGATAGAGTTACTCTTAACACTGCTAAACTCAATGGTAACTGGAATATTAGAGCAACGCTAAGGTAGTTAGAGTAAGCTGATTTTCCGATATTGGTCTTGTTATTGTAGTGTAAGCAGGGATCTGCTAGTAGGTTTAGAGATTTTGGAGTAAAGATTCTCTGTATTTCTCTTTGTTGTTTACTAATATGTTCGTTTTTCAAATGAAAAAAAAAAAACAAAGGTTTTGACCTGAGACTTAACCCCTTCCCCACACTTGTAGCTAAATAACACGTATGAAAAGTGCAAGTAAGAAAGGAACAACAAAGGAATCAAATTCTATGACATGGGTAGGATATGATACTACAGGTATTTTTTTTATATACTAACCTGGGGTCCGGCCTGTGTTGAGTGCCAAATGATAGTAGTATCCAGCAGGCAGCATCTCAAGAAAACTTCTTTTTTTGAGTAAACAGTAGCATCTCAACATAACCATTAAGATAATCAAATCAGAAACATCCCGGTTAAAAGGGGGCGACATGTCACATGGTTACAAAAGGATAGGAGTTTCTTTCACCCAAAAGATTTGTCCTACTTAAAAAGATGTCTCTTTGGGTAATACTAGAAGTTGTATCACTTATGCTAGCAAATTTTTGTTTCTTAATTATTTGTATCACATTGTGATTAGTTATCCAAGGGCCAACTATATCTACTAGAGTTCCTCTCACTGTTTTACTTATTCATTGTACCTGTGATTTCTTAAGATATGAGAGTTTTTAATTTTTCCCCTCTTAATTTGATGAATCATAAAATTCACAAATTGATACTGCAATCTAGTGTTAAAAATATCCTATTGACATCTAGCCTAATCTCACCTTTGAGTAGTGCTTTGCGCATAGATAAGCTGAGGTAAACCTCAACTCCTTAACATAGGCTCAGC
Source organism: Bretschneidera sinensis (assembly GCA_023935145.1). NCBI lineage: Eukaryota > Viridiplantae > Streptophyta > Magnoliopsida > Brassicales > Akaniaceae > Bretschneidera > Bretschneidera sinensis. The sequence continues at coordinate 59,952,961 of CM043698.1, read as the reverse complement.
ATATTCAATGTTTTATTCACTAAAACATGCTAAAGGTTCGATTCACCTATGATTAGTACTTCTCCCACTGAGTGGCAGCGTTGAAGTAAACCTTAACTACTAAATCTGCTAGAGGCTTTATTGAAACCATAAAGAAGCATCTTTGAGCTTGATGATGTAGTACATTCAGATTCTTTTTCAACCTCATATTTTGAGGGAATCTATGCAAATTAATGTGACAACACTTAAAGGGACCAGCATTAGATCAGAGCAATTGTTTAGAACACTAATACCCTGAGGAAAAACGAAATGATATGGTTTGCCCATATGATGCATGCATACAGTGATTGAAACAGCATATTCAAAGGCGGCCAATAAGACTCCATCCATAGCACAAAAGTGGCATGGAATTCTGCTCACTGATTCCAGTGAATGATATGGCAGCCCATTTGAACATTCAAACTTCCATGGTCTATGAACTACTATATGTATTGAGACAAGAAACCTTCCGAAAATGATTTCAACAAAATAGAAATCAAACCAGAGAAGACAGGTCTCTTACCCATGCAACAAGATTGTGTTCTCCAGCACCTCTTGAATTGTCAATAGCTTTTCTGCCAGTGATTATCTCAAGAAGAACAACCCCAAAGCTATAAACATCTGATTTCAGTGTAAGCTGACCTGTCATTGCATATTCAGGTGCACAATATCCGTATGTTCCCATCACTCTAGTCGATACATGTGTCTTATCCCCAACGGGACCCAGCTTGGCCAAGCCAAAATCAGATAGCTTCGGATGATAGCTCTCACCAAGTAAAATGTTCGAGCATTTTAAATCACGATAAATAACAGGTGGGCTAGCTTTGTCATGCAAATACTCCAAGCCCTTTGCAGCCCCAGCAGCTATTTTCATTCTTGTATTCCAGTCGAGTCGTTTTCTATCTGGAGGTAGGTCTGGAATGTTAAAACATGTAAGGAACAATTATTGAACTATGGGAACAATTATTGAACTATGTCAACAGATGCTACATGCATGGTAGATAAAACCAGCATAACACATCACATGAAACAAATATGGTATTCTAATAACTATTTCGCTAATAAAGACATACCCATCCTCAGGAAAGATCACAATTGGATGATGTGATTAAATTTCCTGACATCTACCAAACATAAAGAAGAAAAAATTTCAGCATTTGCGTGAAACAAAAAACTAGATGATTCCAAATCTTCTGATTTTTTTTATTCGTCAACATGCGAATCACTTTTGTGAGACCCATTAAATTTTACATCTCAATATTTTGGGTTTTAACTGTCAAGCCAGATGCACAAGAAACTAGGCCCTTCAGAGGACTAGTACGAGCAAACAATTTGGGACATGACAACAGTGGCAGTTGATGCTATACATACCATGTAGATGGTCTTCCAGAGATCCTAATGGCATGTATTCATAAACCAAAAGCCTCTGATCTCCATCAGCACAATAACCAATTAAGTTAACAAGATTAGCATGGTGAAGTAGGCTCAGCATCAAGACTTCAACAAGGAATTCCCTATTCCCTTGCAGCCCATTTCGGTCCAGTTGTTTAATAGCTACAACCTTCACCCAAAAGCAAAGAGCAATATTAAATATATACCACAATTATATATGGTTAAAGATCAAAGCATTAAAAGGACATTGAATGCTGACACTAATAAAATTAACGAAGAAATTCCCCCCAGTGTGAAAAATCAATCTGGCAATACTCTGAGTTAAACAAAGATAAGGGCAAAAAACATGTCTGCCTTCTTATGTCTGTCCTAGCTGAAAGTGTAAACAATTTTTGGTCAGATTTCTTTACAAACCTTCCCCTTTTAGCCATTCTGAACCCTTCATATGATCTGTAAAGTTATAAAAGTCCGTTTTACATTTTAAGAATAATTGAAGAGATTAAAGGGCAATTTAAATGCTGTTTTACAAATGAATTTGGTGATATTTCCTTTTTTTTTCTTTCTCCTTAAAGCATATTTTAAAAACAAGTAACCAGTTTGGCAATTCATGTAAAAATAGAATGTTTAGCAATATTAGCAGTCAAAACATGCTTCAAGAAACCTTAAATATTGTAGCCGAAATGCCTTTAGTAGATTTGGCAACAATCATGTAAGAGCAGCGACAGAGGTGGCAGGGGAGGTTGAGGCATTGCTAGTAATTTTAAGAGATACATTGAAGTGGTGCAAGTGGAGCTGGAAACAAAGGCTGTAGTGATCTATTAGTAGTATGTCGTGAGGTGACGGGAAGCTCAATGGTAGAAATGACAGACCTGGTGAACAAGGTGCTGCAGGTGATTAATATTGGTGTTCGTAAAATGGCATTGGCAATATTGTCTGCAGTTGCAACAGTGGTGTGGTGGGAAGGTGGTGTCACCAAATCCAGCTATGTGGTACTGACTATCATATTATCAGCACTCAAGCATAAGTAGTGTGGCTGAAGAGAGGCAGAGGTTCAATATGACACCTTGAGTTGCAACGTGACCCTTGCCAGATGATATTGAGGTTCTCTTATAGGAAGTTTCCATTTATGCTTATTAAATTCTCTTATTAGTTTGTTATTGCTTCTAGATACCTGCATGCACTAATGTGTTTCCTCGGATCATGATGTTCATTTTCTCGTAAAATTTAAATTATAGAGATCATTGGATCCAAACACCTAAAACAATGTTGCTAACAAAACCTCCCATATCATCTTCTATCCTAGAGAACTTCATCATATGTTTGTAGCTTCCTTAATCTAAATATGGGGAACACATTGCTAGTCCAGAGGCATGGCAATCAGCAAGTCTGTAAGACCTCCTTTCCCTTCAAGTTATCAATTGAAAAATATATTACCAAAGCTTCGTGTTTGTTCAGTTTGATCACAACCCAGACAGTTATTCTTCATGGTCATCCGCACTATTAATATTTTGTGAGAGGAAAATCACCTGTCCACTTCTTTTGTGGGCTGTTTTAATTATAAAGATGTTAACCAAAAAATAGGGGATGTAGTGGAGCTGTGGGGTTTTTTGTCAACATTATATGACAAAGCCCTCAGCGCCTACTATATGATTTGCCACTAGTGACCTGACTATTCTTGCCAAAGAAAGTTAATTTGAAAGAGACTTAAAAACTGGCCATCTTTAGCCAAGATATCAATTCCAGGTCATACCACTATCTTCATACCAAAGTTATGTTAAATTCCAATGCTAACAACGAACACACGCATTGAGAGTGTGTCTTCTACATTTGATTCTTATAACAATTAAAGACTGATCAAACTCAACAAACCTGATTGGTGCTCTCCAATCGCCCTTTATATACTCTGCCAAAGCCTCCTTCACCCAAATGACAATCTGCCCTGAAATTCTTTGTTGCTGCTGCCAATTCACGAAATGTAAATGTATGCGCTGCAATGTTATCAGAATCTCCATCCTTAGAGGCCTCCTTCTTTACATCCGGGGCTGTGCTCACCTTCAGCTTTTCTAAATCAACCAGAAAATAAAAATGCATTCAATACTGTCAAAAAAAGGAACCATTAAAGTCAACCTGTAGCACTCATATCCTATGTCAGCAAAAGCCAAGTGTATGTTTTAGGTTCAATATTGTGACAATAAAAGAAGTACCACCTCATCATTATGAGCTCCAAAAGGAAACAAGAATCACTATAGACAAACAAACAACGAAAAATAATTTAAACTTGGCTTTTCTCATCAAACAAAACGTATGTCTTCTGTCAATACCATTAAATAAAGAACCTCTGAACAAGGCAGATTTTTTCTATCCTGTTTCCAAGAAACCAGAACTAAAACAATTAGACAAACTGCTTACCGCAGTCACGATAATATTAATCAGCCAATGATCCCTCAACCTTAAAATAATTAGTATAAGATATTTAGCTTCTAAACATGTGGGATTCAAAGAAGAGAAGCCCGAAGCCATTGAATTAGTTAAATCAACCAAAGCAATCCGTTAGTTCAGGATTATTTGTTATAAATTAACAAACTCAGGCTTCATACATTAGTAGGTTTAAACGAATTGAAATTGTGAGCAACTATATTAGTTGAATTGACACTAACAAGGAACCAATGGTTAAAATCTGTGATTTGAACCCAATCCACAGCTGATATTAAATCCTAATCATAACAAACTCAAAATGCCCACTAAAATTTACATCTTTTAACCTGAAAGCAGGCATACATTACTTTAAACCAAGAGAAAAATTATTCTCAAATCACATCCATTACATTCAAAGCAGATCAAAACAGTACTGCAAACCCAGATAAATAATCATTCAAACAATTAAACGACTTGTTCATATCAATTTGCAACACATCAATATGGAAGTAAATACTTGAAGATATACCTCCAAGAAAATGAAATGACACATAACAAAAGAGTAAAAACTGAAATTTGCGAGTGTGATAATGTCTTTCAAGATTATTCAGTAAATTTGATGGAATTACCAGAAGTTGATTGAATCCTATCATTAGCACGCTTGTTTTGCTTCTTCTTTGCATTCTTGCTTGATTTTCCACCACAGGGAAACCAACCCATGGCCTATTTTTCTCTTTAACTCAAAATAGTTTCAGTATCACACTACACGGGGACAGGGAATGTTGAATTCAGGCAGAGGCTATTATATACAGTACTATTTTAGCATATATCTTTTCATTCTGGTGTATTTTTTGCACTTAGGCCCTTATGTCTTGGCAAATTATAAGCCATACCTCAAATTTTTCCTATATTTATTGCTTTTAGTAACATTTGAAGTAAAAATTGCAATTATTAAGCTTTCTTTAGTTCAGATTTGTTGAAAACTCTGTATAAATAGAAATTAACCATTTGGGGTCTTTATATCTCTTTTTAATGAATTTACTACTTATGATATTATCATGAATTGCACATTTTTTTCTTCTCTTTTATAACAATAAAAAATATAAAAATCCTATATTGATAAAAAATCTCCACCATGCTATATAGGTTTTTTTGGTTCACGGACCGAACTATAGTGGGATAAAATTATAATTAACATAAAATATGATAAATGAGGATTAAAACGGTAACACCTTAATTTATATTTAGTTCATGAGATTGTTGGATTGAGAATAAAATGAGATAAGAAATTTAAATATTAAAATACCTTAATACTATTCATTTTTCTTAACAATCTCTAATTTTTTCACAAACCTTAAAATTTAATAATAATAATAATAACATTTTTATTATTATAATTACTATAATAATAATAATAATAAATTATTATTTTAATCATCAAAATTATAATAATAATAATTATTACGGTATTGTTATTATAATTATCATAATAATTGATATTATTAATAATATAATTAATATCACCATTATCATTTTATTGTAATTATGATTATAAAAATAATATTAATATTTGTATTATTACAATTATAATAGTAATTATTATTATCTTAATTATTATTATAAGAAAAAATAATATTATTATCAGTATTATTATAATTATGATAATAATAATCATTATAATTATAATTATGATAATAATAATCATTATAATTATAATAATAATTTATTATTATAATATTACTATTATCATTATTATTATTTTAATAATTTTTATTAATAATATTATTATAAGAAAATTATTTTTAATAATATAATAATTATTATTCAAAGGTAAAAAGGTAAAAAAAAATTAGTCTAACGTAGGTGGGATAGATTCTATATTCTATGTGAGCAGATGAGACAAAAAAATGGTATTATGATTAATTTTATCTTATTTTAATCTTACATGAATAGTAAATCTCTCCAACAAAATAAAAAATAACTATTCATGTGGGATTAAAATAATTTCATCACACTTTAATCTCACCTGTCAAACATGCCTTTTTAGCAGTAGTATTTTGAAACTAAATAATGGTAACATGAAAAAAAATATAATAAAAATGAAATTTCAGGGAGTAAACCATAAATATGACCAAGTACCAATACTACCAGCATAAATGCCTGTTTTCTGCGGAAGTTCCTTGGTTACAAGCCAAGTATCAAAAACTTATTTATAAATTTTGAGGGCAGCCTCTATGCTTTTAACAATTGGGCACTCCTCCCCTCATTACCAAAAGAAAAACAAGTTGTTAAATTGTCTTTTGACTTTGAATGTATCAAGAGGACCCTTACCAAGTGGTTGGCCAAATCAACCAATCTTCTTCTACTCCATTAATTAAACTATTTTGGTGGCAATTTTGTTTTTTAAATAAGAAAAATTGAAAGGGTATTTTAAAAATATATCATTTTTTTTGCTATTCTTTTGGACGGTATTATCGAGGATGAAAGTAAACTATTTTTTTTCCCAAACCGCGTTATCAGGGATGGTTTTCTTTAATTTATAAATTAATTATTTCATTTGTCTCATATTGTTTGTTTTGTTTTATTATTTATTTAATTACTTTTAAAAAAAATTAAATTTAATAAATTATCTTAATTTTTCAAATATGATTTTATAATGTACATCGATTTTTAAAAAATATTTTTTACAAATTTATTTCCAAAAAAAATATCTAAAAAATCAAAAATCAAAATTACATAAAAAAAAAAATACAATGAACAAACGACGTAGGACGGAAAGTGTGGTTAATTATATAATCTATTTATATTTGTATTGCATCCTAGAAAAAAGTGTGTAAAAAAAGTAAAAAAGTGTAATTTATCGTCTTATTATATATACCTTGTACGGCCGCATAGCTTCAACGAGAGAATCTAGGGTACTTTTCGGGTAGACCAAACAATGGTCTATACTCTTCTACCTATTGATGGGGCCCTCTATCTAACCTGCTACTTCATCCTTTTGTGATATTTGGTATTATCAAGTTGAAAATCAAAACAAAATGTGATGAATGATCAAATCTAAATCCAACTGATCTGCTTTGTTGAATTATTCTTATCATACTGATGTAATGTAGCATAATAAAAAAATCTTGGCTTTGCTCTTTTGAGGACAAAGTGATATCGAGCGTGCCAGCTGGTACCAAATGGCTGCCGCTCTAGTTTGGATATTCATATAATCTATAATATATATATATAAAAATAAATTATAAATTATATTATATATAAAGTGCGATTAAGGTTTAAAACATTCACAGGATCAAAATACCCAAATTTTAATTATATAGTTTTAATTCTATAATTATTTGTATTATATAAAAATCAATCTATGAAACTATAAATGAATATAAACGATTTTTAAGTTTAGTATAACACAATGATGTTCATGTATGAGATATGGATATAAACTAGAATTTCTAATTTTATAACCATGAATAAGACATGAATGAAGCGATGTTCATGTATGCATCATATCAAGAACACATAGTACACTAACAGGTTGAGTATAATATAAGTAATCCATCATCACATACTAGTGGTTACAACCAACTATTCTAAGCAATCATATACAATGCATTACTAACTAAACTTGAAAGCATACTCTTCATACCAATCAACTTCATCGCACCTCATTTTGATTCAAACCGATCCTTCAAGGCCTAAGCCGATCAAACAAAGATCTCAGTTGATCTTAAAAGGACCTCGTGAGCATTTCAATAACGTTTAATTAATCATTGTAAGAGCGAAGTCAAGTATCATTTTCAAAGAATGTTCAATCATTCACGAACATTCAATAGTGTAATATTGTGCACAACACACACCCAATAAGGAGGTTAACATGTTAGGACATGTTTCAACATGCATCCCTTAAATAATACGTCTTCATTCAGTACCAATAACTCCCCTTCATTTGCATGCATGCACAAAGGCATACACATGCATATTCATTGATAAAAACATAAGCTAAATAAATTTGTCATGATTGAACACAGTCCACTAAAATGTCATAGTCTCATTTATTACATAAGATTTTCGGGTGATTCAAAATAGTTTAAAAATTAGACTTCTAGATCTTCAACATAGACTCAAGAATCATCTAATTTGGTCTTACAACTATCTAGTTACATTAACTTAAAGTTTGACCATGAAATTTGTCCTTATTATTGTTTCTAGAACGCAACAGTAACAAGTTTAATGATATTATGAAAGAACTTCTCCAAAATGAATTTTACTGGACTTTTTAATCAAAATCTTTAACATTCATACCTCCCACATTCTCCCTCGCTCTCTCCTTTATCTCCCTTCATTTTATTTTATGATTTATTTGAAGATATATATTGATCTGATCATGGGTCCCACTTAAGCTACTCTCTAAAGAGGTAGACAACCTTGTCGTTCTTGACACATGTCAATCAATACATAATCTAACCCTTAATGGGCCAAGCCTATTGGGCCTAAAATCACCCCAGCCCAATTTAAGGCTTAAGTCAAAGCTCAAAGACAAACCTTGATCTTCCCGATTCCAAAATGTGATTCTAATTAGAAATTCATAATCTACACCAAATTTTAGGCTTAAAAGTCAATTTTCACATTAAACCATTTTCATTTGTCTATTCAAATTCATAGACAAATCTAAACTAGTCATAGTTCACTCTTTATCGATAATGATTTAAACAAGCTCTTAACACACTATTTATAAAAGTAATTCCCGTACATATTCATATTATATGCCCATACGTGTATGAAAGTTCTCAAGTTTCACATACATTCTTCACAACCCTTCATTAATAGCAATGGAGCTCCTCATAAGAGGCACACTTTTAAGTGTCAAAGCGTTTATGGGGTACTTTTCCTTTAAACCTTTCATCAATGAAATAATGTCTCGTGAATTGTATTTCTTTAAACATGAGCTAATCCAAATGGCCAACTCTAATAAAAAAAGTAACAAACCTGAGACATAAAGTCAAATGTAGGGAAACTTGATTGGAGTTGTCACCTGATTAATTCAAAGAATCAAGAATGTCAAAGAGAGTGATAAGATTCAGACTTAGGGTACACTATAGGAAGGTTGAAGGGAAAAGCATCCCACACGTTCCTAGGCCACAAATGATCTAGCTTATATTTTTGTTCATTAAGGGATGATTTAAACAAGAATAATTTACTTATATTCTCCAAGTTTTATTTTCCGTGATTGATCACACAAGCAACAATTATGAAGCACACAATATCATGATGATTGAACAGTTATATCAAAGCTAATAAATAAAACAAATAAAGAAAAACAATAAATAATTTAAGGTAACTACAATCTATTATGCTAATTAACCATATAAACATGCTTAATCAAATGAAAAATCCATAAGCATATCATATCAAATGCATGATCAAATTCTCACAAAAATATGGCAGCACATAAATCAAATTAGATTATATTCAATTTTAGGTCTAATCCTGCTTTCTAGGGTTCATTGTGCCTAAGAAAGTTATCATACAATTCTAACATGGCATATAGGGTTCATATTGTAAATCGAGGTTTAAACCCAAGAGGGGGGTGAATTTGGTTTTAAAAACTTTTGCTAATTAAACATTTAATTTTTTAAGCAGTTAAATACACAATGCACACAATCAATTAATATTCTTGAAAGTAAAGGAGTTCAAAGAAAGAGAAAGTGCAAACTCCGTTTATAGTGGTTCGGCAATATCGAAATCCTTCTGACCCTACGTCCACTCTCTTTAAGGAACCTCCTTGAAGCAATGCAGTAAAATTTTAGTCATGCAACTTCACGTGTGTTACACAAACCTTACAACCAATCCCTTCCTTACAGAAGCTAATCCCTTCCTCACGGAAGCTAATGCCTTCATCTCGGAAGCTACAAATAAGTATTTAATCCTAAACGCTCTAAGAGTTATTACAACTCTTTCCCCTTTACAATAATGAGATTTGCTGTAAAGTAAATGGTAAAGAGATAACAATAAGTGCTTTTACAAATGAATAATATCTATCTTTCAAGAACAAACTTGAAGAATGACTTAACAATAAGTATTTCAAAGCTTTTGAAAATTAATGAGCTTTTTTGTGAATTAAATGTGTTATCTTCTTTTTTTAAATGCTCATTGAAGTGGATTTATATAACATTGAATTAATATAGTCATTTGACACTAACTTGGTAGGTTTGGGGCATTAAATGCTCAAGTCCCGCGTCTCAAACCATCATATTTTTTGAATTACTAGTCGATTGGGTCCTTGTACCAGTCGGTTAGGTCCTAAGCACCAATCGACTGGGAACTTTCTATCCTAGGTACCAATCGATTGTATCCTCAAAATCAATTAACTGGGAACCTTCTGTCCCATATATCAGTCGATTGGTATATGGAGCTAGTCGATTGGGTTGTCCTTCAACCCAGTTTTTTATGTTTTAAAACTGTTTTTGACTTAGAAACTTTTGTTTAGTTAGTTTGTCAAAGTCTTTTGTAAAATGAGCCACATATCAAGCTATGTAATTGAACATGAGAGATTTATAATTGTTTTAATTACCTTAATGCTTATTCTTGATCTTCTGTCTTGTCTTGGTGTCTGAATCGAGTTGAGTTCTTGCATCTTTGTTTCTATGATGAATGCTTTTGCCGCTTAAACACTTAGATAAAACTGTTAGTACAATTGGTGTAGTGTTTTGTCATTATTAAAATCAAATATGGGTCAGCACATACAATAGAAGGAAGTTACTGGAAAAAGATGAACACGTTTCGAAATCAAGCATAGCTTGGGCTACTCTAGAGTTGCACTCAGGCTTGTGCGCCATTCTAGAGTTGTGTAGCCTCTAGGAAGCGCAAAAGCATTATCATGAGTTGGTAGTTCACTTGCACACCAAATTTGTTGGTTAATGTCAGAATTTTACAAAAAAAATAACGAGATTTGTTATTACTTGGTGAAACCCTAGCTCAACTCTACAATAGAAATCAATGATACATAATCTATGTTTAATGCAATCATCAACCAATCAATTTACAACAAATTATTTCATGGATAGATTTCCTAGAACAACATTTCTATAATGCTAGCATTATTTATCATTTCACAATCAAACAAACATATTCATGTAATTTCACAGAAAATGGTCACACAAATAATTATTTTAACTAACGATTTTCATCCATACCTACCTTTAGAACATGCTTTTGGATCTAAGTGATCACATGTGTGTAGAATCATTTTCCTAGCCCACACTTGCAGGCTTCAATATTTCTCCATTTGCAAAATTGTTTTAACTAGGTCTTTTTGAGGTAGTGTGCAAACTATTTGTCAAACCAGATTTTTCGTTTGAGAACTGTGCAAATCTGTGCAACTCAAATGTCCATATTTAATTGTTTATGTTCTTCATTCTTCATATAATAATGAGTTGTGTGTGCGCACAATATTCTAGACATTTGGCATCATATAGCAGTGAGTTGTGTGCGCGCGCATGGCATTATAGGCAATTGGCATTATATAATGGTGATTTGTGTGTGTGTACATAGTGTTATAGGGAATTGACATTATATAGTAATGAGTAGTGCATGAGTGCATAGAATCCTAAGTAATTGGCATCATATAGTAGTGAATTATGTATGCGTGCATGCTCGAATGTTGAAAAACTAAGTGTTATGTGTATTTAGGTGTCAGCAGATATAACACAAAAGGTAAGTGGATTGCTCAAGAGTAGCTTAATTCGATCACGTAGCAAAGTGAGTTCATATTACTTCTAGTACTTGAGAAGGAATTATTAAATTAGTGAATATGAAATTTAAGGACATATATACATATATGTAACAAAGGCTTAGATATGACAAATGGTTTTTGTGTGAGTAAATACAAATATAGACAATATGAATAATACATATATATCTAAAATATGCATATATGTTGATTAATTGGTTATGTGATGACATTACTTAAATGTGTTGGGTAGTCGGAAATATGACCTATGTATTCTTGTGAGGATATGTGGGAATTTTGGTTTATTTGTTTCTTGATTTTGTGTGGATATGTGTGCATTCTGGACTAAATTCAAAGATAATAATTATAGGGCCTTTGGGTTCGATGGAAGGTTGGAACTTAAGTGGTCGGACAACTATTATTGGATTATGAGTTTTCTTTTAATTAATTAACAGCTTGGTACATTTAAATCTTATTCATTTAATTGTAAGATCTTTGGGTTTGAGGGTGGATGGAATTCCCATAGGTCTAGATAGGAAATGATGAGTGTGTTGACACGTGGGGAGATGTCTCCTTTGTGATGATTGAGATGAGCAAAAATTCTTGCATTGATGATGATGTGGAATTGTGTTTTGTGCAATTGTACTTTTATGTAATAGTTGCTTCCTTGATGTGATGAGAAATGCTAATTGAGATTTGTATTGTGATATGGAGATGTTGTGTATGTGAATGGTGAATGATGGTGTAATTGTGAAATGAGAAATCTTCTATTCATTGAGCATGTGCAAAAAATGTTGGGTTTGACAAATAAACTAAGAGTACCTATATGTGTGTACATATCTACATAAAACATATATATAAAAAGCCTAAAACCAAATATAATAAAGCTTGGTAAATAAAACAAGGAAAAAATCAAGTACTTTTGGTAAGTGAATTTATTGGGCTTTTTAACTCACCCATTTCTATCTAAATTCCCCCCCCCCCCCAAGTGACTAGCAAGGATTTTGGAGTGAGCTCGAGTGGTAAGCTTATGATTGGCATTTTCTTAAGTGGGTCCATGTGGATGGAATCCTCGACCTTTTGTTGAGAGTCTAGTCCCTTGTAATTATTTTGGAAGGATATTTATTTATGGTCATATAACTTAAAAGTTCCTTGTGTCTTGCAACCTATGTAAATGATCTTGTGTAAGTTCATATGGAGATTATAGGGTTCATAGCTTTAAAATGTTCATATAGATTTTGATGTATTGTAAAAATTGTAAATTGCATGCATGTGTTCTAGTATCACGTGGCATTGCATATACAAGTTGAACTCAGTGCTTATAGGTAATAATTCCGTTCTAAGGTAAGGCTCACTTAGTAATAATCTAAAGGTCTGCACCAGTCTTAGTGCATAACTTTAGGCCCTTCAATTAGGCTTCAAAATGGCGAAGGAAATGGTTTTACAACATATTATTCTTGAGCTTGATTGTAAAGTTGCAGTAGATGTGTTTACTATTGGATTACTCGAAAATCATCCCTTTTAGCTTTTTTTATTGAAAAACGTATATTACTTAGCAGTGAATTCAATAGTTGTTTTATGGTCCATGTCTTTAGAGAAGTGAACCAGTGTGCGGGTGCTCTAGTGATGAAAGATTGCTCTTCTTCTTCTTTTGATGTCTTTCACTCCCCCTCATTGTTATGTATTAGCCTATTTGATAGACATGTTTGGAACTCTGTTTCCAAAGTTTTAAGTTTTTATGAATGAGGTGATCTTTATAAAAAAAAAAAAAAATTAGCTTTTATGTTTTCTATTTTAAGCTTCTATATGGTCTCGTTTAGGTTTTGATTTAAACTCTCTTAAATCTTCAATTCATCTTAAGAAAAGTTGTTTTAATCTCCACTTAAAGTATTACCCAAATCACGTCTATCAAACAAAAAATAAGCCCTATGCTTTCATCCTTTATTGCCTGGTTATCATGGATGTTCAAATGGTTGAATATCTTAATCATGATGTTGTGTTTTAGTGGGTTTGTTACCTCCTTAATGTCGCAGAGGCGTAAATGGCAACATGCGGTGGGACCTTGCACCCATGTTAGCCACGGGCATAAGGGAGGAATGCCAAAATGACCAAGGTAAAGGAATCCAGGCTAAGTGTTGGAGCCAGGATGCGTAGTGGATGCGCAAGGCAAACATGCGTTGGGACCTTGCACCTATATTAACCATGGTCTATTAGGAAAACACTCAAGAAAGAGGTAAAGTGATCCATGCTAAGTGTGGGCTGGAATAAAGCAGACAGTAAGCTGTGTGCATAGACAGTGGGCTTGTGTGGCAAACAAGGATGTTGGACACAAGATGTGCGGGCTGTGTGCATGACAGTGGGCTTGTATGGTGAATAGTGAAGTTGGGCACAAAGCATGCGGGCTGTGTGCAAACATTGGGCCAAAGGAAAGCATTTAAGATGGGTTTGGATCATATAAACAGGTTTTTAAAAAGGGAGCTTTTGAGGCGGGCTTGTTATGGGCAAACGGGGTTTAGGAGAGGGCCTTTGAGCAAGCCTAATGGAGAAGATCTGATGCATGAAAGATTTAGACCTTATCAAGTTAACGGATATAGGCTAGTATTGGCACGACCCAAGCAGCCAGGAAGATCCACGGACCAGACCAAAACAGTTGACGGTTTAAGCAAAGTTGGACCAAGACATGTAGCGAGTTGAGCCAAGTAGGCCTTGCACAAACGGGCTGGCATTGCAGGATGTAAGTGGCCCACGCTGATGACCTAGTTTGGTGTGCAGATTGACTAAGTCAAATCAACATGTGCAAAATGTGGTGGTTACTTGAAGAGAGTATAAGATCAAAGAGTCATAATCATATTGAACTCCTAAAACCTAGCAAGTGGGGGTGTCACCTGGTGGTTATAAATAGCCATGACATTTCATTCATTTCATTAAAATATTCAGGAAGATATATCTCAAAAACAGTGAGAGCTAATAATGCTAGAGAGAGAAGGTGTTTGAATAGCATTTTGCCTTGTAAGCCTTTGGCTAATTCTTTGTATATTGTGTGAGTATTAATACAAACAAAGAAATTGCAGTTGCCTATAAACACTTGTGTACACTTGTGCTTTGTGGGTACGTTGGGTTGACTGGCTAGTTTCAGGGGAAGCTAGCACCATCATCGGGTAAAAAATTTGGTGTCGAAGTAAGCCCTTGTGACAATTGGTATCAGAGCTCGGTTGGTCCAATGGCAAAGCTAATTGGTATTAGAGCCCGGTTCAATGGGAAAGCTTGGTTAGTTCAATGAGAAAGCCTGGTTAGTTCAACGGGAGAGCAATGTATGGCTCGATTAGAGGATTTTGTTAGTGCAACGTTGCTCGAAGAAGATGCAAGGGTGCAGTATGGGATATCTAACAATAATCGAGTTATGCAAGAAGAGTTGGATGGCTTGACGGCAAGCATCACTCTTTTGAACTCCAACTTCAAGTTGTTGATCGAGGATCGTTGAAAAAGACTTGTGGCAATCTCGAGTGAAGACTTTGGAAGCGTGGTGTCTTCCAAGCTGAGAGTCCCTGAACCAATGTTTTTTGGGGGTGCAAGGAACACAAAGGACTTAGAGAAATTTCTATGGGATATAAAGCAATATGTCAAGGCAGCTCACATCTGTGACATAGAAAAGGTAACTATAACCTCTATGTATTTAGTTGGTAATGCTAAATTGTGGTGGAGAACACGCTTAGAGGATGATAGTAGTGCAGGTATACCCAAGATTGAGAAATGGGAGACCATATGTAAGGAGTTGAGGGATCCATTCGTTCCTTGCAACACTGCTTGGGTGGCTAGGGAGTCCCTTAAGAACTTAAAACACTATGGCACGGTGAGGGACTATATGATGAAGTTCAGTTCATTGATGTTGAACATCAAGAACATATCGGAGGAAGACAAGTTATTTAATTTCTTGTCAGGCTTACAATCGTGGGTGCAGACAGAACTAAGAAGGTAGAGTGTGCGGGACTTGCCTACTGTAGTTGTGGTGGCTAAGGGATTGATGGACTTTCAAAATTCTGCATCCACTAATTCTAAAAGGAAAGGAGATTCTTGGAAAGAGAATGCCAACACTTTCTGTAATGAGAAGAAGTCCAAAAAGAATGACAATGAGAAGGAATCTCAAAATCATTTTAAGGGCAGTGAGCAACAAATGGGGCAAAAGGGAAAGTTTATTGGTTGCTTCATCTGTGATGGCCCTCATAAGGCAAATGAGTGCCCTAAACGGGAGAAGTTGAATGCACTAATGGTGGGGAGTGCTAATAGTGATAGTGATTTAGAGGTCCCATTTCAAATGAGTCCCTTGCAGCTATTATCTGCTATTCATATTGGGAAGACCCCCACTCCTCTTGGCTTGATGTATGTGGAAGCCACTGTAAACAGTAGAAAGATACTAGTAATGGTTGATACTGGTGCTACTAATAATTTTACTGCTAATAAGGTAATTCAGAATTTTGGCTTAGAGTTGGAAGAAGACTTTAGTAGGATCAAGGTGGTGAATTCTGAGGCGAAACCCATTTAAGCGATGGCACAAGTTAACTTGAAAGTTAGTCCATGGGCTGGGAGATGCAGTCTTACATCAGTACATTTAAATGACTTTGACATCATATTGGGAGTGGAGTTCCAAATAAAAGCTAAAGCAGTGGTGGTATCGTACCTTGGAGGGTTGATTTTTCTTGGTGAAAAGTCACTAGGGTTTGTGAAGACGGTCGACCTAGATCATTTCAAGAGGAAAAAGAAACAGGAAGTGGGCATGGTGTCCGCTTTGCAGCTTGAGTCTGATTTAAAGAAGGGAGATCTCACTTACCTGGCGGTTTTAATGGAGATTAAAACGGATGGTCATCCGAGATGTGCAGTGGAACACACGACTGAGTGTGAACCTGGTGGAAGGGTCCATGCACATGCCTCTTGTAGAATGACTCAATTTGATTCAACAAGGCTGTGGAAATAGTTGGAGCTGTTACCAGTTGATGGCAATCAACCTTTGAGAGCTCGTTTTAGAGGCCCAATTTGTATTCAGAGGAAACAGGTTGAGGAAGGTTTCGTACGAGGATACCAGATTAAAGAAGATTTGTTAGATAAAAATGGTAGAAAACCTTATGTCCTTAGCGGAGGGGGACATCGAAGACAACAGTTGAGGGAGATTCAGTGTGTTAGGCATCCAAGAGTGGATAGGATGCTGGCTCTATTGTCTACATCTTTTTACTGGACGAAGATGGAAGAGGACAAAGAGATGAGGAATGCGACGGACATATGGAGGTCATTGCCTATTCCTAGAATACTGTGGAGGTTAGTATTCATGGGATTTATCTGTAGGTTATCAACAATAAAAAACAGGGAGCGCTTTCATAAACCGTTCAATGAGGATGTTGGCAGTTCTAATCAAGCTAAGAGAGCTACCCAGGTGATTGGAAACCAGTGGGATCTCGAGTTAGAGATGGTTTTTGCTCGTGAAGTGAGCAAGAATAAGACGGTTTGACCATTTGGGGAAATGGCGAGGTGATAAAGCAGTTTGGCATGTCACATTGTGGCAAGGTGAGCATCAGATTAGGAAGCATTGGGCTTCGACAAGGGCGTCAGACTTTTCTGGTGAGGGTGGTTTGTTACCCGCTTAATGTCGCAGAGACATAAATGGCAACATGCAGTGGGACCTTGCACCCATGTTAGCCATAGGCATAAGGAAGGAATGCCCAAATGAGCAAGGTAAAGGAATCCAGGCTAAGTGTTGTAGCTAGGATGCGCAAGGTAAACATGAGGTGGGGCCTTGAACCCATGTTAGCCATGGTCTCTTGGGCAAACACTCAAGAAAGAGGTTAAGTGATCCATGCTAAGTGTGAGCTGGAATGAAGCACATAGTGGGCTGTGTGCATAGGCAGTGGGCTTGTGTGGCAAACAAGGATGTTGGACACAAGATGTGCGGGCTGTGTGCATGACAGTGGGCTTGTGTAGCGAACAGTGAAGTTGGGGACAAAGCATGCGGGCTGTGTGCATGACAGTGGGCTTGTGTAGCGAACAATGAAGTTGGGGACAAAACATGCGGGCTGTCTGTAGACATTGAGCCAAAGGAAAGCACTTGAGATGGGCTTGGATCATATAAACAGGTCGTCAAAAGGGAGCTTTTGAGGCGAGCTTGTTATGGGCAAACGGGCTTTAGGAGTGGGCCTAGTGAAAAAGATCTGATGCATGGAAGATCTAGACCCTATCAAGTTAATGGACATGGACTGGCATTGGCGTGGGCCAAACAGCCAGGAAGATCCACGGACCGGACCAAAACTGTTGGCGGGCTAAGCAAAGCTGGACCAAGACAGGTAGCGAGTTGAACCAAGCAGGCCTTGCACAAACGGGCTTGCATTGGAGGATGCAAGTGGCCTATATTGATGACCCAGTCTGGTGTGCAGATTGACCAAGTCAAATCAACATGTGCAAAATGTGGTAATTACTTGATGAGAGGATAAGATTAAAGAGTCATGAGCAGATTAAACTCCTAAAACCTAGCAGGTGGGGGCGTCACCTGGTGGCTATAAATAGCTATGGCATTTCATTCATTTCATTAAGAGATTCGAGGAGAGAGAACTCAGAGAGAGTGAGAGCTAAGAGTGCTAGAGAGATAAACACTTTTAGAGAGAAAAAGTGTTTGAATAGCACTTTGCCTTGTAAGTTTTTGAGTAATTCTTTGTATATTGTGTGAGTATCAATACAAACAAATAAAGGGAAGTTGCCTATAAATACTTGTGTGCACTTGTGCTTTGTGGGTGCGTTGGGTTGGATGGCTAATTTCAAGGGAAGTTAGTGCATCACAGGGCAAAAAATTCGGTGCCAAAGTAAGCCCCTGCGACAATAGGTAAGCTTGAAATTTGAACCTTGGGTATGGATTGGAGTTTGTGAGGTTGTTTCAGTTTTATTGCCTTTTTCTTTTCTTTGTACTTTCATATAGCCAAGTGAATGAAGCCTACAAGGATTTATTGTTGAAGAAGAAGCAATGGATGTTGCCGTTTGACTTAAGTGCTATGATACCACGAACAACTATGATATGAGTTGAATCCTGAACTACATATAAACAATAAATTTGAATTTACATTTCCCTTATGCATTGGGCCTTAGCCCAAGAAAAAGCAAAAACTATGTGCTCAGCCAACGAGGCCATGGGCCAATCTAAGAGTAATAAACTAAGCTCACTCATCCACGTGCTTTGCACATGACAATCCCTCCGAACTCCAAAGCATGCCATCGCTACACTTTTTGCTCCCAAAACAAAAAATCTAAAACCCTGCGATAAACCCTGATTCCCATATTCTTTCTTCTACTTGCATAATAATACTAAATAATTACATGATGGATCGATCATCTAACCTGCTCGATGGAGCCCTAGGGCTCGACCTGCTGGTGATCGAGGACTGCGTCGAGACCAGCGCCTCATTCGTGCCTCACCAACTGATTAAGCGCACTCTCTCACCAAATTCCTCAAGTTCCCTCATCTTCCTTGCCTTCTCTCACCTCACCCCTTCACTCACTACGATTGCATCCTCCGCAAACTCGTACTCTCCTTCCCTCTCCCTCTCTCTCTCTATATATATATATATGTGAGTGTGTGTGTGAATTCTGTCTGGCTATACGCATTTGTAGTTGATGGCCTTTTGATTAGGTTTTTATACTATGGTTTGTGTTGTTGGGTGCTAACATGTTGAATTGGTATTATTTGAAGTGATAAGCCTTTTCTTTTTTGCTAGTTTTTCTCTGTCAAGAATGAAATGAAGCGTTTTGAATTTTTAGGGCATCCAAACAAGTCTTTAATGTTTCTAGTATTTGGTTCTGGTAAATTTGGTGGCACTTCTGCTTTTGTTATTCTGAAGTACTTAATAGGAATATTGAGTGAAGTCATTTATAACAGAACTAGCGGCATTTTGAACTTAAAAAGAAAATATATAAGTATAATAAAGCTTGACTAAACATATAAATTAATCATTTTCAAGTCCTTGCATAATTAGGCATTCCAAATTAAACCTTGGACAATGAAACCAGCTTTTCCTTGCCTTTAAAGCCTCAAAAGGGTGCTGCTCGGGATGTTCCCCATTACTTAACTTCTATATGACCAATCATGCTATAGTAGTTCTGAAATCAAAATGTTTTTATCTTTCCCTATGTGCATCAATCGATGATATCACCAGCAACGAAAGTATCAGAAAGTAAAAGAAAATTTATGACATACTTCAAGGTTTTGCGAAGTCAAGATCTTCTTTTATAAATTTTGAGATACCCTTTGAAACTATGATGGATGCATCATATAAGTGGATGGCATAATAATCCGGTTCTTTTCAGATTTGAGCTGCCTCTTATAGTCTTATGCTTTCATGTCAAAGAATAAGATACTATTATGTTAATCTAGCTATTGTTTTAGTCTTTTAACTACAAGAAGTAGGACATATGAAAATAATGTTATTAATGTACTAATTTGCATGTATGGATCTTTTTCTCATTTTCTTGTAGCATTTTTCATTTAGACTTTGGCATGGTGTTGTTAGTGTCTTCATCTAAACATCCCTAATAGTTGGGTTTTTGCCAGATGAAATTTATTTACAAGATGACTAAGTGTGAAAAATTTGGACGGATGGAATTTATGATCTATGGTTGGGTTGTTATAGTTTTAATGGTTTGTCTTCATGCAAACTTCTATAATGGTTAGGCTCTTTTTTAAGTTGAAATGTTATTGTTTCTATGGTTTGTCTTCATGCAAACTTCTATATGGATAGGCTTTTTTTCCGTGGAAATGTGTTTACTACTTGGTTAGTTTCTGAGACGAGACATTTCAATGGTGGCACTTCTGATATATTAATATTTGGTTGTGTTGTTATGATATAGGGCTGCAACTTAGTCGCTCAAAGGGATAATAATAGATTCTTATTCTTTGACATGCTTATGCTGCAGTGTCCAGGTGAGAATATCAGGTAAAATGGTTATTGCTTAGACTTATTTCCTTTATATATATTAATTTTAAGTATGATCATTTTTCCAATGGAATTAGCTGTTGATAATTACGTTTTATAAAACTTTTCTGACATAAGTACAATGATTTAATATGTTCTTTGGATAATTGTGTTATATACTTAGAGTTTGTGTTTGGCAGCATTAAACAAACCTTGTTTTCTAACTTGAGATGCTTTATAGCTACATATAAGTCAAATTTGTAGAAGTTTTGGAACTTGAAAGTTTTTGGTGAGGTTATTTGACATATCTTTTCTCGTTGCGGAAAATATTTATCCTGTTGCTTAAATTGAAAAAATTGTCTTGAACTATGGTTTTGGCTGGTGCGTATCAATGAAATGAAGTTCTTTTTAACTTGATTCATGGCCAAATCGAGATGAAAGAGAAACCAGTGAAGGTGGACTTGTAGCATTGTATGGAAAATTACAAAAAACCATCTGTGGCTTACCTGATGTCAAGAAGAACCGTCTTACCATAATGATAGATGATATGTCACTTATGGAGGTGGCTGCAAACACTACAAGATAATTAACATTTGCCAGCGTTTTATTTTTGGCGCTTCATAAAAACACCGCAATATAATAACCGCCAGCGCTTCTTTTGTGGCGCATTCTTGAAGCGCCGCAGTATATAAAGAACATATAACGGTGTTTCAAAGCGTTGTTATATATGAATCTTAATACATATAGCAGCGCTTAGAAGCGCCGCAATATACCGGTGCTTAGAAGCACCGCAATATACCGGCACTTAAAAGCGTCGGAGCTTCTTAGCATATATCGGCGCTTTGAAGCGCCGGAATATGAAATGGGTTTCGAGCATATTCCGACGCTTTAAAGCTCCGGTATTTTCCGGCGCTCCAAAGTGCCGAAATATGCTCATCTACATATATTGGCGCTTCAAAGCGCCAGAATATGAAATGGGTTTCGAGCATATTCCGATGCTTTAAAGCGCCGGTATTTTTCGGCACTTTAAAGCGCCGGAATATGCTCCTCTGCATAAGCGCCGGTATATGCTCCGGCGCTTTAAAGTGCCGGAATATGAAATGGGTTTCGAGCATATCCCGGCGCTTTAAAGCGTCGATATTTTTCGGCGCTTTGAAGCGTTGGTATATACTAAAAATTTCACATATAAAATAGCTGCCGCGATTTTTTTTCCCCAAAATTTTTTTGCCGCTCGATCCCTTAGCTCCACCGCGCCGTTTCTCCCAAAAATTCAGTCCTGCGGACTCCCCCGCCATACTCTTCTTGCTGCTTCGCTTCTTCTCTTTATTAGTCCACTGATACTTCCTAATCCTCTACCCTTAATCGTGCACGACATTAAACCCAACACAAGGATACTGTAAGCCTTTTCCAATTCTTTTGTTTTGTTGTTCCCTTCATCGATTTCTGTTTTTTTATATACCTGTTAGTTTGGTTGATTTTTGGGTTGTATTTTTGAGTTATCATAAATTTTTTTGATTTCGTTAATTTGAGAATTTCATGTCTATTAACCCGGTGTTTACTTTTCCTGGAGTTTCTTTTCGTGAACGCATTCTAGTAAATTAACATTTGGAGACGAGTAAAGCAGACAGAGCAATGTGGCTGATGAAGTGCCCTGCCTTTTTCTCTCGCTCCCTTCAGAGTCCTTCTTCATCTGAAGATCCCTCGCCCCCCGTCGCCAAAGTCATCCTCTCCATCGACCCTCTCCTCTCCAATGATGACACTCAGGTTCGTTTATATAGATATGCACATTCTTGTTCTTACTTGAATTCATAGCGATATGTGGATTTTATAGGATGTTTGATGTGTATAACTGGTTTGGATTTGAATTGCTGTTTTATTTTGTTGACGAGGGGTAGAATAGGCTTTAAGTGAGACTTGCTGATTTAATGATCTGATCTCCTCATGTATTGCATAAGGGTTAAATTGATTTTTTTCCGAAGTCATACATTAATCAGGTCTCATAATGGTCATGAAATGTACTCAAGGTTTCTTGATTCAATGTTGAGCTCCCTGCTCTCTAGAGATGTATGTTTTTGCTATGTATACTAATGCCTTTTCCTCCAGCTCTGGCATCCATAGGCAGTGTATTTCTAACCGTGGTTTGGACAGGCATTCTAAGTTTGCATAATGCACATACAGATGGATTTTTGCTCCTAAAACTGTGTACAAATGGATTTAGGTTTGGAGTTATTAATGAAATGGGTAAAGTGATAAAATATCTGTTTTTTTTTTTATTGAGATTTTCTCATAAATTTTTGTTGTACCTGCTTTAGAAAATTATTCCATGCCATCCACCAAGTAGGTACTTCAAGGTTAATTTCTATCCACCAAGTAAAGATTCAGTTAAGATGTGGAAAGTTGTGTTATATCTGATGTTTCTATTTACATACTTAACATCTCTGACCCATGATCTTCTGGGACAGGAACCTGTCTTCTAATTATTCACAATAGATGAAAGAAGTGCGCAAAGTACCCTTTTGAAATTTATTATTAACTTTCTTCTTCACTTGCTAGTGGTCTTTTCCAATCATTAGTACTTGTTCTGCTGCATGTTCTTTTCTTTTTCCGGCATTGCATGGTTACATGATTATTTATCCTTTCTAGTGGCTAACTTTTTATTTTTGTCCTGGAATGTGGAAGTTCTAATGGGAAAAGTCTGTTGAGAATGGATTATTTTTGTCCTAGGATAATGAGAATGGATTTAGATGAAGACGAAATACCCAATCGGACTGAAACAGAAATGGGCAAATTGACACTTGTTGGAAATTGATTGTCAAATAGACAAATCTCTGGCATAAAATTTGTTTTTTCCCTTGTTCTTATTACTTTTCCTTTAATTTGTGATTTTCCAACATATAGAGCGTAAGCTTAGCAAATGCATTCTCTCTCGTTCTAGTGATGTGTGTGATTTATGTTCCCCTGTTTTCTTTGCAATCAAAGGTTCAATGGGAATTGCAAGCAGAGTATAAGTTGTGTACGGTTATTGGAATGTGCTTGATTTTGAATAGAACAAGCTACTGGTAGTGAGTTGAGTTGGTGAATACAGTTCTCTAAAGAACAAACTTTGAACTAAATGCTTTCAGTCTTTCTTTAACTACATGAGGTGCATGGAAGAGGAATTATAGATGTTTGAAAATAGTTTTTTGATTGTTTTTAATGGGTTTTATGGAATGGACAGTTGTCATGTTTATTAAGATAGATAGAGTCATAATTAATGAGGGAAGGTCTGAAGTGATGCTACCAAAAAACGGTTGAAGTAATTGTTTGGTTTCCTTGAAGGTATTACATGTGAAATTGTGGCCTAACCAAAGCTCTGTAGATACACGCTAAAGTGTTCAATGATTTGGAGCTGTCACAGAAGTGTAGGGAATTAGCGTGATGAATTTTGTAAAAAAAATTCTGATGGGTAGAGAAAGGCTCTATTAAGTCTGTACCTTTTCAACCTCAAGGGAGTATAGATTTAGCCCTCAATTAAAGTGATACATTACAAGGAACATTGGGTAACCCTTGTATATTGTTTTTTTTTCAATCACTGTTTTTTTATTCTTGTCTTGACTTCCATGCTTTCAGTTATATCTGGTATCCTCTGCCTTTCTAGGGCTTTTTATTTTTAATTTCTTATACTTACAAGAGAAATGCATAAGCTCTTTGCATTTATGTTCAGTTTGTATTTTGTAATATGGCATTCTTTGCTGTTATGACCAGTTTGTTTGTGTTCCTTTTTCTTTTCTTTCTTTTGTTGCTATTATGTCTATTTGAAGGATCTTTAACAGCTTTTGACTGCTTAAGAAGAGGTTTTTTTTAATTATTTTATTATTTCTTTATAGAACATCTATCATTGCATCTCTGTCCATATCATATAAGTTGTTCGAATGTTGTATTTTGCAGGCAAAGCAGTGAACAAAACTTGAGGTCGGCGAATTTAGATTCATCATGTAACTAGATGATGAGGGAGAGAAGTGTTTTTGGCTTTAGAGGAGATGAAGGTTGCTGTCTTTCCGGATACATGCATCATAGTATTTATATTCATGTATACAGTTGGTTAATAGAGGACTTCATAATTGATTTCGTGATGGTAAAATAATTTTTTAGACTACATTTCATTACTTTGTTTTGTATGGATTTTATATGTTAACTATGATTGTTTTTTGTGTAAATGAGATGACTTTTGTATTGAGTAAATGAATTTTTATGAATATTTGATGGTACATTTTATATATTTAAGAACATTTGAAATTTTATGGATTTGATGGTATATTTTATTTATTGAAGGGTATTAGTGTTGATATTTAAGCCAAAATAATATAAAAACACAATTAAAATCACTTTTAGCGACGCTTAAAAGTGTCACAAAATAATGAAAAAACACAATAAAACCACTTTTAGTGGCGCTTATGCCGGTATATTTTGGCGCTTTTAAGCGCCGAAAAAATATGCGTATTGCAGCGTTTTCTTTAAGCGTCGGTATTTGCGCTTCGACATCACACATACCGGCGCTTTATCCAGCGCTTGTAATAAGCGTCGGTAATGCATATTGCGGCATTTTAAAGCGCCGCAATATGCAAAAAAAAGCGCCGGCTTTCGCCTAATCTGTTGTAGTGAAATGGCTCTTCAGATCATGTCTTAGACTTCCTGCACAATTACCACACTTTAACATCTGAATTTGTAAGACAATGACTCAACTTTCTACTCTTTTCTCTATTTTTTTCCGTACTTCCACTCTTCGTATTGAGAAATGAAACTCTTTGTTGCATTCTTACCTAGCTCTTACAGGGTTGTTCGTTAGTCATACTTAATCATGGGGACATCTATCCAAGCACAGAAAGGCCTACATTTATGTTACAGATGGAGTACCTTGCGGACATTCTTATAAAGGCAGAACCCTTGGCCACTGGTTTGGAAAGTGACGTGCATGGACAGGTATTTTTAAATCATTTTAGCTTGCAACAAATCTTCAAATGAGAAGCAAAAATCATTAAAAAGAATTAATTTGAGTTGTTGCTTAATGGAAGTTGGTGAGGAGGATAGGTACCTGAATAAAAAAATCATAAGATTTCATTGGCTAGCATATAAACAATTGATCTGCTTTCTTTTTTTGGCGTTCTGTCCTTTTGAGTTGTTTTGTGATTGTCAATTGTGCATTTATGTTACTCTTTCAAGAAGGCAAAACAAAAACTTTGAGCAATAGACTTAATTACACTTCTTTATGTTTTAGAATCTGGATTGGTAGATTTGAAACTTATGGGTCTATGTTAGCCATCATTTTGATTGTTTCTTTCTCGCGTCTTGTGAACTAATTAGAATTCTAGTGAGGAGAAACTTCGGTTTTGTTTGATGTCAGTTCTGGTTGGTTGACGACTTTTGTGGTGATCACTTTGATTTTCCAGGGCTAACAGAATCATGCATCCCATTTCTAGCCTTGCTACTGATTCTTCCTTTGTTTTTAGCTGCAGTCTTTTCTCTTATGTGATGACTTCATCTAAGAAATCCTCTAGTCAATCAACTCTGTTTTCACTTACCAGACACCTCAAGTCCCAAGCCCATCAAGAAGTAACTCTGTTGTCTTATATTTTAATTTTTTCCCTTGTAAACTACCTCTCCCTGACTGTTATGGTATTCTCATTCGTTTCTCGTAATGCATTTTCGTCACCGTAGACACAACATTCTGGACATACCTTCATAGATGTATGGTATATGGGGACAAAAATGCAATGAGTGAAGGTGGTGACACCGGCATTTTAGTCTGGAAAATCAATGGGTTTTGCCTAGTATGTATTTCTACCATTCTCAATAAAACTAATTTGTTTCGGTGACCTGTCAAATATGCTTGTAGCCACCGTAATCCCCATGATTTCTAGCTCCTAGTTCTAAAATTGATTTCTTTTTTTGACAAGTGAAAAGTTCATATATAAAAGGCACCAAGCATAATTGCTAAAAGTGCGTCTCAGACCCACCTAGGCTCATCCAGGCTCCAAGGTCTATGCCTGGACTAACCTCATACATATATCCTTTTCTTTGGTCAATTTTATTTATTAATTTTTTCAATAAATTGTGTGTATGATAAATGAATATATGAGGATCACATGGAACAAGTCCCAAGTCCAAATTTCAAAAGAAAAAGTAGAAAAATATTCTATATATGCCATATTTCTGAAGCATATGTCCTTTCGTATGGTAAGGTGGGGTGTGGTTAAGCAGCTGTTGGAAAAAGGGGGGCTTGGTCTCAAATCTATCTCTTTATTTAACAAAGCTCTTCTTGGTAAATAGATATGAAGATTCCTTGTGAAGAGGGATCATCTTTGGAGGAAAGTGGTGGAGGCTAAGTTTGGTTTGAATTCTAATGGGTCGATGTCTAAAGAGTCGCAAAGGCTTATGGTGTGGTGGTATGGAAATGAATTCGTAATGGGTGGGAGGTTTTTCTTCCTTGTGTTTCGGTGTTGGTTGGTAATGGGGAAAGAACTCGGCTTTGGTACGACACGTGGTGTGGGAACACTCTTTAAAAGACAAGTTTTTACATTTTTGATATTATGAGAGATAAAGAAGCACTTGTTAGCTCGTGTCATCGTGGCTCATGATGGGGTTTTTTGGTATGTCTTTTATCCGTAATGTCCATGATTGGGAAGTTGTGAGGGTCGTGCAGTTTTTGGAGACTTTATATAACTCTAGAGTGGATGTGAATAGAGGATTTGGCTAAATGGGGGCCTTGCTTAAAGAAAGATTTTGAGGTGAAATCTTTTTATAAGTTTCTTTTTGATAAGGTTCCTTCAGTCGGCTCTTTCAATTTCTCGTGAAAAGCAATTTGGTATTTTAATGTGCCCAAGAAAGTAAGTTTTTTTGTTTGGGAGGCTTTTTGGGAGAAAATTCTTACTCTTGAAAATTTACAAAGGAGGGGGAAAGAGCTTGTTAACTGGTGTTACATTTGCAAAGTTTTCGTTGAGTTCGTGTTTCATCTTTCGGTGGAGTGCTCGTTAGCTAAAAGTCTGTGGGAGATGACTTATAGGATTTTGGGGGTATCTTGGGTGGTTGTGGGCTTCGCGAAAGATGAAGTTTGGGCTTGGAGTGATTTGAGGGCGTCTAAGGCGATCAAAAAGGCTTATTTGTTGATTCCATGCTATTTTTTTTATTAGTGTGGAACGAAAGGAATCAAAAAGTTTTTGAGGGAGTAGAAAGACCTATTAACATTATTAGAGATAGTTGGCTCAACATCCTCAATTTTTGGTTTAAAGAGATTTTTTTTGTAAATAATGTTGACTTTCTTGATTTGGTGGATTTCTCTTCTTGTAATTAGCTTTTAACTTTGAGTTGCATCATCTTGATGCTATATTAACCCATTTTTACTTTAAAAAAGAGAGTTAAGACTTCAAGCAAAGTCTCTCTCTCAAGACCAGGCCAGCCCCTTTCTTTCTCTTTCTCTTACTCTATCCCCACTTTTTTTCCCTTCCTCATCTTATCTTCTTCTTTTTACCCTCTTTCTTTATCATCTATTTCTTTTTTCCCCTTTCTACCTTCCTTTCTCACTTTTGGTCTCCTATTTTTTTTCTCTATGTCAGTTGCATCTTCCCCAAAACAGTTTTTTTTTTTTATAAAAAAAAATTATATGTACAGTTATCGGCTGCATTTTTGGTCAAAACTGGCTAAATTTTTTGAGCTCTGAAGGTGGTTGCAATTTTTTGAAATCAGTTTTTATAGCTGTAACCTTAAATCAACAGTGCATTCTATTTCTAAGATTTTTTTGGCTGTTTGTCTCGTCAACCAACCTTGTGTGGACTACGGAGAGAAATAGTTACACACTAAAGATATTTTTAATATAAAATAATAGTGATAAGTTTTTTAGAAATTAAAAACCCATGATTTTGTAATATAGTTTGTTTCATATGAATCAGAAGCATTCTATACATATTTTAGTAAATTTGTGCCTCATCTTCTGCGCGCCTGCGCCTGCGCCTTGCGCTTTTAATAATTATGGGACCAAGGGGTGCCACCCATATACAAAGAGACTATCAAGATAGTGATTCTAGGAACCCTATAAGATGTAGTTCCAAGATTGATTCCTGTCTTTGCTATTTGCCAATAAGCTTTGGCCCAAGTGGCATATTTTTACCACATGAAACTGGGTTGGAGGGCAATGTTCTAGGTTTCATCTTGCTTGGATGTATGGAACCGAAAAGGCTGATTCCTGTCTTTAATCCGAATGGCTTACAGAAGGGTAGCCTCTGAAAGAGTCCAGTGTTTCTATGATTTTTCATGTTATGTTGACTTCCCTTCCTTTCCACAATCTCTCTTAATTTTATTTTGTTGCAGTTGACAGTTCTGAACAAGGGAATATTCCATCAGCAGGGGAGCTCAAGGAACAAATTACATAATTTTCACTTCAAGGTCAAGGAAAATAGCGTCAAGTATTTCTACCCTGGGAGCTGGAGTTGATGAGACAGACAAAAGTACTATTTCTCAAGAAAATTGTACTTGTTAAACCTGCATGCTTGGATGGATGGTATAGTCCACGGGTGGAAAACTCAGGACGAACGTTGTGTTACCATGGAGGAGCTTGTCTAGGAAGGGAACTGGGTTGTTGTGGAATATTACTTTACTATTTCCAATGTTAAAAAGAAATATAATTTGGGGTGCACAGTAGAACATGCTGAATTGTGGCCATCTAATGACATTTGTTATGCAACTTATGTTAGACCTTGGCGTTATTGTGAATGTTGTTCAACCAAACAGAAAATACTAGAGAAAAAAGAAAAACAAAGCCTTAAAGCCATCCTTCTTATCAATTTTGTGACGTTTGAGATTTACGCGTGAGATGTTTCCTCTTTGCAAATCCTATAACAAGTCATGTATTTGCACTTTCCTATTCTACAAGCTTCATTTTGATGAATCATGATGGTTATAAACTCATAATTAGTAATTTTCACGACAAACTTCAAATGTCATTGTCCTCATGATATTCAAAGGAGGGTGTTTTGGTTTCAAATGTGTTGATGCCGCAAAAGTGTTATGCTGATGTGGCATTGGGGCTGACATGGTTCTGCACAAGTAACAGAGGTGAACTAAAAGACCCTCAGAAGGAGGGGAGGGGGAGACCTCCGACGACACTCCGACGCTCTAGTTAGGACGAGGCTGAGGGTTAACTTTAAAGAAAATTGATACTAATTGTGGGTAAATCTTAAGTCTTGGTTTAGATTAGCTAACCTCGAGATATTTATAGCTCCTGAGGGGAGGTCGCCCATGTGGGGAAGGCATGGGTCTGTCTCTGTGATCCTGGGATTCAGAGGTAAGTCTTAATAGTGTGATCAGGGCACTGAGTTTGTCAGGGTAGTTACGTGTTTCAAAGGGGGTTAGGTCCGCTAATCATGCTTTGACGTGGCGGTGGCGTTCCTTGCTTGCTCCACGTGTGTCTTACAATGCGAGGAGGCTTGACATGTGTCATTGTCCTATAGGTGACACCAGAGTGTACGTGTGGGTTTCTTATTGGACCAGAGTGTTGTGGGCTACATCACAGGCCCCCCACTTCCTCAGGTACTTGTGCCTTGAGGAAGTAAAATGTGATGCGTCGTGGCCGATCATTTATGCTTGTGCCTTGAGCATTTTTTGAGAAATGGGGTAGAGTCTCGGACTTGGAGAATCTAGGCCGAGCGTATGCAAAGCAGCTCATATGCTCGGACTTGGAGAAATTAGGCCGAGTGTATAACAAACAGCTCATACGTTCAGACTTGGAGAAATTTGGTCGAGCGTATGCAGAGCAGCTCATACGCTTGGACTTGGAGAATCTGGGTCATGGGCCCTTCCATGTGTTTCTTTGCATTGAGTCTACATGTCCTCCTTCATCTTGGGCCCATGGGCTTTTCTTGGACTTATGGGCCTTTTTGCAGGCGCAATAAATTATGAAAGCGACTTCCTTTTAATGACGGCGCATTGGGCACAGTAAAGGTCGTGCTTTAATGACAGCTGACATCTTGGAAAGAGAGAACGATGCCTTGGTGATGGCAAAGGTCACTTCCTTTCAGTTAGAGGGTTGAGTTAATGGTTCCTCTTTTTTGTTGCCACAACCTCTATATAAAAGGATCCATCCTTATTTTACTCCTCACTTACATTTTGAGAGATCTTGAGAGCGTACTCAGCGTAACAAAAATAGTTAGAGAGCGCTCGGAGTTTAAAAGCCATCCCTAAACACTTTCTGGTGAGTGCAATGTCAAACGACAATGAGTTTAGCAGAGATCTTTCGAGGGAGTTGGACGAAGCAACTGACGTTTCCTCCAGTGATGGCGTCTCCTCCCTGGAGGCTATCTGTCGGGAGGGCACCCTAGCTCTCGTGCCTTATGTCCCCGAGGGAGATGATGGAGAGAGTGAGGAGGGAGAATCTCCCAGGGAAGATGTCGATCGGACGCTTTTGGGCATAAGGGAGGACAGTACGGAGGCCAAGAGGGAGGAGTGGATGTTCGAGGTGAACTCCATCTCGAGTGTGGTGGAGGATGCTGAACTCGTGGGGATGAGGATAGAGTATAGAATCCCCATGGAGTACCACCTGAGGGCATGCGATGCCCTTCCGAGCCGTCCACCTTATGAGCTGTACGTTTACGAACAGTACATGAAGGCAGGGCTTAGGCTCCCTCTCCACCCGTTCTTCTACTCGGTGCTCAGATACTTCGGTATCGCGCTGAGTTAGCTAGTGCCTAACTCAATCCGACTGATCCTGGCATTCATTGTCGTGTGTCAGGAGGTAGGTGGGGTGATGAATATCAATGTGTTCAAAGCCCACTTTCAGATAACCCGGCTTGGGCAAACTAGGTGGGTCATAGTCAGCTCGAGGGCTCGGAAGAGCGTGCTGAAGAAGAAGCCCTCTTCCATAAAGAGGTGGAAGGGGTCATTCTTCTTTATAAGGAGTGCTGAGAGCTTCGGCATCCCCTTCGGTTGGAGCTTGGATCGTGTTGGCAAATGCAAGAAGCCGCACCTCCTACATCGAAAGCAAGAAAGGTTGAAGGCTATGCTGGTCATGCCCTTGGATATCGAGGTGCTTAGAGATAACGAAGAACTCCACAGGCGCGGCCTCTGCCTTTCCAACCTTCTAGCAAACCTTGAGCACGGTAACCCTTAGTCTTTTAGCTTGTTAAAATTCGATTTTTGTTTCCAAGTTACTAACGCCCTTCTTTTGTGCAGAGATGGAGATGGCTGCTCAGGCGAGGAAGAGAGCCAAACACATAGCTCGGAGAAGAAGAGGGCTGCGGAGGCCAGCAGCTCTGCCCATGAGCAGAGGAAGAAGGCCCGTCGGGCTTCAACACTGGTGCTTATTCTTGTAGAGAGCCCTCCTGTTTCAAAGGTGAGGGCAGTTCCTGCTACACCGACCCCTACCCCGAGGCCGTTCTCTGCCAGGGAGGGGTGGGGGGTTGCTACTCCCTTTGTGCCCAAGTGGGCATTGAAGGTCGACGACACGGTGTTTGCGCACCCTCGAGTCGCTCGTGAGCACCTGATCATGGGGATTTCTCCCTGTGATATGTTGGAGCTCACGAGAAAGCCCTTCGAGGGGCTTTGCTCGGCCATGGAGGTCGTGGCTTCCCAGGTACAGTTTTTTTCCTTCGCCTTAACTCTTTAGTTAGTTTTCATATTGCAACTGTTTTTCACAATGCCTTTTTCTGTTTCAGGCTGGAGTCCTTGCTGGGGTCCTCAATCGACGTAGTGCTGATACGACCGAGCATCTGGCGAAGACCGAGCAGAAGCTGGAGGAGACCCAGGACTTGGTTCGGGCCTTGTCCTTCTCCCTCGAGGGCCAATGAGGACGCCATCTTCGAGAGGGATCACTGGCGTAAGGCTGAGGATGCCCTTAGGAAAGAGAGGGACCTGATTCGAGCTGAGATGGAGGAGGTCCGGCGCCAAGCTGCGAAGAGGGAGGAGGCTCTGCTGGAAGAAGGTGGTGCCCAGTTCCTCGAAGGCTTCAACGAAGCCAAGAGAAAGGCCGCAACCCTTTTCCCGAAAGTTCACTTCTCTAGCCTGGAGTTGGAGTCATCCGCAGGGGAGGTTGCCGCTGCTGCTGTTGGAAAGAATGTGGAGGATACGGTCGCGGCCGGCAGCCAAGAGGCCCCAACGCTTTAGGATAGTTTTTTGTTTTGCTTTTTGTACTTGAGGCCGATAGCACCTATCTTTTGTACCTCGAACTTTAAGTTTAATAAAATTTTGAACTTTCTTTTCAAACTTGAGTTTTATTATTCCTTTACTTTTAGCCTTTACATTTCCCTTTATTGATAAAACTTGCGGAGGTTTTCTGCATTCCAAGTACGAGGAACTGGCTTGCCATCCAATTCCTCGAGTTCGAAAGTGCCCATCCGGCAAACTCTTCGGATTCTGTATGGGCCTTCCTAATTTAGAACGAGCTTTCCCGTGTATTGAGGACGAGACACTTCGCTTTTCTGAAGGACGAGGTCATGGAGTTTGAAGTTCCTGTTCTGAACTCGGGAGTTATAGTATCGGGTTGTCTTCTATTGGTACGCAGCTAAATGGATTTGGGCTTTGTCTTGAGCTTTGTCAACCAAGTATGCGTTCATCTGCAAACCTTTCTCATTGTTACTCGGTTCAAAATATTGCACGTGTATCGATGGTATTCCGATCTCGAGCTGGATGACGGCTTCCGAACCGTACATCATGAAGAACGGGGTTTCTCCTGTTGGCATACGTATAGTTATCTGATAGGCCCAAAGAACATTAGGGGGCTGGTCAGCCCATTTCCTATCCGCCTCGTCGAGTCTTTTCATGATTTCTTGGAGAAGCGTTCTGTTGGTGACTTCGGCCTGACCATTGGCCTCCTGGTATCCGATGGATGAGAATCAATGCTCGATATGGAGGTTTTCACATAATGTTTTGAACCGGGAGCTATCGAATTGTTTTTCGTTATCGGTGATCAACACTCAAGGAATCCCGAACCGAGACATGATCGATTTCTAGACGAAATTTTGGGTTTGAAGATCTGTGATACTGGCCAGTGGCTCTGCCTCGACCCACCTGATGAAGTAATTGATGGCCATGATGAGATGCTTTTTTTGGGTCCGGTTGTTGCGGTAAACGGGTCAAGAATGTCCATCCCCCACATAGCAAAGGGGAGAGGATTGGTGATCGTGGTGAGGGGATTAACAGGCTGGTACGACATTAAGGAATACTGCTGGCAGTTTCTATATTTCTTGACTAAATCAGCTGCGTCTTCTTTCATTTTGGGCCAGTAATACCCCTGGCGAAGAACCTTGAAGGCCAGGGCTCGAGCTCCTAGGTGATTTCCACATATGCTTTCGTGGACCTCTCGGAGAGCGCAATCGGCCTCAGCAGGGTTGAGGCACCTCAAGTAAGGCATAGTCAGAGCCCTTTTATATAACTGCCCATTTATGACTGTGTACTGGGAGATTAGCTTTTTGGCCTCACTTTTCGGTTCGGGGACTTCTCTATCTTTCAGGTAGCGGAGGATTGGGTCCATCCACGTTGCTTCTTTTTCTACTTGCAGGATCGGGGCTTCATCTATGCTAGGAGCGGAGAGAGTTTTCAGGTAGAGAGTTTAGGTTGGTTCTAGGTGTCGAGATGAGGCCAGGCTAGCCAGAGCATCTGCCTTACAGTTTTCGGCTCGCGAAATTTGAGTTATTCAGAACGTCTTAAAATTTGCAGCGAGCTCTTTTGCTTTTTAGAGGTACCGGGCGAGCTTCCCTCATCGGGCCTCAAATTCCCCTGTTACCTGACTTACTACCAGCTATGAGTCGCTAAACATGTCTAGTCCCTCGGTGGCCAATACTTTGGCCAATCTTAGGCCAGCCAGTAGGGCTTCGTACTCGGCCTCATTGTTGGAGGTTTTGAATTCAAACCTTAAGGTGTACTCGACCGTAAAGCCGTCGGGGCTATGAAAGATGAGTCCTGCTCCGCTTCCCAGCGTATTTAAAGATCCATCCACATGGAGAGTCCACCTTGGAGGTGGTCCATCGGACTCTGTTTCCGTTGCTTCGCTTGGATCTGTGGATAGGGTCGTCTCGACAATGAAGTCGGCCAAGGCTGGGTCCTTTACTGCCTTCCATGGATGGTACCAGATATCGAATTCCCCTAGCTTTACCGTCCATTTTACCATTCTCCTGGATATATTTGGGTTATGCAGGACTTGCCTCAAAGGCTGATCGGTCAGGAGAATGATTATGTGCGCCTGAAAATATGGTCGGAGCTTTCGTGCAGCTATCACGAGGGCGTAAGCTATCTTCTTAATGGGAGGATACCTCACTTCTGTTTCATGGAGGATCTTGCTGACATAGTAGATGGGTCTCTGAATGCCTTCTTCTTCTCG
The DNA here is from genome assembly GCA_023935145.1 of Bretschneidera sinensis. NCBI lineage: Eukaryota > Viridiplantae > Streptophyta > Magnoliopsida > Brassicales > Akaniaceae > Bretschneidera > Bretschneidera sinensis. Next base: position 59,918,130 of record CM043698.1, on the reverse strand, counting down.
GATTAAGGCAGAGGCCACAGTACCTTGCCCAGCTGATAAGTACAGGAATAACTCTTCACCCGGGAGTGGTTTGGTTAAGAGCAAGGGCGAGTTTAGATACTTTTTCAACCCTTCAAATGCTTCCTGGCAATCTTCTGTCCAAGAAAAATCTTTCGCCTTCCTGATGGCCTTGAAGAAAAGTAGGCTTTTTTTCGCAGACTTGGACATGAAGCGACTCAGGGCGGTGATTCTTCCAGTGAGCCGCTGTACTTCTTTCACAGACTTAGGGGAGGCCATATCAAGAATAGCCTTTATCTCTTCTGTGTTGACCTCTATTCCCCTTTAGGTGACCATGAACCCTAGGAACTTTCCTCTTGTTACTCTGAATACACACTTCACTGGATTCAATCTCATGTTATACTTGCGCAGTACCTCAAACGTTTCTCCTAAATCGGACCTGTGGTTTCGTGCCTCCATACTCTTGACCAGCATATCGTCCATGTAGACCTCCATATTTCGCCCTATCTGCCCTTTGAAGATTTTGTTCATCAGCTTTTGATAGATCGTGCTGGCATTCTTGAGCCCAAAGGGCATAACCTTATAACAATACAGCCCTCGATCAGTGACAAAGGCAGTCTTGTCTTGTTCTGGCCCATATATGAAGATTTGGTTATAGCCGGAGTACGCATCCATAAAGGAGAGAAGTTCATGCCCCGAAGTGGCGTCCACCAGCTGATCGACTCGAGAGAGGGGAAAGCTATTATTTGGATTAGCTTTGTTTAGATTAGTGAAATCGATGCAGATCTGTCATTTACTACTGGCTTTTCGGACCATCACTACGTTGGACACCCACTCGGGGTATTTCGCCTCCCGGACGAAGCCAGTCTAAAGTAGTTTATCTACCTCAGCATTGATGGCAACCTGGTGTTCCGGGGTAAAAGTTCTTTTCTTCTGGATAACTGGTTTGTACTTCAGGTCTATGTTTAGACGGTGCTCAATGGTCTTGGGGTAGATCCCAAGCATGTCTGGTGCGGACCAAGCAAACAAGTCCCGGTTCTTCTGGAGGAGGGAGATGAGCTCTTCTGTGTGTTTTTTGAAGAGGTTTGATCCTATCTGGATGATTCAGGAGGGGTCCTCCCTAAGGGGCACTAGAGTCAGTTCTTCCACTTACCGTTCTCTTAGGGTCTTCATTTCATCCCTAAGGTCTTCTACTTCAAAGGGTAGGACTTCAGTCTTCTTCCCTTCCTTGATAGCATTCAGATAGCAGGACTGAAAAACTCTCTGATCACCTCTAACCATTCCCACCCCCTCATTGGTGGGAAATTTAACTTTTAGATGATAAGTGGAGACAACGACATTCAGCTTGTTGAGGGTAAGTCGACCGAGGATCATGTTGTAAGAGGAGGGTTGCTTAACTACCAAGAAAATGATTTTCACAGTGGATGTCCGCGGCGCTATCCCTGCAGTAATAGGGATGACTATGTTTCCCTCGACGAAGACTGGAGATCCACCAAAACCATAGAGGGGGGCCGGGGTCGGCTTTAAACGCTCATCCTTTAGCTTTATGCGTTGGAAGGTGTCATAGAATAATATATTCGCCGAGCTTCCATTATCAATCAAAACACGCCGTACTTCATAATTGCCCACCAGAAGGGAGACCACTACTGCGTCATCATGAGGAGTTTGTACATCCTCCTAGTCGTCTTCCGTGAAGGAGATCACTAGCCTTGACTTCCTTCGCTTATGAGGTCTGTTGACAGAGGCCACGGTTTTGGCATACGCCTTTCCGCTTTGCCTCGAGTTTCCTCCGGCGGCAGGGCCTCCACATATCGTCTTGATGATTCGGGTGGTACTTGTCACTTCTTGGTTCTTTTGATCAGGCGCTTCTCGCTCGGCTCTGGAGTCTCTTCGAGGGTCTCGTCACTCTCGTTCTTGGAGATGCCCGGGGTCTCTCTTCGGCTGGGTACTTCTCTCCTCTGGGACTTCGTAAACTCCTTCAAGTGCCCCTGACTGATGAGAGCCTTAATCTGTTCCTTCAGGGCATGGCATTCTTCGATATCGTGGCCGTAATTTTTGTGGAAACGGCACCATTGTCTTTGATCCTCGTCCAGGTACGGTGTCCTAGGTGGCCACTGGAGAACTGACTTATCTTGAAGCTGCATGAGGACATTGGTCCTAGATACATTGATGGGGGTGAAACCGTCGAGCCGGGGGTGGGGCTTATACCTATTTTCTTGGTGAAGTCTTTTGACCGTTCCTCTTGGTAGGTCAACGTCCTTTCTCTTCTTCTCTGTTTCTTCTTCTCTTTTCCTCTTAAATGTCTGGTCGTCTTCTGCCAACATATACTTCTCTGCTCGAGCCAAAATTTTGGTCATGTTCTTAGGTGGGTGCCGGGTGAACTTGGAGCTAAAGATCCCGGACCTCAGCCCATTCTTAAACGCCATCATTTGGACATTTGGGTCGAGGTCTGGGATTTCCCAAGCAGCTGTATTAAACCTGGATATATAGGCTCGAAGTCTCTCTCCGTGATGTTGGATAATGTTGAACAAGCTTTCTGAGGTCTTCTTTGGTCCCTTGCTGTTGAGGAAGTGCGATGCAAAAGGCATAACTGAGCTCCCTGAAATTGCTAATGCTTCTCGGCCTAAGACGCGAATACCATGTGCCTGGGCCTTTTCAAGGGTCAAGGGGAAGGCACGACACATGATAGGGTCAGAATGTCGGTGCAACATCATAGTTGTTTGGTAATGTTGCAAATGGTCCATAGGGTCTCCCAAACCGTCGTACATCCTGACCTGTGGCATTCTGAAGTTGGGGGGAGTGGGGTTTCGAGGATGGCTTCTGTGAACCGGGGGGGGGGGGGAGGTCTTGGATGCTAAGCTCATCCAGGATACTGAGACTTCTATGCTTTAGGGCCAAGTCTATTTTTTCTTCCATCTCCTCGAATCATCTGTCCAGGTTGAAGTTGCTCTTGGAAGAGGAGCTTTCCTTGGACTGGCTGCAACGCAATGAGGGCTCGGTAAGGGGTTGGTTGTAGGCCGGATCGTCTCTGTCAGATGATTTCGCTTGCTCATGAGCTTGATGGGGAGAAAATAAGGGTTGCTGGCCTCCGCCTCGGACTTGGACTACCAAGTCAGCTATCATCCGGGAGAGTTCTTGGAATTGGGCTTGGGTCACAGGGGCAACATGAGGATGCGCGACCGCTTCCTCGTAATCAGAGGAGTTGATCCCAGAGAGATGAAGGTGTCGGTCTCTGACGGAGGGCCGCCTACTTGACCTGGGGGTTGCATGCTCAGGGATTGCAGGGAATCTGGGCCTAGATTGCTGGCTGTGGGCGCTGCCCCGGATGGGAGCAGAGCATGCTGTTGGGGCTCCCTTGTCGGTCCTTCTTGTGTTGCGTCTTGGCAGCATCGCAACAGATGAGTTCTTTTATACTTCTTCGCTTTTGCTATAGCGAGATTGTGGTTTCCCACGGACGACGCCAATCTGTTGATGTCGCAAAAGTGTTAATGCTGACGTGGCCTCGATGCTAATGTGGTTTTGCACAAGTAACAGAGGTGAACTAAAAGACCCTCGGAAGGAGGGGAGGGGGAGACCTCCGAGGGCGCTTCGACGCTCTAGTTAGGACGAGGCCTAGGGTTAACTTTAAAGCAAATTGATACTAATTGTGGGTAAATCTTAAGTCTTGGTTTAGACTCGCTTACCTTGAGATATTTATAGCTCCTGAGGGGAGGTCACCCATGTGGGGAAGGCATGGGTCTGTCCCTGTGATCCTGGGATTCAGAGGTAAGTCTTAATAGTGTGATTAGGGTGCTCAGTGTGTCAGGGTAGTCGCGTGTTTCAGAGGGAGTTAAGTCCGCTAATCACGCTTTAACGTGGCAGTGGCATTCCTTGCTTGCTCCACGTGTGTCTTACAATGCTGAGGAAGCTTGATACATGTCATTGTCCTATAGGTGACACCAGAGTGTACGTGTGGGTTTCTTATTGGACCAGAGTGTTGTGGGCTACATCAAAATGTTTTTAAAAACTTAGCATCTCGGGGTGTTCTCTGGGAAGAGGCAGTCCTTAAACACCCTTGGGTGTTAAAAAAAAGGTCAAAAAACGTGTCTTTTTTGTTGATATGTTTGCCTCAAACTTTGGATATACGCTTTAGATTTAAGATGCACGTCTCATTAGAATTTCTAAAAGATTAATACCTTTAAAGCGTATGCTTTTTTCGTCTAGAAACATTATACTAATTATTTTTAAAAAGTAAAAAATAAATACCCAACGTTTCTGGGTTTTTGTCTCGCTTCACGGAAAAAAAAGTCTCACTCAGTACTTTTACCTTTTAAAACACTCGTGACTCTTTACAATTGTGATGTCTACAGCGGTTCAAAAAAATGTGATGTCGACAGTCTTCGGATAATGCAGGGGAGGAGGGGAGCCAATTATCTAATTAATGAAAAGTTTATCCCTCATTGGAGAAAGGTTCATGGCAAGAAGCCTGTTATATTATGCCACGTCATAAAGGTCATGCCAGGTCGTCTTTTTCCTTCACTCAGAAAACCAATATCCTCTGCCAACTAATAAAAGTGATGTCAGGTCAGTTTTTAACTTCGTGTGGCTTAGATTAGTTTTCCCTTTGCAGCCTGTAAGTGTCCCAGATCCCATTCCCTTACAAGTGGCGAACTGCTTCGCATATAAATAAGCAAATAACTCGCGTCATCAAGTAACTACCAGGCCAATAGGCCATTGGAAATTCAATTAATTGTATTGCTATCCTTATCCTGGAGCAGCGGGACAGTGATATGATTTTGAGTGTCCTCATAATTAACGGTTAGCCTCTCTCTCTCTCTCATGCCAGTTTGAATATGTAACTTTCTTTACATAACCAATGGGCAATGATGTTGTTAGCATGTCATTGTTAATTGTTATGGTGTTATACTGCTTAAAGGAGGCAAGCCTGGCTTGCTGGATGGAGGCATGGAGCTACCCTCAAACCTCTTCAATTTACACTTCAGGTCATGTAGACTAATTTCACTATGTAAATAAATTCTTTTTTGTTGTTTGAAAAAGAAGAAAATCCTCAAAAGCATACCTCACTAAAATACTAATCTGCATCTTCATCATCTTTCCTATCTGGAGACCTATTGATAAATCCAGTAGTTAGTCCTCGTCTCAATCATGTTTTACTCAACATGTAGTAAAGCTAGATCAAGTGCTTATTTGTGATCTCATGTGTGATTGAACACAAGCACTTGATCCATATGTAAACAGCTTTATCTAAAAGTCGGCTAAATCGTTCTTTACCTATTTCACATGAAATTTGTCGTTCACAGTAACCTGGATGTTAGCTACTCAACCAAGATAAAGATAAATCAAAACAGAAATCACTTTAGAAACTAAATGAGAAGGCAATATCATAAGAAAGGTCTTTGAATCATCTACGTAAGAAAGTATTAGAAAATGGAAGCATACCAGATTTCAGAGTTCTATTAGAGAAGGCTACCCCTTCCAAGGGTTATGCCTTCTGTTTAGTAGCAGCAGCAGCCACATGCAAGTCCACGATTATAAAATATAGTTCAAGGTGGAGTCCTTAACCATAATGAATTCGGTCTTTGATCATAATGGTTCTGTAACTTTATCACTACATGCACACATCACGGATTGTTGAATCCTCCCAACAATATACACAGCTAGAGCCAATGTCAAGTACAAGAGTCCACACGCACTATCAGGGAGTTGGTCAGACTAGATATGTTTGTCCTTGTTCCTATTTTTCGTGCACCACCTGTCGCACAAATTGTCCTCGAACACGTGGTCTTTGTTCTGCCAGTTTCTTCCTACTCTGGTATCGTACCTGAAAACAACAATGTTAGGAATAAAATTATAATCAATCATGGAGCATACAAAATTTATTTGGTGACTTTGCTCGTGGTGTTTGTGAAAGTGTTGTAACGATTATGCATGATAGCTAAATGTGGTATTTGCGGAACTGAAACTAAAGGAAATTCCTTCCGAAAAGTCTATGATCGATGTTATCATTAGGTGTCAGCATGTATCGGCAAATCTAGCAAGAAGATTTTCATCGTGTCAAAGTAGTTTCCAAGTAGGATTATGATTTGTGACACCACAGGAAATTTGCCACTGAGAGGCCGAGACAAAATCCAATGAATTTTGTTGCTGCAAATATCTCAATGTTAAGATGCAATTACAGTTACCTTCTTCTCAAAGCATCTTTCTTTCCTCTTCTGGCGGAACTTGTTCAAAGCAGCTTCTCTGTGTGCAAAACGATTCTGATCTACTCCACTCCTGTCTGGGAATCCAAATCCAGCACCGGCTCCACTTTCGCCACCTATCCTATAATCACTTTCCATGTTTTTTCCTCCGGTATTTAACGCAGTACTGCTCCCATGGTTACTTCCTGAGGCACTTCCATTCAAACTGTGATTACCAGCACTGCCTTCAATGGGTGCACCCAACACATTAGATGACACACAATGGGGTGTTGCTGTCACCATGCTTTTTAAATTCATGTCATCATCATCGCTGGCTAGCTGCTGCTCCTGGGGCATGTTATGAACATGGTGGTGGTAGTGGTGGTAATGGTGATGGTGGTGCTGCACTTGGATCTGCCTGTCCCCACACCTCTCTTGAACCGACATTGAGTTAGCTATTGCAGCATCAGCCTTACCTTGTATTACAGGCGGAGGGGGAGAGCGATGGCCATTTTGCACCGGCTGGAAGGCAGAAGAGGGATGGAGACATTTGACTGTAGATTTAGGAGCTAGATTGTCACTCAATACCACTGGTTTGGTGAAAGCATTATTAGTGGTAGACCCCATGTCAGTGTTGTTGCTACTGCCATTGGAATGCTGATCTGGAGGAGTGCTAGCTGAGTTTGATTGAAGATTTCGGTTTGTTGCAGCCTCTGAGCTATTATCAAGTGGAGAACAGCTACCCACGTTACCTATTGGAGCCTGATTAGCAGTTGAAGCAGAATTATACCTGCATGGAAACGAAAACGTTAGACAGCCAATTTGGGGTTGCAAGTTGAATGAGAGTCCAAAGTTTATTAATACCTTGAGAAGGCTGAGAGTTCTGAATGTCTCAAAATACTTCGTTTATGGGTACTTGTCCCAGTATCTTCAACATCTCTCAGCCTCTTCAAACTGAGCTCAAGGGAAGGTATTTCTTTGGTCTCGTAGTTGGTCTTCTCTTTCATGTTAGAGACCTCAGATAGACCATTTGGGATGTTAAAGATTACAATTTTTTTCTCAGCAGCTTGGTTACTTGAATATCCTTTGGGTTTCTCACTGTTGAGTTCCAGTAGTCCTTTCTCCAGTTTCTCATCATCTCTCTGAGAGTTGAATTCAGATAATTTGTCTTTGTTAACGCCTCCTCTGTTGGACAGTACCTTTTCACTTGGGTCTTCAAGTTGCAAATTGGGAATTCCGGGTACTCCTATTTTCAACTCTTTGCCCATCACAACATTGTCTAAAAATTGAAATGCAGCATTAACTTAACTAAAGAGAAAGAGGAGAAAACAGTCAGATTTATCAGAGAAGTCCAGTTACAAACTGATCCATGCATACCAATTTCATCATTCTGCCCTTTGTACTCCTTAGTTGCAGTCACAGGCACCCAGTTGTTGCCAAATGCTTCAGCCCTTGAATGAATGACCTGGGCACAAGTGCTATCAGGTGGACCAGCTAACTGGTTCCATGGTGACGTCCGTAGGGGGCTGTCAACTTCTACTGCTCTTTTTGTCCATGAACTCTGTAAGAAAAATGTAAATGTTCATCCACAAGTTCCACATTGACTTTGTAATGGGATTCTCAGGCTTCAGGTTGGAACTATGTCCTCTGTTGCATCAATTAAAATGTATAACCTACCTTTCTTTTGATACACACACAGTGACACACCATCAACCACCGACCCACCCACAGAAGCACAGACAGATGACACACGCATAGGAATATCCAAACACATGCATACCCATTTGCATAGCACAAAGATAAATAGATGCATATATATGAATAAACGTGCAAGCATAAATCACGTACTCACAACCAAAAAGAACTTTATTTCAGCAAAATGCTGCTGGCTACATGAAATATTTTTTGTTCATTCAGTTTTTTTTTTGAAAGGCAAAAATAGAAAACATTATTAATGAGCATCCACAATATGCAAGAAGCTTAGAAGGACAAATCCGAAGCCAAACAACAAGAAAAAACATCACCTACAGACTACTTCCAAATCAAAGAACAACTCAACAACCACAACAAAAACAGCAAAAGAAGATCCAGAGTGCATAACCACAGCAGAAACCAAAAAACCGATCATGTCAACGCAACCAAAAGACCGATAACAATCTGCTGCCAAACTCCCTCAAACCATCAAGCCTTCAGCTAATTCTAAACCAGATATGAAACTCCACATACGCTACCAAATAAAACTTCCTGTCCTTTTATCAACAAAAAAAATCCTTTCACTGGCAAAACTCTTTGCAACAACAGCTACTATTTCAAAAAGGAGTCAAATTCTTCAGAATCTCTGCACTCCAAATCTGCTAGACGATTAATCAAATCCTTGTCAGGACCATCATAAAATAATCCCAAACTCTTCCCACTTCCCACTTCCCAAGTCTGCATAGCTTCTTCCCAATAAATCCTGTTTCGATTACGAAAATCACTATCCGAGATAGATGAAGTGCGTTGTATGTTTCTTTGGTGATGGCCAGTTACGTGAAAGATGAATATGGGCTTGGAGTGGGTTTTGTGCTTCTAAGGAATTGAAGAAGGCACACTCTTCGATTCCTCTCTCTATTTGTTGGTTAGTGTGGAATGAGAAGAATAGAATGGCTTTTGATGGTGAGGAGAGGTCTTTAGAATTGATTAGAGATAGATGATTCAACACCCTTAGTTTTTGATTCAAAGATAATTTTTCTATTAACGAAGACAACATTTGAGATTTTGTTGATCTACTATAGTGCAAATAGTTTTTGTAAATGGGTTGCACACTTGCACCCCTTCGGTGCCTTTTTTATTCATTTTTTTACTTACAAAAAAACACTAACATCAGCAATCTCACCTGTCTTTAAGATCTTTTTCCTCTTCCTCTTCTTTTTTTTAAAGATCAACACACGAACTCCCGGAGAACAACACGCTTCCTTTGTGAATACCTTTCCTCTTATTATGTTTCTGACTATAAAAACTTAATCTCCATAGGGAGTAAAACTTCTTTCCATCACCCAATGAGTAAGAAACACCATGCGCCGCAACAACATTCTTTTTCCAATTCAAACCCGATTGACGAACATCAGAATCACATCGCTTCTCAAGACCGTTCTGATCACAACTAGCATACAAATCTTCCACTTGCACCTTATCAAAGTTATTTGCAACCACAGGTAATATGGAATTTTTTTCCAACTGAACATTACAGACCTCTTGAGAGAAAACCTGGTTCGCCAGCAGATTCTGCTTGTTGCTTATAGAGCTTCCCAAAACCAAAAAGTCATCTCTGAAACCGGAGAAACAGTCCTTGGGAATGAATATATCTCCATTAATGACATTTAGATTGTTGACTTTACCAAGAGTAAAATTTAAACCCTTTATAGGCCACTTCCCAAACCGAGAAAAGGCACATTTTTCAACAGAAGCAACAGCCCCATTTAGAGGAACCAAAGCAACAGAGTCATCAATGTTATAGTCAACACTGGTACGAGGTTTTGGTAGGCTGGAAAACAGGGACGAATTCTATCCCCGTCTATAGAGAATTGAGCTTATTTCTTAAGGTCAGAAACATGTAGCTACTTAACTGGATTGCGGAAAAAGCCGAATCTTTCTCTCCAGCTACGAGATTCTTCCAGCAGTGCTTCCAATGGGAAAAAGGTCAAAATAGGTACAATGGGAACGGCACCAACACTAGCTCTTTTTGTCAATTCATCCTCTTGTGCCCCCTATTTATAGTCAAATCTGCCCGATACACTCCGGCCTACAGCCTAATATAGAGAGTTGAGGGCTATGGAGCACCACTCCTATGAGATTGGAACTTAAGGAGTGAAACAGCTTGACCATAGGGAAAGGCAAAAGTTGGTTTTTGACTGGTTTCAGTTTCGTGATGGTGAAGTCGCTTCTTCCTTGCGCCTTCTGCTTGAAGACAAGACTAGTGGTCTGAATTCTCGCTCTTGGTTTAATCTGTATCTCGGACTAGCAAGCATTACTCTTTATTATATTACATATTTTCAATAATACCATTGATATATATTTATGATGAAAAGCTTTCAATCTTTGTCTAGTCTCTACTCCTTCCAACTGCTAAACAAAACAGTTGTTTCTTCCCGTGATCTCACAGATATCAGGATCTTATACCTGTCATATAAGATATGGGAAAGTGGGATAGGAATTGGACCTGAATCTCCAAGAGGGGTGAGGATGGGGATTTCATCGAGTTCCCACGCCTCCCCCCAACCCAAAAAAAGGATCACTTTCATTGAAAATGATACTGATAACGTTTATGTCCTGTTTTTAGTAGATCTTCTCAGGCAAATAAAAGATTGTAGCCGGTTGATAAAATTAAGTGGCATCGCTTCTTTAGCCCGAACCATGGAGACCGTTTTCTATTATTAATCAGAGATCGCTCATAGTTTGAAGAAGGGGAAGGAAAAGGAGTCCTTGAGTCGCAACAGATAGATAAGAATTTATTCTGTCACATAAGTTTGGGCTATCAAGTAAAAAAGTAGACTATAGCCATGAACTCTTGTCAAATAAGTAGAGGCACTACTATAATCCTATTTTTTTTAGCAAAATAATAAAAGCTAGGGAGGAACCCAATAGTTTTGCATTTTCTTTCTCCTTATTCTAGTATTAGGTTTGTGAGCCAAAGACGGTAAATAGCTAATACCATTATTATATCAGTTTGCTTTGTTTGGGTTCATATTGTGGATTTTGGTGATGTTCTTACGAGAAAGTAGAGTTTGTGACATAGGATACAAAAAGCTCTTATAAAAGCAAGTTCAACTATCAAGGATTTCGATTAGGGTCTGGATTTAATATATGGTCAATCAGGATCCTCTAAAATCTTAATTTAGTTGGCTTTATTTGCTTTAAATACATACCAATTATATTCTAATCTAGTTTTCTTTGGTTTTAGGAGTTGAGGGAATTTTGTAATTATCAGATTTGGTAGATAAGGTACATAGAGTTGTTCATGGATTTATGTGGAATCCTATCATATTATTGAAATTGCTGTCACTTTATTTAGAATTTTCAGACCTGCAGTTTTCTGAATTAACCTAGAAATCCTATTGTTGAGAGTATATCTATCTTATTTAGTTGATGTCTCCTAGTCCTATTAGATTTGATATTCATAAGTCTATATATAGGACTGTTGAATTATATTCAGATCAATCAATTAATAATACAAAATTTCTTTTCAATTCTTAATTTCAACATGGTATTAGGGCCCGATCCTTGGTGATATGAGATAAACATCATTAATATATATATATATATATATATATATATATATATATAGTTTAGAATCTTTTTAGTTTTTGTTCTGTTTTTTTTTTTCCGACAATTTTTCCAGTACGACCCTGGAGCTGTTTTAAAAAAAACTATGGATCTGTTTACGGGTACAGTTCACGCACTATTTTCGAGTACTGTTCACAAATAGATGAGAAAGTTTGATAAATATATTCGTACGAAAAAAAAGAGTGAAAAAAAGACAGTAAAAAAAAGTTGTCAAAAAAAAGAATCGACAAAAAAAGGTAGTAAAAAAAGCACCAGTATTAAAAAAACATAAGTTAAAAAAAAGAAGAGTTAAACAAGAAGAAGAAGAGTTCAAGAAGAAGAAGAATTTTTCACCCCGATGTTGATGTTGTTGACCCATACATGATGTTAACCAGATCCAACCTGTGTTAATGTTATTTCCTCCCGACTCAATGATTGCAGTTCATTCAAGTCAAAGTTAGTTAAAAAAAAGACAAAAAGTAAAAGTCTTGTTGATCCGGTGTTCTTGGATCTTGTCTCGTTAGGTGGTACCGACATGGTGACCTAACTGTTTGTTGTGAGTGTGGAGCCCCGACGTGTTGTCATGGGTTATTGTAAATTATTGGTTTGGGTTTATTTGTTTTAGATTGGATGAGATTTGTTATTGGTATTGGGTTTCTTTGAAACAGGTTAGTGCATGTGTATGCTCCACCTTGAGGGAAAATGTTGAGAGTCCTAATTAGGTTTAAATTGAGAGACCTAATTATTTTTCCTATTATGTATCCTATCTTCTCTGGTTTATGTCTCCTAGTTCTATTAGGTTTGATATTCATAAGTTTATATATAAGACTGTTGAATTGTATTCAGATCAATTAATTAATAATAAAAAATTTCTTTTCAATTCTTAATTTCAACACCTATTTTAGTTTCAGCTTCAGTTTCTCCTATATCTGCATGCTGTTTTCTGTTATTATTTGCTGGTATTATTAATTAAGGCTTGCTTCTACTCTAATATTCACAAAGATTGTTGTTTTGTCGCTCAGGTCTGTAACTTTGCTTGAAAGTAGAATCTGAAAATTGAAGGAGATTGAAGAACAAATAGTGTGGATTTGTCAACTACTTGATTATCTGGAAATTATATGGAAAATTAAGAGGACAACCATGAATGTAGCCTTGATCTTGAACAAGTTGAGGAAGAAGATAGTTCTATACATTGGGATTCTCCACCAATCTATGATGTCTATCCCGGAATAGTTTGATTGGACATTCCTTGCAGAGTTGTATAGATTTAGTAAGTATACTTGCAGCCAAGGATTCTAGAAGAGAGAAAGAAAAATGCAAAGTAGCAGCCAACAAGATAATGAAGAGAAATGAGTCAACTCCTATTATTCACTGTTCGCATAGAGGTAAGTTTGAACAGGATCTGTTACCTTTTCTCAATCTTGGCATTTTATCAAAAGAAAAGAAAAAGAAATTATTTTTTCAATCTTGAGGAACTTAACAATGTGGTTGGGAAGTTTTTCTCACTGCCATCATTATTACTTCCACTTACAAAAATGAAGTGGTATCACACTTGGATGGAATTCAAGAAGCTGCCTACGTTTAAGATGTGTTTTTGAGAACAATTTTTTTCTCATATAAACAATTTTCAAAAAAACTTTAACAGTTCTCTGATTATCAAAATTTATTTGATAGTATTTTCAAAAGCAAGTTTTCTAAGCATGCATAAAAGTAGAGAATGCATATCTCATTAAAATGCATCTTTGTTTATAACGGGGGTATAAATGCAGAGCCCAACCAATAGCTATCCAAAAGTGCTTTTAGTAAAAAATAAAGGAAACCTATTTCCTCTTCTTGCTTTCAAAAACGTGTATTTTAAGAATAAAAATGGGATATTATCATAAAAAAACCTTCGTGTTTGCCCAGTGTTTCAATGTCCCCCCCCCCCCCCCATGTTTTCAATTTGATCAATTTACCCCTTACATTATAGGTGTTATCCAATAAACCCTTTTGATGAGTTTTCCCGTCAATTTGACACCGGTGCACACATGCGAGGAACATGTGCGAGTTTTTTACACGTGAAAAGTCATTTTCCCCCTCTTATTTTCCTCCCAAATCACCCAACCCTCACTTTTTCTTTACAGATAATAAAAAGACCAGAAAATTTTCACGAATCTCTACAGCCACCACCAAAAAGGCCTCTTTTCTTCTGTGAGTAGCCACAAGAATCAAGAGAAGACCAAAGAAAATCTTGCTCTCTCCATCACAGCCGCAACTACCAAAGGACCTCACGAGCTCCCTCACTGTGCCGTGCGCCACCAGTTGTAGCACTCCCATCTCCATCGCTAGCCCCAAAACCAAATATAAGTGGTCAAAGCCACTAATCCTTCAACAATACCTGCAAAGAGCCACCGCCTTTGTCCCTCTCCTCCCGTGCAACTTGCGTGCGACCTATCCCACCATCACACTATCCATCTCCATTTCTCTTCCCCCTCCAAATATTCATATGCCAAAGCCTAAATAAAAAAAATGAAGAAATCGTTTGCTCTGCCGTGATTCAGATCAAAGAAAATAGGTGAGGGTTGGGTGATTAGGGAGGAAAATATGGGAGGGGCAAATATGTCTTTTTGAGTGTAAAAAGTTGCGCATGTGCACCGGTGCCAAATTGACCGGAATACTCACCAGAATGGTCTATTAGATAACGTACTATAATGCAAGGGTAAATGGATAAAATTGAAAACGTAAAGGGAACATTGAAACACAAGGCAAAACGCAAGGGTTTTTTGTGATAATATCCCATAAAAAATAGAAAACAATTCCAAACATGCCCTAAGAATTTCACAACTCTGGCACTTCAAAACACCATGACAAGTTTTCTCTAACCGAGAGAATGACATAGGATATAACTTCACAAAAAGCTCCCAGAAAAATAAGTTTAATTATCTTAGCATTTTGTAATCCTATTATGCATCCAATATATAGTCAATTAGGATCATTTTTAGTCTTAATTTAATTGGTATATATCTTATTTTTATATTTATATTACTTCAAATGGTTAACAGTAATGTTTTAGTCTAGTTTTCTTTGGTTTTAAGAGGATTCTTATCACTTATTCTTGATTATAAATAATAACTAAGATATCAAAATTCACAAATCTCCACTATAAACCTTGTCTAGAATCCCAATTACCTTCATAACCTAACCCTAATTTGCCAAAACCTCACATTTCTCTAACAAGTAGTGTTTTGGTTCATTTATACTGTTCACAGTACCCTAACAAACCTATGAGAGCCCTTGAATTTTTTTTTCTTTTCCAATCAACTACTTAATCAAAACCCTAATTTCTTTTTTGATAAGTAAAAGTAAATTACTAAAGGGTGCCAAAGGGGGTGCCAACCCATACCCTTAATTAGTCATACTTCAGTTAACTCAAACCCAAAATTTTCATACCTTTTGACGTCTAATTTACCTTGATTTTGAGTTCTATATACCTACCTCACAGCTGCCCTACGTCAGTCTGTTTGAATCTTGAGGTGTTTCTCACAATATTTCGATTGGTTGGCTGCTATCTGTATTTTCTATTTTGAGATATTTTCATGCATGATGCATTGATTCTTTCTTTTTACTTTTAAATGGATTTCATTTCTACAATCTAACTTTGCGGATGGTTAATCTTTCTTGAGATTTTTCTCTTATTGGTTGCATGCTAAATGGTGTTATACAAGTCGTCCTTACCTTGGCTAGTGTCCACACCTTAACTTGGAACTTTGTTGGATGTTAAAGCTTTTTGAACTTTTTTTATAAGTAAAATGCATATTGCAAAAGAGACACCAAGGGGATGCCAACCCATGTACAAATTAATTACAAGAAAAAAAATAAGTCGTTCCAACTTATTTACAAAAAACTGGCCATTTCCCCAAAAATTTAGAGTGCGTACCGACCTATCTTTAATAACAAAAATAGGGGCTTCCTCTCCTCAAAGGTTCTCCTATTCCTCTCATTCCATACCAACCATATGATTGAGGGGGTGATTAAGGCTAAGACGCTCTTCAACCCTTTAGGACCTCCAAGGCCTCTAAAGCTTTTTGAACATTATTTACGAGTTGAACGATTTAGATAGGTGCTTACAATGGTAACCGCACTCTTTAAATCACCATTATAAAGTTAGAAGAAAATATTACCCAGCATTGATGAATAGTGTGCAATGCGCTTAGCAAAGGAAGGTTAAAACTCACTCTTTCCAAACTTACCATCATGAGTTGGCTTCTTTAATCCATGGTACTTGATTAGCAGCAACTAACTCCTTTGTGGTAATGAAAAAAGTATAGTTTTAGGCCACTGCGTCTGAAATCTAATCTAACCCTACTGCCAAAAGCTTTGCCCAGGAGTGGTCCAGCTGTGATAGTCAAAGCTCATCATTTTTTTTATAAGTATAGTCAAAGCCCATCGTAGTTCTGCCAATATAGCAACACTACCTTATTATTTTCCTTGAGTATGAACAACTGCTCCAGTCCTTTTAAGTATACTCTTTACGAAAATTCTGTCAACACCAAGATTTTTGCACCTGATGCTGTGAAGCCAAGGAGCCATTTTAACAAAAAATGTCAACCATTCATACTTTTCACCATATAGAATCTTTAATCTTCAACTGAAGTATGAAACTACTGAGTCGTACAGCACAATATATACCTCTACCTTCTTTCTCCTTACTTGTGTGGTCTTTCAAGGGCTCTCTATACTTTTCAAATGCATAGGATTGTAACTACATAGGGAGCACAGAAAAGTAAGCTGCGTATGTGAATATTTCTCTGTTTATGGAGAATAGCGTATAAAACCTTATAAGAGGCCAGAGAAAATGTGTATTCCTTGTGATTGGTGGTAAAAATCTATCATTTCACTGAAATGAACACCTACTTCCTCTAATCTTCTTTCTATAGCTATCTATACCAGTGCTAAAAGGAAAAGCCACCTATTTTCTCCAATCGTCAAACTGTGTACTCACTGTTACCAAATCCAGCATAACCAAATTGCGGGTTTGCATAAGCTACCAAGGCAAAATGTTTCATCAATAGATACAGTCCAAACAAGACAGTTATTTTTACGTAAGTAAATTACCAATTCAAGTTTTATTTCATTCATTTTCCCATGACTAACAAGGTAGGAATATGCAAACTCAATGCAATATATAAAAGAGAGAAAACAAAAAGCGCAACTCGTCACTAGAAAAGTGAAAGCAACAATAGGCCCAAGTTAGCAAACCAGTAAAATGAAAGAATACCAGTAACTAAGAGCACAGTGTCAATGTGTATTAGAAAGAAAAAAAATGTTGATGAGTAACATGCATTAGAAAAATAAAAACCAATAGAACAAACTAATCGTAAGCTCCTTTATGGGAAAGAAGCTATACCTGAGTGCCACTTCCATTGTCACTGCCATCCTGAATATTCAATCCTATGCTTCCGATGTCATCCTCGTCATTACTGCCAGTATTGTTGTCTGAGTCCTCAATACTTCTCGATTTTGAGGATTTTTTAGTCCGTATACCACTTTCGCTCCCACTACAACTAGACTGATGAAAGAACGAACAGTGAATGCGAAAACAGGAGCAAAATCGAGGAGAGGGGAGCAAACTTGTAAAACAATTTGAAATCTTGGTGTACAAGTTTGATCGGTATGACTCCAAGCAATTTTCGAAACCTTTTTAGTTGGGATAGCTTAAGAGTTAACTAATAAATGCATATATATGAACCGACCTGAAGTTTTTATAGTCCAAAATTGGTCCATGGTATATAGTTTCATACATAAGAGGGATAACTATAGCAACTCACGCTGTGGCATTTCCTCCAAATATGCTGCCAAAGGGTTTTAAGCTCATTCTTTCGAATAGGCTTCAATAAATAGTCAACTGCACCTTTGGATAAACACTTAAAGATGACACCAATAGAATCATGAGATGACATCACTGCACGCAAAACTCACCAGGGTGTAGCAGTTAAAAGTATCAAGTAGTTAAGATAATAGCGGTAAAACAGTGTTACAGTTAAATGGAAGAAAGAATACAATAAATAGACTCACTAATCACTGGAATATTCTTGCAAGTTTTGTGGCTCATTATCTTGCATAAAAGGCCAATGCCTGATAAGCAAGGCATGACTACCTCCGTTAAAACAATATCAATATGATTAGTTAAATCTTCCAGGATTTTCCAAGCTTGCAGACCATTTGCTACAGCAGTAACTGCCAAGATTGAGAAAAGGTCTAAGGTTTTGTAGGTGAAATAAAACAACAATGGAGAAAATGCCAACATGGATCCATTACACAAGATACTTCCACTGAGTAATAATTATTCACATATCAATCCACATAGAACCTTACATCAAAATGCATGTAATATGGTTACAAATTAATATTAGAAAAAAATGGTCACAACCATAGGAAGTGCTTAAACTAATAATGTGAACTTTTCTTTAAAAAAAATGTTAACTTCAAGGCCTATCAATTATAAGGAAAATAGAGAAGTAGTACAAGAAAAACCCTTAATCAAATTAAGTACATAGGAAAGATATATTGACTTTCAGATTGAAATGAAGTGTAGGATTACAAGTTTGACGTCATAATAAGTCTTCACCATGTAAATCAGAGTTTTGTGAACATTTGTTAACATCTTTACAGACTTTACTGAAGGCTAACACTAAGTAGAATGACCTCTTTGTTGATTGATTGACACTTTAAAAAGTAACACTTTCCAGACTATTCTACAGCACAACTATGCAGAGATTTAGTTCCGAATACAAAGTGGAAAGTGTCTAGGGTTTTTAGAAGGGTTTAGGTTGAAACTGGTGATGCTATGATGATAAAGAACAGTCTGGAACAGATAAGGAGGTTGCATAAAATCTGAACAGCAACGAAGATGGGATGTTTTGTTGGATTTGTTAAAAAGTGTATATGAGCTTGATATATATTTTCGGCCCATTTCCCATCAGCTTAAGCTTTTGGAAAGGTCTTGTATTAGAATCTTGATAACTCCTATTTGTTTATGTTTATGATAAATATTTGGTTTGGTCTCTATCTCTAGTTTGGGTTTCTCTTGTTTCTGGTCCGGGCTTCACATGCTAGGCCCATATCTTCTTTGGGTTATACATGAGAGGGAGAGTTAAAGTGTATATGAGTTTGATATACGTTATTGGCATTAGCTTAAGCTTTTGGGATGATGGTAACTAACAAGATTTATAGGTGAGAACAGGTAGGAGAATATCTTGGGACTTATTGTTTGTGATATGATAGTAATGGAAGAGTTTGAGAAAGTTCATTGGTTGTTGAGTGTTAGGTTGCTCTGAATAATTTTTTTTTTTTTTTTTTTTTGATAAATAGGTTCCTTTAAATAGTAACCTGAGAATAGTAAAGAACTTTACACTATTCCATTATCACTCACAAATAGGAATTTTCTTATTAATGACAGAATGCCAATTTAGACCCCAACTAAACAAACCTAAGAGGCTAAGACTCCTAGAAACTGCTGGAACACCGTATAAATGCAATAAATTGAAGAATTACAATACTGCATCTACTTGCAAAAGCACTCAGTCATAAAATAAAAACTCTAATTAAAAACTGTATTGACTATGGATTATTTAAATCTCCAAGATCATGCCATCTTTTTGCTTATTGAGTGTCATAAACCCTGAGTTTTCATATTTGAGATTACATATGAAAAGGATTTAACTTGTCCTTCCACAGCTGTGTTATACTATTGTTTCTTTTTTTATATAACTAAAGTATGTAAATATATAGAGGCGCCAAGGGGGTGCGAACCCATATACAAGAGGACTTTTTTTATAAGTAAAATTATACATAAAAAATCTATAAACTCTATAATCTCTTCCTCAGTTACAAAAATCTTCCCATCGAGCCAAGATTTTAAATATTAAACCGCCTATCCTTCAGGGAATCAAAAGTCTTCTCCACGGTATTAAACGCCCTCCTATTTCTTTTATTTCAAACATCCCAAAAAATTGAGAGTAGAACAACTAATGAACTTTTACTTGCAAAAAGAAATAGAGTGCAATTTCTTTCATCTTTTGAAACTCGAATCCCATGCCACACCCAAACCTGATATTGTAACGAAACGCCCACAACCCAATCAATGTCAAGAAACACAATGGCTAAATGCCAAAGTTGTCTAGTCCAAGAACACCTCAACAAAAGATGACCCATGGTCTCGGCTTCTTCTTTGCAAAGATATCAACGATTAACTAGAATCTCTTCTTTATTTTGAAGATTATGGATGGTCAAAATCGTTCCCTAAGTTGCCTCCCATGCAAAAAAATTACTTTGGCAGGAAAACCAGTCTTCCAAGTTGCTTTCCAAGGAAAATCGGACCTTCCTTTTGATTAGATCATCTAAAGCCTTTCAAAAAGACTTCACCTCAAACTTACACGAATAATATTTTTTTCCTTCATCTTCTTATGATAAGCAAAAAAACTTTTTGGACACTTGATATTGTGCTCATGAAGCATGTCTCAATTTTTTAATACATTTCATTCCTCACACTTCATTAGCCTTTTTTCCTTTCATAAAACACTCTCAACAACCATCACCTTTCCAAGCTTCTTACATTATGTGTAATGATAGTCAAAGGCAAAAGACGTCCTAAAGGTGCTAGGTCCTTAGGCTACTCAATGTGCTAGGGCCCGAAAAGGCACTCAAGAGAAGAAAAAAAGGGCACTAATTCGTAAAGAGGAAATCATTAGTGACTATGTTAAATACCAAATGATTTTCCATATGACAAACCCATCATGAGCATATTCAATATCCCAATTGGGTAGAATAAAAAGGTTATACTTTGTAAATTGTCTAGGGTGATGTACAAAATTACCAAAGTTCAAATCTATATTGGACTTTACATAATGAAGTTTAAATCAATTTTAGAAAACTGGAAGAAATAAAAAATACTAAATATAGAACCAGTGTTGTTCCCCTCTTGGTGAAGAGGTGAATAACGGTTTTTTGGCAAATGTTTTGGGGTGCAAAGTCGGTTCTCTTCTATTGACTTAGACTTCCATTTGGGTGCAAAGTTAAAAAAGAAAATCGTTTGGAATCCCATTATTGAGAGGTTTGAAAAGTTAGCTAATTGGAAGAAGCAATAACTTTCAAAAGGCGGAAGAACACTTATTAAAAGTACCCTTTCTAGTCTTCCCATTTATTTTAGGGTTATTATCACCGAACACCTTTGCGTTTTGCCTTGTGTTTCGCCTTGTGTTTCAATGTCCTCTTTGCATTTTAAATTTGACTAATTTACATCTTGCATTTTAGAGAGGTGTCCAATAGATCCTTCTTATGTAATTTCCACTGAATTGAACACCGACGCACATGTGCAGGCAACACGTGCACCTTAATTGCATGCGAAAAGACCATCATGCTCTTCCCTTATTGGCCCCCAAATCTCCCATCATGCACTCTCTCTCTCTCTCTCTGTGCACCAAAAAAATCTGCAGTAGAAAAAACTGCAGCAGAAAAAACTGACAGAAAATCACTTGCTTGCCAGCATTCCTCAACAGGATTTTTGAAGATTTCCTTTCTTAATGTTCTCATCTTGGAGGAAGTGACCTTATGTTGACATGAACAGCCGTTTGTTGAGAATTTTAACAGTAATTGCAATGGCTGGTGCTTCATTGTTTTACTGACTTTGTAACATACAGTAACTATGAAATAAATAAAAGTCTCAGATTTGTCTTTGCAATTTTTCTCACTAAATTGCTATGGCTTTTATTCCCATGTTTCTGGTTAGCTTTTGACAATAACTATGATTGATTCTGGTTAGTTGTTGACAACATATACTCCTTACACACGGACCATGTTTATATTAACTGACATAAAACATCACCCAATTTAGAGAAGCAATCCAAATTTCAACCTAAGTTTGTTGAGAACGATATAAAGGTTGAAGATGGAGATGGTGTCATCGTGCCATTACAGAAGGGGAGTTAGGGAATAGGGATTTTGATATGAAGAAATGTCTTGAGATATGAGAGATTTGGGGGAATATAAGAGATGGTCTTTTCGCGTGCAATTAAAGTGCATGTGTGCGTAGGTTATAATTTGGCCGGAAATTACATCAGAAGGGTCAATAGGACACCCTCCTAAAATGCAGGGTGTAAATTGGTCAAATTTAAAATGCATGAGACATTGAAACACAACATTAAAAGCAAGGGTATTTGGTGATACTAACCCTTTATTGTATGTCTCTTTTCCCAATTCCTAGTGGGGTTTGTAGGAGGTTGCAAAGTATTCAAAGGATTTTTCTTTGGGGTAACATGAGTCGGGAATACAAGTACCATTTCGCATTGTATGAAAACTCATACTACATTATTTGACATGTGATGTCGAATGAGTTTATAGGTTCAAAAGGTCTTCATTAGGTTATATGAATACAATAGCAATGTAGCTACATATTATTATGACATCTAAGCACTTTCCCAAGGAATTTTTTAGGGTCAAATTAGGTTAGCATTCCATCTTCCTTAACCTTTTTGTACCTAGAAATGAATTGGAGCCGAATAGAATTGGAATTGACTCGAAATATAATTGGGTCGGAATTGAGTGGCAATTTTGTTTCTTGCGTTTGGTTGTCACTAGGAATTGCCAATTCCATTCTGACTTGAATGTTTGGTTGGATAGATTAGTATCAAAGTAGAATCTATATCAACTTACCAAATTATCCAAAATCTTAAAAAAATTTAAATAATTTTTTTCACAAGTAGATTTATCAAATAATTAATAGAAACCCAATTTTTCGGAAAATTTCGTCCTTTAAGTTTATTTTAATTTGTGGGTATAATATATTAATATATTACGTTACATTATGTTATATTATACTATGCATTTGATTTCATTTAATAATATTATATTTTATTGTCACTATTTTTTATTTATTTATAAATACATTATTACATTATTACATCATACTATTTCATTATTATATTATTAATATTTTAATTAAAATATTATTATATATTATGTCATATTTGTCAAAATTTTATATTATACAATGCATTTTATTTAAATTAATGTTACATTTTATTTTATAATATTTTTATTTATATAATTATACAATTTATTTTGATAAGTAAAAAAGTATATATTTATATAATTATATAATAAAAAATTTGTTTGTTATAATAAATATAATATTTGCTAAAAGGGTATTTTTGGATTTCTATGATTACGGCACGAACATATTTGTCCCATCACATCTCAAAGCCAATTCCTGATAATTCGGAATTGGCAATTCTAGGGGGACAAACGAATACATCTATTTTTTCAATAATTGGCTACTATGTGGCCAATGAGGCCTTGGCTCAATGGTTAAGGCCGAGACCCCTGGTCCTAAATGTCCCATGCTCGAGTGGTGTGTGCGCGTGTTTTACCAATAAAAAAATAATTGGTTACTATGTGGAATTGCCAATTCCGGTCCAAAAAACAACCAGCTATTGGAATAGCAAGACACTCAGAATTGACCCAAAATGGAATTTCCAATACTGCGAACCAAACATGCCATGAATTCTAAGTCCATTTTCTTGCATTACAAGTCCACTGGCAATATATTCTCGAAATATGTTGGCTTCAAAACCATACAAGTTCATATTTGTATTCATTATAGATGTTAAAGTGTAAATATAATGTTGGGAGATTTCATCACAACTTAAGTTTTAGGATAATTTGGTTGTTCAACAAGTATTAGAAAAGAAAATCTTGTATCTAAATATTGGAAACCCTCATCTTCAATGCAGAATATGGGTGGGTTCCACTTTAACCTAGTGCAAAAGCCATTAATTGAATCGAACTCACATCTAACGATTTGCACTTCAAATATAGGCCATTTTCCATCGTCTTTTTTTTTATTGTTAAAAAATTAACATAAAGAAATATTGTTGCTGCCCATTTCCCATCATCTTAAGCTTTTAGGATATAGATTTTCGGTAATAGATTCCAGAGGAACCCCATTTCAATACAATCTACAACGAAATCTTTTGTCTTCTTGAATCGAACTCACATCTAAAGATTTGCACTTCACATATAGGACATTTTCCATCGTCTTTTTTTTATTGTTAAAAATTTAACATAAAGAAATATTGTTGCTGCCCATTTCCCATCATCTTAAGCTTTTAGGATATAGATTCTCAGTAATAGATTCTATAGGAACCCCATTTCAATACAAACTACATCGAAGTCTTCTGTCTTCTTGAAAATGTTCAAACTTTGCATCTCCTTCCTATAATCTCAATATTATCTTGCAATCATTCTAAGTTCATGAGATCTTCAAGTTATCTGCAGTAACTATTTCTCAGTTTCTCTGACTTTTATATTATTCTTTGATATAAAGCCATAGACCAGCTTAACTGTTACTACCTACCCAATCTCCTTTTGCCTTTTGTTCTCTCTAGTTTTGGGTTTTGATTTTCTAGTCCAGATTTCTAGATGCTCTAAACTTAAGATGCTGATTTCTTTTCAGTCTATAGTTGACATAGAACGAGAAATGCGATGGACTAGATCTTGTTCTAATTAGATGAGACCCTTGAATCTACTAGGATGAATTCTAGAATCCAAAACATATATAAAATAGAGAACTTTGAAACTTCTATTATATGAAAACTTGATAATGTACCTTTGGTCTAGTTAAAGGTGTACTTATAAAACTCATGAGCTAAATTTGAATGCATAAAAGTTCCATTTAGAGATTAAAATCTTTAAAAGATAGTACCCTCCATAACTAAATAATTAAAGCTCATATGCCATGTTCGGTATCATAACCAGTGTTTTTAAAGACGGAGGCATTAAGGTGAGGTGTTCTACTCCTCGTGGGGCAAGTGTTCTACTCTTCGTGGGGCGAGGTGTAAGTCTCAAAGTGCTGAGGAGTAAGTCTTTTGAGTATTGATTTTTAATTATTTAAAAATTATAAATATTTAATTTAAAATAATAAAAATAATTCACAATTAAATTCTTTTTAAAAAATAAAATTAATAAATTATCCACCCATTTTAGATGTTTAACCATTGGGCTGAGCTAATCTAATTACATAGATGGATCTAAGGTGGTTCAACGCTTGAAAAGGAATAAACCCAATTCTATATTCAATAACAAATACTAATTAGCACCGGACTGCACACTCTTATCCATCATATATTATTTGATTCTCTCCTCCATTTACAACCAAAAAAGTTATACTTTACTTTGACCTAGACGTCTAGACCAAGAAAAATTGGTGTCTCATAACTTAGGTAAGTTTCAACTTCTCTAGTGAAGTACATCATCCTTTTTAAATCATAGTCGATTTCTCTATCCCCACCCTTCATCTCTTTTAGCTTTAACAATAGTTCTCTAGCCTTCATCTTCTCTGAAACGAATCCCTCTTGAAGCGAATTTTTGGTCAAATTACTCAGATTCTTGTTCCCTCTCTCCCAAATAATTTGTTATTTGGATGATATTTTGCCCAATAATGGACATCAATTATCAGCAAAGAAGATTAAATAGAAAGAAAAGTGAGACAATTTGTTTGTAAAATTGAGAAGAGAAATAGAACATTTACTGATGCAGAATGGGAAAAGAAATATGTATTATTTTAAGATTTTTGGGATTTTAGGTTATTTGTGGGATTATTTTGTAAATATGCTTTTATTAGGACCATAGTAGGAAATTAGAATTAGGCAATTAACTATGTATTAGGGTTTTAAGGTTATTTCCTATTTTATTTAGGATTAGTTTATTTCCTAGTTTGTTTGGGATTCTGATGCCTATATAAACACCTTATTATGTTGAGTTTTAATTCAAACATTGATTATTGAATAAAATTTGATCTTTGTCTCATTGTTTGCCCACTGTTTCTTCACCTTTGCCCCCCTATTTCTTCTGGTTTTGTTTCTTCTTCCCATGTTTCTATAATTCTTTTATCGTCTCATCTGCTGCTCTCTTCTCTTCCACCTATTCAGTCTATTCTTCTCTTTGATCCCCTTATTTTTCTCAAAACTGTATGTCCTACATGAAGTGGTATCAAAGCCGAAAGGTCCTCTATCCCTTTATTTATCCTTGTTTGGGATTTTGGTGCCTATATAAGCACTTTATTATGTTAGAGTTTTAATTCAGACATTGATTATTGAATAAAGTTTGATCTTTGTCTCATTGTTTCTCCTCTCCCAAGTTCTTCGCCTTTGGCCCCTATTTCCTCACCTTTGCCCCTATTTCCTCTTCACCTTTGCCCCTATTTCTTCTAGTTCTGTCTCTTCTTCCCATGTTTCTATAATTCTTTTCTCTTTTCATTTGCTGCTCTCTTCTCTCTTCCACCTATTCAGTCTGATTCTTCTCTTTGATCCCTTTATTTCTTTTCTCAAACCTATCTGTCCTACATCATTTAACTTGATAAATCAGCTTGAGACTCAAGAGAAATAGAGCTTAGAATCGTCCATATCACGAGGGGTCAAAGACCCAACTACCCAAACAATGAAGAATCAACCTGATAGCCTTTCTCTCTCTTTCTTAGATTTTCCTGTGAACTAGAGAGTTAAGGACATGAACCGGTGTAG
This sequence comes from Bretschneidera sinensis, assembly GCA_023935145.1. Lineage (NCBI taxonomy): Eukaryota > Viridiplantae > Streptophyta > Magnoliopsida > Brassicales > Akaniaceae > Bretschneidera > Bretschneidera sinensis. The sequence continues at coordinate 59,892,098 of CM043698.1, read as the reverse complement.
ACTGAAAAAAATCAGTCTAATTACTATGTTTTTTGCTTTCTTTCTTTTGTTAATTATGTAGAAAGCGGCATTGTTTTGTTTCAACTCAGCCTTAAAACAAAATTCCTATGAAGCGTACGCCTTTGCAAATTAAGCTGAAAAAACGTAGGCTTCATGTAAAGGCGTACACTTCAAACAATAAGGCTTCACCTTTTGGGAAGAACACCTTAATTTATGCACCTTGGGGCATTTTGCCCATGCCTCGCCCTTAGATGCACACCTCAACTGCGCTTTTGCAAACATTGATAATAACAATTTAAAATGACATGAATTATTACCAAGTAGAAGTGAAAGAGTGGAATACATATGTATATGCACATTGATTCAAAAATTTTAATAATCTGCTTCATGTACCAAAAAAAGGGGGAAAATGAACTACCCCAACTGTCGCTCTTCTATTTGAAGTTCAGAAGGTTGAAAAATCTTTCAGAAGAGTCTTACCGAAAAAAGAAAAATCTTTCAGAAGAGTATTTCATTCTAATGCAGGAAAATGTACAAAATATTCATTACCGAACAACATCAATGGTCAATAACATCACAAAATGGAAAGAAAACATTCATATGAGAGAATAATAAAGCACTTCACACAAAGGGCAGTAGAATTCTGAACCCATTCAATAAACATTTAGTTATGAACAAAAATCATATGCATATTTTTAGCTAAACATAGATGAGTTTACTATGATCATTAAAAGATAGATCTCACGGGAAGTTTACTAAACTCCTTAAACTGGAAGGTTATGCACCTTGATCTCACCTTTATGCAAACAAGGTCATATAATACTCCTCTCTTCTGTCAGATTTATTAAGCTATTTCAATTTTCAGAAATTAAAATGTTCACTTATAATTTCAGACCATAAGCATGGATGTTCCTATGTCAGGAAAAGTAATTCACCTTCATAGCCACAATTTCGAAGTAATGCATAGACAATGTGGCGGGTTGAATCGTCATTTTCCACCAGTAGAACCTTCAGAGACCTAAAAGGCAGAAAGCTCTCCCAGCGAACCAGAGGCCCTTGAAGATGCTGTTCTGGTCTCTGCAGGACAGTCTGCACATGCTCCTGGACGTGAACCGCTTCAACCTGGCCATCATTTACATCTTCTACATCCTTATTAATCCGTAATTCATCTTCCTCAGACAAGCCCTGCCCCTCGCCTGTGACCTCATCCCTTATTTCCTTGTGCTCATCTTGCACACGGTGATTTAGTTCCGCCAACCCATTGGTCACAGGACCATCATTATTCATTTTTACTATCACCATCAACCAGATTCAAAAAGACCAATGATAAGGAGGGCGCTGGATAGAGTCGGTGATAAAACTTTTATGCCACAAGACAGCTTGCACATCCCGTTTTCTTCAAGATATCAACATCAACAAGCACAAACACCTTCAATAAAACCTAGAGAGAAAAAAATGTATATATTTCAAATTAGATACGAAATCAAAATCATGTATTTCACCTTAATCATACAGAAATAACAATAAAACCTTCAACCCTCAAATTTTGTAGTCTCACCTAGATAATAGATAGATTATAATACTCCAAAGCTAGCATCTATGCCACAGTTGGAACCATTACCAAAACACTGACTTGGATTCAGGAAACACTCATGGGCGCAAAGATGCGCACACAGAGAGACTGTAAACTATGACATTAAATTTAATCACTCAAGAAAGAAACAGACTAAGCACCCATCAAAGCATCTCTTTTCCCTGTAAAAAAAATACCAGATCAAAGATAAAATCCAAAATTTCACTCCAAGATTTTCTCAGCAAGCTAAAAGAATGCATTGATGAAGGAGTATTGATGTTCCATAATCTTCTTTTTTTTTTAAATATTTGTTCCTTATCTAGCTTAAGTAATTAGAAGGAAAAACGAAGATTAGAGAGAGCTGAATAAGTCTCTCATAACTAGAAAATGAAAACAATACACTGAGAAACCAGGAAAAAATTAAAGCCCCACTCTTTTCGGCCTATAATCCAACCATTGACTCAATTGAAGGTGCCTTCCAAATTAGAACAACACATAAATAAGATCCAAGAATCCCATTTCGTTTCCTTTTCTTTGATTTTCTGCGGGAAAAATAAAAGAAAAGCAGAACACGCAGATTTTAAGCGGAACCAAACTCTCTTATTTCAACTAAAAAAAGAGATTCAAAATTTAACAAGCAAAAGAAATCAATCCAAAACATACTCAGTTACAAGGCTGTCAAAATGAAACCTAACAGAAACCAGAATTTGAATCTCAAAACTTCCATTGAAGGGAACATAATTATCAATTCATGTCAACGATATTTGCTTCTTCATAACAATTTGCTATGTAACTTTGTCAAATCACAAAATCGAAAAAGAAACTATAAAAATCCAAAAACAAAATAGTGATATAAACTATACTCTGAGAATACTGCAGGAGAAAGTCCATTCAAATTCCAGGAAAATTTAGCACACTGAAAACAATAAATATACCTCCCAAACTTCACTCGAGCTGGATCCAGTCTCCAACGTTCAAAATGTCAACTCTCGAGCAAGGAAATTTGATATCAAAATGAAAAATTAAGCTTGGGAAATACTCAACTAGGGTTTTCTCTGTTCCTAAATAATAGTAAAAAATTGACAGAGAAACGACTTGACTGGTTGAAAATGGGTGAAGCAAAAGGTGAGCGAAGATTGATATGTCGAAAAATGAATATTATTATACTGGAAGATCCTGACGTGGACCACGTGAAACGTGACACGTAGGATGCCACGTAGTATAATGCTCGATGAGGGGGACCGAGATCTTAAGCGGGGCTGAGAATTGCTGGTGATAGATCTAACGCGATCCTCCGGATATTGGAAAGGGACACGTGGTGCCCTGCATGAGGAGTAAAAGATGCTTCGGGTTTAACAGTTGTAATGGAAGGGACGATGTCGTTTTCGGTACCGTCAGTTTAGCCCAGGTTGGCTAGTTTGAAACTAACGACGGCATTCGACGGAGGGTTGATGCGAACCAATGAAATGACGAAGTTGCCCACAATCGGTTGATTGCCAGTTGCCACGTCAGCAATAAAATATCCTCGCTCATACCACATGACACCAAGGGTCCGGATTCAAACCGGATCAGATTTGGGTGGGTAATAATCCTGGCCGTTTCAATATAAAAGGGTAATTTTATTTTGGTTTGTTAAATTATACTACAAAATTATTTTATAAATTAATTTAAGCGCACCTATACATATTGTATTTGATAATGGTGTTTGTTGACGTGACGATGTAAATGGTTCCCTTCCTATTTTTTAAATTTTTAATTTTTAATTCACTTTTTCTAAACTAAATTGATTTTTATAGACATAAATAATTATATATATATATATATGAAAATAAAAAAAGTATTCAAAATGAAGCCTCACTTCTCTCTCTTAATTTTACCGCACATCGTAACAACTCAGCATTTACTCCTATCAATTATATTAGTAATTAAATTTTGATTTTATTCTCATTATGAGTGTTCATTTTTTTTTTTAATGAATGAATTTGATATATTGTATATTTTATTGAACAAAATTAATATTAATACATTTTTACCATTTTATTGACTAAAAATTGGTTATTCTTAATCTTAATCGTTGTTAGTCATAGTAAACAGTAAAGAATCTAATAAATTTCTTTTTGTTCCTCCCTTCTACAACCTATTGTAAATTAGTTCCTTAAATTACATAATTTGATCTTATTATATATCATCTTGATAATATTATTTATTGATTTTCATTTAACTCAAATATAGATTAATAAATATAGGTTTGACTTTCAGCCTAATAGTTTTTCATTTGACATTTCCTGTGCTATGCACAGAGGGACTAGTATAAAACCATGCCACTCGTGATATGTTTTTTTTTTTTATGTTGTGAATTTGGTTAGGGTTTAAGTTTACAGAGAAGATCATTAACAAAAAACGTGTTTGTAAAATTAGCAATATTTTTCATTAAAAAAAAATTGGAATCCAACTAATATTAGCAATATTCCTTTTCCGTAGTAAATATAACTATAACATCCCAAATTGCAACTATATTTAATGGTATAAATTATTTACTTTAATGGGTTTATTAACTAATCGATCTTTTGCTCAATAGTTATTATCTCAAATCAAATATATATGGGTGTACTGAGATTTTAAGTTCGATTTTTCATGTCAATAACTCTTTTATGGATTAAAAAGATTGTGTGATTAGTAAAGGTTAAAAGTTGCTTTAACACTTTTAACTCTTTTTTAAAAGGGTTTCCAAACGGCACCTAATTGTAGATTAGATCATCACTCTAAATAAAAATAATGGGTTTAGTTAACGTTAGTCCTTATGGCACTCGGTAAGTAGCAATTAATATAAGTTTTATATACCTTTCATTCATGAGTCTGTGTGTGAATTATATATGAGTCTCAATTTCATGAAACCAGAAAAGTTTACTAGTAATCACGAAAAAATTGAATAATAACTGTATAATTTTTTTTAGCTTAATTATAAAAAATGTCATGTGATTGACTGTATTTTTAAAAACATATCCTGAAGATTCTTTTATGACAAAAAATATCTTGTGGTTAACTCAATTTTCAAAAAATATTTTAAGATTTTTTTGTGGTAAAAAATACCTTATGGTATGTTTCTGTTAGCAAAAAACACCATATGGTATGTTTCTGTTAGCCAAAAATACCTTATGATATTTTTCTTCTAGTCAACCACGAGGTATTTTTTTGCTAACAGAAACAAATCACAGAGTATTTTTTGAAAATGGAGTCAACCACATGCGTATTTTTTGTAATTAAGCCAAATAATTTAAAAAATTAAATCACAAAAAAACCTCGGGTGTTTTTTGAAAATGAAGTCAATCACAAGGGTATTTTTTGTAATTAAGTCAAATAATTTAAAAAATTAAATAACAAAAAAACCTCGGGTGTTTTTTGAAAATGCAGGCAACCACAAGGGTATTTTTTGTAATTAAATCAAATAATTTAAAAAATTAAATAATAAAATTATTATTCAATTTCCTTGTGATTATTAGTGAACCTCGGGTGTTTTTTGAAAATGCAGTCAACCACATGGGTATTTTTTGTAATTAAGCCAAATAATTTAAAAAATTAAATCATAAAAAAACCTTGGGTGTTTTTTGAAAATGCAGTCAACCATAAGAGCATTTTTTGTAATTAAGTCAAATAATTTAAAAAATTAAATAACAAAATTATTATTCAATTTCCTTGTGATTATTAGTGAAGTTTCTCGGTTTTGTGTTAACTCCCATGGAACTGGGTTTGCGATATCACCACTATGTATATAAGTGTATATTTATAAAATCAAGTCAAACTATGTGTTAATTGTAATATAATTACCATATTTAATACCCCTCAGCAAATACTTTAAGGGCACCGGTTAATTAGACCATTTACATATATATAAAATAAAATGTTAGTTTACCAATTATCTTAAAAATTTAATAGAATGAAAAATTGTTTGACTTTATAGTGATATTCTAGCATAAATAATTATCTGAAGTCTTTATTTTTTATGGATTTTTATTTGATCTATATTGTGTTTTGCACCATATAAAAGAAAATTATGTTTTGCACTGATAAGAATTTATCTTTGATCAATGTCTTATCAATTTCATTATAAGTTATTGCTTATAAATATTAATATGATGACATTGAATATAAAAAATAACAAAATGCATTTGTGAATTTAAAATGCACTCCATATTAGTTGGTTTGTACTTAAAAGTACGATATCATGCAAACTAACCATCTCAGAAATTTAAATTCTTTATCATAGATCTTTGATTTTGTATTTTTTCAACATTAAATTTATGGTAGTTGTGAATTGTTCAACATGTGAATGGTATAATATGATATGACACGATCTAGAAAATAATATTAGAGATGTAATGCAATATTGTTTTGCAAAATTAAGTATGTCAACTAGCATATATGCAATACGAGTCCAAAAAAGGAAAAAAAAAATACAAAAATCTCTTGTAGAGATGAGCATAAAAATCGGTAGATTCGTAAACCTGATCCAAACCAATGTAATGAGTTAGGTTAGGTTTGGGTTGACAAATTTTTGAATTCGACGAGTTGGATTGGGTCATGGGTTAAAAAGTTTTAACTCGACCTAAACCGAGAACCCAATCATTATGTAATTATATTTTACATATATTTAAAATATACTTACTTTAAGGATTAATGGACTATATTTATATTTTGGTAAGTTGGTTTGAATTTCAATATATATTTTGTGTGTGTATATTTAATAGACTATATTCATATTTTAATAAGTTAGTTTTGATTGCAATGTGTATTTCTTTTGTGTGTGTGTGTATATATATATATTCTTATTTAATTTTTTTTCTTCTTTGAAACCCTCCAACAAAAAATGGTGGCTTCAATAAAAAAATACCAATTATAATTTAAACATGTGAGGAACATGTTTATTTTTAATACTCTTTAGTTAAAGAAGATCGTTAGTTCTTGTGAAAGTATTTCTTTCGAATTTTCAATATGCTTTCCAAAAGCTTATTGAATTTATTTGCTTATTACGTGTTCATTTACTTTATGTTTTTGCTATGATGAAACTTAGTAATAGAGATTTTAGGACCAAATGTATAGTCTTGAAGAATTTGATTGATTAAATACTTTTAAAATCTAACTTTTATTTACTTTTGTTTGGTTTATATTAAACTAATGTCGTTTGAAATTTGTGTGAAGTAATTTAAAGTATTTAATTTGTAAATCATTGGTTGTAAGATTTAATAAATTCTTATATGAATTTGATTTTGGATCTAATGAATGATGAATAATTGTAGTAAAATAATATTTCCTATGTAATATGTTTGTGTTAAATTTTAAGAGAAAAAAATACTAAACCGGTGACCCAAACCGATTTAAATGGATTGGGTTGGGCTGAACTGAGATTTGATGGGTTTATGGATTGAATTGAGATTTCTTCAGTTCAGTATAATTGAGTTGGATTGATTTTTTAAGTCAACTTGACCAAAACCGATCCATGTCATCTCTAATTTTCTGTGGTTTGAACGTTTTAAAAATAGTTTTTTTGTCATTTAAAATGTTAAATTTAAGTATCATGTAAAAGCTACTACTATTAAAAATTTATGTTTTTTTATAATTTTTATACTCAATTATAGATATAATTTATATATTTACAAACTCAAACATAATTAAGAAATATTTTGTTTTGGGAAAAATAACTCAATACAGGTTGGTTGTACATACTACCTCACAATTGGTAATCACATTTTTTTTCTCTAATAAAAATGATCATATTTAATAAAAAAAATAACAATAACAATGGTGAAAAATTATACTATAAGCTTCCCAAATGATAAATTGAAAATTAAATATATATTTTTTTTTTATTGAAGCGATGTTATATACAAGTAGTACAATGATTGATTTGATTATAATATAAACTTGTACTATTTCACTACCCATACAAAAACTTATAATGCTACCATAATTCACTTAAAATAAGAGAAACAATTGATATATAATTTGAATAAATAACCCACATACCTTAGGAATCAAATCTATAACTTTGTAATCTCAATGCTTTAATTTTTTTACCATTAAACCAATACTTAATCGGCTATAATTATTCTATTTAATGTTATTTAACAAGTCCATTAAGGGCACCGAGGACCCATGACATGAGAAAGTTACATTTTGATTTTAGAAACATATCTTTTTTTTCTTTTTTTTTCACGTGTAAAAAAAAGTGAAAATGTGTTTGGTAGCTAGAAACAACTTTTTTTTTCTAAATATGAAAAAGAAAACGAGTTAATTTCAGACGATCAAATAGCGTTGTTTTCAGTGAAATTACAAATATAAATGAAATTTTTTAAAGAAATTAAAAAGTGAAAATAAAAGCAAGTTTCATTCTATGAAAATATACAAATGATTTTTAAACCAAAGACACCTACAATCAGTTTAATTTGGATTATAGATTGAAATTAAGTGGGATGACTAAAATAATTAGTTATTAATTGGGTGGGAAGTAGCTAATTCCAACCCACTCCTTTACCCCAAAATCTTTCCCACCTTCCGTGTGACAGGTAGTAGCTCCTTTGGTATTATATTGTCTCGGACCATTTTGCACTTCCCTATTTATTCTATTTTCCATTTTACCCTTTCATGCATAACACCAAAAAAACTCTTCACATCAATTTTTTTTTTCTTGTCTCGTTTCTCCTTGCGCCGCATTAGATCTGTCCTAGTTGTCGTCGCGAGCAGTAGTCCAAATATTCTCCATCACGAGCAGCAGGTCGCCTCTTGCACCTGATGGAAGAGATCAGCCTAGGCAGATATGGATCAACGGCTATGATTTTTAATCACAGATCAACAATTAAGATTAAAGGATGATTTTATATTTTAATTTGTTATTCCAATTTAAAACTAGTGTTAATCCTCTTTATTCACGTAAGTATTATCACTTTAATTTATTTTTAATCTTGTGTAAATTCAATTTTACTTTAATTTCACATTAATCTTATCCTCGAACCAAATGAGTTGTTATATCAATAATGCAATTTTTTTAAATTTTTTTGTTAAAATAAAGTTTAAAAGTCTAAAATAATTTAAATTTAATTAGTTTTAACTAATTTTCAATAAAAACTTAATTTGTAAAATAAAAATAATAATACTAACAAATATACATTGAGAGGTAAAAACTATAATTACACTGGAAGAAAACCGTCCGTACAAGAAAAATAATTAATATTACCTAATAACGGGGAATAACTTACCCGCATTTGGGTAATTAAGCACTTGTATAAATAAAATTATACTTCATGATTCAAGAAAACTGGAAAAAAAAATTAAATAAAGGAAAGTTGAAACAAAAGATGATAGAAAGTGCTTTTGTGTTTTTTTTTTAATTTGTAGGAGGGAAATATAGGAAAAAAATAAAAAATATGTATTTGGTTTTTGAAAATAAAATCGTTTTTTGATTTCATTTTCATGTATAATATAAAATGAAAGTGAAAATGCGTTTAACTGAACACACCAATGAGAATATAAAGCAAATGGAATAGAAAATCAGTTTTTTTTTTTTTTAATGTTTTAAGTAAAACTTAAAACAAAAATGTAAAACGATTTTTTATTCAATTAAAAGGTGAAAATGAAAATATACTGATTATCATTTTTTTGAAAATAGAAAATGTTTTCACAATTGAACACGCAATTTTCGTCCAACCCCAAAATCTTGCTTTTGGTGGATTGAAGAGGGAAGATTGGAAACTAAAAATATGAGACTATTTTTACCAATTGGTCTTATTTTAAGCCCTCATTTTAACGTTAATAACTTGTGATATCATATAGAGTATAATAATTAAATAGTATCTGTAACAAAGATTTACGCAACGAATTTGGTTTTTTATCGGTTCGACTCGATTTACACAACAAATCTCACAAAGGGTCGTCTGCGATCACAAAATCGGAAAGCACACTTATTTCCACCACCAAAGAACCTTGCCTTTCTCTCAAGAAAATTGGTGGATTTCTCTATCTATAAGTCTTTCTCTCTCTCTAGCCAAATGTGTTACTACCCTCCTTAATAGTTTACCAACTGGTTTTCTCTAGTTCTTAGCTTAATGTCAACGTGAGAAAGAGAGTGAGAAGTTGAGGGAAAACCTTTCTCTCTAACTTCTTTAGTTCAAATGTTTCTTGTGAGTGGTCCAAATCATGGGTGTCCAATCCGCCCCAGATTTTAAACATCTATCACTCGCACTTAATGGGCTCGACACCATCCAATAAAGACAAAGAGAATCTTAACACCAAACTTCGTCTCAAGAAATTCGTACAAACAAATGGGTCATGCGACTTGCGAGTACACCTGTATTTGGGAGCTCAATACTATGCACCGATTAGGGATGAATAACGACTTCAACCCTACACAAAGATTGAATTAAAAAAGCATCTCACTGAGCCTTAACTTATTTTATTATATCAGTCTTAGTATATCTAATTCCTCAAAGGCTGTTTTAGACTTTACTTTCCTCACCATGTATCCACATTTATGTTCAAGTTTCAACAAAACAACATAAGTGATTTACCTGTGAATACATGTGGTGGATGTAAACAAAACAGTCTTTCTTTTGCACTCATGCCTCTCTGTTTTAAACCAACTACTTTCCTAGACATGCCTTATACGGTTAATTATTTCATCTCTGTTGAAAACATGCTAAAGTGGCAAAAATTAGCTTGTCCCTTCAAGAACATAGTGAATTAGTCACATAGGGCACTAGTTAAGGCCTTAATTTACATTAGCCTCTAGGGTCTCACATAGTGAGGACGCATGGATTCTCTCACTCACTTTCCTTTAAGGTCGTACTAAGCACATGCAGTATAAAATATATGCTACAATGGTTTACTCTTTTCAACAATAGCGTATGTCTTTTTCTGACTATATACCACTATACGGATCTTAGCCTAGTCATAACCAACACCTTTGTGCTCTCATGCGCCTAGCTCGAGTTCTTCATTAGCTCACATCTTTGAGCACCTAATTAAGCACTCACATCTGGATTTCATCCAGGTTTTCGTGATCATGGGATGATCATAATCAGTCTATGCTTTACGCTTTAACAAACACTGGAGTAGGAAGCTGCTTCAATTTCTTTACTTTTATGGAGTCTTAGGACATAATCTAAGCCTTAGACGTTCGTCTTTAGATATAGGAATGTATACGGCATTGCTATTATGTAAATTGAACTATTCAAGAATCTTCTTAATGTAATACTCTTGTGACAGAGCTAAGAGATTCCTTGAACAATATCTATAGATCTTCACATCAAGTACATAATCAGCTTCTCCCAAGTCCTTCATTTAAAAAAAAAATGAAAAAACAACCATTTTTAAATGGTGACAACCTCCTTACCTTTTTAGCCAATAAAATTTCATCTACACAGAGCGATAAATTTATGAATTATCTTTAGACCATTTTACATACATGCATGATCATTATCGATCATGCAAGCTTATAAGTTTTTATAGTTCGATGAAATCTCAAATACCATTGTCTGGATGAATACTTCAAACCATATACAAAAACATTGGAGCTAGCATACTTTGCGCTTTTGGCCTTCTAACACAAAAGTACAAGTTGTTTCATATAACTTTAGTTATCCAGTTCTCCATTGAGAAATGTAATCTTAACATCCATTTAGTGTTATCTCAAGTCTAGACTTGAGATAATAGCTAGAAATACGATCACAACCTACACCCTTTTGTCGGATATAGTCTTTCGCCACTTAATAAGCCTATTACCTTTCAATAAACTCATCTTCCTTTCGTTATTTGTATGTGATCTTAAGAAGCCACTTGTTCTCAATCACTTTGCGATAGACGAGAGATTGACTAAGTCCTAGACATGTTTAGTTTTCTCATAGACTCTAATACTTCCTCCACTGTTTTTATCCATTTTCCTTTCCAGGGATGATCAAGACTTATCTTTTAAGATCATATCAGCAACTAGAAATCCTTTCCCGGTTGCTTCCACGCAACTATGATTCTTGAGGTAAGCTTCAAATAGAACTAACAATCAATGTATAGCTCCCACTAGGTTGATAAGATTTAGGAATAACCTTATTAATCTCATATGATTGATTGGGTGCGCTAACATGATCCAAATCTTTCACCTCATAGAGCTAAAATAAATTTATCAATTTAACCACATCTAAAGAAAAATTAATCTTTTAGGACATCTTTTTTGTCAAGTCCAATCAAACTTCTATTTGCTTATTAATCATTAAACACATCCTTTTGGAGTGTTCTAAGTATCTACTAAAAATACACTTTTTACATTTTGAACCTAACTTCCCAAACTTACGAGAATGGCTATGAACATAAGCAGTTGACCACCAAGGTCATCAGTTGACTTAGATCAGGTTTCAAACCCATTCATGGTCAATTAAATAATAGAAGTAACTGATAGAGAAGGTACATGGTTAAGCATAAAGGCAACAACTAACAGGGCATTTTCATTGAAAATAACTTACGCCAATAACTTAACTATTTATAGTAGCATCCTATCCTATCTCTTTGAAAAAAAAAATTATTGCGAAATTTTAGGAAGGAAAATTGTTCTCGAATACACTTCCAACACGTTCTAAATCAATTCTTCTATACCACAAAAGTCCAAATAGATTACTAACAATGACATTTTAGTTCTAGTTTCTATATTAAATGGTTCTTAGTTGTTTTATCAGCTAGACAAAGTTCACATACAGATAATAATAAAACTAGTGTATGAGCCTAACATGCTGTCACTAGTCAATCTATTTCACTATTTTAAGTCAAATGTGATCTAGTCTAGCTTGCCAAATATTTTGTATCTACAATCACATAGAAAGAAGATGTAATTAAATAAAACAACCATAATTACGATTATCTTACAAAACACAAACCATATCAAGTGTTTTGAAACCATTTAATACATAACTACAACACAGAAGTATGCTTCCAACAATACATTAGCACAACACCATAGCAAATTATATTAAAATTAGGCCTAGAAAGACTAAACATAAAAACCAACTCTATCGAATTAAGGTATATATAGGACATCATGAAGGACTTGAGTTTGACCATCGGTCAACCTTAACATTTTTACTCTTAAGTTGCACCTCACTCATATCCAATGTGTATTTTTTCAGATACGACGGTACCCCACAATGCTCCCTAGTCTCCAACTAGATGGTATGCTTCATCTGAGTCTATAATTCACAAAGTAGGAGTTTCAGTGAGCATTACACAACTAGAAACATAAGCATTAATTAAAGAAGTGGAATAGGGTAATTATAGTACGCATGTTTATAAAATAAGGGTAAAGAAGTAATTTTACATATATTATATTTAATTAAAAAATCCATTGATGAAAGATTTAGTATTGATTTGAAATAATATTTGAAAGATAATAATGGAAATTTTGTTGAAAAGAGTTAAAAAAATTTGAAAAAGAAAGTACTAAATTTTTTTGAAATTTGAAGTTGAAATGAAAGAATTTTGAATAAAAATATTGATTGAAGTTGAGGAAAATAATTAAAAAAAATTTAGAAGGAAATAATTTTTTAAAAATATTTCTCTATAATTTTTGGAAGGAAGAAAAAATGAAAAATTGATTTTTAAAGGGTAAATGGCAAAACAATAATTATGTAATGGCAAAACAGTAAATTTTAAATGATGGCAGAATTTTAAATAACCAATGGCAAATATTTAAATTGCATTTAAAAAAAATCGCAGACTTCACGTGAAGTGGTGGAAAAAAAGTCTTTGAGTGGTGAAGCGAAAAAAAAAAATCTGAACGATAAAGTGGTGGAGAAAAAAAAATTATACAAGGCTTATATTTATCTCTAAGCCATTAGTCTCTGAAGGCTCAGAGACATTCGTTTTTTTAAAAAAAAATTCATGGTTTTTGCTCTTTCTCTAATTCAATTATAGATATAATTTATATATTTACAAACTCAAAAATGAATTTATGATATTTGAATAACTTGTTGAATTATAATGATTGAATCATGTATTTTCTATTATGTATGATAATTGATTGATTTATTGATTATGGATTAAATAGTATGTTGAATATTAATTATATAAGAATTTATATTTTTGAAAGGATGAATTAATGAAAAATATGCTGAGAAGTTATATGAAATTTCTGCAAATATGATTGAAAAATTGATATGATATATGAGGAGACAATTTAATAAATATGATAAAAATAATAATTTTGAGAAAGAGCTAGATAGTTGAATTTAATGCTTTGATGTATGCTTGTTTGAATGTTATTACTCACATGCATAAAAGGGAAGACAAGGAAGGCAGCTGGTCTGATTGAGAAGACCAAGAAGACAGTTGATCTGGTTGAAAGACTAGGAAGGTAGCTGGTCTGGCTGAATCATGTCGACATGTGGGAAGACGTTCCCAGATAATAATATGAAATGATCTGATGAGAAAGAAAGAAAGAAAATTTAAATTCATGCATTATATTTGTTTTAAATATTTATTATTAATGGCTGAGATGCTAATGAATCAATTTAGATTATTAAATAATGGATAGATAAATGAGTTTCATAATGAGACAATTTTGATGATAGATAAATAGAGATGATGATATAATAAATAATTATATTATTGATTGTTTGTATGATTTGAACTTTATAATGATATTAAATTGATAAAATATATGAGATATATGTATTAAAAGAGGATAGTTTGATAATTTATTTATTAAGAGAAATTGATAAATAATTGAATTAGAATGTGAGAAGAGATATATGATTAATTATGCTGATTTAATAATGAATGAATATAACTAGAAGTATATAATCGAGTACTTCTAGTCAATTTAATTCACTGAGCTTGTGAAGCTTACTCTTCATTGTTAAATAATTTCAGGTAGCGGGCAGGACAAATAAATTTGTAAGTCTCGTGGTCCACATCCTCAGACTAATGGAATTTTTTTTTGGGTAGATATTCATGCATAATAAGTTGTATATATTGTTTCATATGGGATATTAATAATGTAACTCTCATGTTGAGTATTGAGGGTTGATGTATATATATTTTCAATCGATGTATGTTTTTATATTGTTGCATATATGTGTCGTACTAGGATTTCAAAACGTGACGACACCACCTCGGGGGTGGCCAACCCAGGATGGGTCGTTACAGTAATACCTTCTTCGGCTTAGTGCAATGACGAGCGAAGTGACCTAACTCGCCACAATTGTAACAACTCATCTTGGTCTTGTCCTTCTTACCACCGCACTTACCCCTGTTGCACTTATTGGTCTTCTTGGGTGCCAGAACGACCTCTTTACCTTTTTTGTGCTTTAGGCCCAAAGCCTTACGCAAGTTGGATTAAGCAACACAAGCTTGACTTGAATGCTTAGCAACCCCACGTCGCTCATCTTTAAGTTCCAGGTGACGTGCAATGCCATCCAAACTTTGAATTTTTCATTACGCATCATTTCAATTTTTATGTGCTCCCAATTATTAGGTAGAGACCAAATTACTACCTAAATCTCTTGTTCATCAGTTAAGGGGTGACATTCTACCTTAATAGCATTTATCATATTTGACATCTCAACAAGATGTTGCCTCATTGAATGATTTAGGCACTTCTTGTAAGTGCCAAACTTGACAATGAAAAACCTCAACGTGGCAGAGAAACGCTAATACTTTCCTTTCATGACAAGCAAGATTTCCTGAGTGGTATTACACTGCACATGCTCATATGCGAGATCATCTTGCATATTTCTCAAGATTACCACTTGAGCAATGTTATCATTCATCTTACAGAATTCATAAGCCTCATGATCTCTTTCACTTTGAGTAGAAGTTACTTATTCAAGTTTGCTCATTTTGTGATTGATGATTTTCATAGCAATTAGTGCTTCAAGGATGTATTGAACCTTTTGGTGCCAAACTTGAAAGTATTCACCATCCAGTTTTTCATCATTGTTCAACTCAACCTTAATAGTCTTAAGATTCAAAGCCATGGTCTAAGAACTTGATACTCAAATCAATTATTAAATTCGTTTACATGATAACAAATATATGCACGCAATTTTGATTGAGTTTGATTTCAATTGTAGAGAAAAAAAAAATAATCAAGAATTTTCCAAAGCTCCCACTAGATATAGACCAAACAAAAAAATCACATCAAGTTCAAAAATAAGTTTGTCGCACTCAAATTTGCGCAAATTCAATTTTCACAATTTTCCCCAAAAAATGTTTTTTTTAATAATTATTTATTCTTTTAAAAAATAATAATAAATAATATGGATGACATCAATTTCAGGAAAAATTATAGGAAAATCACATATATTTTATGATAGGAATGGAATTTTTCCGATCACCGAAGCCATTGCAAAACACCATCACGTGCCGCCATGTACCGACAATGGTTTGTATGGCCGCTATTGTTCAAAAAACACAAGAAACACAAACACTCGCACCACTAATGTGTTACTACACTTGCCACTAGCATTAGATTGCTACTGGATCAGTGACGAACGTTTCGTTCGGCGGTTTTAAGCACAGTGATGGGGCCGGATTTCACTTTCGGGTCATCGGTGATGGAGAGTGTTTCTCACTCTCTTTCGGCCATATTAACAGTGTCATCTTCAACCTTTAGCACGAAATTTGCCCTAAAACACTAAAAAATTCAATGGTTTTTTCTGCCTCCATAGGTAACCAAAAATTACTTGCCATATATTCTTGGAAAGCTCACTCAGAGCTCTACACCACCATGTAAGTTTTATGTCTTGAACTAAACATGACATTGAGTCAAAGTTTTGCTCTTTTAGACTAGGGTTCAAATTTTCTCTCTCATCCATGAGAGTTAACCAGTGAAATTTTCCATATTTCATGTACATATATTTGTTTGTTGGATCCTTAATCCAACATTGGGCTTACATGTAAATAATTATGTGTTATAGACTGTCATATAAGGTTAAGCCCATTTAAAGTGATCTACTAAGGTTTAGGTAATTTGGGCTTTAACGTATCTAATAGGATGTAGGCCTTTAATGTGTAGAGACTTAAGGGTAATTTTTATTTTTATGATGGGCTAAAATAGAAATTCCAAAAGATAACAGGGAAGTTATCTATTAATAGCGGTTATGATCCTCAGATCACACGTACAATTATTCTTCTATTCTTTGACATCCCATCATCAGAGAGAGAGAGCAAGAGAAAACAAATGATTCTCTAAGAGAACGTGTTGATCTGGAAGACATACCGCACGGCTCTAGAGAGTAATTGATTGTCATGGATTCAGATACACTTCCTCATATTAAGCTGTTCAATCTTGGTGATTTAACATGAATGTTTCCTGAATTTTGAAAGATGTTTTACATCCAAAGATATTTTCTAACATTATCTACTTTCATGTGAAAATTCAAGGCATTTTGATTACAAATGAACAAGCTTCAATATTTTGCCCATTAAAAGAGTTTGATTTTTTTTCTCTCTACACAGAGTTAGGCCAGGAAAATTTACAGATATGATCTATATATGATCTACTTACATATAAATTTTCATTTTTGGACAACAAACAAATAAGTTGCCATTTTAAACCATCAATCCTTCAAAAACATGCTTAATTATTTTCTCTCTCCACAAAGAGTGTTAAGCCATGAAAATTTCTAGATTTCATTCTTGATATGAAAGCTTCTTACATGTAAAATTTCGTGACATAAGGATCAGTGTACAATAAGTTGCCATTTTCAACCATAAAGCTCGATAAAAAGAGGATTAATTTGGTTCTCTCCACAAAGAGAGTTAACTCAGGAAAATCTACAGATTTAATCCTTTACATGGAGGCTAATTACACATAAATTTTCGTATCATAAGTAGTATACACGAGGTTGCCATTTTTAAATTTTCAGGTTTTATAATTTCGGGTTTCATTCAAGAACATGCATTATCAAGCAATTCAATACAAGAATTAATGTTCAAAGAGATTATATTCACCTAAAGAACGATAGCACATGCACTAATACAAATGTAACGAAGATTTACACAGTGAATTTGGTTTTTTACCAGTTCGATCTGAAATATTTCTTTTATATTAGATTTCTCTTTTTTTAGTCATTGATCTCATCAGGATCGTGTGTAGGATCACGGAATCTAAAAGTACACTTGTTTCCACCACCCAAGATCCTTGTCTTTCTCTCAAGAAAATTGGTGGATTTCTCTATCTAAAAATCTCTCCCTCTACCCTAATGTTACCACACACATGTAGAGTTTCTGCCTCCTGAACAGATTACCAACTACCTAGTTTATGAAATAGTTTTTATTTTCACTGTTGTTTTATTAAATATTAAACAATTTATAATTACTTGTTGTTTTACTATAAATTGTTTCAAAATAATTTTTACAAACCATAATTTGTTTATAATACTAGACCAAATAGAACCAAATAAGAGAAAAAAGCACAGCACCCCCTTTTCTTTTTGACATTTCCATGTAGATGTAGTATATAAATGAAATAGATTTACTAAATCTTTTTTCAATTTCCTTTTCTCCATCTTCTCAATTTTTCATTGATTGATGATATTGTCAGAGCTAACATTGTTAATATCAAAATATATATTTTTTTAATTAACAAGATTTTTTTTTATATTTTATAAATCGTTTTTTTAAAATTGTTTGGATTAGTTCTTGTTTATAATAAACAGAAAAAAAAAAGAGTAAACTATCTCAAACAGAAAATGTAAAGATAATTGTATCCATTTATAAAATTTTCTCATACATTAACAATATTGGCCTTGACAATATAGTTAGCCTTTTTCCATTCTCTTACTTTTTAATCTTCCATATCAAGCAAGACTTTTAGCATGTTCTATTTCATTGCCATACATGAATAATTGTCTGCATAAAGGGTATTTTCAAGTTGCAGCATAATTGTCTGCATAAACATGTGTGTTCTATCGTCCATGTGAGCAACTACACAAAGGCCATAGAACATTAAGGAGGCCAATTTAATGGATAAAATGATTGAGACAGTGTTTTCATAAATAAGATTCATTGCCTATTTCCAAAGTTAATGATATTTCCCATAAGATATTTTTATGGTACTCTTTGGTAAGTACTAAAAGAAGAATTTTCACCAAATTTTTGTGCCTTTACACTTTAATGTTTACATAAAAGAAAGAAAGTGCTTTAAAAGTGTGTTTACAAAATCTGTTTTTTCAATGGTAAAAAATTTAAACTTTACTTTTGATAAAATATAATTATCAACCGTGTTAGTAAAAGTGTTACAAAACATGTATTTTTGAAAACTATTTTTAAGATGCTTTAGACAATATTGTGTTTTGAAACGTATAATAAAAAATAACGATAATTAAAAATATCTGAAAATACCTTTTAACTTAATAAAAATTCTTTACATAATAATGATAATTATTTTCTTTATATATTCATAATACTATCTCAATATTTCAATTGACTTGTACCATTGATTGGATTAAAATATTTATTTTTTATTTTTATAATGTTTATAAGTTAGATTTTATAATCAAATAATGATACAAAATCTCAATCTATTAAATGTGATTAAAAAAATTAAGCTTGTGGTATGAGCTCACTTGTTTCTCTTTTTATATTTACTTTTAAAATATGATCATGCATTCAATTTGTTAGAGATCGTTTATTATTTATTTATTTTTCTTACTTTGAAAGAT
This sequence comes from Bretschneidera sinensis, assembly GCA_023935145.1. Lineage (NCBI taxonomy): Eukaryota > Viridiplantae > Streptophyta > Magnoliopsida > Brassicales > Akaniaceae > Bretschneidera > Bretschneidera sinensis. Next base: position 59,872,829 of record CM043698.1, on the reverse strand, counting down.
TTATAGATTTGATTTTATTATTTTTTATTGATAAAATTTTATATAATTCAATAACATAACATGTGAATATCAATAAAAAAAATATAGCATCTGCACGAAAATATTAAATAACTATAAAAGAAATTAAGATATTACTTTTAAAAAATTAATCAAATAAAAAATGTTTTATTTACTCAACATAACATATAAGTATACAATGTGAATGTGTAAGTTAAAATTTTAAAATTTAATCTTATAAATAATAAAATAATAAATTATATATACCGTGAAACTCTTCTTATCTTCTTTTATATCTTAATAATACAATCTTGTATATTAAATTTATTAAAATTAATATTATACGTTGAATTTAATAATAAAATTCTTTCTTCCCCCACCCCTTAAGAAGATAAATCTAAAATAATAAAAAAAAAATTATAAAACATTTATATTGCCTTTCCCAAAAAATAGGGTAATGGATTGGAACAAATTTGGGCTAAGCCTAACTCAACCAAACCCATTACCTATTCTGCCTTCAAGGATTCCCAGCATGCCAGAAAATACATGCATTGGAGTTAATTTAATAGATTAGTCTTAAGAATTTGATTACACTAGAAAAAAGACCCAACTCTCATGCATTTATTTCTCAAAAACAGGGGGATTGTGATATTGGTATTCTGAATTTCTGATCAATCTTTCACTTAGACTCTGCACGGTATGAGTAAACCAGGCCTTACTAACTCCATAGGAATATCCTGAAAGATTAATAGCTCCTCTTTACTTCAAAACATTTAACTGCCAACAGATTACCGTGCCATTTTGATAAATTCCTTTCTGCTCTTTTTTTTTTTTTTGGGTTCAAACTCATGCCACGATGGGGCCAAAAGCCCATAGCATGGACACAAAACAGTGGAACAATTGTGAAAAACCTTTAGCTTAACCACCATATTCAAGAAAATAACCATGAGTTCAAATATTCACTACATCCCATTTTTTATGTTTCCTTTGAAAGCTCAAAGATTAAAAAAATACATTAATTATATACAATCGAATCAAGATTCGAATCGTTAATCAAAATCTCGATTTTGTTAATCGAGAATCGAATTATGAGATTCAGTACAAATTCTTAAAGTCAATTTAAATTAAAATGTATAATTATAAAACTAATAATTATATATTAAAAGTGAAATATTTTAACATATATTGAATGATCCGCGATCAATTGGAGTAAAACTTATCTCCAAGCAAGTGGGATAATGATTCTTTCCAATTGAAAATTGAAATAGAGTCAAGTTTATGATGAGATTGAATGTCACATCATTAAATGCAGAATACTTAAATTTAAATTTATCAATGTGGTATTCAATCTCATCATGAACTTGACCTCCATTTCAATTCTTAAATGGAGAGGATCGTGATCCAAGCAAGTGATGTTAGTTCGAATCTCATTATCTACTCTAACTAACATATTATAGTCATATAATAGTAATTTGCTAACTACTAACAAACAATTAAGATAGCACAATATGATAAATTAATAAAGCAATAAAATAAAACAATAGTATCACTGTACTTAATATTATTATAATTTGAAATAAAAAATATGAATGTTATATGGGCTTGATTGTTTCATAGCGTAAAATCTTAGAATCTTAAATTTCTAGAATAACTTATAAAAGAGAAAAACTAATTAATTGTGTTTATTTTAATTCTAAACATATTGTCTTAAACATTTTTCCTATAACTCTTTTTTAAAAAATTTAAATTTTATTGAATCAGGTGAATCGTACAAATCAAATTGAAATGAATCTTACTGAATTGTAGATTGGGTACTGATTCATGATTAACTTAGATTCGACATACCAATTTGAATCGTTTAAATCCTAAAGTGAATCAAATCAAATCACGAATCTCACGAATCGAATCAAGAACCGTACGAATTGAATCGCGAATCGTAAAATTCTGATAACTATGCATGCAAGCCACTTAATAGGGGTATTAAAATACCAATTTTACCATTCAAGCAGTACATTAATTGCATACAAATCACTTGTTGGAGTAATAACGATATTATTGGAAAATTAATAATAAAAGTATTTGACTTTTGATCGGAGACAACTATCTTGGAAAAAAAAATTATTGTCCAACTCGGATCCATTGGTGAGACGACTTTTGTGTCATGTATCTTTCATGAATCTATGCTAGGTAAGAACTTTTCATTTTAGAACATCCCAAAATAGAAATGAGGACATCTATAACGAGACATAGTAGTAAATTAATTTTTATAATTTTGGACCACTTGATCTTAAATTCAATGCAGAGAAACGAAGTACCATTATAACAGTCTGGTCCGACAAAGAAATGCCAGAAATCTAAATTGCAGGAGTATGTTGTTAGATAACAAATCAACAATAAACCTAGATTCAAAACCATGTTGATCTCCGATGTTTGAAGTGAAAACCACAAATATTTACCTCAGGTTGAGATTTCTTGTCGATCTTGACCAATGCAAGAACGATGAAGCTGACTCGTTTCCTGCTTCCATTTGCAGAGTCGCAATATAGCTATGTGAATAAAGACCTGGACCCTTTTGCAACAATAACAAATGAAAGTGATTTTCAGCAACAATAGAGATAAAAGGAGTAAGATACATCATGCCTTCCATCAAATTCATCCACAACTACAAACTCTGAAGCTAAGGAACAGACAAAAACAAGAAACAAATAGAGCTCATGAAAAGACCAGGTTGGCAGACGTGTACAAGACAAGCTTTGCTACAAGGCGATCATGTTTTTACAGAAAACTATTGCATCTGAAAATAGCAATGATATGAGATATATCATAACTCCTTCAATATACAATTCCGCTGCCTCAGTAGCAAAACATGCAAAAAAAACCTTTTATCTATCTCAAAACATGCAAGTGAAATAGCTACAGAAAGAATCATCAACTCAGTCACAAAATGGCTCATACAGGATCCATAAATCTAAGAATCATTAATTCATACTAATTTACCCGTAATTCACACATTTACTGAGAGCTTCAACTTACACCAAACTTTATTTTGTTAAGAAAAGCTTGGTTTATAGCCTCTCTAGCAAAACCCAATAAACAGCATATACAGCAAAGCTGAATTGCAACAAAACTTATCCCCCACAAATATATCCTCTTAAGGTCAACTATTCGTCAACCAAATAAAATCACTAACAATAACAGAAAGCCTCCATTAATACAACACCCATTTTGCACTTGTCTAAATCCTAATAAGGCCATGTTTCCACTTAATGCATATAAATGTTTCTTTTTTTCCCTTTCATTCTAAAATTAATATGCATGCGAGTATTGCACATGCAAAGAATGACCTAACTTGATGAATATGTTACAGAATTACAAGAACTTATGCTGCGGCGGACTGTTTGTCATCATGATCTTCAAGATGTAGAGCTTGAAGCAGCTTTGGCCAAGATTCTGGGATTCCTCCTGGAAGATTAAATTCCAACAACTTCCCACGAATGCGGTAGAACTCCTCCAATGGTTGAGTCTGCATGAAAAAAGATTATTTACAATGCACTTAGTCACTAATTCAACCATTAATGAATATTTCCATGCCTAAGCATAGTTTTCTATTAAATCCCAAAAGAGTGGACAAATTTATGAGCTTCTGAAGAGGTGCCAGTAATACGAAGTCCTATATAATATAGATAAGTGGTTTCATCCAGGAATCTTTGAAATACACTTCATAATAAATTTTATGCATAGTTTATTAGATTCTTGAAATTGAAAATATATGGAATTATACCATCTCATAGTATACACGCAGTCTTTCCTTAACAACTTCTTCAGTATCATCAGCACGAGTTATAAGCTTTGATGCACAATGTGGAGGAGGAGGAAGTGGAGCCATATAAATTCCAGGGCTCCCATTTTCACCCTTGATATCAATGCAAGCAACATTATAATTTCGTCCGCACTCACTACAAATCCTTCTTCCAAGGCATTTTGCAAGCAATGCTTCTTCCCTAAGCTTCAGGTTAACCACCAAATCGATGTCTGTAACTCCCTCCAATATTTCCTGCAAGAACCAGAGTGCAAAATACATTTAGCAAATTCACTCCAGAGTGCAAACTACATTTAGCAAATTTACTGTATCAATTTTTTAATGGTCCGTTTGGTAAGTGGAATTGAGTGACAATTGAATTGCATCTCCATGTGCCTTACCAATTCTTCTGTCGGGTTGTAAAATAAACATAGAATTACAATTCCATGACAAACACAATTGCCTCAAAACCTGGAAATACAAATGACAACATGGGACTTGTCATTTTGAATTCCACAAAACAAGTAATTGCTTTTGGTCGCCATTGGACCAAAAAAAACCTCCCACACAAATCATAATATTCCAATATTTCCCTTCCTTTTTCACCCCTTAGTGATATTATAATTTATATTGTACAAATGGGTGATCATTATTTTTCTTCTTAATGGCATTTTCAAGATTAAAAAACATGTTTTCTTTTTAAAAATTAATTGGAGAAAAAATAAAAATACACATAAATATTAGATAAAGATCAGGAATAAATATATTATAACATGGATTATAAAGAAAATAGTTAAATAAGCATAAAATAATATTATACATTACGTTTAATGGTTTAAAAATTAAGAAAATATATTAGAAAATGAATTTTTATCGTCTTTTCTGCCTATTTTAAGAAAAAGATGTTTTAGTCATTACAACATATTCCATCAAATTCCAACCCTATTGCATACAATCAAACATTGGAATCAGAATGGAATTAGATATTCTGCATGCACAATCAAACCCGATAATGAAATCACAATTCTATTCCAACCCAATTCTATTCATGTGGAATCACAATTTTTTTGATAAGTCATGTGGAATATATTCCACACAATTCAATTCCGCATACCAAATGGGCCATAAGGGTTTTTCCTTTCTTTGGTGCGGGGTGGGAGGAGGGTGACAGTTTAGTAGGCGAAATGGGAGTGGATAAATACATTTCCACATTTTAAAAGGTGTCAGTTGCCAGTGACTTGACACTTTGTAACCGGAAGCTCTTCCTTGTAAGCAATTTTCTTTTTTTGGGTGCGCTTGTTAAGCATATTCAAGAATCCAAAAATTCCATGAACATCCCCTAAATTGACCAATTTAATATACCTAAATATCTCATTAGACCAATTCCCAAAATTAAGCAGGAACACCAGACATCCTCAAAAGAATTCTAATATATGAACACCTGACATCACATGTAACTGGTTAAAATTTTTGCATTAGACAGTACAAGCTGTGTCAAACTAACAATTTAATATGTTCATTTTGTGAAGAAAAAAAAATCCTCAAAATAACATTTTCCAATGCATGTCAGTAACTAAAAGGGTGTTTGCACGTATGGGAAATTTATATTTTCTCAACAATCGAAACTTGTCAATTAAAACACAAAAGTTAATTTCACCAATGTCCAGATCCATGAGAAGTAGCAGTTGTATAAGGATGCATCATCATAAAATTCTCATAAACTGTATATTTCAAATATTCAGATCTATTATCTATCTGGTTTACCTATCTTCTATAACCAGATTCTTTCAGTGCTCTAAAAACCACTAAAAAATCTTCAAACTAAGTTTTGGTCACTATCTTGTTTACGTGTGTTCCTATCAGTTAGAATTTCCCTTTCGCAACTGCAATACTCACCATTCATATCATATTTAACATTAAACGAGCCAAATCTATGATTTTTCATTCCAGAATTTGGTCACAAAAAATGCTCACCGCCTGTCTTATGGTTCGAGGGAAACCATCAAGAATAAATCCAGATTCTCCCTTAGCTTCTCCAGCTTCAAGACGCTTGGCCAATAAACTTATTATAATTTCATCAGAAACCAACTGCCCTTGGTTAACAATCTCTTTGAGCTGCAACATATCAAAATAACAAATAATATAGTAAATACTAGACATCAAGTTATAAAAGTCAACAAAAGCAACAATAGCAACAACAATCTCAAACCTAAAATTCGAGGCTTTGAACTTTGCACACACAAAAACAATTCACCCTTATCATGGATTTTTTCTCCAAACCAGGTCCATTTAGTGTGATGCAGAAAAAAATTAACCCAGAATCTGAGTTTCGATCCAAGAATATTTTGGCACTAATAAGATGTCCAAGTCAACTTTCCTCACAAGACTACTCTCTCCTACGTATTCTGATATCCATGTATCTTAACTCTCAAGCATTGGATCCAAAGAATAAGAACGAAAACGAGAGTTCCTTTCCAAAAGGGTAGGTACTAGGTAATGTTAGCATGGAATTTTGCAATTTCATTTCAACTGGAAATTGATATCCTTTTTCACAAGTAGAACGAGTTCTTTTTTTCTCCCTTTGAATAAAATTGAGTTCATTTTTAAAGTTGAATTAACCAACATACATATCTTATATCCGTAATTTCTGGTTTTAATTCACTGCTCGAAAAGGTTACCAACATATTCTCGTTTTAAATTCCATCAAATAATAAGCCAACCAAAAGGGAAAAACAATAACAGAGTAATAATACGCTCAATAGTTGAATACTTGAATTTGCACAAGGGTGGCATCCCCTTGGTGCCCTTTAATACTTATACCTTTACTTAATCCAAAAAAAAAATATTGCCATATTTTAGACAAGCTCAATTATAGAGAACAAAATCAGGAAGAAAAAAAAACGTAAGTCTATGCAAAATCTGGAGAAGACGATCTCAATTATCTAAACAATAAGAGAAACATACTACCGAAGAAGTTCCAAGTTAAAAAAGCTAATTGAATAAAAAAAACTAACCTGAGATGTGAGAAGACCCGAGGAGGATAACTCCTCGCGGACGAGATCGCCGGTAGCGATGTGAGGGACGCCGAGGAGATTCGATAGGCGAGAGGCATAAGTCCCTTTGCCTACGCCGGGGCAGCCAAGGAATACCCACTGGACATTTTTTTCCTTATGGTCTCGCTTTAAAGGCAGAGACTTGTTCGCCAGCAGAGAAGGCGCCTTGAGGTCAATTTCGGAATTAAAAGTTGAAGAACACAGAGTTCTAATTAGGTAAGAGAACAACGTTGTTGTTGTTGTTGTTGTTGCTGTTGTAGGTTTTGCTCTCGCTCTCAAAATCTGGTTTAAGACCGCCATAGAGTGAGAGAAGGGATCAAATTTTTCAGTTTTCTCTCTGCAAAAAGAGATGAATAAAACGGGAGGGGTTGTTTCAAACTGCGTGAATAGTAAAATGGGTCACGGGTAGCAAAGGAGTGTGTTTGTGTCGGTGATATGTGCCTACGTGGAAGTTACTTTCCTTTGACGAGTGACTTGTGACTTATGACTTATGACTTGTGACTTGTGAGATTTGTCTCCTAGAAGTGAGGAGAAAAGGTGGAACACGTGTACGTAGGTTGACGTTTGAATTAAATCACGAACTGATTTAAGTATAGGATTTTTGGTTGAAGTTATAAGGGTTGAAAAGATTCATTGATAATTATAAAAATTTTAAATAATAATTATTTTTAAAATTTTTAAATATTAACTTTTTTGATCTTGCGGTGTCACTATAAGATTACCTAAGACTGCACGAGACGACTACACTATATTTTTGTTGGCATTTTCTAATTCCTTGATTTGTTATGAAAAAAATATTCTTCAAATTAAGAAGCATTTATGGTGTTTTAAAATTTGAAGTGATAAGTTCGAATCGAATAGTTGGGTTAAAAAGAGACAAAGAAAAAGAAAACAAGATGACTGCGTGAAAAATCCGCTCTTTGAAAAATTCTTTGGATGGGTTATCATTTCAGAAAAGAAGAAAAAACTTTTGATACCCATGTTTTATGCTAAAGACATCTCAACCCTTGAAGGCTCCAAATGATTTCAAATTTTCAACTACATTGCTACCACAGCTTACACCATAGCAACCTTGCAGTAAAAGAACCCAACCTAGGAACCATGTTTTAACATGACAAGATAAAATCCATGCCAAGTTTCATCCAAACTGGCTTCATCTTTATCGCAAACCACAATTTAATTATGTGTACATTCGAAACTTTAAAACGATCTGTGAATCAATTGAGATCTGTGAATCAATTGAGTATAAGATAGAAACAGTTGATGAAATTTCAAAATGGATTCAAATGAAGATGAAAATGAGATAAGAAGGATCAAACAAAGAACTACAGCACATCACAATTTATAAGAACTTACATAACATCGCTACCCTCATTTGAGGGTATCAAAACATTGTAGGATGATGAGAAAAAAAATACACACTAGACTGTAGTGCAGCAATACAAAAGATGTCATTCAGCTACATATGATCAACCCTGCCATCATCATCACTGATTCCTTCCCCAGCATGCCTGCAGCAAAAAACCAGCAAATTAGGCTACAGATTTCCTGGCTTTATCAAACAAGAGGGTGACCTCTTTGGACTACAGAGTGCGCCACTAGTTTCCATGAATTTTAACGAAACCATGCACTAAGTTTATCATAAAATTCAAAATAACAATTCTAAGCATCAGACACAAATCACCCATTAACAGGTGGGTTCTAGTGGTAATAGATATGAGCATTACCAGTATCCGTTTCAAAGTCATTCAGTTGAGGTTCCATGATCAAAAAGCAGAAAATGAAACTCAATAAAGCTTCCGAGAGACTTCTGGCACAACTGAAAACTGGTAAAGTGGATTTCAAGAAAGAGTTTTCTGTTTCTCTGATTCAAAAAAGTTGTTCGTCTTTGAGTAAGAAAACAACAAAAAGCATTTTTCTGTTCTTGTTTTAAGAACATGTTTTAAAAAAAGGAAACAAGAAACAGGAAACAGGAAATGCATCCAATCATGCTTTTAGTTACTATTTCTGTGCAAATACGACCACCTCCTTAACAGGGCAATATTCAGTCACTAGCATTTTACCAATCAAGTAGAAGTCGCGAAGGGGGAAAGTAGACAGCCTCTGAAACACTTATTTGAGAGAAATATCTAATCCTAAGAAAAACTACAGAGAAAATGAATAAAAGCAAAAACACCATTGGAAAACGTCATAAAAGCTCTGGATATTTTATCTGTCTCAGTAAACACAAAGATTAGAAAGAATAAGGGTTTCACAGAAGCACCTGCAACAAAGCCCTCTGCCCACTTCAATTCTAAACTTAAGTAAACATATTTCCACAATACTACTATGCTAAACCATCAATGTTTTTTTTTTTTGCTAGGAAACCATACTAAGCCTATATAACATATTACGAAAGAGCTTAAGCCTCCCAGGATGGTTACAAGCTATGACCACACGCCAGAATAATCTTGGCTATGCAAAGCACGTGAGATGCAGCAGAAAGAAAGCTAGAATACGTAGGAGGTGGGATATCTCAAAAACGTATGGTAGGAATCAGAAAAGCATACACCCAGAGCAACTTCGAACTTCAGAGAGACCATGGTTACAGTGCCGTGCATCAAGCCTCATAAGTCATAGTTTGATAAATGATTGTTAGCACAATGAAACAGCATGCAATAGTTGAAACTAAAATTCCAACATTATTGTTAACTATCAAAGGGAAAACTAATCTTTTGTCAGGACTCAGGACTATAGAACTTGGAAATAGACAGCAAGAAATGCAACAAGAATTATTTAGTACAAGATGATATAGTGAGTTGTCATTATGATGAAAGCAATGCATGATACACAATCTACAAGGCAGATCAAACAGCCTGTAGTTCGATGGTAAATTCTCGCATAATCAAAGCTAGTTTTTCTGTTTTTCTTTTATCATACAAATTTATGATTTATCTTCTGCCAAATGGTCTAATTCTTAATGCTCCAAACAAAAGAGTATATTTGTATTCCAAAGTTCAGATTTTCCTAATCAATAACAGAAGCAGAAAAATTTTATTTTAGTGGGGGTTGAGAAACAAACCGCCAAGATGATGTTAGATTCCGAGCTTTTCTATCCAACTGAAGGTTTTCCAGGGCCGCTGAAGCTCGAATTACATCCTCTGGAATATCGTCATTGTCATATCTCCAATTGTATTCATCTTTTCTGTAACCGGACATGGAGGACCCTGCTCTCCGATCTAGATGGCAGAAAGTATTAGATATAGGTAACAGAATGCATGCATATTATGTAGCAAACGGTACATAGGTGAATCACTCACCAGATGCCTGGCTGGCAGGAACCGCTCTAGCATAAAACATCACAAAGTCGATATGTCAGCTAAGTGGCAGGAAAAAGAAAATAAAAATGGAGAGAGAAGTTATAAAGAGGGAGGGGAAGGGTGGGAACAGATGAAACAGTGATGTTGGTGCAGTACCTTCCCAACGGAGGTAAGCCCCCAGCAACAGATGATGACGAAGCCCTACGAGTATTTCGGGATTCCAAATTGGAAAAGGACTCGGTTTCTGATACTCTCCTTCCAGTAACCCTTGCTTGGGATAAATTCTATACAAGATTTAAGATGATAATTAATCACCTCCCAGAGAAACACCAACCATTAATAATTATGAATGAAAGAAAAACAGAAATAAAAGCACTTCATAATGAAGTCAAACACTAGTCTATACTAAGACCAATAGTCTTATCCATTTGTAAATGGAGCTTCAATAGCAGCTAGGCCTAGAGGGAAGTTATGAGCATTATGTTCATGCATAACATTTTTTTCCGTAGAGTGATTGGTTTCCAAGATCACTTCCAGCTGTAGTTCTTTTACTAGTTAATCCCAGGAAAGCCCCCCGATGATGTAAATAACAGAACCAAACCTCCAAAGCTGGATTATAATCATAATTTCTTTTATCAGTCTGGATGATAATCATAATATCCCATGCTTGAAGAGAACTTAAAACATCCCTGCCCTAAGGAGTGCCAACAATAGCAGGATAATATATGCATTATACTTCCACTGAACTTTAACACAAAAATTCCAAATTAAAATAAGAACCAGTGCTGAGCAACCCAATTTGCCATCCCAAGTCCCAACCATGTGAAACCAGGTTGAATTTACTAACATTCTGCACCATCTAGGGCCATGGACTATCTTAAATCGCGGACCACATCTTTTCTTGACTTCAATCCAAGTTATTGATAGCCTTCCTCCCCTCTAGCACATTCAACATAAATCAACTCACTTCCCTATCTTAACTAATATATGGTCTACATCGCATATGACAAGCCATCCTTGACAACTCTCGCATGTACCATCTGCCTCCACTGCGAGCCACCTCCAACTTTACAGAAATGCCACTATTGACTTTGTTTATATTTTAATCAGCTGCTGTCCATACATCATTACATCCTCGTTTACGAAACCCGGTCATTGATTGCCCTACAGTACAGTAAGGACAAGCTTAGAGATGGCTTATCTGGTTGTCAACAAGTTCACGAAAAAACAATAGAAAAATAAATAGAGATGTTGGATAATTGAGGTCGATGCATGTTGTAAAGCTTCATGCCAGGTACATGTGATAGCCATAACAGTCACAACTCAAAAGTGCCAAACACACCGGTGTTGGACATCAATTACCAAAAAAATCTTAGACATCAAACTCATCTGCAAACGTTGAACTTCATTCGATTTCATCCTTAGTTACATGTGAGACCTTCAACTACATTCCGAACTTACAAAAAAAATTAAATTCTGAACTCAAATCATCTCTCCATATTTGCATTCACGTCCTCCTTGATCATATTTGTCCTACAAAGAGCCTCTAACACTTCAAAGCATTTCTTCTCACACAGGTCAACATGAATCCTCTGGAAGAGCATAATGTAACCATAAGAACTCAACGGAGCTCTATCTTATCCATTTTAGCAAGCTCATCCCAGTAATGCTGTAAAAGCCTCTAAACACTTCAAAGCACTCCTTCTCATGCAGGTCGACATGGATCCCAGAAAGCATATAGTCATCCAAATTCCTAGAGCTCTATCTATCCACCTTAGCATGCTCATCCAAACAATGCCTTTTAACAAATAAATTACCAACATCTGCACATCTTAGGTAATGCTTTCCTCCAAGTACAATTTTTCTTTTCTATTCTTACAGCTAAGAGCTCTTATCATGGTTTCTTACTTGACTGGACTCATTCACTTCACTTGCTCAAGTCTTCAGGCAGCATGATAGGTCTCTTTATCTAATATACAAGCAGATCTGTTATAAGACTTCTAAAAGTACTTCGAAGGTCAATATTAAGAGAATGCTTGTCCCGGGATCAATTTTGTAAAAGTTGGTAGCACTCACCGAAATATCCGCATCTAACTTCTTTTTTAAGACGATAACCCACACATCAAACGTACCTACCAAGAATGGTACATTATCAGCCACGATTGTTGGAGATGTTACGATTACAAGGTTGTGAACAAATTCAGAAGACCATCTTATTTTCAAATTTGGTTAACCAAAATGATCCCTTTCTTCGTAGTGAAATAAGACAATTTGGAGAAAGAATTAAATCCACCTAAGTTAATTCAGAATACTCCCAAACATGTTTATATAAAACATAATCAGAACAGATTTCTTAGAACGCCACAATTCACGATCGTGATAAGAATTTACATGTCATTCAAAATCCACCTTGACACTTGTTCTGGAGATAATCTGATACCAAAAGTCCCTGCCAAACAATCAAAATCTATCTTCGACAAAATTAATTGAAGAAAAGATATGAGCCTCAAACCACAAAGAAACTACTACGCCATCAATCTTCAAAACTTCTTTTCAGCTTCAAAATTTAGTCTGAATAAGTTAATATACAAAAAGAGAACTAAGATCAAACCTCAAACTTCAAGAAGCCTTCAAGAACATCCAAAAGCAGAGGACCGCTATCTCCATTCCTGTTAATATCATATCCATTCTTGCTACTGAAGTCTTTCAACTCAGCCTTCCAAGAGTCCTTTTGCTGCAATGTAATTAACATATTAGTAAGAAGGATATAAAATAGAGATTTTAAGAATATTGCAATAAAATCAGAATTATAATACATTAAAAAATTACTTGATTACCAAATTACATTCTGGCAGATAAACTTTTAGTGTGTGATTTAGTTGCGCCCAGTCTAAGTATTCACATATTAGTGCAGTTAGCAGCCTCCCTGCATTTGGAAGATCAAATTGCAATTAAGAAAGGAAAAGGAATGAAAAAAGGCAGACGAAATTGTAGATTTTCCAAATCAAGGACCATTGCAAACACACGCATTCAGATTCTAGAAATGACCTACATGTACATCAGTACATGTACCACTTAAGTAACAATTACATGGGTATAAAATGAGATTATTGGGTTTTAGGCATAAGAAACCAATAGGAAAGATCAAGGAAAAAGAAAAACAGCCACTCAATATCACAGTCTTCTGAAACTCATCATCCTATGGAAAAGCAAGACTCCAATGGTGTAAAAAAGAAACTAAGTTCATAAATAAAAACAGACAACCCAAAAGGATATAAAGATCAGCATCAAAGAAAAACAGAGTGCAACAACTAACAATAATGCTATGAAATGATCCGCAAAATATCACAACCAGCATTCAAACAAAAACTATAGGAGATGCAATGAAACTCCCTAGAGAGAGCAAAGAAATGGAAAGCTCAAGATTGTAGAGTAACCTGAGGGAGATGCATGAAGTTGTTTAGCACGATCATTGCAGCTACCCAATAATGCAGGAGGTAAACCTTCTTCCTTTTCAACCACCCGATCCTCCTCTTCAATGGCCTCAAACACACTTGCCCTAAGCTCAGCCTAGCAGGAAAACCGAAAATGAGGAAGAAGAATTCAAGAAATGGACAAATTATGCTGGATACAAATGTCAACAGCAACATCTCGACACAAATTCAAATTTAAATTGCTGTAATTTTAAACCAACAACAGCCTAGACTTTTCAGCACAGCAGAACAAAATCCTAATCTCAATTGCTCTCTCTCTCTCTAAACATAGAGAATCTTAACCACGAGTATACATTTATAGTTACAGACCATCAACTCCCACTTGACTTGTCCATTTCTCATCCCTAGTTAAGAAACAAAACCCTAACTTCTGCATAAAAAATATTCTTCATAAATTCAAATGAGCGGATTAAGATCTACGATATAAATATAATAACCCGCCCAAAAAAAATGTAAAAACAACTACAAGATTATGGACCACTTTACCAAAGAAAGGATCTTCGAGTTTAAGTATTGGTCTTAACTCAGCTGAGCTAAGTATAGGTGATTTTTCTTTCACTCATCTCATTTCATTTTCATTTCCCTTTCGTCTTCAAATTTTTTCGCGAACCAAACAGGGCCATAAAAACTGAAGAATTTTGTTTTTTCTTATAATTAAAAAAAAAGGAAAATGTAGGTGAGTAAAGAATTACCCGGATCTTAGCGAGGACGCCTTTCTTCTCTAGAGTTCGGGTCACGAGGGTCTTCAAGTCCATCATCTCTCTCGTGTAATCGTCCATCTTTTCTTCCTTTCAATTTCCTGTTTTCTGCTCTGCTCACTCTCTCTCCCCCCTCTCCCTCTCTCCTCCCTGGTGATGATTTTTTTGAGATACTTCTCTTTGCTTTCTGTTGTGTATTGTGAGACCGAGAGAAAGAGAGAGAGGGAGAAATATCGAAAATGTTCCGGCCGGAGATGGGTGAAGCAATAATAGTATATTTTCGGTGGGTAAACCAATTTTCTAGTCCTCCGAGGACAGGTGATTTTCTATTTTGGTATGTCGATAAAAAAAAATTAAATCATATCACAAACTTATAATTTTATTTTATTTTGATTTTAATATCAATTTTTTTTTAATTTATTTATAAAATATTATATTATTATAATGATATGATAAAGAATTACTGAAATTAAAAGCACGATATAATGAATTTGGACCTTTGGATTTAATAAAACAAAAATGAGAGAATACCAATAGTTGACGAGGATATATGTTACCTGTTGGTAACCACTTATCAACAAACACAACATAATAATCTTGCCTCTCTCTCTCTCAGATAAGAACATCACAAGCAAGAGGAGAAACTGATGTAACGATAAAGAAGCATCGCCACCAAGAAGCGTTGTTGCTTCTTGTCGAGATTTCACGTTATCACCAACAGATCTAGCCACTAACTAAGCAATTCTAATCTCCATAGTCATCAACCCACAACGGTCATCTTCATCCTCTCAGTTGTGCCCCAACTTAACGCAACCGCACACACCACCATTCCCTCAGTGTCATCGAGCGACTTCCATCTAAACTCTCATCTCTCTCCCATCTTAGCTGCTGCCACCACCCATCGTCACAGCTGCGCCACCATCCTCTGTCAGCGTCATCATTTGCAGCGCCATTTAGCACCAGCCACAAAAATCTCTCCCACATATCTCATCCAAATTTATGGTATCGTTTTCTTATTCTTTTTTTTTATCAATTCTTTATTTCATGATTATTTTCCTTGGATAGATTTGGGATTTGGGGAGTATTTGGGGCGTTGGATTAATGGGAAGCACTATAAGGATTAAATGTGGATAATATCATACTTTTATTTTTTTGGGCTAATTTTGTCTTTTTTTTTTTTGCAGTAGTTGGGATCAACAATGTAAGATTATTTTGATCTTATAGTCTAATTTGTTCGTGAAATGTCATATTACAATGGTGATGTAGTCGAAGATTGTTGAGGTGGCCAAAATTTTAATGCCTAAAAGTTTCTCTTCCCTTTTCGTTGCTTTTTGCCAAAAAAATTTCGAGAACCAAACATAACTTACCAAAACTCCAAGAGTTTCGGCTCATGGTGATTGGGTTAATAGCAAACAAAAAGGAAAAAAAGAGAGTCGGTGAGCGAAAAAGAAGAGAGAAAAGAGAAGGAAAAAGGAAGAGGGAAGGAGAGGCTGATCCATACCGACAGCGTGATGGAGGAGCTGAAAATTGACATGGAGTTAGAGAAGTTGAAGCTTAAGGGTGGCGTTGATTATTAACTTTTAATTTCTAGGGTTTTAAGCAATTTAAGGGAGAAAATGAAGATAGAGAAACTAAGTGCATAAAATCTTGGCCACCTTAGCAATCCTTTGCTATATCACCATGATGATATGGCATTTCATGGACAAATTGGATGGAAAGTTCACGTTAAGATGAAAATAAGACAAAATCATGAGTTGGCGATGCAATTTAAGAGATTTTTTGTTGGGGTTCTAAAATAGAAAATTGTGTATACTCGGAGAACTAAAAATGTTGTTTACATTATTTTCAGTAAACGTGGGCTCCACTAAATGGTGAAGTGCAATACATATCATCCATCTCATGATCAAGGGCATATAGTCATTGGCCCTGCATTTGCAATTTTTGAATTTTTAGGTCAATATTTTAACTCGTTTGTTTTGGATCATAAATCTTTTATTAATGTTCTAATTGAGCCGGTTCAAACGTTTCAAAAGCATTATCATCTTTTTAAGTTATGCTTCGGTTAACGAGTGTTTTAAGGGAACTTGTTAAAGAACATTAAATAGAATAACTAGATTATAATTAATATAAAATTTAATTTGTATTTATAAATATATTTTTTATATATAAGTTATATACACGCTCATAAATGAAAGATATATTATTTAAACTTAAATGCAAATTTAAATTTTCAATGCATTTAAACCAAACCCTAAAGTATAGATGGATCTCATTTCTATACTCAATATTTTAACTCATTTGAATTGGATACTAAATCTTTTTTTAATACTCTGATTGAGCTTGTCCATGAAACAATAATCTTAGACAAAATTGTATACATGACACCACATCTAATGTTGCATAATGTTATGTTAGTGGCACATGGCATTTGATATGGCATTGAGATTGCGAAAATCTCACGATCAAATTACAATTTTGGTCAATGAAGTTTGAGATATATTTTCATTTGGTCTCTAAGCTTTCAAAATATAGATTTCAACGCATCTACACTATTGAAATTGATATCCACTTCGTACATGTACCATTTTCCAGCCAAAATTTCAGCATAATATGCATAATGAATGGCATGTAAGTGAGAGTAATGCATGCAGATTTTTGAAAGAAAAATTTCATTCAATTTTTTTTTCATTTTATGCAAATAATAAATGAAATGCAAGTGAAGAATATGTATACAAACTTTCAAAGGGAATTTGTCTTCATGCATGCAATGAGTGGTGGAGGATTTTCCTAGTATGATGAATGAAATGCAAATGAGTATGGTGCATGAAAATTTTCAAAATAATTTGTTTTCCTTTTCAATGATGAAACTGGAGGGATAGAGAGATTTTGGTCGAACATAGTAAAGGTTGATAAATGGTGCTCCGCTTAAAAGCGTTGTGAGATACCCCAAGCATGATGGTTTGACCATTATTGGATATAGCCATAGTTTCTCTTCTTTCTTCGTTCTTCTTGAGTCGCAACCAATGCTTAAGTCTAATGTAGGTATGATCACGTAAATGTTTGCATTTGAGGTAACCCACTCTTGAATATGGCCATAACTCCTCTTCTTGCCCCTCATTTTTTTTTATCACCATTGTGGTGGCACTAAGGTTCAAGTCCAAAATTTCTTTTTTCTAGTGAACCGTAAGTATGATTGTGTATGTGTAAGTTGAAAGAAATAAATGCAAATGTGGTAAGAAAGAAAGCAAGAAAAGCAAAAATAAAGAACATTTGACTGATACATTTTCACATGAGAAAGCTCTTCTAATTATCTTGTGAACAAGTAAACAGTCTACTGAAAACTTCATCCATTAAGCCAGTTACTAAATCAATCCTCTCATAGTCATTTCATTCACTTCTTTTTTAATTGTTCTTTTTCTATGATTATAGAAATGTATTTACACAATTTTGCCAATAAAAATTAATACCAACAAATGTAAAGAAATGAAACTGCACCAAAGTAGTTACCTACGCACCCTAAAAGCATCAAACCAATCATAGTTCTAAGAAAACAGACACACACTTGTTCCATAAACCACCTTTGTGGGTTTTCAGTTTGGTGATTGTTGACCCTGAATGATTTTAATAGTGACAAAAATCTTAATTAAGCACTAATGAATATTACTTAAGTAATACAGATTATTAATAGTGCTTATACATCAAAAGAGATCAAGATTGTAGAAATTGGTGCATCAAAGTTGATGATCTCAAAATTCAATAAGCTCTCTAAAAGATCAAATTCAAGGAGAACAATTGAAATGCAACTTCAAAGACAATAGGGATAAATTATAGGTTTGAATCCTACGATACTCTTTGTAAGCATTTCAATTGTTAGGAGTTAATTATATTTGCATTGCATTTTATTATATAATCTTAATTAATTAAAGATATAAAATCTCCATGTGATTTTATTAAATGCAAATAAATTAATTGGGCTCAATACTTAACATTCTCTAATTGAACTTAAGAAGAATTTATGTTGACATAGAAAATTACTTGAGTATTTGTAATATATCATTCTTCATATATCTTGCACACACATTATGCTTAAATTTGTAATATGTTTTGTCATCATCAAAAATGCCTTAATCAAGAAATTGATTAGATTAATTTTGATGATAACAAAACACTTTTGAAGTATTTAACTGTGTGTTTAATGTACAAGAAAGTTTGATTCAATTAGGAGATTTTTTGGAACTCAAAGATCCAAAAAGAATAAAGATATATGAAGAAAATTGATGCTGAAAACACTGTTCATGCTGAAAACACTGTAGCAGCGCACAAATAGTGATCCAATCGATCGGGTGAATAGTACCAATCGACTGGTAAAACGGGCAGAAGGTTCCCAGTCGACTAGTAACACTGTAGCAGCAAAAAATGTGATTTTTAAAGAGGATCCAGTCGACTGGTATCACGACCTAGTCGACTGGTAGTTCAAAAATATGACCGTTGGGACTCGAAATCTGAGATTTTAAAGGTACAATCAATTCAAATTAAAGTCTAACGGCCATATTTATTGATGGCTATATAAACCCACTCAATTCAGCATTCAACAAGAAGGAGAAGACATTCAAAAAAAGAAGAACACACACAATCAAGTCATTCATTCTTTGAAACTCAAAAAAGCTTTGAAATACTCATGTTGAGCCATTCTTCAAGCTTTACTTTGAAAGAGAGACATTATTCAGTTGTATAAGCTTTCATTTGCTGTCTCTCTGCCATTTACTTTACAACATTTATTATAAAGGGATTACTTCCGAGAGGAAGGGAATTACTTCCGAGAGGAAGGAGATTACTTCCGAAAGGAAGAGGATTACTTCCGAGAGGAAGGGATTGTAAGGTTTGTACAACACTGGTGAAGTTGTATGACTAAGTTTCTTAGTAGACTACTTCAAGAAGGTTCCTTGAAGAGAGTGGACGTAGGGTCAGAACGAATCCGATATTGCCGAACCACTATAATCTGAGTTTGCATTCTCTACTCCTTAAACTCTTTATTTATAGCACATTACTTGTTTAATTGCTTGTTGCTTATATGTTTTTATAAACTTGTGTTTATTCCACGACAATTTTTAAAAACCAATTCACCCCCTTCTTGGGTTGAAACCTCAGTCTACAGTGATTTTGCCCTAACTTTTGCCTAAATCTCCCTTTTAGGTTTTCAACTTAGCGGGTACAACAAGTCTTATTGCCACATTGAAGAAATATTGTGGCATTTTTGAATGGTAATCATTTTTTAGGTACTCCTTACAAGTAGTGTATGGATTGTTTGGAGAATGGCTTCAAAGGTGACCGCAAACTTAGTGGGCACAACAAGTTTTATTCCCATATTGTAGAAACATTGTGTTATTTTTGAATGGTGGTCATTTTTTGGGTACTCCTTACAAGTGATGTAAAGATTGTTTGGAGAACAGTTTCAAAGTTTGTGGCACTTTTTGCAAGCAGTGCAAAAGTGTAAGATGGTTTTATGAATGGACGAAAGGATAACAACAGCTTGGGTTATCCTTTATGGAAGCGGTAGTGGATTCAAGCAAAAGAATATGAAAATGATATATTGAGGAAGAATATAACCAATTTGAGACATCCCTTGCAAGTGGTGCAAAGGTGGGTCACTTTGAACTGAGTGAAGTCATTTGACGAGTAAAGTAATTTCTCTCGAGTGTAGAGAGGGTTACTAGATCTTGTTTAGGAAAGTTAAATTCTATCATTATCCAAAATAATGGTTTGTGAGATAAGCAATTTTCATTTATCAAAGAGATCTTTCAAGGGTTGTAATGTAGGACAAGGGATACTAAGTTAACCAAGAAATGGATGATTAGAAGATCAAAAAGTGTTTTGATGGTTCCTAAGCAACCAAGGACTATTCTTTATCATTTTCCCCATGTTTGTCAACTTCGAATGTTTGCTTCGAACTTTTCTTCTCTTTTATGATGTTTTCCTATTTTCGCTGTTTTTCTCTTTTTGTCAAAATTTTATTCTTTTCCTTTTCAAACATTTCTCTTTCTCATGCAAGGCTGAACAATGCTTGAGCAAAAGAATAGTCTTAGGTAAAAAAGTTTAAGAAAAAAAATCATTAAGGCCCAAAATGATTTGACAAAGGAAAATTTTGAAGTGATAAGATAGTAGAAATGGTTGCTTTTTTTCTTTTCAAATCAAATCGCATAGTCTTTCTTCCCTTTATATCTCTGCATACTATAGGGATGCCAACCATTTACTTGATAGGCACTTCAGGGATGCCTATGACTATTCAAACATCAAAGTCCTTGTTCGCCCTGGTGAAAAGCCCATGAGTTTTGTCATGTAAAAAGACTATGAAAAGCAGTTTGTTGCTGAGAAAATCAATAATTTTTGGATTGTTTCATTGCATAAAGCTATTCCTCAGTGAATGGCAGGTAAATTCAGGTACTTTGGTAAACATCAAATGTTGTTTATTTGCTTGATTTCAATGGGTTTGATTCATCGGAAAAAGAAATAAAGGCTTTTGGCTCTTTACAGGACTTGTTATTTGTCTCTACACAAAAACCGATCCTTAGGCTTTGACAATTAGTTCTTCAACTTGTCTTAGAGGTTCACTTGATAAAGCACGACTTGGGCCTCCTTCCGGATAACCAGGGAAACAATTACTATGTAAAATGTTTGTTTGGTTCACGGACAGAATTATAATGGGATAGGATTAAAAAGAATTAAAGTGATACTATTTTAATTTTATATTTTGTTCATAAAATTTTATGATCGGGATTAATGTGGGATAACAAATATAAAGACTAAAATACCTTTATATTTGATTAATATATAAAATAACAAAAAAATCTAATCTTCTCTCTTTCCCAAACAAGAAACAGATACAGAACACCTAACTAAACATATTACCAACAAACTTTGACATGGAGAATAACAAAAAATGCAGGAGAATTAACCGAGCGAACTAATAGCAGCAAACAACCATAGCAAATTAACACCGGGTTACAGAAAACAAGAAGCTGTGCTAAAACAACTTAAGCTGAAACAAATACCCAGACCTCCACCATCATACACATCAAACAAACACAATTCATGAAGATAGTTAGGAAGAAAACAAATTGAACAATACCATATCTTCTTCTTCTTCATAACTTTTTTCTTTCATTCATTCTAATTTGTTTGGTTTGCTGGAAAATTTGTTGGGTTTTTTTTATATTTTTTTCTTTAGTTTTTGATTCATTTCATCCTTTATTTTTTCATTAAAATCAAAGAAAAAAACCGAACATTTCTATTTCCATTTGATTCCTTAAAGACTTTTTCCAAATTTTGGTGAAATCTTCAAAATCCGAAAGGAAATAAAAATTTCTTAAGATTTCTCCTTCAAACCAAACACTCATGCTCTCTCTCTCTCTCTTCTCCATTCACGTTGCATTCCTCCATAAAAAAACCCACTCCTTATCCATCAAGTTTCCACTCCAAAATCGTGAATCTAGACTCTCTCTTAAGCACAAATTTTTTGATCTACTTTCTCTCTCTTCAAGAAAAATGACGATTCCAGCAGTTGCAGTGAAGAAAGAGAAATGGAAGGAAAAAAGGGAAGTATGAGGAGAAGAGATCGGCTGCCAGGAAGAAGAAGATGAAGAGATGAAGTCGTTCTTGTAAGGGTAAAATAGTGTTGAGGGGAAAAAATTAATCCCAAAAAGCGGGATTAAGTCTATCGCAAGGAGAGCTGGGAAATATTCTGTGGGATTGGGACTAGTTTAATCTCACTTTAATTTCGGATGAATAATTAATTTTTTCAATCAAATATGAGATTAACTGTTCATGTGAGATTAAGTTAATTTATCTCACTTTAGTCCTTTATACCAAACACTACTGTAGATATAACAAACTGAGTTGAACTGAATTGCGTATTAAAAGATTTGTTTAATTGCAGCTCTAATTGGACAAAAATGAAATTGAATCTAACTTATGATCTAATATATTATTCTATTAAGATGAAATGTTAAATAAAAAAAAGGTATCCCCAAAACTTAAATATGAGACTTGAAGCTCTTGATAATTTGATATCATATCAAGAAGAGTCAAGTTATCAACTATTTTAAAAGATTAAACCAATAAGTTAATTTTTTATATTTCGACAGTTGTGACGTCGAATAAATAATAATACTTAATATTAAACTAAATCCCTTTTACCTTATACTCTTATAGTAGATTGAAATCCTGCCAAGTGGCAAAAAAGTATTAGCAAATAAAAGAATGAAGTAAAGAAAAAAAAAGTATTGTAGGGACACACACAATTGTGTGGGCCCGTATCTAGTATGATCTAATATGTTTTGGTGTGTCTGATCTAAGTACCTTACAAATTCAACAAGATGAACCAAATATGATCAAACATTTCTTGTTTCTTTCTTATTCACCAATTGAGATAAGAACCATTTAAAAAAAAAAACAATTGAGATAAGAACTGAATATAACAACTAACAAAACTAAAATTAAGAGTGATATATAATTAAGTGGAGCCCAATAACTTATAAAAAACTACGAAAATAATTTTACGTTCAACTACGGTAATAAAAAGCAAAGTAGAAATAATAGACAATAGTAAAGTTTACTTTAAATAAATCAAAAGTTTCAATTTTTAAACCAAAGAACTTTTTCATTCAGTTTTCTTAATTAAAAAAATATGATCCAACTTATATGATTCAAGTATAAAAAAAGAAAGATAATTTTATCTTTGTTTTTATGCATGCATATTCCTTTCTATACATACAATTGTTATATTTATCTTATTAAGCAATCAATACTTAGATCAATTTAAATTTGACTTTATTCTTATATAACAAAAATTCCACCCCATCTCATGTTATCTACAAATAATAAGTTTTTTCATATTGATAATTATCTAAAACAAAATATAATTATCTCAATAGTAAATTTGTCTTTAGTTTCACTTAAGTTTTGACTTTTTCTTTCATTGTTTTTATTTTTTATTTCTCTGCATAGCAGCTTTCTAGAAGACAGGTTTTTTTGGTTATCATCTTTTAATTTTTTATAGTCATGTTTATATTTTTTTTTTGAAGTTTGTGTTGATTTTGATATCTATATAATATACGTACTTTAATTGTTTTCAATATTACAGAGAAAAACTTATATTAAAAGGGATTGTCAATTGCAAAATCTTGGAGATTATTCATACTAATAGCAAAATTATGAGGTAATATTAATCTATTTTAAATATGATGTTTTAAATTGCATAATCAATTCTTAACTCTCATGAATTGGTTTGCAGAGAAAATATAATAAAGATGGATAAAAAATACAGTAAATTTGTTGAAGAGGGAAGCGTTAGACTCGATAATAGATCTAATATTCTTCACAATAGAGTTATAGTGGACTAATTGTGCAAAAAATTTAGAAAAATTAAATATCTATTCAAATATATAAACAAAAGTCGTGATAAAGGAAAATTTTCATGTATTAAATGTTGAAGCTTATTTGGATTGTCGCTAAATCATTGCTATATTCTTCATTGTCCTCAATTTTAGATTTTATATATTATAAACTTTATTTTTTTTATACAATTTTCAATGTAATTAATTTTAGTTTTCTTGATAATTTTTAACAATATTAACCATTGCAATAATATTCCCAACAAAAACTAATCAACTATTTTGTAGCTCGAGGTTTCAACCCAAGAGGGGGGGTGAATTGGGTTTTTAAAAACTTTTGCGGAATTTATACAAGTTTATAAAAACTGATAAGCAACAAATAATTGATACAAGTAGAAAGCTGTAAATAAAGAGTTTAAGGAAAGAGGATGCAAACACAGTTATAGTGGTTCGGCAATATCGGATTCGTTCCGACCCTACGTCCACTCTCTTCAAGGAACTCCTTGAAGTAATCCACTAAGAAAACTTAGTCGCACAACTTAGCCGGGTGTTGCACAAACCGTACACAAGCAATTTACAGGAATTGCTTAAACCGAAAAAATCCCCTTCCTTTCGGAAGTTTCCCCTTCCTCTCGGAAGTAATCCCTTTACAAAGATGGTGTAAAGTAAAAGATAGAGAGACAACAAATGAAAGCTTATTACAATAGAAATGTCTCTCTTTCAAAGTAAAGCTTGAAGAAATGGCTCAATAAGATTATTTCAAAGCTTTTTGTGTTTCAAGAGTATAAAAACTTGATTATATGAGATCAACTCTTTTTGAATATGTGCTGCTTGTTATTGAATGCTTTGCTGAGTGGGTTTATATAGCAATCAATTAATATGGCCGTTTTGGACTTTAATTTGAAAAAGATTTACTTTAAAACGTTCAGATTTGGAGTCCAACGGTCATATTTTTGAACTACCAGTCGACTGGGTCGAGATACCAGTCGACTGGGTTCACTTGAAAAATATACGTTTTCAGACCTTCTGGGTATCCAGTCGACTGGTATATATCATCCAGTCGACTGGGGACTTTCTGTCCATTTTGCCAGTCGACTGGGTTGATTCATCCAGTCGACTGGGATATTACTGGTCAAAGTACCAGTCGACTGGGTTAATTCATCCAGTCGACTGGGTACCTTCTGACCCATATACCAGTCGACTGGTATATGTACCCAGTCGACTGGGTTGTCTTCCAACCCAGTTTTTCTTCTGTTTTTCATTTAAAAACATTTTAAAATTAATGGTTTTAGAAAAACCATTTGTGTTTGAGCCATTAAACAAGCTAATACAATGTATGAGTGAGACTTACATTGGTTCTAAACCTTAAGACCTATACTAGATCTTCAGTCTTCACTTGATACTTGATTTGGTTCGAGTTTTTGCATTTTGTTCCTTGGTTGAATGTGTTTGATCCTTAATACAACTTAGTTTAAACATGTTAGTTAAATAACAGTTGTGTTTTGCCATCATTAAAATACGGGCGAGGGTCAACAATCTCCCCCTTTTTGATGATGACAAAACTAATAATGTAAAAACAGTTTTAAAAACTAAGTGTTAAGATTTTACAAAAATTTGGACAGAGTCTCCTCTGTTTTTCGAGAAAAACCACCCTGTAAACAAGCAAACACAGTTTATATTTCTTTCAACCAATCCAGAATTAAACTCAACCAATCAATAAACATTTTTACATAGATATGGAGCAATGCTCCCCCTAAATCTATGCATTGGTTGCGTTTTTACTTAGATTTTCTCGTTACTTAGATTTTCTCTTTTCTCGTTTTTCTCATTTTTCTCCCCCGTTTTGACAACAGCAACCAAAGGGGGCAGAACAATTAACAAATAAGCTATGAGACAAACAGATATTTAAAAACAGTTCTAACATATCACAAATAGCTTAAATAAATGCAAGAAATATGGCTTATAGTATTACATCATCATAGAAAAAGTCAATACAAGTAGAGTCTTATAGAGCCATAACTAAGAAAAACAAACATGAGATGTCCGTGCTAAGTGACAAATACTGGAAAAGTGCTAAGAACTGATTAAATGAATGAGACTCATGGTGCGGGAGAGTCCGAGCTGTCACGAAGAAGTTCCCTAATCTCAGCTAGGGAACCCTCGGTGTGCTCTCGATGTAACTCGAAGTCATCCCGTAGGTGGTCTATGGAGGAGCTCAGCCTCTGATAATCGGACTGCATGGACTGAAAACCAGACTCCATCGTCATCTGAAGACTCGCGATAGCTCGTAGGATGTCACCATATCCAGTCTGACCAGTACTCGAGTCACCAATGGGAGGTGCTCGGGTATCTGTCTCCATCTCAGCAGCCGTATCAGCATCCTCACCACTGTCACTTGCATCCTCTCGAATCCTTAGGCGCTTTCCAGCCTTAGGATAGAGAAACCCTTCACGAACAGTACATCCCATCTTCTTTAGAGATGAGATGTTGATGATATCCGTCAATCCGATATCCTGAGCCTCGGAGGCAGGCAAAGGTACCCGGAAGTGCTGGAGGATGAGTGTAATGAGCATCCCATAAGGAAGACACCCGGAGTCGTTTGCTTCACCGTTTATCATGTTGGCGAGCAGCAGAGGATATATATTGAAGTGGTGCCCAGATTTTAGGCACCAAATCAATACCGTATCTATTTTAGATAGATACCCTCGACTCCCGAGTCTCGGGTGGATGGTCCAACTGACAATCAATTGAAACATTTTTGAGTCGAGGGGCAAGTCACTACATGTGTGAAATGTAGTGGGTCTGTACACATAGTTAGGGTCGCCCCTGACTATCCGACAGGCCTCCTCAACTTCAAAGTTGTCTGGCCATCCATCCAGACTCCATTGAACCCCCCTTATAGGGATTCTCAGAATGCTCATCAAGAGGTCAGTGTTGACCTCAACCTCCACACCGCTAACTCTGGTTCTGAATCTCAGAGCCAGAGGACTGGGTTTCACCAAGTTCGCATAGAACTGGTGAATCAGTCGCGGGTAATATTTTTCATGAATACTGACCAGTGGGGTCAGATTTATTGCCTCAAAGGCTGGTAGAATATCGAAATTACCATGACGAATGGAGTCGAAATCAACGACTCTACCCGTCATGATTTTCTTGTGACGGATTATAGAGTTATACCTCTTATGAGCAGCTGGGCTGAAAAACAGAGCCTGCTCCAACTCTGTTCTGGACTCCTTGCTGGATGACCCTGCTACTCCCTTCCCTTTTGATTCCGAAGCCGAAGGTTTTGAAGACCTAGGCTTTTTGGGCGCATTAGGTCCACTTGTTGTGAGTTTTATACGGATTTTGTCACTCATTTTCGAGAAATTTGAAGTTTTTGGAAAAAGGAAATTTGGTAAAAATGAGAGATTGTAACCGTAGAAAGTTAAAAATCTCTTTAGGAATGAGTAGATCGGTGTGTTTAGAAGGGATTTGGATGATTTTTAGATCAAAAAGATGAATTTTTCTAGAGAGAGAAAGCTTGGGCTCTTTGAAAATGGCGTAAAGAGGGCGAAAATGAACAGTCCCTTTTATAGAATCGCGATACCAGTCGACTGGGTAAACTTACCAGTCGACTGGGCCCTTTTGTAAAGATGAACAGTTTCTCTTACCAGTCGACTGGGTAAACGTACCAGTCGACTGGATCAACTGACAGTGAGATACCAGTCTACTGGGCTATCGTTACCAGTCGACTGGGGGTTCAAAAAAAATTTGGCTCCAAGTATGATTTGATTTTATAGACGACTGGAGAAGACTTACCAGTCGTCTGGAGTTTTTGACAGAGAGTTACCAGTCGACTGGGTCAAAATTACCAGTCGACTGGAAAAACAGGCAGAGACTTACCAGTCGACTGGAGAACATTTACCAGTTGACTGGATCCTGAGTAAAATTTCCAGTCCTGAATTTTTAGCACGATTTTGTTTATCTATGACATTTTTGAGTGAAGGGAATAATTAAACATGGATTAATACTCTATCACTCAATGTCAAACATGCAAATGATGAAATGAGATGCAATCAAACATTCAATTTATCAAAATCAAGCAATCCCATCAACTTTCTTATTTTGCAAAAACTAGCTTCACTTAAGGGTTTTGTAAGAATATCAGCTATTTGATCTTCTGAAGGTATAAATTCTAATCTTATATCATCTTTTTGAGCATGGTCTCTTAAGAAACGATGTCTAATCTCTATATGCTTGGTTCTAGAGTGCTGAATAGGATTTTTGGTTAGGTTGATGGCACTAGTATTATCACAAAATATAGGAATATTTTTGAGACTCATGCCATAGTCTTCTAGTTGTTGTTTCATCCATAATACCTGGGCACAACAACTGCCAGCTGCTACATATTCCGCCTCAGCGGTTGATAGTGCAACTGAATTCTGTTTCTTGGAGAACCAAGAAGTTAACATAGCACCTAAGAATTGGCATGTTCCACTTGTGCTTTTTCTATCTAACCTACATCCAGCAAAATCAGCATCCGAATATCCTACTAGCTCAAAAGATGATTCTCTAGAATACCATAATCCTATGGTCTGGGTCCCTTGTAGATATCTAAGGATTCTTTTTACTGCAACTACATGTGATTCCTTAGGATTAGATTGAAATCTAGCGCACATGCATACACTGAACATTATATCAGGTCTACTTGCAGTCAAGTACAGTAAAGCACCTATCATGCTTCTATAATATTTAGAATCTACAGTTTTACCTCCTTCATCAAGATCAAGTTTGGTGGTTGTGCTCATAGGCGTTCCAGTTGGCTTTGAGCTTTCCATCCCGAACCTCTTTAGTAGATCTTTGATGTACTTTTGTTGATTGATGAAGATACCTCCTTTTAGTTGCTTGATTTGCAGTCCAAGGAAGTAGGTAAGTTCTCCCATCATGCTCATTTCAAATTCACCTTGCATGCACTTTGCAAACTCTTGACACATAGATTCATTAGTAGCACCAAATATAATATCATCAACATATATTTGAACTATCAAAGTGTCATTTTTGTGAGTTTTTGTGAAGAGAGTTGTATCTATTTTTCCTCTTATAAAATCATTATCAATCAAAAATTTGCTTAGTCTTTCGTACCATGCCCTTGGAGCTTGCTTCAGCCCATATAAAGCCTTAGAAAGCTTGTAGACATGATTTGGAAGACTAGGATTTTCAAAACCAAGAGGTTGTTCAACATAAACCTCTTCTTCTATAAAGCCATTTAAAAAGGCACTTTTCACATCCATTTGAAATAGCTTGAATTTATTAAAGCATGCAAAGGCTAATAACATTCGAATAGCTTCTAATCTAGCTACGGGAGCATAGGTTTCATCAAAATCTATTCCTTCCTCTTGATTATATCCCTTAGCAACTAGCCTAGCCTTATTTCTAGTTACTATACCATTTTCATCCATTTTATTTCTATATACCCATTTAGTTCCAATAATTGAATGATCTTTAGGTCTTGGAACTAGTTCCCAAACATTGTTTCTCTCAAATTGATTTATCTCTTCCTGTATTGCAATTATCCAATCATTATCTTTTTCAGCTTCTATAAATGTCTTAGGTTCTACTTGAGACAAATAAGCTACAAAATTGCAAATATTTCTAATGGAAGAACGAGTTCTTACCCCTTGTGAAGGATCACCAATTACTTGATCAATTGGATGATGATTTACATACCTCCAATCCTTGGGTAGATTTTCCTCTTGTTGACTTGAGGATGGTTGGTCCAAATTTGGAGTTGCCATCCCTTCATTTGTTTGAGAAGAACTCACTTTTGGGTCAACAATGGGAGTAGAAGTTTCCATTCTTGGAATAAAATCTGCATCATCTTTAAAGGAAACTTCTCCACTACTCATTGGGTTAGATTCATCAATAGTTACATGCACAGATTCTTCTACTACTAGAGTTCTCTTATTGAAAACTCTATAAGCCTTACTAGTAGTAGAATATCCTAAAAATATCCCTTCATCGGTCTTGGAATCAAATTTACCCAAGTTAGTTTTATTGTTATTTAAGATGAAGCACTTACTACCAAAGGCACGAAAATAGGAAATATTGGGCTTTCTCCCTTTCCATAGTTCATAAGGAGTTTTATCAAGCAGGGGCCTTATCAAAATTCTATTTAAAATATAGCAAGAAGTATTCACGGCTTCAGCCCAAAAATATTTTGGTAAATTATTTTCACAAAGCATTGTTCTTGAAAATTCTTCTAGAACTCTATTTTTCCTCTCAACAACTCCATTTTGTTGAGGAGTTCTAGGAGCTGAAAAGTTGTGATTAATTCCATTTTCATCACAAAATTTTGAAAAGCTTTGATTTTCAAATTCTTTGCCATGATCACTTCTTATGCTTGAAATACAAATTCCTTTTTCATTTTGTACCTTTTTGCAAAACTTTTCAAATCCTTTGAAAGCTTCATCCTTATAAGCAATAAAAATAACAAAGGTATATCTTGAATAGTCATCAACAATAACAAGAGCATATTGATGGCCACCTAGACTAATGGTACTAATTGGACCAAATAAGTCCATATGCAAAAGTTCCAAAGGTCTAGTAGTTGAGACAACATTTTTTGCTTTGAAAGATATCCTTGATTGTTTTCCCATTTGACAAGCATTGCAAATTTTATTTTTCTCAAAATTGATTTTAGGAAGACCAATAACTAAATCTTTTCTTGAAACAATTTTTAGCAAGTTCATATTTACATGACCAAGCTTTCTATGCCATAGCCATTGATTTTCACTAAAAGCAGGAAAACATTTTTCATTATTGGAATGTAAGGATTTCAAATCAACTATATAGACATTTTCATGTCTATGGCCAATGAATTTGATCTTGTTGCTCTTGATGTCTATAACTAGACAATGAGATGTCTCAAATGTGACTTTATATCCTTTGTCACATAATTGACTAATGCTAAGTAAATTTGGCTTTAAGCCTTGTACTAGCAATACATTATCTAAAGTTGAGAAATCATTACCGACTTTTCCATGCCCGATGATCTTTATTTTAGTATTGTCTCCAATGGTCACAAGTCCACCATCTCTTAGAGTTAGCTCCTTGAATACGCTTTTATCACCGGTCATATGCTTCGAGCAACCGCTATCAAGGTACCAACAGTTACCTTTCTCCTTGGTATGAAGGCAAATCTACATCACACAAGGATATACGATAGCATTTTTAGGTACCCAAAATTTCTTGGGTCCTTTGGGGTTAGTTCTTGAAAATACGGTTCCTTTTGGGACCCATACTTTCTTAACAATATATGGTGCTCTATGAACATGTTGATGATGCACATACCTAGCATTATAGTCATAGTAATTTCTAGGAAATTTTACATGTGCATTCCTATAATCCTTAGGATGATAGTTCCTAGGATACATGATTCTACGGTAAGGGGTATGAAAATGCATGTCATTTCCAGAAAATGAACGATGATGCATTCTAGGATACATGCTAGCATATGTATGCAAGTTATTTCTAGAATAGCCATGATGGTGATTCCTAGGATGAGCAGAATGCATTCTTTGATTATACACATTGTTCCTAGAATGAGCATGATGATTATTTCTAGGATGTGTATGAGCATTTCTAGAATGAGCATACAAATAAGCATGAGTATTTTTAGGATGCTTCAATTTAGTATGATCATTTAAGTTTCTAGAGTTCCTCGGATTTATTAAGGGAGTGCTTTTAACAAGGTTAGGAGCTTTCGAAGTAGAAGCTCCATCTACACAAGAGGCTTTCATGAATAAGCTCTCTTTTGTTTTTTGTTTTCCCAATGGAGAATATCCTACACCAGATTTTCCTCCACTTAATCTTTGGGAAGAAAGCACTTCATCAAGTTTTTCTTTACCAAGCATAAGTCTAGATACAGTGCTGTTTAATTCAGAAATTTTATTTTTCAAATTCTCATTTTCATCTTTAAGAAAATCTTGAGACGAATTATACAGTAAAGATGATAATTTTTCTTTTTCTTCTCTAAGAACTATCATTTCCTTAGAAAGAGATGATACTTCTTTCTTAAGAACAGAATTTCTAGAATCAAATTTCTTTAATTCTTCATGCATTTCATTTATGACTTCTAGTAATTCTTCACTACTAGTAACAATATTATTTTTTGAAGAGGGAGAAGATGTTACCTCACTTTCATCATCGATTGCCATTAAACAGAGGTTGGCAATCTCTTCGTATCCAATTTCTTTGTCTGATGACTCATCTTCTTCGTCATCGCTCCAGGTAGTTGCTACCATAGCTTTCTTCTTGAAGCCCTTGTATGGTTTGCTTGAAACTGGACAGTCAGCTTTTATATGTCCTGGCTTCTTGCAGCCATAGCACATAAGTGGTTCCCTTTTTGAGGTGGGATCCTTTGAGTAAGGTTTCTTGCTTTTCTTCAAGAACCTATGGAATCGTCTGGTGATTAAAGCCATTTCACCATCCTCTTCACTGCTCTCTGCTTCTTGTTCTAATTCCTTTTCTTTGTTGCTCGTAGAAGCTTTGAGAGCAATTTGCTTCTTCTTCTTCTCATCATCATTGACGATGGGAGTCATTTCTTCCATCTCGTATGTCAATAATGACCCAAGCAGCGTCTCAACATCAAGCTTGTCAAGATTTTTGGCCTCTTGAATGGCTGTCCTCTTTGGTTTCCATTCTGGAGGTAGAGATCTTAAGATTTTTCTGGTTAGTTCAACTTCCTCAATATTCTTGCCAAGCAATTTTAAACTATTTATAATAGTAGTAAATCGTGAGTGCATTTCAGAAATGGTTTCATTAGGAGACATCTTAAAAGATTCATATTCAGAAATTAGCATGTAAATTTTAGACTTTTTTACTTCACTTGTTCCTTCATATGTGACTTGCAATTTGTCCCATATTTCTTTAGCAGAAACGCATGCAGATATTTTGTTATATTCAGAAATATCTAAAGCACAATGTAGCATGCTTGTTGCTCTGCTATTGAGAGACATTGTTCTACAATCCTCGTCAGTAAACTCAGTTTTGAGTTTAGGCATTGTATGAAGAGTCTCTCCAATAACTATTTCTTTTGAGGGAATTTTAGGTCCCTCTTCTATAATTCTCCATAGATTGTAATCTTGTCCTTCGACGAAGATTTTCATTCTATTTTTCCAGTAGTTATAATTTGATCCATTGAACAATGGAGGTCTAGTATAAGAGTGTCCCTCAGAGTAGCTATTTGCTGCCATTGGATCAACTCTAGGAATTTAAGCCTTATAAAGAGAACTAGGCTCTGATACCAATTGTAGCTCGAGGTTTCAACCCAAGAGGGGGGTGAATTGGGTTTTTAAAAACTTTTGCGGAATTTATACAAGTTTATAAAAACTGATAAGCAACAAATAATTGATACAAGTAGAAAGCTGTAAATAAAGAGTTTAAGGAAAGAGGATGCAAACACAGTTATAGTGGTTCGGCAATATCGGATTCGTTCCGACCCTACGTCCACTCTCTTCAAGGAACTCCTTGAAGTAATCCACTAAGAAAACTTAGTCGCACAACTTAGCCGGGTGTTACACAAACCGTACACAAGCAATTTACAGGAATTGCTTAAACCGAAAAAATCCCCTTCCTTTCGGAAGTTTCCCCTTCCTCTCGGAAGTAATCCCTTTACAAAGATGGTGTAAAGTAAAAGATAGAGAGACAACAAATGAAAGCTTATTACAATAGAAATGTCTCTCTTTCAAAGTAAAGCTTGAAGAAATGGCTCAATAAGATTATTTCAAAGCTTTTTGTGTTTCAAGAGTATAAAAACTTGATTATATGAGATCAACTCTTTTTGAATATGTGCTGCTTGTTATTGAATGCTTTGCTGAGTGGGTTTATATAGCAATCAATTAATATGGCCGTTTTGGACTTTAATTTGAAAAAGATTTACTTTAAAACGTTCAGATTTGGAGTCCAACGGTCATATTTTTGAACTACCAGTCGACTGGGTCGAGATACCAGTCGACTGGGTTCACTTGAAAAATATACGTTTTCAGACCTTCTGGGTATCCAGTCGACTGGTATATATCATCCAGTCGACTGGGGACTTTCTGTCCATTTTGCCAGTCGACTGGGTTGATTCATCCAGTCGACTGGGATATTACTGGTCAAAGTACCAGTCGACTGGGTTAATTCATCCAGTCGACTGGGTACCTTCTGACCCATATACCAGTCGACTGGTATATGTACCCAGTCGACTGGGTTGTCTTCCAACCCAGTTTTTCTTCTGTTTTTCATTTAAAAACATTTTAAAATTAATGGTTTTAGAAAAACCATTTGTGTTTGAGCCATTAAACAAGCTAATACAATGTATGAGTGAGACTTACATTGGTTCTAAACCTTAAGACCTATACTAGATCTTCAGTCTTCACTTGATACTTGATTTGGTTCGAGTTTTTGCATTTTGTTCCTTGGTTGAATGTGTTTGATCCTTAATACAACTTAGTTTAAACATGTTAGTTAAATAACAGTTGTGTTTTGCCATCATTAAAATACGAGCGAGGGTCAACATATTTAATTATGCATTAATTTTTTTTATTTATAATGATAAAATAAATTATTTATTACTTATCAAAAAGATAAAATAAATTATTTATTTATTATCTTTGTATTTGTTTTTATGAACAAAAAATTTCAGTGCATTTGCACATGTTCACAACTAGTGAAGTAAAAGAAAAAAAATGTTATAGGGACACACACAATTGTGTGGGCTCGTATCTAGTATGATCTAATATGTTTTGGTGTGTCGTATCTAAGTACCTTACAAAATCAACAAGACAAAACCAAATATGATCAAACATATCTTGTTTCTTTCTTATTCACCAATTGAGATAAGAACCACTTCAAAAAAAAAAAAAAAAAAAAAAAAAGATAAGAAATGAATATAGCAACTAAACAAACTAAAATTAATAATATTTTTTTAGTATCATAAATCTTTTTCCACACATATTATGCATCAATCTTAAAACTAATTAGAGAATTTTCTCTTAAAACCATAAATTAATATTGATTGAACCAAATTTTTTTGGTACAATTTCTTTTTTGTTTTTAACCTTTCTCTGTTAATAATTGCAAACAATACCTAAGAATTAGTTTTATGTGATTGTTCAATTCTTTTTTGACATTTAAACAAATATTTTATTATCAAAGAAATTTCAACTACAAATGGAAAATATATTAGAGTCCCACTATAATGGTGAAAAGACATTTTTCGAAATGACACCGCCAAGATATAAAATTTTGTAACTAAATAATTGAATTTTGTAATTAAGCCTTCATTTTTCAATAACTTTGATAAGATAGTCATGGAATAAATTTTATGGGATTCATAATATCATAAAATAATTTTTAAGAGATTTTATCTCTTCAGAATTCGAATTCCATGAAAAATATTTCTCTCATTAAAGTCAAAAGTCACACACACACACACACTCTCTCTCTAAACTCATCTATGCGTCTCTCTCTAAACCGAAATATATACAACAAAATTCACAATCAATTGCCAATTAACAATGGATTATAACTTCATTTTCCAATCAGCATGTAATTTGAAACGAAAAGCATTCATTGTTTGCCAATCGATGTTCAAGTGATTTCAAATAATATTTGTTAAATTAAATTTGAAATTATTTAATAACTTATTAAATTTGGTATCATTTTTTGTTACGAAAAATAATGTGTAAATTACGAAGAATGAGATCAACATTATGAAATTTGATTTTTTTACGGGTACAGAAAATGATATACAAGTTACGAAATATAAAAGTTAAATTATGAAAAATATTCAGGTTACGAAAATTAAGGTATTGATTACAAAATATGAAAATTGGTTACAACATTCGATAATGGTATTTTATTACGAAAAATGATATATAAGTTATGATATAAAAATGCTTGGTTATGAAATTTATTAACAATTTTTTGTTATGAAAAAATAATATATAAGTTATGAAAAATGATATTCCGTGTATATGAACCCCACACAATTTATTTTATGATTATCTAACCAAAATAAACTAATTAAAAAAAATAAATGCTTTATTATGAAATTTGATATATGTGTTACGACATTTATTATTTAATTACAAAATTTTATTTTTTGGCAGCATCATGCCAAAAAAGAAAATCTTTTTGGCATCATACCAATTTAGATAGACATCTTTAATTAATTGATTTGAGAGGACCTTGTGCAAAGAAAAAAAGTAACCAAGTAAAAGAACCAATAAATGCTCTTAATAAAATCTCTTCGCATGTTTCTTATCATCTCTAATGGAATCTTCTTAGTGTGAATATATTTATTAATAAGAGATTAGAGGTCATAAGAAACATTTGATAAGATTCCATTAAAGCATTTAGTAGTTCTTTTTATTTTTTATGGTCACAACAATGAAATTTTTACCTTATACTCTTATAGCAGATTGAAATGCTGCCAAGTGGCAAAAAGGTATTAGCAAGAAAAAGAATAAAGCAAGGAAGAAGAAAAAATATTACAGGGACACACAATTGTGTGGGCCCGTATGTTTTGGTGTGTCTATCTTAAGTACCTTTCAAAAGCAACAAGATGAACCAAATATGATCAAACATATCTTGTTTCTTTCTTATTCACCAAATGAGATAAGAAGTGAATATAACAGCTAACAAAGCTAAATTATGAGTGATGTACAATCAAGTGGGGTCCAATAATTTAGAAAAAAACTCTATGAAAATGATTTTTTTGTCAATTACGGTAATAATAAGCAAGTTAGAAATAATAAAGTTTACTTCAAATAAATCAAAATTTCAATTTTTAAATCGAAAAAACTTTTTCATTCAGTTTTCTTAATTAAAAAAATATGCATCTAACTTATATGATTCAAATATAAAAAAAAAAGATAATTTTAGCTTTATTTCTATGCATGCATATTCCTTTCTATATATACAATTGTTATATTTATGTTATTAAGTAATCAATATTTTGATCAATTTAAATTTAATCTTGTTTTTATCTAACGGAAATTCAGCTCCATCTCATGTTATCTACAAATAATAAGTTTTTTTATATTGATAATTATCTAAAATAAAATATAATTATCTCAATAATCAATTTGTCTTTAATTTCACTTAAGTTTTGACTTTTTCTTTCATTATTTTCATTTTGTATTTCTCTGCATTGCAGCTTGCTAGAAGAAAGGTTTTTTGGTTATCATCTTTTAATTTTTTATAGTCATGTTTATATATATTTTTTGAAGTTTGTGTTGATTTTGATATCCATATAATATACGTACTTTAATTGTTTTCATTATTGCAGAGAAAAACTTATATTGAAAGGGATTGTCAATTGCAAAATCTTGGAGATTATTCATACTACTAGCAAAATTATAAGATAATATTAATCTATTTTAAATATGGTGTTTTAAATTGTATAATCACTCTTTAACTCTCATGAATTGGTTTGCAGAGAAAATGTAACAAAGATAGATAAAAAAAAATACAGTAAATTTGTTGAAAAAAGAAGCGTTAGACTCGATAATAGATCTTATGTTCTTCTCAATACAGTTATGGTGGATCAATAGTACAAAAAATTTAGAGCAATTAGATATTTATTCAAATATATAAACAAAAGTTTTGATGAAGGAAAATTTTCGTGTATTAAATGTTGAAGCTTATTTGGATTGTCGCTAAATCATTGCTATATTCTTCATTGTCCTCAATTTTAGATTTTATATATTATAAACTTTGTTTTTTATACGATTTTCAATGTAATTGATTTTAGTTTTCTTTATAATGTTTTAACAATATTAACCGTTGCAATAATATTCCCAACAAAAAAAATCAACTATTTAATTTGTATTAATTTTTTTATTTATAATGATAAAATAAATTATTTATTACTTATCAAAAAAATAAAAACAAATCATTTATTTGTTATTTTTATATTCATTGTTATGAACAAAAAATTCCCGTGCATTTGCACGGGTTCACAATTAATGAAGTAAAGAAGAAAAAAATGTATTATAGGGACACACACAATTGTGTGGGCTCCTATCTATTATGATCTAATATGTTTTGGTGTGTCTGATAAGTGCCTTACAAAATCAACAAAATGAACCAAATATGATCAAACACATCTTGTTTCTTTCTTATTCACCAATTGAGATAAGAACCATTTCAAAAAAGGAAAAAAAAAACAATTAAGATAAGAAATGAATATACCAACTAACAAAACTAAAATTAAAAGTGTTATTTAGTATCATAAATCTTTTTCCACACATATTATATATGAATCTTAAAAATGATCAGAGAATTTTCTCTTAAAACCATAAATTAATATTGATTCAACCAAATATTTTGGTACAATTTCTTTTTTGTTTTTAACCTTTCTCTATTAATAATTGCAAACAATACCAAGAATTAGTTTTATGTGATGGTTCGATTTTTTTTTGACATTAAACAAATATTTTACTATCAAAGAAATTTCAACTACAAACGGAAAATATATTGGAGTCCGACTATAATGGTGAAAAGATATTTTTCGGAATGACACCGTCAAGATATAAAATTTTATAATTAGATAATCAAATTTCGTAATTAGGTCTTCATTTTTCATAACTAGATAACATTGATAAGATAATCATGGAATAAATTACGTGAGATTAATAAAATCATAAAATAATTTTTAAGAGATTTTATCTCTTTAGAATTTGAATTCTATGAAAAATATTTCTCTCATTAAAGTCAAAAGTTATTCTCTCTCTCTAAACTCATATATATGTCTCTCTCTAAACCGAAATCTATACAACAAAATTCACAATCGATTGCCATTTGACAATGGATTATAACTTCATTTTCCTGTCGACACGTGATTTGAAACGAAAAGCATTCATTGTTTGCTAATCGATGTTTAAGTGATTTCAAATAATAAGAGTTAAATTAAAATTGAAATTATTTAATAAATTATTAAATTCGGTGTCATTTTTTGTTACGAAAAATAATGTATAAATTACGAAGAATGACATCAACATTATGAAATTTGATGTTATTTTTTTAGGGTACGGAAAATGATATACAAGTTACGAAATATAAAAGTTAAATTATGAAAATATTTAGGTTATGAAAATTAAGGCATTGGCTATAAAATATGGAAGATTGGTTACAAAATTCGATAATAGTATTTTATTAAGAAAAATGACATATAAGTTACGATATAAAAATGCTTGGTTATGAAATTTATTGACAATTTTTTGTTACAAAAAAAATAATATATAAGTTACGAAAAATAATACTCTTTATATATGAACCCCACATTATTTATTTCATGATTATCTAACAAAAATAAACTAATCACATGTTTCTTATTATCTCTAATGGAATCTTCTTAGTGTGAATATAATCATTCATAAAAGATTAGAGGTCATAAGAAACATTTGATAAGATTCCATTAAAGCATTTATGTAGTTCTTTTACTTTTTATGGTCACAACAATGAAATTCTTTA
The DNA here is from genome assembly GCA_023935145.1 of Bretschneidera sinensis. Lineage (NCBI taxonomy): Eukaryota > Viridiplantae > Streptophyta > Magnoliopsida > Brassicales > Akaniaceae > Bretschneidera > Bretschneidera sinensis. The sequence continues at coordinate 59,833,599 of CM043698.1, read as the reverse complement.
ATGAGTCGCACTATACACTTAATCGCATAAATAATGCTATTCACTTATTCCAAATCAATATGCACCTTACAAGTTGATCATATTTTAGTGAGAACAAATGTCTTTAAAAGAATCTATTGGAAAAAGAATCTATAAAAGCAGTATTATGCCTTTAATGATAAAATATTAAAAGCATGTGATATAATATTATCTTTCTTTTTCAATAAATTAAATATTTTGATACGTGTGAAGCATGTGCGTGATATTAAAAATTTTAATCACGTTCAATCCCTATTATAAGATCATATTTAAAATAAATAACAATTAAAAATTAGAATTTATAAGATCAAATTAATTTTTTTTTCCAAAATGATGAACTTTTCATTTTTGTAGTCATGAACGGTATTTTAAAAAACCAACTTGGGGCGCGCCCGGGTTGCGCCCACGGGCGTGATTATTGGGGCGTTTTTTTTTTTTTATCGCAACATCAAAACGAGGTCATTTTGGTTAGCCACTGCTAATTCTTCTTTCCTATGGTGCGGCTCGATCTCAAGACCTAATATGTCATAATCATAAACCTTACCACTGAGCTAGCACTGGAGATGTGATATTATTATACTTCATAAATATATAATACATGTTATCTAGTTTAATAATAATTACAAACTATTTAATTAATCACTTACAAATTACAACAATATAGAAATATAAGTTATACTTCATATAATTTATATATAAATATATATATATTAATATTTATAAAATTATAATTATCAGACTATAGTGAGTTAGTAACGTATTAAATTTTGATAAAAATTAATTAATTAATTAAAAATTAAATTATTTTTATTTTACTATTCTAATTAATTAATTAATATTATTTTATTAAAAAGTCAAAACATCCCAAAAGATTCAAAAGACCTACCTAAATTTTCGGCCTTTTAGGTAGAATTTTAAATTTTCAACATTTTGATTGGATGTCATTACAAATGGAATCACTATGTTGAATGGATACATATGCAACAAATAATAATGTACCTATAATATCATATGTTATTAAAATTTTCATCAAATTGTTTGATATTTTTGTAAAAATATTTTGATAAATATTCATTCATAAGTCTTAAGTTAGTAAAATTTATTGATAATTAATTAATTAATATTATTTCAATTTTTTAATATTTTATAATTTAATTAATATTATTTTATCAAAACGCCCCAATGTTTCAAAAGGCTTACGCCCCAACGCCTCGGGGCTTATGCCTCGCCTCATTGAGGCAAAACGTCTCGCCCAACGCCCTCGCCTCTGAAAACACTGGTCATGAAAGCTATTATAAGCCCAATCTACACGTCATGGGAAAATTTAAAAATTTATTTTATAAAATTAAAAATAAATAAACTAGGTTATAAAATGACTCAAATTAGACCTCAAATAAATTAAATTTATGAGAACATATTTTAAAAATAATAAAAAAATTTAAATTTATGTGGCATTTTTCTTTGTAGTTTTAATATTTTAAATTATATATGTGGACTATATAAAGCTTAGTTTCTAAACCTTACAGAATTCAATTAAAAAAAAGCTACAAAGACAGAAAAAAAAAAAGAGAATATAATATCTTTAACAAATAACATTAACTTTAATAAATTAAATTTATGATATTGTATTATAAATTATAAAGGAAGAGAATTAGAGCTTCCACCAGTACTTGATTTTTAAATTTTATTACTTTTCAATTTTAATAGCATAATATTTTAAATTTCTCAGCATGTTTTTTAATTTCATCATTAATAATTTTATGTTCTCAATTTTCAAATTTGTTCACTTGTACATTTATATTTTTTATGCACATGTTATGTTGGGTAGAAAAAAATGTCTATAACAAATAGTTATTTGTTTACTTTAAAAATTATCTTTTTTTCATTTTGCATTTTTAAATAAACATTTATACTTTTTTTGTGAATAAATAAAAAATTAAAATTAAAAATATACTAATTCTTGCTTTCTATATAAAAAAGACTTCTTTGCTTTGAATTTCCCTCCAAATTTAAAACAACACCATAACAGAATCAAATTCTCCACACACTCAGGAGGTTCCCTTTACCCCAAAAGCCTATTTAACATCCCAACCTATTGCCATCATTTCCATCTCTACAACCCTCCAACTTCCCCAAATCCCCAAACAGTAAGCATATTTAAAGCACTTCCCAATCCTTCAATGGCACCCATTGACCCCCACTCGTTCACCGATTCAACTCACCCACTTACCACCCACATCACGCTCACCCTCTACTTGGACTTTCCGTCCTCCACAATCCACGCCTCCGCTCTCCTATCCCTCCCCTCCCCGTACACGGGGCCACTCTCCCTGGACACCCGCTCGCTTTCCATCCACCGAGTACTCGACCCCCAAACCCAAACCCCTCTACCTTTTTCTCTCTCATCTTCCGCTCCCGACCCAATCAGAGGTTGCCTCCTCAGCGTCTCGCTCTCCAACCACTCTTCCCTCCTCGTCATCTACTCCACCTCACCATCCTCCACCGCTCTCCAGTGGCTTTCTCCCCTCCAGAAATTCTCCAAAACGCAGCCGTTTGTGTATACCCAATGCCAGTCCATCCACGCGCGCTCCGTCTTGCCTTGCCAGGACACCCCTGCCGCGCGGATTCGGTACGATGTTGTCATGAACATCCCGCGCTCTCTCTCAGCCGTGATGTCCGCCACCCAGGTGGACCGTAGAGCGCCGGTCCCGCGGGAGGGAAAGCTGCTATCCCTCCCCGAGGGGAACGATACCGATTTCGATTCGCTCTGGTGCGCGAAGGGAAGGGTGGTGGAGGTGTTCGCGATGGACCAGCCGGTGCCGCCGTACTTGTTCGCTTTGGCAGTCGGGGAGCTGGGGTTCCGGGAGGTGGGGCCCAGGACGAGGGTGTATGCGGAGGCGGCTAACGCGAGATTGCTGGACGAGGCAGCGAGGGAGTTCGCTGGGACAGAGGAGTTGATAAGGCAAGGCGAGAGATTGTTCGGGGACTACGAGTGGGAGAGGTTCGATCTGTTGGTGATGCCGCCGAGCTTCCCGTACGGAGGGATGGAGAACCCAAGGATGGTGTTCTTGACGCCCACCGTGATCAAGGGGGACGCCAGTGGAGCGCAGATTGTGGCGCATGAGCTCGCGCATAGTTGGACTGGGAATTTGATTACCAACAAGAACAACGAGCATTTATGGTTGAATGAGGTATGTGGTTGACCGAACGAACGTACCGAATCAGGCCTGGCATTTCTTTTAATTCCTTTTTTCACATTACATATAATTAAACTGAAAAAAATACTTGTGGATGGTTTTATTGTAATATAAATGGTCTCACTAGTAAAAAATTAAGAAGTTCATACCTGTTGGTCTGCTCTTCGACTTTGTAATTTTGGGATTTCCTTAGCTTTTCATGGTTATGTTAAAAAAATTTAGGGTACTTTTAGGTCATCTCTGTGTCAACTGTCAAATGATGGGAAATATTACCAATGACTATGGATATTATTCTTTGGGATTATAAGATGTGTTTGTGTTTGCACGCACAAGGGATCATCAAAGAAGTTTAGGGTGTGTTGATTTTTTGGTAGTTTGTGGTTTATGAAGTAGATATTCGTATTGTCGGCTCTGTGTTGTGGGGAGAGAGAGACATGTGCATTTCCCTACTTTTCCAGAGTTAATTTTATATTTATGATATAGGGTTTTACAACATATGCGGAAAGGAGAATTCTTGAGGTTGTGCAAGGGGAGGACAGAGCTGCAATGAATATTGGTATTGGTTGGAGGAGTTTAAACAAGGAAATGGAGAGGTTTAAGGACAATATGGAGTCCACGAAGCTCAAGACCAATCAGGAAGGTGTGAACCCTGATGATTTATTTTCCAAAGTTCCTTATGAAAAAGGTTTCCAATTTCTGTGGCGCATTGAACGCCAGGTATGTTGTATATTACTGTATGTTTTTATTTTAGATATCCTTTTTAAACAACACTCTTGACTTTCAGTGTTTCACTTTCGGATTTTTAGATTGGAAGGCCTGCATTCGATGAATTTACCAAGAAATATATTGCCACTTTCAAGTTCAAATCAATTGATACTCACACATTTCTTGAGTTTCTGAAAGCTAATGTCCCTGGGATAGAGAAACAGGTTGACTTGAAGTTGTGGACTGAGGGTACTGGTATTCCTCCAGATGCCTATCAACCTAACTCAAAATTATATAAAAAAATTCTGTCACTTGCAAGTGAGTTCAAGCTTGGGAGGATGCCAAGAAAGGATGAAGTTGCTGATTGGCAAGGGCATGAGTGGGAGCTGTACTTAGAGAACTTGCCCGAATCCGTTCAAGCTTCTCAGGTGGTGTTTTTTTTTCTGAGTTTCTTTCCAGCATTTTCCTTTTTGGCTTTTTCAAGATAACTTGACTGTGCAGTTCCATGATAATTAACTTTTCCCCCCTTGTTTTGCCACTTGGTTTTTATGTTTTTTCTCCTAGGAACTATATCTAGAATACATGTTTATGATCCATATTTTAACAAACCTTTGCATATGCAGCAAGCATGTTCTTCCCCATCTCTATCATTCTTTTCGGTTCATTCCTTCAGATCACCTCATTGGATGGGCAATGAATTCGAAATAGTTTATATTCTTGGTTGTCTTAATTTGTTTTCTTCTTTTAATCTTAAGAGAAAAATGTGTTTGGTGCTGGATCAAGTTGTAAAATTTGGTTAAAATTTGGAGTCTCAAAACCCCGGCTCTTATAGATGTGTTGACTGCCATAAGTTTTATCAGCTAGCCACTTATTAAAAAAAGTTTATTAGCTTGCTAGAACTTGAATTTGACCGACTTTAAGGAAACCTTATGCATAGGTGGAGTTGGTACAGCTATACAGGTGGCTAAATGTGGCCTTTTGCTCTCTTCTTGAAATACTTTTTCTTTGCTTGGGAGGATATTTATGTCATTATCTTCATGTAGTTTGAGGCTTGCTCCCATAGGTCGATTGTTACCCAACTTACATAATTGCTTCACTATATGCCAAGCCTCCTTTTGGTTGTCAAGGTGATAGAATTATCTTTTGTTTCCTCATAAATGAAAGACTCCCATGACATCAGTTTTAGAAAGTTTGATTTCAGTTTTAATTTGAGCTCATGTAAGACTCAAGATTCTTCCCTTGATGCATTCTTCAAAGTTTAGTTCTATTTTAAAATATCAATTTCCCTAATAGTTCAAAAGAGTTTAGCTGGGTCTTATTATAATGTTTGGTTGGTTATGCAGGTCTTAGACTTGGATGCTCACTACAGGCTATCAGAATCGAAGGACTACGAGGTGAAAGTGGATTTTCTCAAATTAGCAATTTCGTCGAAGTGCAGAGATTACTATGGTGAGGTGGAGAAAACTTTAAAGGAAGTTGGGAGGATGAAGTACCTTTGCCCACTCTACACTTCTCTTGTACAAGGCACTGGGAAAGAAGAGAAGATTCTGGCCAAAAGGGTGTTTGCAGAGGTTCGTGATTGTTATCACCCAATAGCTCAGGGTGTTGTTGAGTCAATCCTTGCTAAGCACCCGTAGGATGGCACATAACGATATAAATAATATAAGAACTTCCAACCTTAATCCTGGTCTTCTCTATGTACATAGCTTTGTTATACATATATACAGCTTTCTTATATAAATAAGTATGGTCTTAGTGTTCTTGCAGGCTCGTGCGTTTATGTGAGAAAGGGTTGTACTGTTGTTTGTATGGCTTTTATTAATAAAGAAGTTAGTTTTTGTATTTCTTAAAAAAGCAAAAGAAAATTTCAAGGTCTCAAGTATTTACTCCATGTATAGCTATTCTTATGAATATGCCATTTGTGTTTTCTCCTTCTCGTTTGTAAATTCTAGAAATTTTTGAGCTTTTAGGAGTAAACTCGTTAAGGTTATATTTGATAGAATTTTAATGTAGATTTTGTGAAACTAAAATCAGATTTTAGACTCTCTTTTAAAAGGCCGGAAAAAAAACATAGAGCTAGCACTCTGAATTTTCAACTAGCCGTAGTCTTCTTCCTTGCATGGTGTTCGACATTCCGAAGTAGGAGATTCTCATGCTTGGTTGCTCATGTGGATACGCTTAGATTTTGAATGGCTTGTGGAGATGATAAGGCAAGGTGAAAGGTTGCTCGGGGACTACAAGTGGGAGAGGTTCGAACTATTGGTGTTGTCGTTGAGCTTCCTGTATGGTGGGATGGAGAACTCAAGGATGGCGTTCTTGACTCCCATCGCGATCAAGGGGGACACCAGCGTAGCGCAGGTTATGGCACAGTGAGCTCTTGCATAGTTGGATTGGGAATTTGATTACCAACAAGAACAACGAGCATTTCTGGTTGAATGAGGTATGTGTTTGACCGAATTATGTGACACATTCTTTTGATTGATTTTTATATTACATCTTACTAGAATTAGGATAAATTACTCGAGGATGTTTTTTTTTGTTGTATTATACTATTACCTTTAAAACGAAGTGCATCAAGAATTTTTTTTAGAGATATAGTTTCCTAATTATATATGTATTAAGTTTACCAGAATTCTTAGTTTATGTTTCCTATTCCTATTAGGATTTTTAGTCTTAGACATTCACATAACATAAATAATAATGACTCTATCTTATTTCTTCTCAATCTCTCATCTCCCTCTCTTAGTCCTTAACCAAAATTTCAACATGGTATCAGAGCTATGGTCACAATGGCAAAAATACTAAAGATAGGCAAAATTAATATCGAGTTATTTGATGAAGGAATGATTTCTCTCTTTGGTAAGGTTTTGTCAAAGATGTGTTGACACAACAAGAGCTATACAAGACGATTGAAGAGTTCAAGCCAAGACAGTGAGCATAATTCGTTTGGTGTTGACTCCCGAGATAAAGTGTAGCGTATTGTTCGAGACATCTCCGAAAATTTTGTGGGACAAGCTTGAAAGGACCTACAAAGAGACATCTCTAATCAATCATTTAGACTCGAAGGATGAAGATATTGATGAATTGAAGATAGAAGAAATTCGGATGGATAGAGAGGTTCCCACTGCACCTCAAGAGAGAGATAAATTGAAGAGGTCAAGTGTGTTCGAGATTGAAAAATTGTCCGTGACTATATGAAGAGATGAGCCAAACAATGAGAGGATGGTTGCTTCGAAGAGTAAGTAGATGAGATGGGAAGATCAAAAAGAAAGATCACATCAACCAAAGAAGAAAGTCAAATTTGATGATGAAGTGGAGAATTGTTAGGATTTTGGCTCAAACTCCCTTAAAGATGACTTTTAATTGATTTGGGAAAAACGGTTTTCTATTTTATAGTTGTTTATTCTAGTAGGAGGGGTAGTAGTATTTTTCTATTGGATGATTGCTTGTTCTAGTAATAGTAATAGTTTCCTGTGTTGTTGTTATTTTTCTAATAATATTAAGAAAATATCCTATATATAAAAGGAATTCTAAAAAAGATTTGAGGCACACTCATAATTCCAATGTACATTTAAATCAGAGTGATTTACTACTAAAGTTAGGATTAGAGCTTTGGGTATATTGGGGTTTTGGGTTGAACTTACAATTAGAACTAAGTTGAGAGCTTTGGTTGTATTTAAGTTTCTGAGTTGTGAGAATTCAGCAACTTTGCTATTCCTAAAGTTGTAATTGAAGATTAATAAAGTAGTAAATTTGTTGGTGGACGTAGACAAAGAGGTTGTCGAACCACGTAAAATTGTTGTGCTCTTGTTTTTTGTTTGTTTTGCCTAATTAATTATTGTGGTTGTGTTTTTTGTCTAAAATTTGAGCAAGTAAATTTTATTTGTAATAAGTTGGTGCATGTATATGCTCCTAACTTAAGGGAGAGTGTTGAGAGATATAATTTTCTAATTACATATGTATTAGGTTACCTAGTATTCTTATTTTATGTTTCATTTTCCTAATAGGATTTATAGTTCCATATAACATCAATAATAATAACTCTATATTATTTTTTTTCAATCTCTAATTTTCCTCTCTTTGTCCCTAACCTAAACTTCAACAAAATTCATACCCGTTGATTTGCTCCTTTTGAGTTCATAATTTTGGGATTACCATAGCATCACTATTATATTTTCTCCTATGTTTTTTAGGAATCTGTGTCAACTGTCAAATGATGGGAAATATGACCAATGACTTGTGGGTATTATTTTTTGGGATCTTAATGTTCTTATGTCTGCATGCACAAGGGATTATGAAACAAGTTTGTGGTTTATGAAACAAAGATTCATTTTTGTATGCTGTGTTGTGGGGAAAGAGATACATCTGCTCATTCCTACTTTTCCAGAGCTATTTTCGACTTTCGAATTTATGATCCAGGGTTTTACAACATATGCGGGCAGGAGAATTGTTGAGGTTGAGCAAGGGGAGGACAGAGTTAGGTTGAATATTGGAATTGGTTGGAGGGGTTTAAACGAGGAAATGGTGAGGTTTAAGGGCAACATATAGTTCACAAAGCTCAAAACCAAGCAGGAAGGTGTGGACCATGATGACGTGTATTCCCTCTCGTGTGTCTAAAACCTGTGTTTATGGATAATCGGTTTGAGATTATTTCCTAAAATTACTTGTGACGAGATTCTAACAATTTGAATATGGCTTGACGTGATAATCAGTGGCTCAAATTGGTATCACAATACACGTGGTAAGCATCTCAAACGAAAAAATTCCAAATGTTAAGACTTCTCCCTAACTGTTATGATGTTTAACTTTAGGACATCCAAAAAGATTTAGATTGATAGGCGAATTGGACATGAGATGGTGATCTACTCTGCCACATTTCTCATCCACCCACACAACACTTGTTATCCATAAGAGATTCGTTGACTTGAGGAATTGACCTGAATCTCAAACCGCCTAAATATATTTGACTTGAAACAATAATTAATGAGTGAAATTACAATGTTATACAAGATGGACATAGTGAATAACATAAGCGCCCCTGTAGATATGGGTGCTAAGGGAAAGATTACAATCTATCTACACACTCTAGGCCATCCAAGCCTCAAATCATCATTTCTCAAACATTGATGCAGCCTTGCAGGGGATCCTCAAAGACATGAAGCCCCAACGTCAGGTGAGCAAAGTTCTTTGCCATACAATCACCACAAAAATTAAAAGAAATATTTCAAAACTTGATAGGGGTAAATGCTCCAAAGCATTGACAGATAGGTGAAGCACATAAGAAACGGGTGATGTCAACCGACAAGATGAAATGAAATTCACAATTTTCTACCTTCAATCCTTTCCTTCGTATAGAGGGGGAAAAAGGAAATATCTAATGAGGAGAGAAGAAAAGATGTTTTAACTTCTAAGTTGCAACCCTTAAAAGATAATGAGCCCAGTATAAATAATTGAAAAAAAAAAACAAATTTAACCGTTGTGTCTATTTGACTATCAATTTTCAATGAGTGTCAATTTGCCTCTGAACGTTATGTTTCAATCCAATTAGGTCTTCGTCCAAATTCGCGCATTATCCGCCATCTATTCTCGTTATCCTATCTCAATTTTAATTGACGGATCTAAACAGAAAATCCAATTGGGCCAAAACAAAACGTTCAGGGCTAAATTGACGCTCTTTGAAAACTGATTGTCAAATAGACACAACAATTATCCAAACAACCCAAAGACCATAGCAAATACAGAAATATATTCCTAAATCCATATATTGCTATTAAATCACAAAGAACGTAGCAAGTACAAAATTATATTTCCATATTCCTACTAAAGCACACCACGAAACATGTCATGCAAGTGACTTCTTTCCCAACACTAGCTTGCCTGATTTCAGACAGAAAACGGAAGAAATGAAACAAAATAAAGGCAAAATATTGTTGAACCCTTTGAGCTCTGAATCAAAATAAACAATGGAGATTAGACTTTAGTCTAAACATTGGCAAAACTTATAAACAATTAAGAATCATGCAACTCCATTGCCTGATGGGAGAACTGTGTTTGAACGCATACCTGCACATTGATCATGTATCCAGAATGGAAAACAAAGGCTTTAAGAAACGATTCCTTCCTCCAGCAATGCGCACCTAAAAAAGATACTGATAAAATTTGGCTCCTCGAGAAGCAACTAACAAAGATCCATTCTGGTTGCACATATTGAAAACTTCAGAACTGGATTTAGGAGAAAAAACAAAAATGGACACCACCATAGAACTCCAATTCTTTACAATTGTACGCTACAACTACAAACTTCATTTCCTCACTTCCAAAATCTACTGAAAAACACAAAGCAATCATAATTCCACGCGTTAAATGCCAATAGCAATCAAATGGAACTACCATTAACAAGTACTTTGGAAATATAATCTGGATTGCAAGATCATTAATCCATTTTCAATTTTACAACAATTTCTACAACTTAACGGCTATGTTTGGCACTTTGCTTAGTGATTGCCAAACATCGCCAACATTCCCTTGAAATACCAAAACTCAATTCAAAGAAAATAAGAAAAATTTCTACAACAATTCCTTTCTTGCCACAACAAAAATAAGAGGTGTTTTCAAATTACACTTACTGCTACAAGAATTCCCAAATGCCAAGATGACTCATCTCACTATTGCCCAGCACCACCGCTCTCCTCCTCCAACTTCTTCACATACGCCTTCAACACCATCACCACATCCCTCGCAGGCGCCTGTAACGTACCCACCAACCCAATTGCGGGCCCCTGCAATGCACCCAAAATCTTGGCGTAGATCTCCACTCTGGTGGACATTGTCTCAAGCTCCTTGAAATCCCCAGGGCCATAAAATTTCCTTTCAAAAACCGCACCCGTGAAATCGTTATTCTCAAGCTTCTTCTCCTTCTGGAAGGTCCTATAAGGCTTTAACGCAGCGGGTATCTCCTCGCTGTGTACGAAAAGCCACGCATTCATGCCCTTCATGCAGGGCTTCAAGGCCTCCCATTGGGTCCCATCAATGGCCTTGTAAACAAGCGTGTTCTTGGCTACAGCTTCGTTGAATCGGGCAAAGATCTTCGAAGATCTTGGAATTGCTTCACAGTTAATCCCGTGTACTTAATTGCCGCGAGCAGGTGGCAGTCTTGGAGTTGGGTCTTGACGGTGTCTATCGTTTCTTCTTTTTTAGTGCGTGAAATTGCTGCTTTGATACAAGGGAAGTGGAAGGGTTTGTAGAAAGTTGGGGTTTTGAGCTTGGAGGAGAAAAGGAACGGGTTTGCAGGTTTCAGAGTTGGGATTTTGTGGGGGAGTGGGGGTTTGGAGGAAGGGAGGTAGAGGAGAGTGGTTTCCATGGTGGATGGATTTTCTTTGATTGAAGTGGAAGTAGAGGGTGTGGGCGAAAGAAGATGAGAAGTGCGTTGGGCATATTTTCGAAATGGTCCTCAGTTCTCAATTTTTGGAAAAGCAAATGAAATGAGGTTGAGAGTGCAAAATTTTAGAAAATCCCCCAAGAATTTTTTTGATAATACCATTAAGACCGTACAGTTTACGTATTTTAGATCTTTCCTATTTAGAATTTTGTGGAGTTGGGTGATATTATATAATGTGTCATAAATTTAAAAATCAAATTTATATTTATTCTTGTGTTCTATTATTTATTTTAATTAGATATACATGATTATATACTCGTTCTTTTCAATAAAAAAAATATTAGTGTAGTTTAAGTCTTGATTTAGATAATAATGACAATCTCTAAGCCAGAAGAAAGAGGAGGACGAGAATGATGAAGATGAAGATGAAGATGAAGAGGAGTTGCTGTAAGTGGAAGGAGCTATTCATGTGCTTCAATGCCAAAGAAAGAACCAATAATGATACCTAAGAAGGAAGAAGAAGTGAAGTAATCAAGAATGAATCTGTTATTAATAAGTACGAGGATTAATGTTGTGAAAACTCCCAAGGCTGAGGAGAAGGAGAATGTGAGCTTTAAGAAAGAAGAACCTGTCAAGGTTAATGTTGGGTGTGGCGGTTTTGCTTCTTTCTAGTACAGATGGGATGTTGAAGTTTGCTTTATAATGAGGGGAGTTTTGATGTTTCATTTTGGCTACAGTTGTTGGATTCATTTGTCTGGTCTTTTTTGTCTTTGGTTGTTTGTTGTAGCTAAACATCTGTTTAGGTATAAGGGTTGGTTTGTTGTGGATCTCTTTGGTCTTGGGTTTATTGGAATATCGAAAGAAACGGGACCTGCACTTTTAAGATTAAAAAGTTTGTTGGTCACTTCCCCCATCAGCCAACTCTTCCATGCCATGTCTTGCTATATATGAAGGTTGCTGGCCGGACCACAAGCTCTCACAGCTTCAATTTTCTGAGAAACAATTATCACTGTGCATCAAATGCTCTCACAACATATACCCCAAATCTCAGCCGATCTTACATTGATTCTCAAAATTGCCTCATCAGTCATCACCAATTTCATTATACAGTTACCGTCACTCAACTGTGGATGCATTCATTAATCGGAAATCTAAGTTCACAGCACTGCCTCGACAATGGTGATTAGCATTGTGATAACATATTGCGCACAAGGAACACAGCATCAAGATGCAAAATATTGATTCTAATGAATTCTAAGCTTCAAGAATTAACACCAAACGATTGTTCTCGACGAAAGAATATATAAACACGTTGAGTCTGGAATGAAATAATAGGAGTACCGTGAGCATTAGGAAATGCATTCCCTTCTTAGAATATAGTCAACTGCCTCCTCAACAGTATCAACAACCTGCATAACCAAATGACAAAACACAGCATGAGATGTTAAGATGTGGGCACATTTTTTATATTTGCCATACATCTCTAAAGTTTCATCAAATAACTTGCCAGATCTGCCGGAAAATCTCCATGATTATCTTTTCCTCGGAAAACACCTGTCCTTGTCAAGATAGAAAACCAAGGATGCCCTGCCTGAAAATTAGAAGGCGGAAAGGAAAGAAATGTTTCTTATTTCTCAATAAACTAAAATACAACTGATTGCACAAGATATAAGCTACAAGAAACTTCATGCACAAAAATGGAAGATAATAACAAAGAGTAGGTAAACCAACCTGTCGTGCACCTTTTACGTCAACTGAAGGATTGTCACCAATCATATAAAGCGTTTTGAAGGAATTTGACCCGATGACTTCATCATCATCAAAATGATCAACATAGTAAGAAGGCTGAAGTTGGCTCAATACAGCTTCAGCATTCTTGAATACAAACGGATTCGGTTTCCCAAAAGATACATACTCCAGAGCTTTATGGTGAATTCTGCAAAATGTTGCCAAACATAACCTTCAGGCACTGTCTTATTCAAGATTTGTTCGATTACTCTTTTAACCGCAAATGCAATATAGGCATTGGGTTCCGCAATAATGATATCCCCTTAACATACCAAAACTAGCCGTCACAACCCGTAGTAGGGGATGTAAGAATTGATACATAGAATAACTTTTTAACTTTTTATTTGATTGATAATCATATAAAACAGAAGATGTTTTAGCCATTTGCATCAAACCCAAACTTCCTTCTTGCATCCATGCTCCTCCGAAAGCGCACACTAGAATAAGAGGTAAAAAAATTATTGGTAGCATACTCGATCAAACGGGTGATTTTCTCGCCTACTACAGATCCCATACTACCACCATAAACTGAAAATCCATAACCCCAAGTGCTATAGGAATACCGTTTAGTTGACATGTACCTGTTTGAACAGCCTCAGTATCCTGTCTTTCTTTGATAAGAATCAATATGATCTTTATATGGTTCCTCTTCCGAATGAAATTCAATGGGATCCAAGAAGTGACAAAAAATATTCAAGAAAAAGGAAGCTAATTTTTGGATTGTTAAAATTTGCATACATCTAATTGCACTCATTTTGAGATCATGTAGAGGTGTAAGAACAATAAGGTGGCTCATTAATGTAATATGAAGACGCTTTCAGTGACATGAGGCACTAATTTCACCTGTTGAAGATGCTTTCCAACGCAATCCTGAAAGCACCCATTCCAAGACGCTCAGAAGGAAATGCAGCCTGTATAATGTCAGCAGATCAGAATCATCATATATATTAAGTTTTCTGGCAAATTTAAGTGACAATAACTATAGTAAGAATGGAAACCTATCTTCCTATAACTTAGATCAGAATCCACTGGAGCAAAAAAAGATCAGTGGGCATGATTGATGATTTACTAAAATGACACTAAAGTTGAAAATTTTCCCGCAAGTAATCTCTTATTTTCACATTCAACCCTTTGGCTGATAAATACTTTATTATTTTCACTTTTAATTGACTCTCATAAAAATTAAAAGGTACCCCTTAGTGGACACGTCAAATAAGTAGTGGCCCTCGGGCATTTTACCCCAATTGATAAAGGGATTGAGTGGATCTAGGGTAAATTTTTTTAAGTCCAAATCACAACAAATAAATTAATAAAATATAGGATAGGTTTTCCATTTGGATTAAAAAGGCTTCAAACTAAACTAAACAAAACATTGTTTCATAAAAGCCATGTCCCTAACTCAGCATAAATAACCAACCTGATATTCAAGATCATCAGCGGCAAAATACAAAGGTGGTTGATGCCCATTTGCTTGTCCAGGAAAGCCTCCAGATCTTAAGATGTCACAAAGAACCTAATGCAATTCATCAATAAGAGCAGAGGTGTTGCAGGGATAAAAATGATCTAGGTCGTCTCAACAAAATGATGATGTAGAATAATACACATGTTTTGCCATAAACTCTCACAGGTTTCTAGGCTGGTGCTGCAATTGAAGTTTTCAGGCTACAGGCAGGACAACACATTTAGGGTGAGTGAGATACTGAGATCTTGGAATTGAACCTTGACAATACCCCCCACCACCCCCAACCTACCCAAAGAAAAAGGGAAGGGAGAGAGAGATAGAGAAGGAACTAGGCTACTACTGCCACCAAAAACAGAAAGGGTTCAAATTTCACTTTTATTAAAATTTCATCATTTTCACTACAGTATTGCTGATTACAACTTCAAAGGTTGAATTATCCCAAACAGTCTCACATTTCCAAATCTCAACGTTACAGCTGAAATAACAACTGATAACCATCACATGCCTGTAGATGGATTTTAAAATCTTCAAATTTTATAGCAAAACATTTCACTCCCGCAATGAGTCAGGCAAAATAACCTATCACTAAAGGTGTTTTCTCAAATCAGTCATTTTGTCTTATCTCATGAATAGTACAATTATTATGTATTTCATGAATTCCATGATTAGCAACAGGAAAATTCTTCAATTTTTCTTTGTATCCAAAACATCAAAATAAGTAATGGGGCCATATCAAATGGGCCATCCTAAGTGCAATAACTAATAGAAAATTTCAGACAATAATTTCACAGGTGAATGAAACTCAAAGATGCATGAAGATGCAAACATTGCATGACTACACAATAGAGTGAGTAATACCTGGATATCCCTGCCCCAGTCTACAGGATCGCTGACGACAAATGCTGCCTTTACCCTGGCAGATGAAAGATCGTATCTTGACACCGAATGGCTATTTCCATTCGTTACCATCTTAGTTGTCCACATTTTATTCTGAGACACAGGATCAATGCTCTCAAAGTAAGATGCATATTCATCCAAGGAGAGAACTTTTCTGCCACAGAAATAAACTTAGCTATTTATGACTTTTATAGAATCTAAAAGCCTGTCAAATTAATATGACCAAATACTATGACAAAGACATGAAGTTGAGACCTTACTTGAAACCATACTCAGACATCACCAGAGCAGGTTCCCCCTTTCCAGTGGCAATAATGAGTTCATTCTCAAATCTAAAGACCATAACCACGGCAGAAGATGATGAGGACACCTCAGTGCAATAACAATAAATAAATTCCAAAATGGCAAAATAACTTATTGGAAACAATTATAATTGATGATCACATTGAGAATTTGACTACAATAAAGGTAAGAAATTTTATAGTATTAGGCCAACTGGCCAACGCATTTGCATGAAGCATTTTAAAAAGAAAAGATCATATTTTCTAATAGGACATAACAGACAAGATGTTGCAAAATTGATCCCAACTTATCTACCACAAGTAAATCAAAATGCATGCACTGTATACAATGGCATGCGATTCTGAAATCTGAGGATATATTGTTTCAAACCCAAAGTGACCTTAGATTGACCCACTTTCAGAAATTTGCGTGCTAGAAGCCTACAAAATGACGTCATTTATCAATTACCCAATGATGAGGACTCTTTGACTTACTTGAGTAGTCCTTACTTTAGAAACCATAAAATAAAATGACAACAAGGTAAACGACAAGGGGAAATGAAAATTAATTGTTTCTAAACCATGTATGTTGAAACAGAATATAATTTTTTTTATAAAAAAACATAGATTTTCATAACGAAAATGTTGAATTCCATATTAGTATACACATACCTCTTCAATAAATTTTTGAAAGGAGAGTGACCTTGCACAACCTGCATCAGAAAATAGAAGAAAGCTATGCCAATTTGTTCATCAGTCAAACAACAAATGCATATAACATTAGCCAAAGAAATTAATCTTCATGCTCATAATATAACGAAAGTATAAAATTTCAAAATACTACCTGATCAGGCACAATGTTTACGCCAAGCAATTCACTTAACTCTATAGCTCGTCTAGATTCAGGGATGCCACCTCCTATTCAAGTGAAATGATATTACTATTCAATTTGTCATTAAATGTGCATCTCATTAAAGCCTAGGTAATTACCGAAGAGATAACCCTTCTACACTATGACATCATGCAAAGCTATGTCCTAAACAAGTAGGCTCGATGCGAATAAGAAAAAAACATATATGAATGAATTAATACGTAAGATAAATTCTCATTGGAGATGCTTGTGTGTGCGTGGTATATATAAATTCATATAATTACATATGTAGATAGATATATGCAACAAACTTAGTAACATAAATAAGTATACCCCAAAGATTTGGTTCAGGTGTAATCAATCAAACACTAAAATCATTTGATCCTTCCAATGAAGCAGAGACGACAAAGAAATCCCAGCAAGCATAAGCCATAGTGAGCTGAAACTTGTGATACTCGCTTATACATGACAGGTAAATACTAGGCAACCATGCCACTATGTATAGCTGCGTAGGCCACATTATAAGAGACCTAACAACACATCATTTTCAACATCCCCAACAATCAGCAAGGGGAAGGCTAAATTAACAGTGGACTTAGCACTGTTCACAGACTTGTGGATAGATGGATTGGTTCATAAGGATCTTCTGTACTCTTCTTATAAATAAAAAAAGGATCTTCTGTACTCTTAATTTCATGGTATGGCGCAAACTTCAGAGAATTAGGCCTGCTAAACTTCCTGTGTTCACACTTCACAGTCAATTTCTCTTTCTGCCAGAGAGGGCAGCAGTGGTAAAGATTAGGTTCAGGACTCATGCTACTATATTATAAACCCAAAAGAAATCCTGATATGCTCATAGATTAAACATATAGAATCATAGTTTTGTCCATGACTCCATAAACAATCCCATAATATCGTAAACAATACTCAACAATGGCATACTTGCAATTTTCTATTGATGGGCCACGAGCAAAACCATTTAGAAGACTTACCATTCGTCAAGAACAAAAAAGGAACCTTCAAAGTACCTACAAAGAAGCAACTATCAGCTGTGCTAAATGCAGTGACATAATAAATCAAAGCAAATCAATGAATCACTCATGAAATCATATCAAATGGTGTTTAAACATGAAATCACTCATGAAATGCAGTGACATAATAAACCCAATTCAGCATAGTAACCTTATATATACAGATACAGATATACAGATGTATACATATATGTGTGGTATGTATAAACTGCTAATACCAGAATCTCCATACAATCTTCTCAAAGATTGAGGAGAGCCTCCAATAGGAACACGGCCACGGAGAATGACCCCGTCGATGTCAAATGCAATTCCAAAAGAAGGCCTGAAAATCACCAAAAACCAATTAAACTCCTTTTTTTGTAATAATTTCTACAAAAAAGGTAATGATTCTTTAACTTTTCCTGTGTTCTCTCATTAACTAAACATAAAAGTTAGCATCATAATAGAATAGAGACAGTGAGCTGAGAAATGACAAATTAGTGATGAACCGTTTCTGGTGATTTGATGATTGGGACTGAGACAAAAAGCGTGAAGAATATTGATTCGATTGAAACAGAAAAGAAGCTCTGCTTCTAATTCGAGAAACCCGATAAGCTGTCGTGTTAAATCTCATCTCTCTCTGTCTCCGTTTTCTGGTCCTGTTTCATTGATGGAAGCTTTATCGTGGTCATATACAGCGTCTCTCGCAAGTTTTCACTTTTCACTCCAATTTTTGGGGACAAAAAACATACAAAATAATTAAAAATAAATTTTTAGTATAAGAGTTTCACAAAAAAAAAATTACTCCATAAATTTTAAAAATATATTTGGTTTTGGAAAATATTTTCCCTATCATTTTTTATTTTCAGAAATGAAATAAAGTTTCAGTTTTGTAAAAAAAAATGCTAAAAGTGGTAATTTGTTTTTGTTTTTTAATGACCTTACACATTTTCACATTTATATTTTTCTTTCTTATGAAAAATGGAAACGAAAAATTGGTTTGTTTGAAAATTTAATGTGCTTGTATCAGAATATTTAATTATTTAACATCATTTAAAAAGTCAATATTTATTGATATTAAAATTTTGTAACCCTGTTTTTGTAATTAATAATAATTTGTTGTCAATTAGATATAAACACTTATTTCACAATTTTTTTTATCAATTAATTTAATATTTTTTCATGTACTTTTGGAGTGGAAATTTTATTTAAATACTTTCAATTTTTAGTAATATGAGTTAGGAATAAGATTATGATGTATGATTTTGAAGGGAAAAAATATTTTTCATTTCATTATTTATTCTCATGCAACAAAAATAATTTATATTATGTATTTTTGTTTCATTTATCTTTGACTAAATACCATACAACTATGAAACCCGTTTTATTTTGATCATACAACTTTCAATTGTTTCAATCAAGTTCTTAATTTTTTTTTTTCTCAATTCGTGCATCTGGACTTAAAAATCTCCTCGAATTTTATCAAATTTCCATTCTAACCTTTTCACATGATTATCATCATCATTATACCTTGTAGTTGATTCCAAATTATATGAAGCTACATGCTCATTTTCTCGATTATCATTAAATAGAAATAGACTTGATAGGATCCCTTTTTATGCCCCCATGTCGCCACACAGGAGGGATATGGGGGCATATAAAAGGGAAATAGAGGGATAGGGTTTCTCTCACTTTTGGCTTAGCATAGCGGGCCGCAACAAGAGGCTCGCACGACGAGCTATTAGCTCAGTGATAGAGCGTGCCTTTGATAATTGCGTCTTGTGCCTGCGCTGAGCTCTCAACCACATGGATAGTTAAATGTGCTCATCAGCACCAAAAGTGCATGTCAATTTACACCCTTTGCCCATGGTCTTGCTGAGTGCCTTAATCCCAATGTATTTTCCTTCTTCATTAGGTACGTCTTCATCACTGAAATTAAGATGTGATATGGTCCAAGAATACTTCGGCCCTTACGAGCTTCAAGCCCAACATACCAACTCCGGCCCTAACGAATTCCAAGCCGAATTACGAGCTTCAGGCCCAACAGACCAATTCCGGCCCTAACGAGCTCCAGGCTGAATAAGCATCAAACCCACAAGAGCGGTCCAGGCCTAGTAAAATCTCCCCTACGACTTGACACCTTGCAGCCACCAGCTACCCTACGACTGCCTAGCCCTGCAGCCACCGTACGGCCGACCTGCAGCTGCCCTACAGTGCCCCTCCTCCTAAGCTTGTAATCATGTCCTCACCACTGGCAGACGACTATAAAAGGGCCAAGATATGGACTTCACCACGGATTCATGCATACACCTGCACTTATACTTGATGTACTTAAGCCTTCAGCTTCTCCGTTGAATCGTTGCTAACTTAAGCATCGGAGCACCTTCGGAGGTTTCTCCCTCCCCTCATTCCGAGGGCCTTTAGTTTCCGCTGTTACTTGTGCAGGGCCAAGCCACGTCCTCACCCAGGCCACGTTCTCACTTAGGCCACGTCAGCACCAACTGTTTCTTGGCATCAACAAAATGTATTTCAAACGAGATTTTAAGTTTAGATTCATCATAATGATTAAAATAAGAGACAAGAAAATTTATGAATATGATTAATACAATTAAAAGTTATATAATCAAAATAAAAAACGATCCATAATTGTATGGTTAAAATATATATTTAGATTTTATCTTTAAAAAATATTTTTTTTAATAATGTTGAAACCCATTTCTGGTTCTGACCAATAGAAACATAACTGACGAGGACGAATTCGTTATTCCAGGCTAACATAAACAAAACCCCAGTACCCTTTTCCCCCTTCATCAATCTCTTAGCAGACCAGAAAAACCTTTGCTCGTATCTGTATATACCTTTTTGATTCAGTCTCTGTTACAATTAAAGAACACTCATTTTTTTGTTTTGCACCATCTATCTGTGTTAAAAAGAATACGTACTTCTGCTATTATTTGTTTTTTTTGCTGAATTTATTTTATTTTTGCTGATAACCCCGAAAAAAGAAAAATGCCACCCAAGCAGCAATCAAAAACCGATGTAGCGAAGAAGCAAAAAATCGTTGAGGACAAAACTTTTGGGCTAAAAAACAAGAACAAGAGCAAGAATGTTCAGAAATATGTTCAAAATCTCAAGCAATCGGTGCAGCCCAAACCCGACCCGTCTAAAGTCGCCGTTAAGGTCCGTTTTATATCCTCTTCTTTTATTTAGAAACGGTTTGTTTTCACTGTTAATCTGTTTGCTTGAACGGAAATTTTTTCCGGGAAAATGAAAATGAGAAGTTCTAGGGTTCTAGAGATACTGAGTGAATCAATTTAGCTCAATGAATATAATGTAGCTTGTGATTTTTGTCGTGCATCGTAAATGAATTTTGGATGAATATCACCGATTTAGAACTGAAGTATATTATGCTTTCTTAATGGGTAAGGGTATATACAACCAGAGAAAATTAATTTCTCTCATTTGAACTTCCGGTTTAATTTTTGAGTGAAGCATTTACTATTGAAAGTTGAAACAAGCATACAGTGACCAAAAATGATTTCATGAACAGAAAAAGAAAGAGGAAGAGAAAGCAAGAGAGAAGGAACTGAATGATTTGTTTAAAGTTGCAGTTAGTCAGCCAAAAGTGCCTGTGGGTACGTACTATATATGCATTGTTTGGGCATTTGTTTAAATGCAACTTAAATCACTAAAATTTAGCTCTAAAAACTTTAAGTTTTGGTGATTTAAGCAACTCCCAAACAAGTATATGATGTTTTTCAACATGCTTTTATATTATTATTATTATTTTAACATTTAACTGTTTAATAGAGTTGGTGTATATATGGATTGGTATGCATGTGATGGAGTGGGTTTTTGAATAGGTGTCGATCCCAAGTCTATACTGTGCGAGTTTTTCAAGGCGGGGCAGTGCACCAAGGGTTTCAAATGCAAGTTCTCACATGATTTGAATGTCCAGAGGAAGGGTGAGAAGATTGATATTTACAGTGATAAGCGTGATCAAGGTAATTGAACATACATATGATTTGTAGTACTATCCATCCAATTTTTATTTTTGATGGGTATTTTTTTCTTGAGAAAAAGAAACAATGGAGGACTGGGATCAAGAGACACTTGAGAAGGTTGTGGAGTCAAAGAACAAGGAGTATAACCAGAACAAACCGACAGATATCGTATGTTATCTGCTTCATTTATTATTTTCTTTTTATATATGCTAGTGGTGATTTGTTCTATCATAACTTTGACATTTGAAGATGTTGTTCCTACTCTCTGCTCCCCCCATCTATATTTTAATCTTAATGATGAAGTCCATTTTTCCAATACCACGCACAACATGTGTGTGTGTAAGTTGTTGTAGTGATTTGGTCTTATGTACTATGTAACCTTAGATGTAAGATGACTACTTTATGATGTAAGGTGGGATAGTGAAGCCTTTATGTCCTTTAAAAAAAACTTGCTAATGTGGTTCCCCTTGATGCAAATCTCCTGAATTCTGAATTTCATGTTCATGGTGTGATTTAGGATGTTGTTCGAGTGTTGTCAAATCTTTCTTACAAGAATGTTAATGTGGATTGTTAAAAAGCTATTTTTCTCTTTTGATGAGCAGCATCTTTACCTAACATACTCATTTGAATTATCAAGATTTTGCTTTTAGCTCTGAAACTTGAGTAGTACCACAAGTGTAAATTTGAGCAGCAGCAAAAGTTGGCTGTTGCTAATGCTTAGTGTTGGACTATCAAAAGATCTTGGCTTTTACCGGTGTAGTCTTCTAGTTTTGACTGGTTCCCCTTGACATTGTGGCATTAGATTATTATCGATCCCAATATCAGTAGCTTAGCTGACTTGGTATCTTGCTGGTGTGCCTTAACTATATTTAGACAATTGCCATGTTGAAATCATAATCGGTCGATGTTGTTTAAAGGAATGAGTCGTTTTGCACTACTGGATATTTAAATAAGATGTATGTTTGACCATGTCATGTAAAGTAATTGTGATTAATTTATGTGAAGGTTGTCTCAATCTTTGGTGGAAATATGTGTTATCAAACTTTAAAGCATTGAATTTTCTTGAGTGATAATGGTTGGATAATGTGAATTCTAAGAATGAAGTCCAATTGATGAATGGTTGTCAAGATTTACGCACACTGGCGGGCGGTGACTCTAACTCTATCCACGACTGTCGGCTGGGGTTCAATTCTCCGGCGAAGCTATCCCTGTTCAGTTGTTAATCTCTCTCTATCTATAATCAGTAGAGCCAATCTTTGAGAAAGGTGTTGACCAGCCATCAATGGATGAAGCACGGATTCTAGCCATAATCCTTAGACACTTGTGGGGTAGAGAACTTGCTATGTTAGGGCAACGATTTTTCTGTCATCTCTAGTGCTTTGTTTGGTTGTTGCCATCCTTGGTTTTCTGCAATGGTGATTTCAAGGTAGCAATCTTTTTGGTTCGTTATGGTGAGGTATGAGCATAGACGATCCTTTGTGGTTGACAAAAAATCTTTTGAGTTTATCTTATTAGGAAAAATTAGGATGTGCTTTGTATCACTGAATATGCTCCACGAGGAAAATTTCTTTTTGTTTGAATGTCAATGAATTCGAATGGCTCTTGAAATCGTGACATGAATTTCTTTTTGAGAAAGATGAGAAAATATGGTTTCGGAGATGGAGAAATTTAGGAAGATCCCTAGTTCTCGGCCGGCACGTGAACAAGAGTGGTCGTTTTGTTTCACTATCTGAAATTTTTAAAGGGAGCTCCAAGTTTATTCTTTTCCGTTGTGAAGTTGGAGGTTGGTAGAGGGTGTTTCTGGCCTTTTCAGAACTGGGTAAAGGGGTGGTGTCGAATTTTGAAAGGTTCCAAGTGCAGGTGAGCAAATTCGCGGTGGGTTTGTCGCAGAATAAGAAGGTTGGGGGCCTGGCTTTGGATAGCTCCTCTGTGTCTATGAGTCCGCAATCTTCTGCTTCTCTTTCGCTGAAAGGGTGGTGCCCTTGCTATGGTACTAATTTGTTAGGAGTTGCGGTGCCGATGGTGCTAGCTCTGTTGTCTGGTTTTAAGGATTCTTGGGCACTAGTTGTGAAGCGGAGTGTTGGGGAAGACGAGTAGTGTGGGTCAAGGAGTGATGGGAGTGCAGGGAGACCACTTTCCCTACAATTTCAAATTCAAATTTTAAATCGCTTTCTCAGAATGTTGAGTTTAAGGATCGGGCTGGTCTTGGGGGATTGGGCCTTGATTCCTCTTTGGGTTGTGGGAAGGATAAGGATCAGTCTATTGCAGATTCAGCCAGGTTGTTGGCTAGTCGAAGTCTTAATGTTAAGGCCTCTAAGAAGCCAGTGCGGTTCCTTAGCCTGATCCGCAAAGTTGGGTTGGGAACTGGTAAGTTAAAAAAGAACAAGAAGCCGTCTTTCTCCTTTAAGCCAAAAACTTTTCTAAAGCCCAAAAAACGATGGATGGCGACCAGATTTGGCCCTCCCGTGTGCATTGAGCGTCGAGCTCAAGATGCAATCTCTCCAGTGGATATTGGTACCAAGGGTTGATTCTTCCTCTCTCTCTCCTTCGGCGCTGGTGAAAGGTGCTAATGAGTTCGGGTTTGTGCGTCTCTGGTGGCCGGAGTTCGAGAAGACGGATGAAGCTTCGATTGTGGAAGATTCTTTGATTATTGAGAAAAGGTAAGGTTACTTCCTCCTTAAAGCTGTTGGAGACAGACCCTGTCCAAAGTCTGTTGGGGGTATCTCAGCTTTGGTGCCTTGCTCTACCGAAGTTGTTGTGGATGAGCCTCCAAGGAGTGGCTTGGTGTTGTGTGAGGATCTGATCAGTGAGACTGTCTCCGGGGATGGTGGTCTTGAAAATTTTGATTTGCCTATTGATTTCAGAAACATGTTGGTTTTCAGAATGGGCAGCTTGATCCTTCTCTGGGTTCTGCTTTGGTATGTATTAATCCTCTTCCTTTTAAATCTCAGTTTCTTGGTAATGTGGATGGGGTTATTAGGGAGAGTGTTTTGTCGGGTGTAAGGGAGAGAGCTCTTATTCGGTTTAACAGAGATGATTATTTTAACTTAGTTGGGTGTGTGGAGAGAACAGATCAATGGTTGGACATAGACTCGGGTGATGAAGAGTTAGTGGGGCGTAAGGCTTCAGAGTAGGTTCTCAATTGGGTTAAAAAGTTGAATAAATTGGTTGGGGTCTCGATAGTTGGGGTGGAAGACCAAACTATTAGGCTATTTGAGGAAATTGAGAGGATTAGAGTGGATGAATGTAAATCTAGAAGCCGTAAGGCTGAAGTGGCTCATAGAGAGCTTAAAAGACTAGCCTTTGATGTCAATTATGAGAAGGGATGTGGTGGTGGTGACATTGGTTTGCTAGGTTCGGTTGAGGAGGTTAGGGGAGATTTGGTTAATCAATGATATAAAAAATCATTTTGTGGAATGTGAGGGGTTTGAATGATTTGGAGAAGAGGGCTATTGTTAAGCATTTCCTTAGAGAATGGAAGGGAGACGTGGTTTGCTTTCAGGAGACAAAAATTGAGGTAATTGATGAGGCAGTTATACATAGTATTTGAGGTTTGAGGTCATGTGGGTGGCAAGCCTTGCCTGCAATTGGGGCATCAGGTTGTATTGTTATTATGTGGGATATGAAGTTTATTGATTTGATTGAGGTCCAAATGGGTTTGTTCTCGGTGTCGTGTGTTTTTAAAGGACTTTCTGTCTATAGGGAATGGGTTATGATAGGATTTTATGGTCCATTTGAGAGTGGACATAGAAGTCTCTTTTTAGGAGGAATTGGTTGGAGTGAGAAGGCGGTGGGATCTCCCCTGGGTGGTGGGAAGTGACTTCAATGTCATTCTCTATCTGCATGAGAGAATCGAAGGTCGTCATGAGACTAGCTTGATGAGAGAGTTTCTAGAGTTCGTGAGGGGCCACGACCTCATTGACTTGCTGTTGTCGGGAGGCTCTTTTAGTTGGTCGGATTTTAGGAGACACTTACCCTCTCGAGGATTGGTCACTTCCTTGTTTCTGATTGGTGGGAATCTTTTTTTCCTAGTTTGATTCAAAAGCTTTTGCTTAGACCCACCTCAGATCATCATCCCATTGTTCTTGAAATGGGGGGCTTGCATTGGGGTCCAACTTCATTTCGGTTTGAGAATATGTGGCTTAGAGTGGATGATTTTTGCGATCTTGTCAGTGGTTGGTGGGAGGGTTGTAATGTCAATGGTTTTGCTAGTTTTGTTGTAGTTGCAAAGTTGAAAAGCTTAAAGGAGGAAATAAAAAGATGGAACAAAGAATTTCTTGGAAACATCAGTTCAGTTTAAATGAGTTGATGGGAGTGATCAGTGGGCTTGATGTGAAGGAGGTTTCTAAGGGGCTCTTGGAACAAGAAAAAGAAAGAAGGGTGTGGCCTAAAAAAGAGCTCGCCAAGTGTATTTCCATGGAAGAAGTCTTGTGGGGGCAAAAGTCTAGAGAAGTGTGGCTTCGAGAGTGTGATAACTTTATCAAATGGCCAATGCTCATAGGAGGCATAACTTTATTAGTTCCATTGAGGTAGGTGGTTCTTTGTTTGAGGAGGAGGAGAGTATGAAAGAAGTGATTTGTGATTTCTACAAGGCCTTCTATACGGAGACATGTGATAGTAGACCGAATTTGGATGGCCTTGTTTTCTCGAGAATCACTGCGTCAGAAGCACTTTGGCTTGAACGGCCTTTTGAAGAAGAGGAAATTATTGCTGCTCTCCGAGATTGTAATGGTGACAAAGCTCCGGGGCCAGACGGTTTTACAATGGCTTTCCTAGCTCATAATTAGGAGGTCATAAAGGGAGATATCCTTCGCTTTTTTGGGGAGTTTCATTCTTCTGGAGAGTTTGTGGGAGTAGAATGCCACTTTCATTGTCCTTATTCCAAAGAAGATGGGGGCATCCAATGTTAAGGACTTTCGGCCTATTAGCCTTGTGGGGTACATTTATAAGCTCTTGTCGAAGGTTGTAACCTATAGATTGAAGTCACTGTTGCATAAAGTGGTGAGCCCTCACCCAAATGCCTTTGTTGAAGGAAGACAAATCCTGGATGTTGCCTTGATTGCTAATGAAGTGATGGATGCCCATAGAAAAAGTGGAGGAAGAGGGGTGATTTGTAAGCTTGACATGGAGAAGGCTTATGACCATGTTAGTTAATTGAAAGCGTTTGGGGAGGGCCTTTTAAGTGATTTCAAGAGAGTAATGGGGGCAGTGTGAATGTGTCTCGCCTTCTTTTTGCTGATGACACTCTAGTTTTTTGTTGGGCGAAAGTTATCCAAATGTTACACCTTCATTGTGTACTCCTTTATTTTGAGGCGGTCTTGGGGCTCAAAGTTAATCTTGGCACGTGAGAATATCAACAGGCAGTTACTTGCAAATTTGATGGCATGCAAGATGGGGTCACTTCCCATTACTTATCTTGGCCTCCCTCTTGGAGCTAAATTCAAATATGAAAGCGTTTGGAACCCGATTGTGGAAAAATTTGAGAAACGGTTGGCTGGATGGAAGAATTGTTACTTATCTAAAGGAGGAAGGCTTACTCTTATTAAGAGCACTCTTTCTAGCCTTCCAATATACTTTATGTCCCTGTTTCCTATTCCGAGCTAATCTTTTGGAGTGCATTCAAAGAAGATTCCTTTGGGGTAACATGGGAGACGATTACAAGTATCACTTGGTGAGATGGGGAGTGGTCAAACAACCAATTGAAAATGGGGGGCTTGGGCTCAAATCTCTACATGTTTTTAATGAAGTTCTTCTTGGAAAATGGTTATGGTGGTTTCTTGTCGAAAAGGATATGCTTTGGAGGAAGGTGATTGTAGCTAAGTGTGGGATGGATTCAACTGGATGGATTTCTAAAGATACTAGGGGGGCTTATGGTGTGGGGTTGTGGAAGTGGATTTGAAAAGGTTGGGAAGCTTTTGCTCCTTGTGTTTCAGTGAGGGTGGGAAATTGGGAAAGAAATCGTTTTTGGCTTGATACGTGGGTTGGAAACACTCCTTTGAAAACCAATTTTCGGACATCTTTAATATTGTGAGAAATAAAGAAGCTTATGTTAGGGCTTGTGTTTCTTTCTCTAACGATGGGACCTTCTGTGACGTGCTTTTTACTCGATCCATGATTGGGAAGTTGAGATAGTTGAGAGGTTCTTAAGGACCTTATATAGCATTAAGGTGGAGGGTAATAGGGAGGACTTAGTTAGTTGGGGGCTTAGTCCGGAGAAAGGTTTTGCGGTGAAATCCTTTTATGAGTCTCGTCTTGATGGGGATCATACGGTCGGCTATTCTAAATTCCCGTGGAAAGCAATTTGGAGTCCTCAAACCCAAAGAAAGTTAGCCTTTTTTGTTTGGGAGGCTTCTTGGGGGTAAATTCTTACTTTAGATAACTTACAAAGAAGAGGGAAAGTTTTGATCAATAGAAGTTATATTTGCAAGGGCTGCGTCGAGTCTGTGTTTCATCTTTTAGTGGAGTACTCATTGTCTAGAAGTTTGTGGGAGATAGCTTACATGATTTTGGGAATTTCTTGGGTGGTTGCGGCAACCATTAAAGAGGAGGTTTGGGCTTGGAGTGGGTTGAGAGCACCAAAGGAGGTTAAGAAAACTTATCTTTTGATTCCACATTCTAATTTTTGGCTAGCGTGGAAAGAGAGCAATTGGAGAGCGTTTGAGAGTGTTGAAAGATCTATTGACGTTATTAGAGATAGTTGGTTCAACATCCTTATTTTTTGGGTTAAAGAGAATTTTTTACCTTTTGGATTTTGTGAATCTCCTTACTTGTAATTAGCCTTTGGTTTTGAGTTGCACCCTCTTGGTGCTTTATTAATACATTTTTTATTTATAAAAAAAAAAAGCAACCATGATGGTTGATAGGCCTCCAATGAAAGAAATTAGGAAATTTAATATTTTACGAAAAAATTAATTTAGAATTTTTCATGAAAAGTTTGAATTCAAAGAGGAAATTTGGTAATGTAGCAGCCATTGCGTTGTCTATTCTTTTGGTGTTTCAAGGTTTATGTGCTCCATGAGGAGCTGGGTTCTTGATCTCTTGATCATGTTAGAGGGAACTTCCATGATAAATAACTAACTTTTAGTATGATGTCAACAATATTCTTTCTTAATTTTTAAAAATGAATCTGATCTGGACAAATCATAAGCCCTCCTGCAGTTATTTTCCACAAGAAAGTGAATAAAATAATTTTCTTTAGACGCTTGAGGAAATACTATCTTTGGATCGCTGCAGTTTTCTGGACAGTCAATCAGTTCCACAATGAACTAGTTAATGATTCCGAATAAACAAATTAAAATAACTGGGAATGTGTATCAGTAATGCTTACACTGTTAACTCCGCTAGTCAGTTGGCAAAGGCTTCCTTTTCGATTCCCCTCTCTATTTTTGGCTTGTTTGGAATGAGAGAAATAGGAGGGCTTTTGGCAATGAAGAGAGGTCTTTAGAAGTGATTCGCGATAGATGGTCTAATACTAAGTTTTTGGTTCAGTGGTAAATTTTCTGTAAATGAGGTTGGCCTCATAGAATTTATTGAGTTTCTCTTTTGTAGATAGTTTTGTACTTGGGTTGCACCCCATTGGTGCTTTTTTATTGAGTCTTTTACTCACAAAAAAACTTCGCCATTCAGTTTGATCTTCACTCACTGATCTCTTTTTTCTTAGTGATCGGGGGATAGGGGAAAATGTTATTGGCCTTCTGCTCATTTGTACATATTCTGGTGGTTTAGTGAGAAGAACATTAGGATCTTTAAGGGCATAAACAGAAACATTGACACGTGGGAGAGCATTAACTTTATTCCATCCTCATGGGTTGTTGCTGCTGCTGCTATCAGTTGGAAGGATGACCTCTTAAGAGGGATTGAGCCTTGCGATCTGTTGGAAAGATGAAGCATTTAAGAGGCTGGAAGCTAGAGCTGTTGGTAGAGTTGGACTTGGTGGAGTCAAGCTGAATTTAGGTGTCTGCTTTCTTGGTAGCATGACCTACATGGCACTTCCTGTGTTCATTCTTGGTCGACCATTCTTCTTAAGAAACAATGTGTTCAATGTGCATGTTCAATTCAGAATTTTCCTTTGTCACTGGGTTTTAATGATTTTGCAACCTGATTGATATCCATGACTTTGTGGAAAACAGTAGGCTGTATTTTGTTGATTTCTTTTTTATATTTTGTATTTCCAGGTTTGCAAACACTTTTTGGAAGCAGTGGAAAAGAAGCAGTATGGTTGGTTCTGGGTTTGCCCAAACGGTGGCAAAGATTGTCACTACAGACATGCACTTCCTCCAGGGTATGTCATAAAATCTCAAATGAAGGCCCTTCTAGAGGAGGAGACTGAGAAGATTACCATTGAAGAAGAGATTGAAAATCAGGTGAGTCATGTTTATTCTGTTAAACTTTTACTCTGCCTCCCTGCCATATGTGTTGCAATAGGTCCCTTGGTTTAATTAGTGTGAATAAATTCTTGCTTTTTTTGCCCATCTTTTACTCTTGGTTCTTATAATTGTTCAACTATTCACTTCAGCGCGCAAAAGTCGCAACGACAACTCCAATGACTCCTGAACTCTTTATGCAATGGAAAAAGAAAAAGATTGACGAAAGAGAAGAGGGTTTCGCTGCTCAACGAGCAGAGAGGGCTAAGAATGACCGCATGAGGTATTGTCCCCCCATGTATCATATGGCACTATATTGAAGTCCTTTGATCGAGTATTCTATTGATTTCATTTTTCATTCATTCCAGTGGTCGGGAGTTGTTTCTCTTGGATTCAAGCTTGTTTGTGGATGATGCTGAGGCATATGAAAATTACCAGAGAAACGAAGAACTCGAGGTTGCTGAACAGAAGGTATTTCTGCTTGTGCTTTTTAATTTTTATACAACTTTATGGTTTTCTGAAAGTCGTGGGAACTAATAACTTTTCTCAGTTAAACTTTTCTAATCCCAAGTGCCTATCTCACTGTGGAAGGACAACCTACAAATGCTGATCACCTCTTGCATGCTATTTGCACATCTTAGTACAGCACATATATCTCAGTTGCCTAAATTTCTACTGATTTGATACTTTGCTGGCATCTTCATTCTTTGCATGGGAGGCTTGCCCTCGTTACATCAGGTATGATGTTAGAGGGAAAATATTATGTCGTCTGCAAAAAGAAATCTGTTTATCCCCTTGGTCACTTCCTACCCAGCAGTGGTGCAAGAACCAACGCAAGGTGGAGGGGGAAGTGGGAACATGGGACCACCTGTTTCAAGGTTTAAGGTTGGATGGTTAAAAACTTTACAGGCTGGGCAGGAAACTATGCTAGCATTGGTCTATGGTGCTACTTGTTAAAATATTATTACTTGTATGATCTCAGATTGTTCTATTTGGCAATATTGTTTCAGATTGCAGATTGATTTTTGGGCTGGGGCTAATAGGATACCATTTTGTTGAAGTGACCTTTGTTCTTCACATTAAGGGTTATATGAGTTATGACAAATATTGGCCCGTATATGCATGAATATAAAGAAATTGGCCCGTATATGCTAGAATTTCCATGTTGAGAAATACTGAATGTGCAGTGATTTTCATCAGTCTCAATGAGTTATACTTGCACGTGCCTTTTGAACTTGTTCCCTGCAACCGCATATGTGGTGCTGTTGTGGCATGGCACCAATAGTTTTAGATGTGGCATCAATGTTTACAGTGCCTGAATGGCACCCTAGCAGCAGATGCAGGGAATGAGTGTGTAGAACGGGTTGAAATATCATTGCTCATTTTCAGTGAAGTTTTTTAGTGCTTTCCATTCTCAGCTTGATTTTGTCCACTTTCAGGTCAAGAATGAATCAGCAGCAGTGGGACCAAGCACTTCAAATAATGCAGCTGCTGATCCCAAAAATGTTGCTCCTAAAAATGATGATGATGATGATGATGATGTCGATGATGACGATGATGATGAGCTAGACATTGATGAGCTTAATGAGCTTGAAGCAAGTTTGTCAAGAATTTCTATTCAAATTCGTTAGCCTGGGATTGAGGCTTCCTTGAGAGAGAGAGAGAGAGAGAGAGAGAGATTACTGGTGCCAACCTACCATAGATTTAGTGAGGAATTCAGAGATATTTGTATCAAGCTATTATATTGACAGACGTCAATGGAAATAATTTTTATGCTCTTAACTGGAAAAATGTTAAGCAATGTGCTCCTTTTAGTGCTTGAGATGTTTTTCCTTTGTCATGGTCTTGAATAATTTTTGCCATAGATATTTATGAGTTTGCCTTTTTCTTCGATATCTGTGTAATTATAATGGCCCATTAATAACTTCCATAAAGCTTATAAAACTGCTTTAAGCAACCGTACAGTCAATGTTTGCCGACGATATACAAGGTTATAACTTTTTTGTTTCATTCTGTTTTAAATTTGACAGTATTTTTATATATATACATTTTAAATTATATATATTTAAAAAATATATATATATATATAAATATAAATCATAAGAAAATAATTATCATTCAAATATATAAATTAATCTTACATAAATTTTTTATATTTTAAAATCAATTATAAATTTTTTTAGTATAAATTCTAATTGAGATTTTCTCTTACTATATATATATCAAATGATAAAAAAATTTAAATTCTAAATTATTTATTTTAAATTTTTAAAAATATAAAAAATTACATTGTAATATTTTTATCGAAATATAATATTTCGATCGAAACAGACCGAAATAAAAGGTAAAACAAAATATATGAGTGTTTCGTTTTGATTTAGTATTGAAATCGAAACGTTTCGATCATTTCAACATAAACGAAACAAAATTTAGAACCATACACCTAACTCTCTTAGTATTGTTAATGTACTAATGAAGCCATTTATATAAGAGATTAATACCTAAACTTTGGCCATGAAATTTTCTCAGACCAAAAGTATTT
Source organism: Bretschneidera sinensis (assembly GCA_023935145.1). Classification (NCBI taxonomy): domain Eukaryota; kingdom Viridiplantae; phylum Streptophyta; class Magnoliopsida; order Brassicales; family Akaniaceae; genus Bretschneidera; species Bretschneidera sinensis. The sequence continues at coordinate 59,801,083 of CM043698.1, read as the reverse complement.
TTCAGAAAGAGTTTTTATCAGTTTTTATCTTCATGAAAATGAAAAATACTTTTAACTCAAGAAATCTCATTAATTAGGTCTAGTAAAAAAAATCGATTAATATGGACTCTACTACTATCTGGTTCATTTTTGAAACTTGTGATAATGCTTGGCATTTCGTGCTGCCTATCAGATTTAGTCATCGATCCTTCAGTGACAAGTTGGGTTCCTACTTGATTTATAGATTCCATTCTCATACTCCGCTACAGACAAGGATTTGCATGCGTGCTTTGACCAAAATGGTCTAAAGTTATAATGACTCGAACTTTGACTAAACTTATTTGTGATCCTGTTTGTCTTTCAAACTTAACATTTTTTTTGGGTCAGATATTATTGAGACATTGCCATGTGACACAAAAGGAAAAGCAGTCACTCATTTTCTACCTTAGAACTTCATTAATCTGTTCAAAGATCCCATGTGTACTTATATCTCCTGCCAAAAAAAATAGATATAAGAATTTTTTTTTAAAAAAATTGAGATTAAGAAGTTAATGGCAATAAACATAATGCGCAGCATGCTTTTTTGTTTTTACTTTTTGACTATAGATAATTTAAAATATAAATAACATAATTTATCAAATTTAGTTTGTGTAATTCTTTATGACCAGGAAGCATAGATGTGGCAGTATTTAGCATATTCAATATGGAATCGGTTTTGTATAAGTTATTACGGAATTGAAAATTTTAACTAGTAATTATAAGAAAATTAAATAGTAATTAATTAAAAATTTAAATAACAAAATCACTATTCAATTTCTCCGTGATTACTAATAAATTTTTCAAATTCGGTGATAACTCTCAAAGACCCGATTCATTTGGTATGACTAATTGAAATGTAATGTAATCAACAATGTAATGAACTATATTCTAATTTTATTATTATCATTATGGTTGGGTAATTATTTTAAATAAAAATGGTTGGGTAAAATTATGAAAATAACAATGTAATGCCAACAAATGTTTAATTTAGTAGTAAAAGTTTGTCAAAAATATTTGAATTTAAATTTTTTAATAAACATTTATTGATGTTAAATCACAGTTTTTATTACATACAACACGACTCGTGGTTTTGCTCCCTAGCTCGCGTGAGAGTTATCCTAGGAAACCTTGGTCACCGAAGAGGAATTGGTGCTATGAAAGGATATGTAGATGTCGTTGAGGGACAGTAAGAAGATTAGTTAACTGCTTCTTGCCTGATTATCCTACGAAAGAAACAATTTCTGTGATCACTTGTGAGATTTTTGAATCGAGGAGAGAAAGAATGGACCATCGGGGGAGGCCCAATCGAACGGAGAATGGAGGGAGGAAAAGAGGGGCAGTGGATGGCTATGGTCCAAAGGGTCATTTCTTGCCTGTGAATGAAGAAGTCTAAAAACCCGGAGGATTTTCAATTTGATTGGTACATTGATCTTAAAAGATGAGAGGGTGCGTAGGTACGATGAGAATTACTTAAATTCATTTTATATGTTAGGTTTAATGCTTATTAATGGATATATAATGTAATATATTTATTTTAAAAATTAAAAAATTTAAAAAATATAATAGTAATTATTTAAGATAATTAATATAATCTTTATATCATTACATGTAAACTAAATTTAATTCAAAATTTATTTTTTTTTAAATTAAAATTGAAATAAAATTATTATTACTTTTAATCATTTTAATATTAAAAAAATAATTTCATTTTAATTCTAATTTTAAACTTTAATTATTTTTTTCAAGTAAAAAATTATTATTACTTCGTCGACCTGGCTCCTTTCATTAAGTCGGCATGTGATTTTTCTTCTTGCAAGAATTGACGTACGATGATCCCAATCATCCGAAAGATTAACCAATCATGTATGGGCCTGTGGGTCCCTTTTAGTTCTTGACGTTCCACAAACTCGTTTTCATTATGGGATAACGGGAAAGTTCTAGAAAATGGACAACTGGTTTACTTAAACCTCAATCGATTGGACCCGTTGAATCAGTTATTCTAAATATTAATAGTGTTCATATCGGAGACCCGATGACTTTACTATTTAATTTTTAATATTTTTTAAAAGTGATTATTATTTAATTTTTTTTTTATAATTATTAATAGATTTTTGTGATTTTGTAGTAACTCTCACATAAATGAATCCGTAAAATCAACACTCTAATTGAAAAGCTCTAGAAAAAGAACATTGACTTTTGCCATGAACAGTGATATTGAGTCAATCCTTTCGTCCATACTTGAAAAAAATTATGATTTCATCCCAATTTTAATTTCAAGTTTCAATTCCAGATAATCAAATGTAGATTAAAAAAATCTTAATTCAATTATAATGGTGTCGTTTGGTTGAGATTTAAGCAAACTTAAATTAATTTGGTTAAATCGAAAAAAAAATTACTTTAAAATGATTTTAAAAAGTTGTTTTCAACCAAACATTGGCAATGTATATGACATGAAGATGAACTTGAGATTTATTGCGAATGATGATATCATGGACTCAGTTCCGTAAGAGTTATCATAAGATCGAAAAAATTTATTAATAATTATAAAAAATTAATTTTTTAAAATAATTATTATTCATTTTTTTGTGATTATAATGGATTTTTCTATTCTTTAAAAGAAAATCCTTTCGTTCATACTTTTTTTAACATAAAAACAGTTGAAAAAAATTATGATTTCATCTCAATTTTAATTTCAAGTTCTAATTCCATACAATCAAATGTAGATTAAAAAAAAATTAATTCAATTATAATAGTATCGTTTGGTTGAGATTTAAGCAAACTTAAATTAATTTGGTTAAATAGACAAAAAAATACTTTAAATGATTTTAAAAAGTTGTTTTCAACCAAATATTGCCAATGCATACGACATAAAGATGAACTTGAGATTTATTGCGAATGATGATATCACGAACTCAATTCTGTACGAATTATCATAAAATAAAATAAAAATTATTAATAATTATAAAAAAATTAAATAATAATTTTAAAATTTAAAAAATTAATTTTTTAAATAATTATTATTCAAGTTTTTTGTGATTGTAATGAATTTTTTTTAGTTTTGTGTGAACCACCAACCCCCCACCCCCATAACATTGGATGATGCTGCAAGACGCTGAAGTCAAAGAAGATATCCCTTAGCTGTCTTTTGTCACTTATTACAAAAAGGTTGTATGACCAGATTCCTATGACCTTGTTCAATAGACCCCACAAATCCATTAAAAATAATACTTTAGTAATAGACCCCACAAATCTAAATATTTTTATTTGGTCATATACATTTGTTTTGTAAATTTAATTAGCCCATTTAAACCTGTAGCCAATTAAGCTTTTTCTGGACGAGCTTTCTCTTCTGGAAGAGCATTGGCCATCCAAGTATCACATCAAATGTGCTCTTAGTCCAAGTGAACGATAGGAGATTGGTCAAAATCAAATTCCTAATTTATGTGGAAATTTTATTTTTTTTTAGCAATAAGAGATAAACATTAATTCATCTTAATTAAAGATAAAACTTTTCATCATACTTATTTTTAATTCAATTGAGCTTTCCTTGAATGAGCTTTCTTTTCTAGAAGAACGTAAATATCATATTAAAGTTGCTTCTAGTCCAAGTAGAACATAGAAGATTGGTCAAAATTAAATTCTTAATTTATATGGAATTTTATTCTTTTGTAGCAACGAGAGATGAACGTTAATTCATACATACTAATTAGAGGTGAGAGTTTTAATTCGTATTTACTTTTAATTCGTTATCCACTCGTTAAAACACGAGTATGGATATAAAAAATAAGACTCGTTAAGAAACAGTCATTTTAACCTGTATTCGTTGATCCGTTGGCTTAAGACATTGTCTGTATTCTGTCTAGATCGTCATTTTCTCACTTAAAATAAGAAATTTTTTGTCAATACTCGTTACTCACCCACTAAAACACGGGTATGAGCGTGAAAAATAAGACTTGTTAGAATGCAAGCATTTTTAATCCGTACATGTTCACCCCTTATCTATAAGACGAGACCCGTGCTCAATCTTACACAACCGTTTTCCACCTCAAATCTCAATCTCCAACTAATGAAATCACCTTAAATAAACATAAAATAAAAAATTTAATTTGAGTCGCTTCGTGTTGTTAATGGAGTTCCAAAAATTTTTCTCATTGGCCCCCAAAAGAAACCCCAATTATCCTCTCTTTCCGGTTTGATCCAGTGAACTATCAAGAAGATGCAACCTTTAAAGATTTCAACATGGACAATGAAGAACAGGACCGACAGAGGAAATTAAAATTAAACAAGAAGATCATTACAAAGGTTTAGATCATGAGCATACATGTACATTGGTATGATGATCAAATTCACCTACCTAAAATAAACTGATTATCATTCAATAAAAGAGAGGAATTTTGCATAGATACCAAACACTTTCTTGATTTCTTCTACAATAATGACTTCAAGAAATAACATAGAAAGATAGAATTTTTACAAAGACACTACTTGAAGAAATAAAATAAAAAAGTAGTATTGGGTAATGTCTCTGTACTTTTTCAAACATGCAAGCTTTTCTAATGAGAAGTCTGGCCACTTGGGGTAGGCTTCATGGTGACAGAGATCTCAGTACTGCCATCTCCTTTACTCTTTCTGCCATGCCTTCCTCCTGTTGCCATAGTCACTACAGTCTCAACCAAATTCTCAAGTATTTTGGCTTTGATCTTCCCTCTCTTTGGTGGAAGACTAATTTTCTCTTTCCTAACTTGCTTGGTGCCTTTGCTTTCCATATGCCTTTTTGAGTTTGTAGATGAAAATTTGGATGGTGTACAAATATAACCCAAGCAAAAGGCAGGACAAGAAAGTTTGCGATGGATCGGAATTTAATAAAATCAACAAAGTAAGGAATTTTTTTTATTATTATTATTATTATTATTATTATTATGTGATTTACATATTTATTCATAAAGTAATAACGATACGAGTGGTAATATCACGGAATCAGAAAAATCCATTAGTAATTATTGAAAAATTAAATAGTAATTTTAATATTTAAATTTTTTAAAATAATTATTAATTAATTTTTTTATAATTATTAATAAACTTTTCTAATTTTATAATAACTCTCACATAATCAAATATGTAGAATCATTACTACAATGAATTTTTTTTATGGGATATCAAAATTATAATAAAAGGGTCATGTTTACTTTTGACTCTATAAAACTTGAAAAAAAAAAAAATCTCACATAATTCTCCACTACTTTATGGCCGGGAGGCATATGTAGAAATGGATACATGGGGAGACTCCCACGTGAAATAATTAATAAACTAATCCTATAAAAGGTTATAATTAATTAATTACTAACTTCTTGAGATAATGAAGCAAAGAAAAGTACTTTAATAGTAGACCCCACAAATCTAAATATATTTATTTGGTCATATACTTTAGAAGAACAATAGAAGATCGGTCAAAATCAAATTCTTTGTGGAAATTTTTTTCTTTTCGAGCAATGAGTGATGAATATTAAGATTCGACATCAATTCAAATATCTCAACCTCCAAATAAAAACTAAATAAAATTTTTAATATGAGTGGTTCATGTTATTAATAAAATTTTAAAAAATTATTCATAAAGTTTAAAAAAACTATCAATAGAATTCAATAACACAAAAACATTTTATGTATGTGTTGAATATACTTGCATCAACGTACATCATTTTTTTCTTTTGATTATCCATAAATAAAAATGATCTTTTTTTGAAAAGTAACAAGAATATTATTAAGCTCTTCATTTTTTTTTTGTTGAGAAAAATGAATAGGTAGTTAGGTTACTCCACATACTTGCAAATGAGCATTGGATCAGAGTGAATCTGGAGTAATCCCCACCGCACATACGTTGAGACTGAAACTAAGGAGCACTCTGCATTATGTGCAATGAAAATCTAAATTTAACACCAGCAAACACCTATGAAGAGATTCGAACTCAAGCATTCAACTCTTTATTTTGTTCGGTGGTAAAAAAAATGATATGTTTGTAAGTATCAAAGAGAATAAATGATTCAATAATTTATTGTTATATTTTTGAGATTGACTTCCAATCATTACATGTTACATCATTTATACTATCGATGTGACACTCATAAACCAAAACATTATCAAGCAATTACCAAGATAAGCCAAATTCATATGAAGTATCAACAAACATAGTAAACATGGTAGTAACTCATATCTACTACAGTTTTTATCTTTTTGGCAGCCTTTCTTAAAATATGCTACTATTAATTAACACCCAAAAAAATTTGGACAGTGTACAAATATAACCCAAGCAAAAGGCAGGACAAGAAAGTTTTCGAAGTCACAGAAAAAGAAGAAGAATAGCAGGTGGGGGTCTATTATGGAGTGTGAACACATGATAATGCCAAGTATAGAGTAAATAAGTCAAATGGTTTGATTTCCATCAAGTTAATTATGCTTAATTTTCCTCATTGAGTTAGAATTTTTTTCTAGGATTTTTCTTGATGTAGAAGAAAACTGGTTAGATGACCCAAAAAAAGAATGAGAGACAAGCATACCAGTAAAGAAAATCCTTGGATCACCATGTGAAAGACTAGTAAAAGCAATATCATACGTATGCACAACTCAATATGATGTGTTATATATATATATATAGAAAATGCGGAGAACATTCGCATTAGGAAGCATTTTTTTTATAACAAGGAAGCATTATAACAAGCTGTTTGAACATTCTAAGCCCCTTCATGTTTATTAGTGAAATTGGTTGTCAGAAAGTCAGATGAAATAGCTTTCAAAACACTCAGTCATGTCATGTCATGTCATTCTTTTGAAATAAAAGAATTTATTTGTAAATGAATTCAATGAAAAATTGAATTACCATGTTGCAAATCTTATCAATCATTTTAATTCATTTATAAATATATATTTTTTAATTTATTTAAAAATAAAATAATTTTTATTTTTATTTGATTCTAAATAAAGTGAATATATATATATATATATATATATATATTTTTAATACCAAAAGTCAATATAAGTTAATTAGTTGAAGACACTAAACCCTAAGAGATACACTGTCTGCGAAGTGTTTAAGAGTTTTTTTGATGCACTGAACCCTATAATTAGTTAATTAGTTTAAGAGTTTTAAAAGGAGATTTAGTTCATAATCAGTTTATTCTATTGAACTTAGAAGCGTTTTATTTTTAAATTATAAAAAAATTAATTGTTTATTTTTCACCAACTTAAATTTTTTGGATAATTAATAACTCAATTATTTTTTAACATGGTATCAGAACTTTAGGTTTTGGTTTCAAGTCTTTTTCAAGTGCGAAGCTTGTATTCCTTTAGTTGGCTTGCATGTGAAAGGTGTATTAAAATATAAATAATTAATTGAGTCTTGAATTTCACATGCGAAGTCCATGCTCCATGCTCTCAATCGGCTTTCACTTGAGGGGGTGTGTTAAAGCACGTGATAATCTGACGATGACGTCTGTGCCTTTTGTGGGTTTGTCCAACGAATCCAGACCGATCGTTTCCGATCTCCTTTCTCCAGCTCTGATGTCGAAAAAGCTACTTGGATTTAGTTTCAAACTTGATTCCCCGTTTTTGCGAGACCGTGAGAGATCAAATCATTAAGGGTCAATTTCAAATTGATCCAAATTTTAAAGATAACTATAACACATTCTTCTAGTTTGATTGGTCTCAATCTTATCCTTTGAGTGAAATTTTTTTTTTTTATATTGCTCTTCATATATATACAATCTTTTTTTATCATTTGCAAATCATCTGTTCATCTTTTAAATTGATAATTACAAAAAGAAAATTCAGTTTAAACAAAAAATTAAATACTTTTCATCTGATTTTGACGATTCATCACCAACTGTAATTTTTGGTCGTAAGAAAAAGCATTAGGTCAAAAATACTTGTGAGAGAAAAAGTTATTAAAAAGCATGTGGTTAGTACATAATGCATGTGGTGTCATATCAATTTTGTTGTTGGAAGTTATCCATCAATGATTGAACCGCAAGGTATGCAGCAATTTTTGGGACGAATTATCCAATTTACAAACAAAAGAGTGAGTTGTAATTTAAGTTAAATTTCGATGAATTTGTAATTTACGCAAACGTTAAAATGAATTATTACTGGTGTGTGCCTCAGTGCCTAAGAAGTCTACATACGGTTACTTTGAATTGGTGACTTTTCTTCAAGACTACAACAGTATCATCTTTATCACTTGAAAGTGTCATTCCCTTTTTGGCCTGGCGAAGTTGAAAGAATATGAAGAGATTGAAATAAAGATTAAGGGTTTGTATATTTTACCTGTTTAATATTACAGTTTTAAAAACTCATATTTATAGGGTATTTACAGAATAATATCTTAATAGTACTAGGGTATATCAAAGTGTTCTAATAAGACTAAGGTTTCTTATTTACAATAGACTAAAAATTCCTAATATTATTTACATTATGAATATATACATTTACATGCCTCCTCAATCCGAATGAGGTGAAACCACAGAGAGATTGCTTTTATTTTGAAGAAACCGAGTTGATGACAATCCTTTTGTGAAGATATTTGCAAGTTAGGCATCAGTAAGAATATACCGGATCTGGACATCTCCTTGGGTTACATTTTCGCGAACAAAGTGAAAAATTTATCTCAATATGTTTGGTACGAGCATAGAACACTATATTAGTTGCAAGATAAGTGGCACCAATGTTATCACAATACACTCGAACTGGTCGAGTTAAGAACACATGTAAGTCATACAGATCCTGGTGAATCCAATAGGCCTCAGCTACAGCATAGCCAAAGGATCAGTATTCAAATTCAGTGCTGGAATGAGACACAATGGGTTGTTTATTTGCTTTCCAATAAATAATATTTGGTCCAAGAAAGACAGCATAACCTGTGGTGGATCGACGACTGTCAGGGTAGTCGGCCCAATCAGCATCTACGTAGCATGAAAGAGAAAAATCATTTGCAGAAGCAAGAAGTAACCTATGATTAGCAGTACCATATAAATAGCAGAAAATGTGTTTAACAAGTTGAAAATGAGCCATGCAGGGAGCATGCAAAAATCTGACTAGCTAGATTAACAGCATATGCAATATCAGGTCGGGTCAAGGTTTAGTACTGAAGACCTCCAACCATGCTCCTGAATTCCAAAGGATCTGTCAGTAGGTCACCCTTGTGTAGTGAATGTGCGGTTCGGGAAGGTAGAGAAGTTTTAACTGGTTTGGTTGAAGACATAGAAAATTTAAGTAGAAGGTCGTTGGCGTATTTAGTTTGAGAGAGAAACAAAACAGTGGGACGACGAACAACTTCAATGACAAGGAAATAATGAAGATCACCAAGATCCTTCATAGCAAAATGATTAGATAAAGTATGAATAAAACGAAAAAGAAGACTAGAATTATTACCGGTGAGAATAATGTCATCGACCTATAGTAGTAAGATAAGAAGACCATGGGATGACACAAGAACAAACATTAAAGTGCCTACCCGACTACAAGAAAAACCAAGAGTAAAAAGGAAAGAACTGAAACTGTGAAATCAAGCCCGAAAAACCTGTTTCAGACCATAAATGACTTTATGTAATTTACAGACATGAGTGGGACGAAGGATATCAACAAAACCAGGAGGTTGTTTTATGTACACCACTTCATTAAGATACCCATTAAGAAATGCATTCTTAACATCAAGTTGTCGAATCACCCACGAATAAGAAATTACCAAGGATAAAATAGTGCGTATAGTAGTAGGTTTAACAACAAGACTAAAAGTTTCATGATAGTCAATACCTGGTTGTTGATGGAATCCCTAAGCGACCAACCTAACTTTGTAGCGCTTCACAGACCCATCACCTCGATATTTAATTGTGTAAATCCACTTATACCCAACTAAATTTTTCATTGGATCATATGGAATCAGATCTCAAGTGTGGTTAGTTAAAAGTGCATTAAATTCGTCAGACATAGCTGACTGCTACTTGGGATTTTTATTTGCCTGAGAAAAGCAAGTTGGTTCAGTTTGTTGGGTAGTAGTGGAAAGAGAGAGTAATTAATTGGGTTTATGAATTCCAGTTTTAGAACTAGTGATCATGGGGTGACAAAGGGCAAGGTGGGATCGTGGTGGAAACGAGGAGGTAGAATGAGCAGTTAGTTTAGGAGAGAGAATGACAATGGGAGTAGAAGAAGCAGAGGTTGGGGCCGAGGAGACACATAAAGGAGATGGTAAGATGGGGTAGGTTGAGTAACAGAAGAGGAAATTAGAGGTCCAGGGGTAAAGACTGAAGGTGGAGGCAGCGAGGCAATGGGAGTCGTTGGTGGAGAATGAAGATTAGGAACAAGGGGACTAGCAGCAGAAGTTACTGGAGACATAGGGGGGAGTGAAAAGATTGATGCAGGGGTTTGGCCATAGTAAGAACAAGTGGAGGAATGGATGAGTGGTTAGGTGTAGGGGATGGGACAAGTGCAGTGAGAGTAGGATAGGGAAAACATAGTTCATGGAAGACAACATGACTACTGGTATAGGCACGACCAGTGGTGGGATTTAGACAACTATATCCTTTATAATTTTGAGCATAACCTAAGAAGGCACATTGTTTGAATTGAGGTGCAAGCTTGTGGGGTGTATTGGTAGTGAGGTTAGGATAGCAGGCACACCTGAAGACACAAAAAGATGAGTAACCATGAATTTTAGACAATAATTTTGTATAAAGAGCTTGATTTTACAAAACAGGAGTAAGGAGGCGATTGATGATGTAAAAGGCAGTGTATGTAGCATCGACCCCAAATGACTCGGGAAGAGATGAATGAATTAAGAGGATGCGTGCTATTTCACTAATGAGTCTATCCTTATGTTCAGCGACACCATTTTGTTGAGGAGTGTCCATGCAAGACATGCGAAAAGTAATACCATGGTGAGAAAAAATTTGTTTGAAAGGCATTTGATCAAATTCTTTACCACCAGCACTTTGAAAAGTTTTTATTTTTGTAGAAAATTGATTTTCAACAAGAGCTTTAAAGGTACAAAAGTGTTGAAAGACTTCAGATTTTTTACACATAGGAAAAATCCAAGAATAACAAGAAAAATCATCTATAACAATAACATAAATATCGATAACCCAAATTTGATAAAATAGGAGATTGCCAAACATCATAATGTATTAAAGCCAAAGGTTGGTTAGTACAATGCTGAACAAAATCAAAAGGTAAATGTTTAGACTTACCTAACTAATCACTCCAAACAAAAACCAGAATATTTAGAAGACAATGAAATATTCTTGCGAGTTTGTAAAATAGAAAATACATGGGGACCTAAATGACCAAGTCGACAATGCCAAACATCACCAGAGACTTGATGAGAGACTAGTGCCTAAAGAGAGAGAGTGACTAAACCGGGTGAAAAAGGGTAGAGGTCACTATTACTGGAGGATTTGAGATGAATTATCCCCGTACTCTTGTCCTTACTAACAATATGAGAAGTATCAAAGGTAGCAGAACAGTTGTTATCAGAATATAAACATTTAACAGAAAGTAAATTATGAGATGATTATGGAACATGCAGGACATTTTAAGGTGAAGTGGTTTGGTGGAGGTGCGTAAGAAAGTAGAACTAACATTATTAATATCAAGCAATTGTCCATTACCAACCAAAATTTTGATTTTTCCAAAATAAGGTGTAAGGTTAGTAAGTATACCTAACTGAGAAGTCATATGAGCAGAGACAGCTGTATCAGGGTACCATTGAGCGACATTAGACTCACAAAGTGACATGTTAGCAAAAGATTTTTGCAAGTCATGAGAGATAATAGCATGATTGAACTGATAATGACAAGTTAAGGCAAGGTGACCAGTGGTGTGACAAATTTGACATTACGTGGAGGATGTGCCAGGATGCGGTCCCAATAAACCTTCACTATTGTAAGGGGAAATACCAACAGATCGATTAAATATAGGAGAAAAATGAGATGATTGATTAATACCTGAACCATGCTGGGAGGAAGCACCATGACCAGTATTGCGGCCACGTCCCCAGCCACGATCCCGATAACCAGAACGACCACTGCCATGACCACTAGAAGCATCAGAGGTGGTGGTGGTGGCAAAGGCTGTAAGAGAGACCTGAAGATGCTTCAGGCGTTGTTCTTGGAAGGGCAGCTTAGTACACATATTGTCAAAGGTAAAAATAATATTGGTATTAGTGACCATGGTGGTGAAGCTTTCATACTAGGTAGGCAGACCTTCTAAGGCATAAGAGATAAGGTCTTTGCTGGAAAGAGGTGAATTGATGGCAACAAGAGCATTAGCTATGACTTTGAGGTTTCGAAGATATAGTTTCATAGATTTGCCAACTTTAGTATGCTGATGAAGCTTCAGGCGAAGGTCAAACTCATTTGTATTAGACTAATCAAGGTAACGCTATTCCAAGGCTAGCTCATCCCTAGAAGTATAAAGATCATGGACGTCTTGGAGTATGTTTGAAGCAGTGTTTTCATAGGCGAGGACGTTGGCCGAGGCGTTTTGCCTCAATGAAGCGAGGCGTAAACCCCGAGGTGTTGGGGCGTAAGCCTTTTGAAACGTTGGAGTGTCTTGAATAAAATAATATTAATTAAATTATAAAAATACTAAAAAATTGAAATAATATAAATAAATTAATTATCAATAAACTTTACTAACTTAAGACCTATGAATGAATATTTATCAAAATATTTTTACACAAATATCAAACAATTTGATGAAAATTTTAATCATATATGATATTAGACGTACACTATCGTTTGTTGCATATGTATCTATCAATTTACACTATGGTCTCCAACATAATGGTTCCATTTGTAATAACGTTCAATCAAAATGTTGAAAATTTAAAATTCTGACATGAAAGACTAAAAATCCGGGTAAGTCTTTTGAATCTTTTGGGGCATTTCAAAATTTTAATAAAATAATATTAATTAATTAGAATAATAAAATAATTTTAATTTTAATTAATTTTTATCAAAGTTTAATACTTTACTAACTCTCTATGGTGTGATAATTATAATTTTATAAATATTAATATATATTATATATAAATTATATGAAGTATAATTTATATTTCTATATTGTTGTAATTTGTAAGTGATTAATTAAATAGTTTGTAATTATTATTAAGATAGTAATACGTATTATATATTTATGAAGTGTAATAATGTCACAATAAGAGTGTTAGCTCAGCGGTTGTTCGAGCATCAGGGAAGAAGATTTAAATTATATATATCACTGGGCGTACGCCGCCCAGACACATCCCGGGTGGATTCGAGCCGAGTTGAACCGAGCTCGAGCTCGAGCTCGGCTCGTGTGTAAAAGACTTATTTAAGTCGAGTCCGAGCTAAAAAAATTGAACTCGAGCTCGACTCGTAAGGTAAAATTCGAGTTCGAGCTCGACTCGCAAACCAAATCAAACTCGAACCGAATATTTTGAAATAAAATAATAAATATATTATTTTAAAAATAAAATAAATAAATTCGGTATCTATATTTTTTGAAAATAAATAAATAAATAATTTTTATAATACATATGAAATAAATATATTTAATTTATTAATTAAATCAAGCTGGCTTGCGAACCTAACGAGTTGAGTCTGATATAGCTCGAACTCGGCTTTATAATAAGCTAACCAAACCAAAATCACGCTAAAGCTCGATTTAATCAAGTTTCAAGTCAAGTTTCTCGACTCATTTCCACCCCTACGACCACCCTTTCTTTTTTTCCTAACAAATTTTATACCAATTCCACATCACTTACTCTCTTGTATTATAAAAAAGGAAAAAAAAGAAAATCTAAAGTATTTCTCATAGAATTAGAAAGTGGAGTCTGACAATAATATAACCCATGCACGGTAATTCTCTGAATAGACTGAAGATTCTTCAAAGAATCAAGATCACATCCACCATAACTTCATAAGTTTCATATCCAAATATAATCTTCTAAAGCTTGAAAGAAGAAAATAAAAGGGAAGGATGTTATTGACATATAAAATTGACAGAAAAAGAAGAAAACATGACATTGAATGATGTAATTCACAAAGAAAAACAACTAGAATCCCAGCTGCCAAACACAGTTTACAGATTTCATAGCCACCATAACTAAAATTAATATGCACTCAATGTTATGTCTTTCGAGGAACAACTAAACAACACTCCAACATTTTAAGCTAAAACAACTAAACTTTCAAGACTGCTTCTTCTCATAAGATTCTCTTCCCTTCTTGACTAATACCCACAGAAAGTAAAGTAAGAGGAGCAACACCCAACAAAGCCAATAAAGTTAACAAAGAAATCAAGCAAAGAAGATCATGATTGGCTGGCTCTGTCAACTGTATCAGGAATCTGAAGTGTAACCACTTGTTGAGGCTGAGCTTCCTTTGCCTACTCTCTTTTCTCCTTTTCCAGTCACTGATACTGCAGTCTTAACTTTCTTTGCCAATTGTCTGAATATTTTTAATATAACCTGACCCCTCTGTGGAGGAAGCCTTGCTACAGGCTTCTTTTGGGTGTTTTCATTTTCCATGGTTTAATTTTGAATTGTCTAGGGAGCTCAACAAGCTCTGTTTTAAGAGCAGATCAAAAGAAAACAGAGGAAATATTAATTTGGACTCTCTGAAGCTAAAGAAAAGACAAAGAGAAGATTGAAGTGTGGAGAGAGACTGGCTTGGTTTATACTTTATGAGGGCAAGACTCGGATTGGTCAGAAGGTTTCACAGTGTGAACAGAAATTTGTGTGGGTCCTGAGTAAGAATCAAAAGAACCCACATTAGAATTTAGGGAAATTGAAATTCTAATGTGTGAACAAGAAAACTTAATATAGCTGTTTCTTTTCTGTTCTTTCCTTTCTTTCTTTTTTTTGTCTGTCATGGACTTGTATAATTGTCATGGTTCGGAGGTCTGACAAGTGGCAACAAGGTTTCAGTCAACATTGGCTTGGATAAGGCTTTTCACTAAACAGTTCAGCAACAGAAGGAAAAAAAAACCATTTTTGGTACACGAAAATTTAGATGGGCCATATTAACGATTATTGTATAAATCTAATTTTTTTATTTTTTGTTGTTGCTAGAAACAGACTGATGAACTTGGGCCCTTGGCAGGAAAATAAAAGAGAACCAAAATGGTCCAGAAAATGTGGGCTTATTCTGTAATATGATGTTTAATTTCCGACTACCATTAACCCTTTTTAGCATCTAAAATCTAAAATCTGTCCTTTTGGACAACCTAATAAAATCCGATTGTAAGCTTAACTTAACGGTTGAATTTTGTTTGCCAACGAGAGTAATATCCCGATTTCGAATTGGGTTATTGTTTCAGTTTACAAGATGTCCACCCACATTTTTACAAATTTCATCGTTACATTTTTCAATTAAATCCTACCATAGAACATCTCATAATCACAAATATACCCTAAAACACATGAATCAAAACTTTGATTAAATCAAATATTAAACACAACAAATACAGTTCTCTTTAATTATGCCATCAATTTATTCGAAATAGCCTTAAGTGCACCCATATGCCAATTTTCAAAAACTTAGGGTGAATCTGCTTTGTTTTGAATCTTGCTAGCTGTTATTAGCACACCAGGATTGGCCCTTGACCTGTAAAGAGGCTCCCCAACCTTATATTCCTCCAATGATTTGTGAGATAGTCGTTTAAGATTTTGCGTCTCAGCTGCATTATTGATGATGCCTTGGCTTAAAATGAATGTAACAAGCAGAATGACAATATGGATTTTCTGAATGGAAGCTGCCATTTTGAGGTGGCTCAAGAAATGTCAAATGGAAAATGGAGGAAATTAGAAGGTGTGTGTTTGATAGAATTTTTTGTATTGACTGTCGAAATTTCGAAATAAAAAAGAGTATTTCTGGTTATTTGAGTTGGATATGGTAAGGGATTATATATATACACACACACTTTGACAAGCTCAATTCCTAGAATAGTGGATTATCCTTGCTTGGAGAAAAATATGCTCAAGAAATTGTCCACAAATTTAAAAACTACTAAATGTCCTTTTATAATTTTTTTTATAAATAAAATATCTTGTATAAATGTTGAAAGAGTGGTGATTCCACGGATCCGGTTTCGTAAAAGTTACTGTTATCACGTAATCGGAAAAGTTTACTAGTAATTATAGGGAAATTGAGTAGTAATTTTGGTATTTAAATTTTTTAAACAGTTGTTATTTAATTTTTCGTGATTACTAGTAAACTTTCCCGATTCGATGATAACTACCACGAAACCGGATCTATGGTATCATCAATCATGTTGAAAGCTAATGTGGGGATGAATAAAAAAGTAGTAGACATAACACTTTTTTAGCTTAAAAAAATTGTGATACGAACATAATTCAATTGATAATTACAAATTTTCTTAGAAAAAAAATTACAAGTTCAAATCTCTTACCTCTAGTTATAAAAAAAAAACAAATAAAGCAACAACCTAAGAAATCAAGAAGCATTAAATCTTCTAGTTATGAGTATATTGACTGATTTTATGACAATATAAATCCACAGTACTATCAGGTGGTGTTGGATTTAATCCAATTTAAATCCAGCCTTTCACTTTGAAAAGATTTAAAAAATTGGATTAAATCGAGTACCAAATGTTGCCTATATAACCTAATCCACAATATCATTATAATGTTCACATAAAATAAGAGCAATAACTAATATATAATTGAACAAATAACACATGTCAATAGAGTCGAACCTAAAACCTAAAATTATTAAATATGAACCAATGAAAAAAGAAAGAAAAAAAAGAGATTTTCATAAGTATCTCAACATTAATGTCAAATTGACATCAAAAGCTTCTTTAAATTAGATGGTTTAAAATACTAACAAGTATTCAATGCAACGCCCAATCAAAGTAACATGTTATCATTCCATAATATAATTACCATTTTTATTGAAATAGTATATTAATAAGAGAATTTAAATATATTTCTTATAAATTTCATTAGGTAAAGATAAAATTTGTATTATATCTATTATAAATAAATTTGTTCAATTATAATTAAAATCTTATTAATGAGTAATGTAATCATTAAATTTTTTAAAATTATAAGTAAATCATTATTCGATGAGTTATATAATAAATAAATTTGTTAAATTAAGTAGTAAACTAATTTAATTTAGTATTATTGACTAGTAAAATATTGCTTTTAAATTACAGGTAATTCTTTATTTAATGAGTAAAATTGTCATAAAATTTTTAAATTAATAAGCAGTTTTTATTCAATTAGTATTAATTTTTTTACTTATAATAATAATTATTTTTTTACTTATCTAATGCATTTGGTTATTTCCTTATAGAGTAAGTTATAACGTCATCTAAAAGGTGTTAAAATGGGTTTAAAGTTTATACTTTACCGTGAAAGATTCGTACAGCAGTCGGTTCTCGATTTTGGAGGCTCATACGGGCATTCCTCCACACCCCCAAACCAAACCCTGGGTTTAGCCGGTTAACCCTCTCTCTACCTCTCTCTACACACACACGTATAGATTCACTGTACGTACAGGCGAGTCAGCCTTCTTCACTGTATTCGATACTTTTCAGGCTACTCTCCGGCGTAATCTCCGATCAGGTTAACCCTAACTCTTCATTTTCTCTCTTTATACGCACATGTATGTATATGCATTAGTCAAATCTGGAGGGTAATGTAAACTCCATACTTAGGTTTCTTAATCGTTTTTCTTTATCTGGTGTTTCGATTTGCCAATGGAAGTTTAGCGGTGTGGTTGTAGCACTAAATATTTTCGGGTTCTATCGGGAATCGCTTGACATTTAAGTAAAGTTTATCGAGATAATTGGCTGAGATTGATTCTGATTTATAAATTGTTCTCGTTCCGTTTCTTTTTGCCCCTTTCTTTTGGTGATGTTTGTAATTTGAATATGTGAATATGATTATACTTTCAGGTGGAAATTGATTTAAAGTTATGTTGTGCAATTTTTAGTTTAGATTGTGTTCTTATTCCTGCTAGATGTCTCCTATTCCTCGTGGTGCTTTTAATCATTTCATCTTTTATTTTCCTTTTATTGTATGTACACATGTTTATATTTCCCCATTATTAGCTTAGTTGTCGAGGAGGAATTTTATTTCTGGCCATTTTATCATATGAAGTTTCCTTTGCGTGGATTTTGAATTGAATGTTATTTAGAATACAGAGGATTCCATTACCATGTTTTCTATTTTGGCATACCTGTGAAGATTTAGCTTGGTGCGTCATATCCATAGGAGACATTTCCCCTTGCAGTGGTAGTTTTAATTAAAGGATTGCGTCCTCCGGCATTGCGATTATTATAATCAGTGAAAGACATTGTATTGTTACATATATGATTTTGGTTTCGCATTGTGCATGAAACAACTATAATATTGCCTGGTATCCAGGCTCATGGTGCAGTATTTTGCACAATTTAGCTTTGGAGCATATGAAGCCCAATCAGTGTGCTATATTTTACATGTGGAGGGGATGAATTTATTCAATTACAATGGTTTCAGATTATAGCTTGAAGGGGCTGTAGATTTCCATTATTGCCCTTTATTTTTGGGTGCTAATTTTTGTTAACCAATTCTCCAATCCCTATTTTAGCAGGTATATATTTGTGAATACAAATAGGCAGATGGATCACCAAGAGGATGAATGCCGTGTTGGAGATGAACATCATGGCAAGCAAGATGACGAGGTGAGAGTGATCTGTTAATGCAAGCTTGCTACAAGTTGACATCAGAACTGATTCAAGAAGTTAAATTGAAATTTCAGCAGAATTTTATATCTTAATTTTTTTTTCAAGATTAGTTTTCACTTCTGGTTTTATTGTTATCACTTGTCATTTTCTGAATTATGTTGCTTTGGATCTCTCACAGTTGGTTTATAATAAAAAAAACTATATCTACCATATGACAAGCTTTATTTATTTATCCTTTTGATTAGTCATATGAAAAGCTTTATTGTTAACTTCTTTGTGCTTAGCGTTGGAGTTGTCTTTTTTTAAAACAAATTATTTCTCTATTCTTTAAGAAGTGACTTTCTGATTAAAAACATTCTTTCAAATTTTATTTTTGCAGGAAGCTGCTGCTCGTCTTGAGGAAATTAAGAAGTCAATTGAGGCAAAAATGGCTCTTCGTCAAAGCAATTTGAATCCTGAAAGGCCTGGTTAGTAAATTTGTCTTGTGGGGTTTCTTATTCAGATTTATTATTGACTAGTTGTTGAAATGCATAAATCTTAAGTTGTTCTAGACTTCCCTTGTGGGATAGCGAAATACTTTAGTTGATAATTCATACTTAACATTGTAAGTTAGGATTCAAGGATAGTCCTAGGAGTAGTTTTGGTTATAAGAAACATAAAGAAGATCTTTTGATGTTAAGAGAGATGGATTTTTTTGGTAGGTCGGGTTATTTTTGGGATTTTGAAGGTGGCGTAGTTCAGACCTGTTATAGAAAAATAGCTCTCTTGTATAGGCTTTTGGCCACACCCCCTGTGTGCTTGAGATGCTTCTGATTTTTGTATGTGGGTTTTAAGAATCTTTTAATGAGAATCATTGTTACACAATTTTGAACAAATCTATACCAATACATTCAAATGGAAGAGTGAACCTTTTTTGACAAGTGGTGGTGTCTTTATCCTACACATGGCGGGATGTAGTTGGTAGGAGTATTAAGTTTGATGGCCATTTTAGCTTGAACTTTTTTTCCCTTTCCTTTCCCTTTTTTCTTCTTTTTAGTTTTTTCTTTTCCCACTTAAATAAAAGAAGAATGATACCCTATCAATTTTTTTTGTTCTTTCCTCAAAACAAACCAGGTGATAACATAATTGTATCTTTAGTTGAAATGTGACAAGTTTGACTTAGCTTATTTTCAACTTAAAAATATAAATAGAAATGGTTGAAATTTTTTTGGAGACGTTATATAGTGTGAGGTTGGATGTGACTAGAGAGGATTTGGTTAGGTGGAGGCCTTGCCTGGAAAAAGGTTTTGAGGTGAAATCTTTTTATAAATCTCTTCTTGATGGGGCTCCCTAGGAGGACGATCCCAATTTCCTTTGAAAGCAATTTGGTGTTCTTATGCCCCCTAAGAAAATTAGTTTTTTTTTTTGGGAGGCCATTTGAGATAAATCCTTAAAATAGAAAATTTACAAAGGAGGGAGAAAGTGATTGTTAATAGATGTTACATTTGTAAAGGTTCTGCTGATCTCGTGTTTCATCTTTTGGTGGGATGTTTGTTGGCTAGAAGCTTGTAGGATTATGGGTTCTCTTGGATGGTGGCTTGTTCCGTGAAAGGTGAAGTTTGGGCTTGGAGTGAGTTGAGGGCTCCTAAGGATTTTAAGAAGGCTTAATCATTGATTTCACTCTCTATTTTTTGGTTTGTGTGGAATGAGAGAAATCGTAGAGTTTTTGATGGTTTAGAGAGACCTATTGAGACTATTAGAGATAGTTGGCTCAATACCCTTAATTTTTGGTTTAAAGGGAATTTTATTGTAAATGATTTTGATCTCCTAGATCTTGTGGAGCTTCTTGCTTGTAAATAGCCTTTGGCTTTGAGTTGCACTATCTTGGTGCGTTATTAATACATTTTTACTTATAAAAAAAAACTTAAAATTATAATCAGGTGTTTTACATGATGATACTTTAAGCTAATTTCAGTGTGAGAGTAAATGAGTGCTTAAAGCGTTGCTTTTTGTGATTAAAGCTAAGCAAAAAAAGCCAAAATGGTGATGGAGAATTATGAAGAGATTGTAGGGGTCAGAAACGATGGTATATTGTTTCTATTCTACCCATCTCTCATTAGTTTAACGGTTTAGTTGAAGAACTTAGCTAGAAGTCCTATTTCATTAAATTGAATTTACTTAGAAATCATCAATTTTCCTATCATAGTTCTGCCATTCTCTCTCTCTCACAATCTTATTTATCATTTATTTTAAAGGTTTATTAATTGTAAGGGAACTACAAAAAATTCTCAAAAATGAAATTGTTTTGAACTTAAACATAGTCTATGTTTATGGTGGGTTTAATAAAAGAACAATTGTACTTATAAAAAAAAAGAACAATTGAATGAAGATCAAACACCTCTTAAATACACCGAATATTTCATGAAACAAAAAGGCAATATATTAATGTTCCATTTTATATGTCACCCTTTTATTGGCACAAACTTTTAAGATTTTTTTTACTTTCTCATAATATCCTTCATTCATGGGCCGGGCAAGTAGTATGGGCCAATAAAAAACAGGGCCACGAATGCTGTTGGGCCGTATAAACATGCGGGTAAGAGGAAGAGGCTTGGAGCCTAGAGACTGAAGCTGTCAAAACAGTGGGTTGCCACGCGTCTTAGTCCACCTTTGTCGCAAGCACGTGATAAGTCGACCCCGGCACCTGTGCCCTCTGTGGGTTTGTCCGGCGAATGTAGACCGGCTGTTTCCTATCTCTTTTCTCCAGCTCTGGTGTCGGGAAAGCTACCTGGATTTAGTTTCAAGCTTGGTTCCTCATTGTCGCGAGATCGCGAGAGATCATTGGCCAGCTCCAACCTTCTTGGTCCAGCTCCTGTGCCAGAAACGCCACCTGAATTTTCCAATGAGTTTTTTCAGGAGTTTTCTCCCGAGTCTGTGGTTGTTGGTGGTACCTCCGGTCAGCTTGTTTCCGGCCACTCAATGCAGGTTTTGAGGGAAGAGGATGCTGCGATTCCTTCTAAGAATTTTAGCCCTTCCCTTTCCTTCTTTTCTTTTGGACCAGTGATTGCAATTGTTGATGGTCAAATTTCGTACAAAGGAGATCAGCTGGTTGTTTGTTCTGATGTTGAACCTATTTTTCGAATTCATCCGGAGGTTGATCTGGAGGTGACTAGGGTTGGTTTTTTGGGGTTGATGGGAATCTTTTAACAGACCATAGGAAATTTGGTGAGGGCAAAGAGAGTAATGATTTGAGTTTGGCTCTGTTGGGTTGTGGTGATCAGGTGGATCAATGGGTGGATCAATGGGTGGATTTGGATGAGAGATGATTTTTTTGTGCATTGTAAGGCATCTACTTGGGTTCTAAGTTGGGTCAAAAAACTTCACAAGATGGTTGGAGTTTCTCTTGTAGGGGTTGAAGATCAGGCTATTAGATTGTTTGAGGAAATTGAGTCGTTTCTTGTAGAAGAATGTAAATCCCGTTGTCGAGGTCAATTAATCGAAAAAAGCAATCTGAAGGGCATAGTAGGGAGCTTAAAAGATTGAAATTTGATATTAATTATGAAAGGATTAGTGGGGGCGTAGGTAAAAGAGGAGAGGCTTCAGCATAGGAGCCTAGGGGTTTGTTAGTGATCCAATGAAGTGGAAAATTATATCTTGGAATGTGAGAGGGGCGAATGATTTAGGGAAGAGGGGTTTCATTATGCATTACCTTAAAGAGTGAAAGGGTATAGTTGCTTGCTTGCCTTAGTGAAACTAAATTGGAGCAAGTTGATGAGCTGATAATCTGTAGCCTTTGGGGTATTAGGTTTTGTGGTTGGAAAGCTCTTCCGTCGAATTGTGCTTCGGGGGTGTCCTTATTATGTGGAACAATTGGATTATAGAGTTGGTTGATGCTCAAGTGGGTTTATTTTCAGTTTCTTATGTTTTCATAGGTCTCTCTAAGGGCGGGGATTGGATTATGTCCAGTTTGTATGGTCATGGGGATAGTGGTAGTAGAGGTATTTTTTGGGAAGAGTTGGCGGCTATTAGACATCGGTGGCAGTATCCTTTGGTGATTGGTGGTGACTTTAATGTTGTCCTATACTCTTACGAAAGATCCAGTGGGTATCAAGAATCTAGATTAACGAGGGAGTTTTTGGAGTTTGTGAGGGGTCTTGATCTTCTTGATTTTCTGTTACCAGGAGGTTCCTTCACTTGGTCGAATTCTAGAGAATCCCCATCTTTCTCGAGGATTGACTGGTTTCTTGTGTCCACTTGTTGGGAAGCCTTTTGTCCTACCTTGATTAAGAAGCTTCTCCCTCGTCCTACGTCTGATCATCATCCTAGGAGGTTAGAGAAGGCATTTTGAGGATTGAATTTGATAGGCGTTCGGAGGCTAAGGAGTTTTCTAAACTCATTTCCTTGGAGGAAATCTCATAGAGACAAAAATCTAGAGAAGTGTGGCTTCGTGAGGGAGATAATAATACAAAATTCTTTCATCGTATGACTAATACTTAGAGGAGATATAATTTTATTAACTCCATTGAGGTTGATGGTTTGGTGTTTGAAGTGGAAGATGGCATAAAAGCAACGATCAATGGTTTCTATGCGAATATTTTTAAAGAGACTTGTATTAATAGACCAAATTTGGATGGGTTGGAATTCTCTAGAATTAATGAGGGAGATGTAGTGTGGCTTGAAAGGACGTTTATTAGGATGAAATTGTTGAAGCTCTTCATAATTGTGACGGTGATAAAGCCTCGAGTCCTTATGGTTTCACCATGTCTTTCTTAATTCATAATTGGGAGTTAATCAAGGGGATATTTTTCGGCTTTTTGTGGAGTTTAATTTGTTGGGGGAGTTTGTGAGTAGTTTAAATGCCATGTTCATCACCCTAAGCCTAAAAAAGGTGGGAGCGTCTAATTTTAAAGATTTCAAATCTATTAATCTTGTGGAATATATTTACAAGCTCCTTTCGATAGTGATAACTGCTAGGTTGAAGAAAGTAACGTATAAAGTGGTGAGCCTTAATCAGAATTCTTTTGTTGAAGGAAGACAAATTCTGGATGCCGTCTTGATTGTCAACGAAGTGGTTGATGCACAAATTAAGAATGGAGAGGGAGGTGTTATCTGTAAACTTGACATGGAAAAGGCATATGATAATGTATGTTGGAATTTTGTTATCTATTTAATGAGAAGAATGGGGTTCGAAGATAAATGGTATAAGTGGATTCTTAAGTGCATGTCTTCTATTTCCTTCTCCATTTTGATTAACGGGTGTCCATCTGACTTCTTTTGTGCTTCTAAAGGCATTAGACAAGGAGATCCTTCGTCTTTGTTTGTGTTCACTTTAGTTATAGAGGTTTTGAGTAAGATGGTGGTGAAAGGGGTAGATATGGGTTTGTTGAGTGACTTCAAGGTAGGAAAGTTTGGAGGTTAAGTGAATGTTTCTCACATTCTTTTTGCCGATGATACAATTGGTTTTTGTGGGGCGGATGCTACTTAAATTCTCTACTTGCAGTGTATTCTTCTCTGCTTTGAGGCAGTATCAGGCCTTAAGATTAATCTCAGTAAAAGTGTTCTAATCCCCTTGGGGAAGGTGGTACTGGGCGTTTCCTTGCAAATTTTTTGGGATTGTAAGGTGGGATCTCTTCCTATTTCTTATCTTGGGCTTTCTGTTGGGGCTAGGTTTAAAGATAAAAGTATCTGGAATCCGATTGTTGAAAAATTTGAGAAGTGTTTGGCTGGGTGGAAGAATCATTACCTTTCGAAAGGAGGTAGACTCACTCTCATCAAAAGCACTCTCTCTAGCCATCCCTTTTACTTTATGTCTCTCTTTCCCATTCCTAGTTCGGTGGTTGAAAGGTTGGAGAGTATTCAAAAGAGATTTCTTTGGGGTAACACGACAGGGGAGTATAAATACCATTTGGTAAAATGGGGTGTGGTTAAACAACCTTTGGAGAGAGGGGGTCATGGTATAAAATCTTTATCCTTACTCAATAAGGCCCTTCTTGGTAAATGGCTTTGGAGGTTTATTATTGAAAGAGATCATTTGTGGAGGAAAGTAGTGGAAGCTAAGTTTGGGATGGACCTTGATGGTTGGATGTCTAAGGAGCCTTGGGGAGCCCATGGTGTGGGGGTTTGGAAGTGGATTAGGAAGTGGTGGGATGATTTTTGGCGATTTTTCCAAGTGTCTGTGGGTAATGGTATGAGGATTCGTCTTTGGTATGATACTTGGTGTGGGAATACTCCTTTGAAGGATAAATTTTCGATCATTTTTAGTATCGTGAGGGATAAGGAAGCTTGGATTCACTCTTGTTACTCTTTGACTAATGAAGGGGTCTCTTGAGTTGTTCCTTTTTTTTGGTAATGTTCTTGATTGGGAGGTTGTATTGTTTTTGGATTTTTTACATAATTCTAGGATTGAGGTGGGGAGGGAGATGAGTTGAGATGGGGACTTAGCCTGAATAAAGGGTTTAGGGTGAAGGAGTTTTATAAAATTCTCGTTCATAAAACCCTTGCTATTGATCATCCTAACTTCCCTTGGAAAGGTATTTGGTGTGCTCGTACACCAAAGAAGGTTATATTTTTTTTGTTGTGTGGGAGGCTTCTTGGGGATAGAATTCTCAATATGGACAACCTTCAAAGAAGAGGGAAAATAATTTGTAATAGATGCTATATTTGTAAGGAGTGTGCCGAATCCGTCTATCATCTTTTGGTGGATTGCTCTCTAGCTAGGAGTTTGTGGGAGATGGCCTATAAAATTGAGGAGTTTTTGGGTGGTTTCGGCTTTCGTGTGAGATGAAATTGGGGCTTGGAGTGGTTTAAGGTTTTCCAAGAAGGCTAAGAAGGCTATAGAGTTAATTCCACATTCTATTTGGTGGATTGTTTAGAGAGAGAGAAATCGGAGGGCGTTTGATGGTATAGAAAGACCTATTACAAATATTAGAGATAGTTGGTTCAATACTCTCAATTTTTGGTTTAAAGGTAGTTTTTTTTTAAGTAATGATGATCTTCTAGATTTTGTGGAGCTTCTTCATTGTAATTAGCTTTTGGCATTGAGTTGCACCCTCTTGGTGCTCTTCTAATAAAAAATTTTATTTATAAAAAAACATCCTTCATTCATGTGGTGGAGAATAAAAGTGGTGAAGACCACCAACCAAACCATTTGGATGTCAAAGGGCATTTTTGTAAAGTACATGATATTTGTATTCTATTTTTAGAAAGTGAGAAACAATTTGGAACATCCATTTAAGAAAGTGACACATTAAATAAAACAGAGGGAGTATCACATTTTAAACCATTTTCTTGAACCTGCAGCGACGTGTGGGTTTGTGTCTAGTACATACTATTTCAATTGATTCTTTCCCGAAGGAGTTTGTTTTCAGGACTTTGATGTTAATTACTGCTGTAAAGATATTGATACTGTTTACGCTTGGTTCCAGACTCAGGATTCCTTAGGACATTGGATTCTAGCATTAAGCGCAACACAACAGTAATTAAGAAATTAAAGCTGATAAATGAAGAGCAGCGAGAAGGGTTGATGGATGAGTTGCGAAGTGTCAACCTGAGCAAATTTGTTAGTGAAGCTGTGACTGCTATCTGTGATGCCAAGCTTAAAAGTTCAGACATACAAGCAGCAGTCCAGGTGACTCTTATGAATTTTAATCTGGCTTTTTCTGTGATTGCGGATGCCTATATATTGATCCTAGTTATGTGTTTCCTTTCTATTTTAGCCTTGGTTTTTTCTTTTAATATATATATATATATATATGGTATAAGTAATTTAATTTATTTTGTTAATTCCTCCAGGAAGGAGTTTATCGATCTATGTTGTGGCTTTTGTAAGGAGGCGCAGTGATTTTGCTTGAGAAACATTTTAATTAGTTTTAGGTTGCCGTTTTATAGATATATATGATATTTTTTATGTGCTTATTAGGCTTCAAAACGCTGCATGAATTATAGATTCTTCTGTGTCATCTGACATTGTGAATTAAACAGTGATATGTCTGGTGTTGGGTGGTGAGTGCTGAAATAGAAAAGAAAAACTAGGAGTACACGATATGCTTATTCAAGCATCAAAACACGGTGGTTATGAAGTGAAATTTCTCTTTTTTTCTTAAAAAAATTTGAATAGAATGTGAATTCTTTTAAACACAGGCTCCCTTTGATTCAACTTATTTTCAATTCTTAATTTCAACAGGTTCTATAACGAATTTTTGCTGCTATTTTTGTAGAATTGTTAGATGGTCAATCTAGTTAATTCATTGAGTTTGTTCTCCAGTGTTTGAATAGTATACTGGCTACTGTCCACGGTGTCACAATTTGTGCAGTTAAATTGTTGTATATGTGAGTTCTGTTCTTAGTCTTGCTTTTTCCGATATGCTTCCATCATCTTAATAAATCTTCATTAGAAAAGTCTGTATCCGTATTAAGCTAACTTAGAGATAATAGAATTGCGGTGGAGTTGACTATTATTGACATGCACTTTACATAAGTTCTACTAAACAAAAAAAAGGTCTGCTTAAGTGGGTTGTTTGTGTTAGTGCATTTGTTAAACTATCACATGAATGCTTACTGGCATATGCTTGTTTGTTATAGTTACATGTTTTGCCTTCTGTGCTGTGTCTGACACTCATCTATTTTTCGAAAGATCTGCTCTTTGCTTCATCAAAGGTACAAAGATTTCTCGCCAAGTCTTGTACAAGGGCTCTTGAAAGTCTTCTTTCCTGGAAAATCTGGAGACGATTTGGATGCGGACAGGAACTTAAAGGCCATGAAAAAGCGCAGCACTCTGAAACTCCTTGTGGAGCTTTACTTTGTTGGAGTAATAGAAGACAGCGGGATATTTATCAATATTATCAAGGATCTTACTAGTGCTGAACACTTGAAGGACCGAGATACAACTCAGACAAATTTGACTCTTCTTGCTAGTTTTGCTCGACAAGGAAGAGTCTTCTTAGGACTTCCCCTTTCTGGGCAAGACGAAGAGGTATGACCATTTTCTGTGCCTTTAAGTAACTTAATCTTTCTTGATATTTTGTTCGGGTGTCCTTTCTATGCCTTGGATTGAGTTTTTCTAATTCGTTGTGCCTTCATATATATATAAAAGAGGTGTATCTTCTGTTTGTGATTATCAATGGATTCTCTCTTGTTTTTATAACTGTGTTTTGATGATAGTTGTAGTGCACTTGCATTTTTAATTTTCATCCTATGGTATTTCATTTATTTTTTGCCAATCTTGTCATAAATGTTCTTCTCTGATTGCATTTTATTTTCAGTTTTTAAAGGGCCTAAATATTACAGCAGAGCAGAAGAAAATTTTAAGGAAGGCTTTTCATACATATTATGATGTTGTCGCAGAACTTCTTCAGTCTGATCATACAGTAAGGTTTTTGCTGCTTTCGTTGGAGCTGGTGCTTCTGATTTCTTATTTAATTTTATATATTGTCCTCCGCTTTTGTACACTTTTTTCTCTCTATTAATGATTTTTTTATTTATAAAAAAGTATTTCTCATCTTAAAGTCCTGTATTTAGACAATAATTCTTATGCCTAATTCTTTTGATCTTGTTGGTTTGTACTGATTTGGACAAGCAATTTCTTTATATGTATTTTTCCTTTTCTTTTCTTGTTCTCTAATTTCTCTTGTGATGAAAATTTTCTTTTCAATAGTCACTTCGCCAAATGGAGCATGAAAATGCGAAGATTCTAAATGCTAAAGGCGAGCTAAGTGAAGAAAATGCCTCTTCATACGAAAAGCTGCGAAAATCTTATGACCATTTGTACCGCAATGTCTCATCGTAAGTTGCTTTATAAGTTCATTTTCATGGTTGATTTTATTCTGCTGGCAGCTATTTAAATGGGGTCTTCCATTTAAATAATAGGATTTTTTATCTTGTTAAACTCACAGCACATTGTATTTCATAGGATTCATGTGTTAATTGATTTATTCCACATTTAACATCTGACAGGGTAATTCCTTAACCTTTCTGCTTACTACTATAAACATTTCTGTCATAGCTGATTTATGGTAGTAAGGATATGTTTTCTTTTAATCAAATGATAGATTAGCCAAACCACATAGTTCCGAATATTCTGCCAGATTATGGACAATAATATACACTGGAGTTGAATTTAATATGGTCTCTTTATATTACCACTGCATAATACGACTGTTAGAAAGTGATGCACAACATAAGATGTAATATAGCATACTGTAATATGCTATATCTGTGCAGTTTCTGTGATTGGTGTGTTTGCAAGGTGTTTCTTAAATGTAAGCTTGAAGAGAAGAAACACCTAAAAAAAAGCAAGGAAGGAGACGTAGCTTA
Source organism: Bretschneidera sinensis (assembly GCA_023935145.1). Lineage (NCBI taxonomy): Eukaryota > Viridiplantae > Streptophyta > Magnoliopsida > Brassicales > Akaniaceae > Bretschneidera > Bretschneidera sinensis. The sequence continues at coordinate 59,772,055 of CM043698.1, read as the reverse complement.
AGAAGTTTTTGTTGAAAGAGAATTTTTTTGGGTGAAATCAGCCTCTGATGCTGTACTGCAGCTGTCCTTCAATAGTTTAATTGAAGTCTCAAAAACCATAGATGTAAGTGCACTTGGCTGATGAAGGTTTCAGATGGATTACAGATAAGAAAAACAGCTATTAGGGTAATGTAGAAGCTGGTTATTCTGAAGCCAGCATGTGATTGAAGTAGTTAAGAACATAGGTGTCAAATTTTTATTCAAATTGCGAATTGAAATCTTAATTTTTTGAATCGAGAATTTAATCAAGAATCGTAACGTCTGATATGCATTCTTAAAATCACTTTTTAAATAACATAATACATGTAAACAAACCAAATTTATTGATTTTTTTTGAAATATAATAGTATATTATACACTAATCTATCAATTATCTTGTGGCCAAACCGAGAAAGTGCTCTATATGATATGCCTATATCATATAAACACTTCATGAAAGTATGCTATATTGTTTGTTAAAATACAATTTTTTTCGTCGTACAAATGTATTGTTATATACTAACAAAATATATGTACATATTTAATATTGATGACATGTGTGTATGTGTGTGAGAAGTACGTATAATTTGTTGGAATATAAGAAAAATGCATCTTGAAAGACCAGCTTATTACATACTAAAACAATTTTTCAATGGAGGAGATATATTGGAGACAAAAATCTAGAGCTCTTTGGTTTAGAGAGGGTGATAGAACACAATTTTTTCATAAGGTTATTAATGCACATAGATAATTTTTATGAATGAGGTTGAGGTTGATAAGACTTTGTTTGTGGAAGCAAGGGATACGAATGAAGCTATTTGCTGTTTCTACAAGAACCTTTATATGAAATATTGTGAGTGGAGGCCTACTCTTGATGGATTGACTTTTCCTAGCATTGGAAATGAATCGGCTTCTTGGCTTGAGCAATCTTTAGGGGAGGATAAGATTCCTTCTGCTCTTCTGGATTGCAGTGGGGACAAAAATTTGAGTCCCGATGGCTTCTCTATGGATTTTCTTTATGCTGATGGGTTCATTGTGAGAGGGGATATTTTGAAACTTTTTGAGGAGTTCCGTCATCCAGGGAGTTTGTTGATAGTCTTAACGCTACCTTGGTTGTTCGCATTCTGAAAAAAGTGGGAGCTACTAGTATTAAAGACCTTCACCCTATTAGCTCATTGGGTATTTATAAGTTCCTTCCCAAGGTGCTCACTCTTGGAAAAAATAAAGTGATTGGGAAGGTTGTTCCTTATCAAAGCGCTTTCATTGAAGGTAGACAAATCATGGATGCCGCCTTGATTGCCAATGAAGTTGTTGATGCACACTTGAAACGTGAAAGGGTTGGTGTCATTTGCAAACTTTACGTGGAGAAATCTTATGATCATGTGTGTTAGGATTTTCGTATGCATTTAATGGAAAAGATGGGGTTTGTTGAGGTATGGCACAAATTGATTTGGAAGTGCATTTCTTTCATTTCCTTCTCCATTTTGGTCAATGGTTTTCCTTTGGGGTTCTTCCAAGATTTTAAAGGTCTTGGTTGAGGGGATCCACTTTCTCCTTTTTTGTTCACTTTGGTTATGGAGACCTTGAGCAAGTTGATTCCTAGGGCAGTTGATGGGCTCTTTTTGTGTGGTTTATCAGTTGAAGAGAATGATCAAGCGTCTCATTTTCTCTTTGCCGATGATAAAATTGTGATTGTGGGGTAGAAGTGGATCAAACTCTCTACCTTAGATGCTTCCTTCTTTGCTTTGAAGCGATGTCCGGGCTCAAGGTTAACTTAAGCAAGAGTTTTGTCCCCGCTTGGAGAGGAGGTTAATGGGGATCTTCTCGTGATATGGTGGGGTGTAAGGTGGGCTCCCTCTTACTCACTTACTTAGGCCTTCCTTTGGGTGCTAAATGTCTTTTTTCCAATTCCTAGATATTTTAAAGCGGTTGGAAAGGATTTTAAGAAGATTTCTTTGGGGTAATACGAGGGAGGAATATAAATACCAGTTGGTTAAATGGGTTTGAATAACCATTTGATAAAGGAGGTGTTGGCATTAAAATCCCTTGCGATCTTCAATAAAACATTTCTTGGTAAATGGTTTTGGAGATCCATGGTGGAAAAGGTTGGCAGAAAGCCATTTTTACCAAATTTGCAGTGGAGTATAATGGGTGGATTACTAAATAAGGTAGAGGAGTTTATGGTGTGGACCTTTGGAAGTTGGTTAGGAATGGATGGGATGGCTTATTCCACTATGTTTCCTTTAAGTGTGACAATGGTAAGGGCATTTGGCTTTGGCATGATAGTTGACATAGGCCTACTTCTTTGAAAGAAAACTTTTCGATGTCTTCTCTCCTGCTAGATATAAGAATGCTTTGAGTAGCTCTTGTTTGGAATTTTCCTTTGAGTGAAACACCCATGATTTGGAAATGATACACGCTGGGAACTTCTTGGCAAACTTCTACAAGGAAAAAGTTAATTTGCTTGATGAGGATAAGGTTAGGTGGAATATGAGAACAAGAGGGAAGTTTGAGTTTATGCCTTTCTATAGGATACTTTTCAAGAATGTGCTTGGGAGGATGGGCAAACTTTTCGTGGCAATCAATTTGGAAAACTCATGCTCCTTTGAATGTTGTTGTTGTTGTTGTTGTTGTTTTCTTTCTTTTTTGCATAAGAAGAAACTTGATGTGGCATTCTCTCTATTGACAATCTTCACAAGAGAGGAGTTTTGGTCAATAGGTGTTATCTTTATATAGAGGTGCTCGAGTTTGTCTACCACCTTCTTTTGGGGTGTTCTTTCAATATACAATTATTGTGAGATAGCTTCCTATGTGGTGGGACTTTCTTGGATCGCTAATTCCATTCAAGAGGTGTGGGTTTGGAGCGGTTTGAAAGTTTCTAAAAAAATTAGTAAAGGCTTATTCTTTGATTCTTTTCTATATATTTTGGGTGGTTTGGATTGAAAAGAATAAAAGAACCTTTGATGGAGTGGAAAAAACTATAGCTACTATCAAGGACAAATGGTTCAGTACTAATGGGGTTTGTTTTAATGGATTTTTTTTTTTTAAAATGAAGATAATTTCATGAATTTCATTGGTATATTGCCTTGTATATACGTTTTGTAATTGGGTGGCACCCCCCTGTACCTTTGTGATACAATTTACATATAAAAAAAATCTTTATATCAAACAGTTCATGCTTCCAAATAGACGTCTTTAATTGAAATCAAACATATGAATATTTTATAGGGTTCTTTGCCTCTTTACGCGAAGTCCAATTATGTTTAATGGATTATGTTTATTTTAACCCCAAGCACCTTAGTTCTCAAAACTTTTTATATAAAATTTAAAAAAATAAAGAAGATTTAAGCTCTACTGAATCAGGTGAATTGCACGATTCGTAAGATTTGCCACCGATTTGGTCTATTTGGCGCTAATTCCGGATGCATTTCGGTTCTGCATGCTAAATTGAACCGTTTAGGGCTTGAACTGAATCAAAACAATTTTGATGATTATGGATAAGAATGGCATTGTTGCTTATTAGTTGTCCTAAATGTAACTGAATGATTGTGTTTTGTATACTGGAAAAGATATAGTGATTTAAATAGAATAAAAGTTTTTCGAACTTAGTAAATACCTATTTTTTTAACAAAAATATGTGATCAGATAAATCTATTTTGAAAGTTCATCCAATGCTTTCTTTGGTATTTTGGCTTGAAACTTGAGTTTCATTGCAAGTTTTGAAAACCTGTGGGCCATAGACGCTAGTCCAAGAAAATTTCAGGCAATTATCAGGATATGACTCCGAGATTTCTATAACTGGCATGTAGATTTGAGTGAAGGTGGCAGTTGAATTATTTTGTATGGTGGATGGGATCAGTGGTTGATCCAAATGACTGTAGACTCAAGAAAAAGCAAAATTAGGGAGAGAAGGTGCTTGAAAATATCGTATAAATTGGATAGGGGTGTTACTTATCAAAAGTAAATTGGATAGGGGAGTTATCTGTAGCCTTGAGCAGTCCTTTTTTTTTATAAGTAAAGAGTTTATTAAGAAAAAGCACCAAGGTGGTGCAACCCAAGTACACAAAATATCTGCACAATAGTAAATACTCAAAATCTAGAAGCTCATTCTCATCCCCAAAACTCTTACCCTTAAACCAAAATCTAAGGGTATTGAACCATCTATCTCTAATTAGGTCTCTCATTCCAAAGCCAAAACATAATGAGAGGAATCAAAGAGTAAGCCTTTCTTAATCCCTTCGAAGCACGAATGCCACTCTAAACCCACATTTCATCTTTCATGGAGTCGGCCACCACCCAAGAAACACCCAAAATATAGTAGGCCATTTTCCAGAAGCTTCTAGCCAACGAACATAAAATACATTTTATGTGAACTGATAAAAATGCTGTATTTTATGTGTATTTAACTTAGTGTGAAGTTATTTTTGTTCATTCCTTGATTTTTGGTGTTGTGGATATTTTTAGTAATTTTATGTTTCACTGAACAGAGGCATTAGTGTCTAGCTGCATCATTGGACTCTCATAGTCCAAAGGTCAATTTAGTTGTTGTTACGACATATATATATATATATATATATACACATATAGCATCTCTCTTTAGGATCAATGGAGGATACTATAGAAAAATTTTCCAGTATCTTTGCTGATTTTCCATAGGGTTGACTGTCATTCTTCTTCTAATTCTCTGTACTTTACGAAATTATAGCAAACCCAAACTGGCCCTTGTTTATTTCCTTTTATTCAAACTAGATAACATTATCCATTGTAACTTAATTTTTTTTTCTAGTTTTGGCAAATGATGATTTTATCCACTTATCTTGTGAAATCTTTACGTTACAGTCTAGCCGAAGCACTTGATATGCAGCCTCCGGTGATGCCAGAGGATGGTCACACGACTAGGTTAACTACTGGAGAGGATGCTTCATCTCCTGCAGGAAAGGATTCTTCTCTTGTTGAAGCGATTTGGGATGATGAAGATACCAGGACTTTCTATGAATGCTTACCGGATCTTAGGTTTGTCTTGGTTCATGACCCATAAAGAAAGAAAGAAAGAATGGAAAAAGAAAAAGGCTAACTGATGGTTGTAAACTTTGTAGAAGTTTTACTTGACTGAATTGTCATTTAAATTGTGGTTTATCAAGTTTTTTACTTTTTTTTTAATAATTGATGTTGGTAAGATGCAATCTATATCTGTTCCTTTTAGGGCATTTGTTCCAGCAGTATTATTAGGAGAAGCAGAGGCTAAAGCAAATGAGCAATCTTCAAAGACGCAAGAGAAACCAACTGTAAGTAACCAAAGTCCTTAATTTGGAGGCCTTATCATTTCCTGAGTTAGCTATGGCATTGTGGCTAAAATTGCACATCTCTTTATTAGATTATTAATCATTTGTGCTTACAAGTATGGCTAACATTCTTTATTAACATGCAAGTTATTGCAAACATGCTTTAGGAGTGGTTATGGCTAACATGTTACAGTTATCATTATTCATCACATACAGGCAGTGTCTTCATAATATGCATTCTATGGCTAAATTATGTAGAACAACAACACAAGAAGAATAATAGGAAAAAAAAATAATTATTGAAGGCGCAATGCAGGGGTTCGAATCCCCCCACCCGTTGTGATGGAACTGATAAAAAACCGTTTAATTTCCCAATCAATTTACTGAAGTTCAACATAATATGGTGCACCTATATATATGGGCACTAAAACCCAAACAAAAATCCCAGAACTTTAAAACCCCAATATTTAATCTTCCATCTTTTCTGCATCGCTGACATTCTGTCTTTCCTTGAAATTTTTTGATGATTGTATGTGCGTCTACTTTTTATTTTACGTTTTACTCATAGCTCTTTTGAACTATTTCTACTTTACTTCTGGAAGTTTGCTTTGCCCCAGTTTTTCCCTTGGTGAGTCTTAAACTGGTCTCTCTGTGGTTCTGCTGGTAAATTATCTAGGTTTGGAACTACCCACCTTAGCCCACCCTATTTTTGTCCAGTATTAAGAACTGAACTTGGACTGAACTGTGGCCCAATTGTTCTGCTCTTTTACCATTGGGTGGCATAGGTTAGATTTCATCTGTCCTATGTGCTGCTTTTGTAGGATTTGTTGGGACTTCAGGATTTGGATTTGTTGAATAGATGTGACTTAGAACAACTATGCTCTGATAATGATATTAGTGGATGTAGAACAAGAGGAAAAGAAGGGAAGAAAGAAGAATAGAGAGAAGAGCAAGGGAACAACCATAATATCCAAAATTCAGTAATATCATTTAAATTCAATTTTAATCAGCATGTCTACTTTTAGTCCAAAAACCTAATAGAGGTGTGTCCTTATACAAGCATTAAACACACTCCTGAAACGGAAACTAAATCAACCCTGAATCCTAAACCTACTTTATTTCAAGAAACCCCTACAATATCCTTAACCACCCGAATACTTTCAAATTGCAGATTTATTATTAAAATATCCCGTAGTACTAAAACAACCAATTTTAGATTCTTACTTCTCCATCAATAGATAACGAGTTGCTGGAAACTTCTGGAGCAGTAAAAATATGGTTGATGTTTAATCATAATCCCCTTTAGCGTATGCAGATACTATGGTAAAAAAGTCTCTTGCTACTAACCGCCGGAGGTTTTATAACCTATGGTTTAAGCAGTACTTTAGTGGAAAAAGAAACCAATTTTAAGGGATAGTGGGGGAAATAGGGTTTGGGGATGGAAAGGGGAATAAGGTCTGATTTTGAAATAGCTAAAGAAATTAAGGCAGAAATAAAGATTGCACAGAAGAAGAAGAGGGGAAAGAGGAAGAGAACCCTAGGCAACAAAAATTGAACCACATTATTCAATGGTCTGATTAATCCAAGTTCAAAAACCTCACATATGTAAGGACTGTTGGACTTATCCTAACAACTTGTTTGGTTCGCGCACAGGATTCAAGTGGATTAAAGTAGGATTTATATTGGGACAGGATTAAGGGTGGATTGAAGTGGTAATACTTGTATTCTTGTTTGGTTCATGGGACTGACTAAAACTTACAAGTTTGGTTGATAGGCTATCAATTGGTATTAAGATGGGGTATCATGTCAAAAGACAAATTGCACTTCATCCCAAAATTACTGTTCATCATCTCCATCTCCATGATGAACCAACTCTAATCTCACAAAATAATTTCAACAATATATTATTTATATGAGCAAATCCCAAATTCATCTACACAACAAATTCAAGCAGATCAATATAACAAAGTATGAGCAACAAATACATTCCAAAAATTGAAGAATATTTCTCTCATCTTCTCTTTCTATTTCTCTCTCCCTCTTCAAGAATATTTAAGAATAACCAAGAAAACATCCGATTAAAATGCTCTCGACAAATCTGGAGTCCTACTCTCCCAGCACCAACTCAGTCCACCTATCTAACAAATCACAGGCGTCTATTCAAACCCCCCCAAACTCGAACACAAAACCCCCGTATATCATTTTTCTCAAGTTTCCTAGGGTTATAACTAGCAGCCAGCAGCCTCCAAGTACTCGAAACTCACATACAACAGACACAAACACCCAAAAACCCCTGACCAGCAAGCAAAGGCAAAGCCATGTCGAGTCCCCAAGTGGAGTCCGTACAATGCATCGGTGCAAGAAGATAGTTGTTGCAATGACCTACTGCAAGCGGGTATGCGGGTTGATCAAGATCAATGGGTGCCCAATTGAGCTGGTGGAGCCCGAGATCCTACGGTTCATGTCCTACGAGCCTATCATCCAATTGTGATGATAGCGTCTCAGAAATGTCGACATGTGTATCAGGGTCGAGGGCGGTGTGTATCAGAAAAGTCGACATATTGCTAAAGCTTTGTAGCTTTTTCCCAGAAGTACGTTGTTAGGCAGACGAAGATGGAGATCTGAAGAGAAGATAAGAGAGAGAAGAAAATGGTGTTGGAGAGAGAGAGGAGAGAAGAGAAGAGAGATCCGAAAAGATGAAGTTTTGGTTTTTGTTGGCAATTTTTTTCATTGTTAAAACCCACACACATCTTGGACCTCTGATTACAAAGTGGGTAAGGAAATGTCCTTACCAACGCTCCAAGCGGGCATGAATTTGTTGGTATATATATCTAAAGGATATAAATGAGAGTATAGCAAATAGACAAGGACACTTTGTTGAGAAAAAAAAATTATCCCACCTTTGCCAATATCTGTTATTTGGGGGGGGGGGGGGGGGAACGGGACAAAATCTGTGGGTTTAGGGGCCGAATGGGATTAGCCCAATTCGACCCTTAATGGCAACTAAACATGGGAATGGGGACACAAGTGGCATTTGAATAAAGTCCGATCCCACTTATGTCCCTTGAACCAAATGAGCTGTAATAAGATTAGGATTCTACTGTAATCACAATAGAATACATAATACCCTCGACCCAAAAAAAGAAAAAAAACTTGGAACTTAAGACTTGCCTTAATGATGAAATCGTAGTCCTATGCGGTTTTCTTTTAAAAAATTATGGTACTGGCCCAGTGTAAAGAAAAACCTACAACTTGGCAGGAAGTTTGTGTTCCATTCCTTTTGGGCTGGTTGTGGTACACCCATAGCAAGAGTGACTTAGTTCCTCTTGGTGAGAATGTTAATGGGTGCTATCTTGCTATCTCTACCCATCTCCTACCTTGGGCTCCTTCTTGGCGCCAAATTTAACGATAAGATAATTTGGAATCCCATCATTGGAAGATTTGAGAAAAGATTGGTCGGTTGGAAGAAACAACATCTCTCCAAAAGGGGAATACTCACTCTCATCAACAATACTCTTTCAAGTCTCCTCTTCTACTTCTATCTCTTTTGCCTTTCAAAGACGGTTCCTTTGGGGGAATACAGAGAGAAATACAAGTACCACTTGGTGAAGTAAGGTGTGCTCAGGCAACCTTTGAAAAAGGGGATTAGGCCTTAATTCCCTTACTTTGTTCAACAAAGCTCTTCTTGGAAAATGACTTTGGAGATTCATGGTGGAAGAGATCATCTATGGATGAGAGTGGTGATTGCAAAGTATGGTATCGAGCATTATGGGTTGATTTCTTAGGAGGGGAGGGGGCTTATGGGGGTGGGAGTTTGGAAGTGGATCCAGAAAGGATGGGAAGAAAATTTCCTTTTGTGTCCTTTGTGGTGGGTAATGGAGAGGCTACCCGTTTGTGGCATAACATTTGGTATCGAGATGAGACTCCTTGTGTGATCACTTTCCGGATGTTTTCTCCATTGTGAGAGAAAAGGATGCTCTCATTTGGTCGTGTACTTCCGTGGCCAGCAATGAGATTGTGTGGTACGTTCCTTTCTGCCACAGTGTTACTGATCGGGAACTTGAGTGTGTGGGGATTTTTTTTTAGGCCTTGTATATTACAAGAATTGACTTGAGTAGAGAGGATAGAGCTCCCTAAGTTAGGCCTGAAAAAAGGTCTTTGAGGTGAAGACTTTCTGCAAGGCTATTCTCGATGAGCTTCCAGTGGAAGGGAGCTCTAACTTCCCCTGGAGAGCCATTTGGAATTTGTTTGCTCCTAGAAAAGTTAGTTTATTTTGCTTGGGAGGTGTCTTGGGAGAAGATTCTCACTATCGATTGCCTTCAAAGGAGAGGAAATGTGCTTGTCAATAGATGCTACATTTGCAAGATAGCAGTTGAGTCCGTTTATTACCTCTTGTTGGATTTCCCTGTGGCTAGGCAATTATGGGAAATGGTTTTTTGTGTTTGTGTATTTCATGAGTGGGCTTTTGAAGGTTTCAAGGAGGTGAAGAGGGTTTAGTCTTTTATTCCCATCTCAATTTTTTGGATTGTGTAAAATGAACGAAAAAGGAGGGCTTTTGATAGTGAGGAGAGGTATATTAGAAGTCATCAAAGATAGGTGGTTTAACAACCTTAAGTTTTGGTTATATGGTTCTTTTTTTTGTAAATGAAGAAGACCTCATAGATTTTTTGGATTTCCTATCATGTAATTAGCCTTCGTTTTTGGGTTGCATCCCCTTGGTGCTATTTATACAATTTTACTTATTAAAAAAACTTGTCCAAATAATTGTGACTTGATCTTTAAAACCAGGCAACCCTTTCTTGTATTGGATGTTACCTGAACGGGTAAACTAAGAATTCCTCGAGGACAATATCTAGCATCTTTTTCATTGGCTGTAATTTGGTGCTTATGTGCCACTTTAATCATGTTAGTTGGTCTGGATAGCAACCTGGCATTTTCATGTCAATTATATGTGCTCTTTTGCACTCCTATCCTTCTATCCTAGAATTCTATATCTTTTTCTTTAACCTCGAATGATCTCCATCGGTATATCAGGAACTATAATTTGTGTGTGAGCATTTGTTGCTGTTTTTTTCAGTTTCTTTTCTAATGTTTGTGATGTAGAACAGTAGGAGACGAAAGAACTAAGTAACAAGAAATTAAACGAACAATTCCAATCACAGGGAAGCTGCAAACCCAATCACAGGGTGCAATTGATTTTCAATTTAAATTTTTTTTTATTCCATACAAAGCTAACTCAAAATAGCATAGGGATGTCTAATATATAGACATCTTCGAAATTCTAGTAATTCCCAAATAAGGTAATTAAATATAACCTAAATATCTTATAATATCTAATTTCTAAATTAAATGGCTAAAACCCTAATACTCATAATAGTCAAATCCCTAAAACACATAATATTATCAAAATTACATAATTATTCTTATACCATAATATTCAAATTAAAGCCCTAAATCTGTTCTTCCATGTATACTCTATAGCTCCTTTGTAAAGATTTCATTTTTATAGCTACCTACTTACAGAAAGGCTTTATTTATTTGCTGGTCTTTTTGTTTGTTTGTCCATTTGTATCTTAAGGAGTACGCTTCTGAATCAATCCAAAGTCAATTGGCTGCCCAAGATACTACAGATGTTTCTGTGGACTCTGGAAGTTTGGTGGAGGGGAAAAGCTTTGAGAAAGGGAAAGATAAGGAAGAAAAAGATAAAGAAAAGACTAAGGATCCAGAGAAGGAGAAAGTGAAAGAAAAAGATGCAGACAGAAAAGGAGAAAACGAAAAGGAGAAACTTAAAAGTCTTGAAGGGACAAATCTGGATACTTTGTTGCAGAGACTCCCAGGTTGTGTTAGCCGTGATCTTATTGATCAGTTGACGGTACTAATAACTCTGTTCTTTACAGTTTGATTTTCCCTTTTGGCTTTCTCTCTGGGGGATCATGTTCTTATTTTTTTTACTGTATTTTCAGGTGGAGTTTTGCTATTTGAATTCTAAGTCAAATAGAAAAAGACTTGTGAGGGCATTGTTTAATGTCCCTAGGACATCTCTGGAGCTGCTTCCATACTACTCACGCATGGTCGGCACACTATCAACTTGTATGAAGGATATCTCTACTATGCTGTTGCAGATGTTGGAGGAAGAATTCAACTTCTTGATAAATAAGAAGGTTAGTTTTTGCTTATGTATGAAAAAAAAAAGGTCAGGTTTAAGTTCAATATGCATTGACAGAAATAAGAGTGGTTAATTATCTTTATACATTTCTTGTTGCTTATGAATTCATTTTCATCTTGTCAAGTATGCATTATTTTAATTTTAAAATGAAAATTTACTGCAGGATCAAATGAATATTGAAACAAAGATCAGGAATATCAGGTTTATAGGAGAGCTCTGCAAGTTCAAAATTGCACCAGCTGGTCTTGTTTTCAGTTGTTTGAAGGTATATGCAGAGCACTTAATTGATATATATCTAATTTGCTTGGTTATTGAATAGGCCTAAAATGTTTTTTTGGTAGTATCTGGCATTGATATGTTTTATATAGGTATCTAAACCATTCTTATGTTTTGCTAGGGTTCACATTTTTCTCTCTTTGTTTGGTAGTGTTGCTGAAAAATAGTCCAGTGTTTTTTGCAAAGCTTGACTTTTCCTTATTTTTTTTTAAGTTCTTGAGCAATAGAGTCAAAACATAACTATGGGGATATTTTGCCATCCAGTCCGCTTTATTGTTCTCATTTTCATCAGTTATACAATTTCACGCCTAAGACTTGTAGTGGATGAAATTATGTGGAAGATGAGATTATTCTAGGGGTTTATTCTCTCTCTGGAGATCTTTCATCAGAATTGGGATGTCTAGTTCATATCAGATATTTACTAACACATGTTTGCTCTTTAACCAGGCTTGTTTAGATGATTTCACTCATCATAACATTGATGTTGCTTGCAATCTTCTTGAGACATGTGGCCGTTTTTTGTACCGGTCTCCTGAAACTACTATACGGATGGCTAACATGTTGGAGATATTGATGCGCCTGAAAAATGTCAAAAATTTGGATCCGCGGCACAGCACCCTCGTAGAAAATGCTTACTACCTCTGCAAACCACCTGAAAGATCAGCACGAGTCTCTAAAGTCCGTCCTCCATTGCATCAGGTATGAAAAATGATTTGAAGTTAGATGTTTTCCATCTGTTACAATATTAACATTTTATCCTTGTTTTTATGTAGTATATTAGAAAATTACTATTTTCGGATCTTGATAAGTCTTCCATCGAGCATGTGCTGAGGCAACTTCGTAAACTGCCATGGAGTGAATGTGAGCAATACCTTTTAAAGTGCTTTATGAAGGTTCATAAGGGAAAGTATGGTCAGATTCACTTGATTGCTTCTCTTACTGCTGGTTTGAGTCGCTATCACGATGACTTTGCGGTAGCAGTTGTTGATGAGGTTTGCTTCTTTCATCCCATATATTCTTTTGTAGAGTTAAATTTTCCTTGGGTTACTATCATTTAAAGATTCGCTTGCGTAAACGTGTTCTGTATTTTGGTTTTCTAAATCTTTACTTTTTAATTTTTTTGGAAACTACTATGCTTCCCTAATAAGCATTTGACTTATAATGAATACCTGTTTTTTATGTGATTAGTTAATCTCGGACGTGCATTCCACATGGTATACTTGCTTTTGTCCCTTTAAAAGCCCTTTTCAATTTTGAATGTTAAAAAATAAAAGGATAATTTGATATGATTTCATTTTGTTTAAAACAAATGAGAAACAATTTCTTCACTTTTTATAAATATAAAGAAATATTAAAAGAAAATTTATTAAATATAAAAAACTAATAAAAAATTTAATAATAAATTTAGTAAATTTCAAAGTATCCTATTAAATATGACAAGGGAGATCGTTTTCCGGAGATTTTTGCTTTTGTGAGGGATAAAGAAACTCTTATCTCTTCTTGTATTTTTTAGTCCAATGGTTCTATTTCGTGGGATGTCCCTTTTATTCCAAATGTTTATGATTGGGAAATCTAGAGGGTGCATACTTTTTTTGGAAACCTTGTATAGTTATTTTTTTTATACAAGGTTTCCAAAAAAAAGTCCCCGATGGAGCCGGATTTGGAGGAGATTTTATCCCCGTGGGATGGAGACAGGGACAATAAAAAGTACCCGACGAGGATGGCACTCTTCAACCCCTTGGTGCTCTTTTCTTTTAGTACATTTTTTACTTATAAAAAAATATATGACAATGGGAGAATACTTCTTGCATCTTTTGCGCAATCATTTGTTTTGTTGCTCAATCACTTTCTCTTCTTTTGTCCATTCTCACAAAAAAAAAAAAACGATTTGTTGCTCAATCACTCTTTCATGCTTTTATATACTCTGATCAGACAGCCAATCAATAATTCTGTGTCATCAAATAGAGTAATGTACGTTTGGTTATTGGTATCAAAGGCGTAACCTCAGCATGTACTTACTAGTATAAGTAATTTTATTAGTAGTGTGATATTGATTAATAATAATAGTAATAAATAAATGATTTTATTACCTTACTTTGTTATGGTTTGATATCGAAACTGTTGCAATTATTGCATTTCACTTGTCATCATTAAATACCATTTTTTATTACAATTTCTGCAAGCTTCATACCATGGTTTGTCCTTATTGAGAATGTTAAAATTTAGGTTAGAGAGAGATGAGAGATTGAGAAGAAATATTGTAGAATAATTCTTATTGTTGTTGTTGTTGTGCGAACAAACCAACAACCCTATATATAGACCTAAGACTATAAATCCTAATAGGAATAGAAAACATAAACTAAACATATTAGGAAACCTAATACATATGTAATTAGGAAACTATATCTCTCAACACTCTCTCTTAAGTTGGAGCATACATATACACCAACTTGTTATAAATAAAACTATACCAATAACAAACCGGATCCAATCTGAAACAAATAAACTCAAACCCATAAATTACAATAATTCATGAGAACACGTCGAGACTCCATACTCACGACAAACAGTTAGGTCACCACATTGATACCACTTAACAAGACAAGATTCGAGAATACCTGATTAATAAGACTACTTTTTGTCCTTTTTTTTACTAACTTGGGCTTTGACTTGAATGAGTTGCAATCAATGAGTCAGAGGATAACAACATTAACAAAAGTTGGATCGGATTAACAACATCAACATGCATGGGGATAACAACATTAACAAAATTCTAAATTTAGAATTTTTTATTTATTTAAATATTTAGTTAGATTACAATTCACGATTCTATATAAACTAACCTTTAACGAAAATAAAATATTTTTTTGATAAGTATCGAGACAAATAAATTATTATGTAATTCAATTAAAGTAACTTTTTCTTGTTCTCATATAATTAAGTTTTAGTTTTACTCTACATAAGTAAGCAATATTAAAAAATATATATTACTCAACATGGCCAAGTTCATAAACAATTAATTCCTATGAAGTCAAATCCAGTTCTTATGGGTTGTTTTTGTCCATGTCTAGTAGGACAAAGAAAGTGTGGTTAAAGGGATGAGAGAGGATGAGAAAGAAATGGAGAGAACTAGAGAGAGAGTCAGATCCCAAGACTATTCAAGATTATTTTGAACCCCTTCTTGTGAACATAGAGGGATGGCAACGAGAAGGATTTCGGGTGGGGAGTGTCTTCCCCGTTCCTATCCCCATTTCTCTAAACTATCTCTATCCTCGTTCCCGACGGGGATTTTTTTTTGCCCCTAGTTCCTATCCACGACCGGGATTTTCGAGGACCTACATCCTCATCCCTGACGAAATGGGGACGGGAATCATGAAGAAATGTAGGGCTTCCCCATTAACCCAATTTTTTTTAATAAAAAGTAAATTACACTTAAAAATTTACAATAAATATATTCATTAAACAAAAAATATTAGGAATCAAGTTCGGGGATTAAATGGGTTGAAGAGTGTCATCCTCGTTGAAATATTAGGAATTAGGTTCGGGGATTAAATGGGTTGAAGAGTGCCATCCTCGTCAGGGGCTTTTTATTGTCCCTGTCTCCATCCCACGGGGATAAAACCTCCTCCAAATCCGGCTCTATCGGGTCGGGAGTCGGGTCTCTGTGGGGCACAAGGACTTTTTCCATCCCTAGGTATTGAAAGTACTTAGGCGAACATGCATGGCTACGTATGTGAAGAGTGATCTCTAGAAACCGGTCAACCAAATTGATTTTCTCTCTAAGACTCAGCCAAGCCCAATTGGAAGTGGTTCATAGCCTATAAGCGATAGTGTTTAGGTGCTTGGCCTTTATAGGAATTTATGGTCCATAACCCAATCCTTCCAACCTAGGTGCCTTAATTCATGCATATAGGGTGACGCACCCGATCCCAATCAATGTATTAAGGATTTTTTTTGTAAGTAAATTTTTTATTAGAAAGCACCAAGAGGGTGCATAATAAAGCCAAAGGCTAATTACAATGGAGAAACTCCACAAAATCTAGTAAATCATCAGAGTTTACAAAGAAATTTCCTATAAACCAAAAAATGAGGATATTAAACCAACTATCCCTAATATTTGCTAGGGGCCTTTCAACCCTGTCAAAAGCTCTTCGATTCCTTTCTCCAAACTTTGAGAGCAGATTTACTTTTTGAGAGCATGGATTTTTTATTTTGAAAGTGCGGCTTTGTACGCAATCCCCAACTCTTCTCTTTCTCTCACATACTTCAAGCCATCCATCTCTCTCTTCTCTCTACACCAATTAGTAGTCCTCTCTCTCACTTTTTTTCTCTGGGAACTCCTCAACATCCATAAAAGAACTAGCACAACATCAAACAAACATTTCTACTACGTCAACAGCACGGTATCTGATGCAATCCTCATGCAGTCTCCGAGGTGTGCTACTGTAAATTTGATTATGTATAGCATATATAGCAGGTGCAGTAAAGCATGCTAAAATAAGTACCTACGAAGAGTAGGGTTTCAAGTATGCAAATAGAGCATACGAAGGCAGGCGCAGTGAACCATGCTCGGGATTGTATGTATGTTGATGCTCGAATAAGTTCATGCAAAATGATGTTTAGGATGCGCACAGTATGATGTTTTGCATGTGTTTTCATGTTCAGATTAGCCCATGTAAAATCATATCTAGTGGGCCTACTTCTATGGACCATTCTTCACAAATACTGTAAACAAGGCTTTCACATAATTTATTACAAATGGACCATAAAAATAACAATTGATATGGACTAAATCTAAAATATTTTATTATTGAATTATAGAAATTCATTTATATAGTGAAATTGGTTTCATCATAATAATAGTAGTGTTTCTTGAGATTATTAATTTTGAAATTGTTGATTCTTTCCTATTGAAATCAAATCATAGTATCTTTATTTTCTCATTACATATAAAAAATGATAATTAAAAAGAAATTATCACATGAAAACAATTGCTATAATATCGAGTTCAACTAAAGATTTTATCAAGTTCACACAAGTTCAACTCAAGGACATGGTCAATGGAGCATGTCGAGTATCAAAGAAAATTTCTCTCTTTCACATCCACTAAATATCATGATTTCAAGAATAATATTACGTTAACAAATGATTTACATGAGTAGGGAATATTCTATTCGTACAAAGCAAAGGTCTTGAATATTCTCTCTTGAGAGATATAGTTTCCTAATTACATATGTATTAGGTTTCCTAGTATTCTTAGTTTATGTTTTCTATTCCTTTTAGGATTTATAATCTTAGGTCTATATATAGGGTTGTTGGTTGGTTCACACGACAACAATAGTAATAAGAATTATTTTACAATATTTCTTCTCAATCTCTCGTCTCTCTTTAACCTAAATTTCAACACACAATATGAAAATTAGCTCCAATATATAAAAATAAGATGATGAAGCTTTTGAACATTAGTGCTGTGAAAAAAATGAAATGGTACCTAATAGGCTCTTGGTGAATGACATGAATCAGTCATGAAACTTAGAGAAGTTTTTGTTTTTTACCCTTGCACCACTTTGCACAACTAATTTAGAGAGATTTTTCTTGGTCATGCTTGACAGCTTCTGTTCTTTTCCCTGTAACTGAAGAAAGTAGCAGAATTTTGAAAGTGGCTACTTATGGATAGGATTATGTATGGGCTAACTGACTCATACATGGAAACATGGCTTTGACAATGCTATTCTAGTGTTAAGACCAGATGCATAATTTATATATATTGTTTGAATATGCGGAGGAATTGAGACATGGTTTGTAGGCTTTACTTTGTCATGGTTATGCTTGTTTGAATGTTTTCTTTCATAGATGAAGTGTGCAGGGGCTTCTACTTGTTGTCAAGTTTTTGTCGGAACTGTGATAGTTATGTCTTTTACTTTCAGGTTTTGGAGGAGATTAGGCTTGGGTTGGAGTTGAATGACTATGGCATGCAGCAAAAACGCATTGCCCATATGCGATTTTTAGGAGAGCTGTACAACTATGAGCATGTGGATTCATCCGTTATTTTTGATACGCTTTATTTGATTCTTGTCTTTGGCCATGGTACCTCTGAGGTACGGATTTACATCTTAATTTTTGCAATATTTGTGAGATTGTATGTTTTCGGTTGAAGGTGTTGGGAGTTTATCCCCCGAGTAAGTTTTTTTTTAACTGAATTGCACCAAAAAGCTAGATTACTGATCTTAAGCATATATTTGGACTGCTGGACTTAGAAATTTCAAGCAGTGTGCGCGCTTAAGTAAGACCTTGCGGTCATGTGAATGTCGAAAACTGATTTTGCATGTGCAAAATTACTATGATCTCCTTTCATTCTCGTCATCATGCAGATAATGATGTTTTAATTTCTGATGAAATGATTTTTGAAATACAAGAATTTATCTGTTTGATTTGTTGAGCATATGAATGTGTGATCATTTAGCATGCATAGCAGCACCTAGTTTTTTTTTTTTTTTTTTTTGATATAGCATATACTATAAAATTTGAATAGATTAGTTTATCATGATAATTATTATTAGTATGAGTATTATAACTGATGTTTTTGTTGGTTCTGGTCTTTTAAAACCAATTTGATGTGCTACTCTTTTTCCCACCTCTTGATGGTAATATACTTTTTGTTATTCCTGCTATTAGCAAGAGGTACTTGATCCACCAGAAGATTGTTTCCGCATCAGGATGGTTTTCACTCTTCTTGAGACATGTGGACACTACTTTGATCGAGGTTCTTCCAAGAGAAAACTTGATCGATTCTTGATACACTTCCAGAGGTATATTCTCAGCAAAGGTTCCCTACCACTGGATGTTGAATTCGACTTACAGGTTAGTCTCGCAGGTCCTTTTTCCTTGACATTTGGAGTTAATAGTATGAAAAACAAGACTTCCACTTCACTTTTTATAGCAATTGTTTGATTTGATAGCCATGCTAGATTGTAAAACCAACAGATTATACATTTAGGCTGAAGAGAGGGGGTGCAAAAAAACATGAACTGATAAACTGACCTGGACCCAAAAAACCGATTCTTTCTGTTTGGGATTTCCAAAATTTTTGGTTTTTTAGTTCAGAAATCTGTGGTTAACTGAACTGTTCTGATATATTATGAATATATATAAAAATTTATGAGTGACATATGCTTATAGGTTGAGAACACGCATCAATTTACACCATCACGCACTAATAATACAAAGTCAATCTTTTTACGTCAAAATTCATATCGTTTATAGTAACCATTATTACTATAAACACTTAAAATAAGACGAATTTTTCAAAAGTTTTGGTGGGGCCATGGCCCCTCGTCTTTTCAAAGATCCACCACTGTTTCCATGAGTTTTTTCATAATTCTTTATTACTAGAAGCATAATCTCAAGTGTCAGCCTCCAGATTCATACCTAAATCAAAACAAATCCTTAAATGCAACACCAACGAACCATGCAACTGGGCAAAAAAAATTGAACCATACAATATTGCAATACGAACTACCCAAAAAACCAAAAAAAGCACTATGAAATATCCACATAAACATTGATGCAATAAAAACTTTGTTATAACTCTTAACTGTTACTATCACCAAATCTCTACAGGCATTAAAAGGAAAAACAAGAAATGTACTACATTATAACAAAAACTTAAACAGAAAGTTCACCAAACATCAAGTGTCATCAAGTGTGAACACCATAATCTTGTTGAAGACATAAAATTATAAGATAGTAGATGAAAAGAATAAAAGAAAGAGGAAAGAGGAAAAAAAAGACTTAGCAAGATTCCGAAGGGGGGATACTGGGAGCTAGCTAGGTATGTAGGAGGAGAGGTGTTTACATAGTTTGTTTAAAATGTGTTTATAAATGGTATCAAATGGGTAACCCATGCCCGACCCATTATTCTATCTATAAATGAGTTAATTGATGGGTAACCCAATAATACCCAAATTGCTTAATCGGGTTACCCATACCCATTTAATCATGGGTGGGTAAATAGCTATGGGTAACCATTGCCACCCGTAAGACTCCAAATGGATAAAGCTGCAACCACATCGCCGTAAAAAAAATGCTATTTAATAGGGGTTCCCTAGAGTTCGAGGAGAGAGCTATTATTAGATGCAAGATTGTTTTTATTCCAAGCTTAATTAATTACTCTAGTTTTATTTTGAAAATGTATGACTTGTTTATTAACTTTTAGAAATCTTTTTTATAAAAAACTTTTAGAAATCTTTTCATATAGGAATGAATATATGTATGGCATAGAATTAAGTGTTTCCAATATAAGCTGAGCTCTTCATGTGTTATGGTCCTTGCCTCCGAAAATTGATCAGACTATTGTTGTAATCATGAATTCTTTTCCTTTTAAACACAATTTTAAGGGAATGAGAGTACATTTTGGATTTAGTTTTTCTAGCAGTCCTTGGATCTTGTGATCCTAAATAGGTTGGCTTTGAAAGTTTGGGAATCTACAAAAGATTTATTAGGTTAGCAAGTGATTGGAGATTGTCAATTATTGCTAGAACCACTGTATCAGGCAACTCATGTTGCTATATTAAGGTTTTTCGATTTTTGAGCATATTTGGTCGCTAGGGAACTTCAGCTATAATAGCAAAGTGATTGAACCTTTTTACCATATCGGGCCCATATCTTACTTCGAATATAAGCTATTGTTCCTTTATGTCCTGTCTACATGCTCTTCTAAGAGTTAGCGCAGTTGTAATCTGTTTGTCGAATCACATTATCCTACATCTTTGTAATTTAGGGTAAGCTCATAAATTGTTGCAAGTTAATCTAATGCTCGTTAAGCACACATACAAGCCAAGAAAGAAGTGCATGTTGCTGATCCTTTTATGCCTTCACATATGGTATTCTAAGAATTAGACCTCCCTTCCATGAGGAAACAGCTATTCTCTATCGTTTAGTAGTAGGGTGACCTCATAATTCGTAGCATTTGCAGGACTTATTTGCAGAATTGCGCCCCAATATGATTCGATACTTGTCACCTGAAGAAGTAAATGCAGCTATAATAGAACTCGAGGAGCATGAACGCAGAGTCTCAACTGACAAGTCCAACAGTGAGAAGCACTCTGACACTGAGAAGTCTTCAAGCAGGACTTCTTCCACTACCATCTCAGCTAACGGACAAAGCATTGTGAATGGTATTGAACAAAATGGTGGAGTGCACAAAGATATTGGAGACAGTGACAGTGATTCTGGGAGTGGCACCATTGACCAGGATGGGCATGATGAAGAAGAGTTGGATGAAGAGAATCATGATGGTGGATGTGACAGTGAAGATGATGACGATGATGATGATGATGCTCGTGGACCTGCTTCTGATGAGGATGATGAAGTTCGTGTCAGACAGAAGATAGCAGAGGTGGACCCTCAGGAAGTAGCTAATTTTGACCAGGAGCTCAGGGCTGTGATGCAGGCAAGTTTAAAACTGTTGATATTCTTGTTCATAATTGCCAATACCTCTTCCATTAATATTGTAGCTATTTTGTACTCTTGTGCCAATTATTTTTCTAATTCTTTGGAAGATGTTATGTAGGTATTTAGTAATTGTGCTAGTTATGGTTGATGCTTTTAAATTTTCTTGCATGTTCATATAGAGTTCAAAGTGAGAATTGTTGAATTATCTCTTTAGACTAGCTTAGTTGATAGTCTCTTGTCGTCGCACAAGAGACCAAAGATCAAACTCCACTTACACTTGGGATGGGGGAGGATTACCTCCCGTTGTGTAGTCCCTTTTTTTTTATAAAAAAATAACTGTTTAGTTGTGTTTTCCATGTTAATAACACTAATACAGTAACATTTGAATATTTTAAATCTTGTGATTTACCTAAATTTTCTGAGAGGTTACAATTTCAATTACATATGACACATTATAAAACTTTTGAATGCAGGAGAGCATGGAGCAGCGCAAGCTGGAACTGCGTGGTCGACCTGCATTGAATATGATGATACCAATAAATGTTTTTGAGGGGTCTACAAAGGATCATCATGGAAGGGTGACTGGAGGTGAAAGTGGTGATGAGGTATTGGATGAGGAAGCTGGAGGAAGCAAGGAGGTTCAGGTGAAAGTTCTCGTGAAGCGTGGGAACAAGCAACAGACAAAGCAAATGTACATTCCTCGGGATTGTTCACTTGTGCAGAGCACAAAGCAGAAAGAAGCAGCTGAGTTCGAAGAAAAACAAGACATTAAAAGGTTGGTATTGGAGTATAATGATAGAGATGAGGAGGAGCTTAATGGGCTGGGGTCCCAGACATTGAATTGGATGCCTATTGGGGGCAGCAGATTTTCCAGTCACGGTAACACATGGGGAGGAACGAGTGGGAGGACTGGTGGATCACGTCATAGGCATCATGGTAATTCTGGAGGTGGATCGTATTACAGCAGAAGAAAGTGAGTTTTCACAGCAGAGTAAGTGTTGGTTGTTTTGACTTGCAGTCATTTTATTGAGCAGCTGAGTCTTCATGGCAGAAGTTTGAAAATTTATAACATCAATCTTGGCCATGAACTCTCACTCAACAGTTAGGACTGGTGCATCATCCTTAGGAGTCTGCGCTTGAATTGGACAAGATATGGTTCTATTTAACAGCAGAGAAAGTCAATGCCTTCTTGGATGATGACTACTGGTTGCCTTCTTTCCTCACCGTGTTGGCTACCTAAATAACTAACCCTCTTTCTTGATGGTATTAATGGTTATTGGGAGGGGTATATAGAAAGGGTTGCTTGTTGTATGTGCGTGTTCTGTAATTAGATTCTATACATCTTAACGACAAATCAAGCTCTCTGTTCTCATGTTAAATAGGAAGAAACTCGGCTTGGATGTGAAAGTGTACAAGTTGATATAACGTCTAATCGGTATTTTTCGGTTTTTTAATCTATTATATACCACCTTAATTGCTCCCCATGGTGCGACAGGATTTGATTTGTACCAGTTCTTCGGAATTTTCAATTTTGGGTTTTCACTTTTCAGCATGAAAATGTATCTTGATTGAAGTGATAAAATCAGCCATGATTTTTTTTTTTTACATTTTTTCATTAATGTCTGTTAATGAAGAGATATTTGGTACTTCACTTTCTTTGTTTTTCTGAAAAGTCTCGGAAGAAATTTATTTATTATGAAAAAAATACACGGACAGGGACAATAAAGATTATACTTAAATATGCTTGGAGGTTTTTAAGCCTAATTCCAAACAAGAGAGATATAATAGATTATGTTTTTCTATAAGTATACAACCGAGAGTAATTAAAATGTAAAGTAGTTAAATTAGAGAGAGGTAATTTATTAATACTCAAAAATTTTACTATTATCATGAATAAGACCATATTTTGTAAGAGAATCCGTAACCATATTGGCTTCTCGAAAAATATGGATAATAGTCATATTTGTAGTAATTAGCGATTTAATTTCTCGAATTATGTATCTCAAATCTCATAGACAAGTACATAAACCAAGAATTAAATCAAGTAATTTTGAATCACATTCTATGATAGTCAAAGTAAAATTATGTTCATACATTAATTTCAAACTAGATAAAAGAGCTACTGCTTCCACTTTATTAGTGGACCAATATTCAAATGAGTAAGAATAAACTAGGAGGAATGAAGATCCATTTCTAATATACTCCCACCCGCACTACCTTTAGCTTAACAAGAACCATCAGTGTTAAGTTTAATTTATCCAGAAGGCACAGAGCTTCATCTAATCCAAATACTTTTATGAATTGAAGAGAGATGATTTTAATGTTAATAGCATTAATATATAATATTTCACGAAAATGTATAGAAGATTTAGGCTTTATGAATTGAAAACTATCTATTATACCTTTTTTAGTACGAGTAATCAATATTTTTAAACAAATATATTTATATTCATGTTTAATTTCACTACACATCCTCCAAATATTTCAGCATTCCCGTAATAAAATACAAATACGAGTAATACCAAATTGAGATGATAGAGAATTATGATTATTTTTTACTCAGCTGAAGAGAAAATTTATGATTATCTTACTGGATAAGAATCACACAGCACACTAGTCACTAATTGTATTATTTCTTACAAAATGGAAACTATTATCTTCAATATAAGTACACAGTTTTCTTGACTATGAAACATCTCCTGAGAACTCAGACGAAAATGAGCAGCAAACTGCAGCTGCCCACATCAATACTTTCTTTCTTACCCTCAGGCTGGATCAGGATCCGTTGATCTTCGGAACCTTAGTAAGCTTTCAAAGAAGTGATGCTCTACATGTTTGATAATGTAGAAAATAGCAGTGTTAGGAACATTTAAAATAGCCACTCATTTTATTTACTTACCCTGACAATCAATCAAAACCGGTAATCATATTCATTATAGTGCTAAACAATCTTCTGTTTGAAGTTAAAATGGTTATTTATCAGTCAAGAACTTACTAATATCATTCAGTTATTAGTTCAAGTACGAGTGTTTACCAATAAGTGGTTATGTTGGGGTTGCTTCTATCTTTGCCATGGAAAAACATTCAATAATGTCTACTAAGAATGTATTTGATCATCTCCAATGGGAAAGCATTCCTATTGGATAAGTTCAATTTAAAATAGGCTTAACTGTAAAATTCTTTTTATGTTTAGGGTCAAGTAATAATTTATCCTCTGAGATTTTAAAAAGGATAATTTAACTTTTGACTTTGTCAAATTGAAAATATATCTTGATTGAAGTGATAAAATCAGCCATGGTTTCAAGAAGCCAGAGTTTGAGCATGTTCTACATCAGTGTCAGCTATAAGCTTTTGCTCGATATTACTCAAAATGATTTTTTTTTTTTTCATTAATGTCTGTTAATGAAGAGATATTTGGTACTTCACTTTCTTTGTTTTTCTGAAAATTCTCGGAAGAAATTTATTGATTATGAAAAAAATACACGGACAGGGACAATAAAGATTATACCTAAATATGCTTAGAGATCTTTAGCCTAATTCTAAACAAGAGAGATATAATAGATTACGCTTTTCGATAAGTATACAACCGAGAGTAATTAAAATGTAAAGTAGTTAAATTAGAGGGAGGTAATTTATTAATACTCAAAAATTTTACTATTATCATGAATAGGACCATATTTTGTAAGAGAATCCGTAATCATATTGGCTTCTCGAAAAATATGGATAATAGTCATAAAAAATTCAGTTTTGGGTTAAATAGTAATTTATCCCATGAAATTTTAAAGGGGATAATTTAACCCTTGACTTTGTCAAATTGAAACAGTTCAACTCATTAGTTTGATTCCGATCAAAAGATAACCGGAACGCTTAATATATTTGCTAACTAGGCACGTCAGATGAAAGATATATTAAGTTGTTAGTAATCTTAACCATATAACGTGACAACTTAGCAAATATATTAAGTTTTTTGGTAATCTTTTGATCGAAATTTAGTCAGAATCATATTGAATTGTTTCAAATTGACAAAGTTAAGGGTTAAATTATCCCTTTTAAAATTTCATGGGATAAATTACTATTTAAACAAAAACTGAATTTTTTATTTTTTTTATAATTAAGTCTTTAAAATATCTCATTAATTTATTATGCATGAAAGATATATATATATAAACAAATCACTATTTTGGAATTTACTAATATAGTATTATGCCATGAGAGCACATTATTGTATAGTTCTGGCTTTACAGCTAAGAATTGTATGCCACAACTGGTACATGTGGACCTGACATTTCCATTTTTGGCAGAAATATGAGACACCTCCAAAACTTTTTGGGGACTCCTCTCCACTATTTCCCACTTTTAGTCTGATTGCCTTTTCTCTTCATTCGATACTTGGCAATTTATGTACTTAAAGATAACCATGTTTTCCATTTCAAGAGGCCAGGAAAGAGCAAAGAGGAGGATTATTTATTCAAGTAAAATCACAAGATAATTTATTTATAATCTAAAGAAGGAAAAGCATATGAGCTGATGTGTTGCTTGATCATGGCTAAAGGCCTAAAGGAGTATTCTATTCTCAATTCATGATGAATTGGTCAATGCTAAAGAAGAAATTCTATTTCTACTATCTTCTATTTATAAAGAATTAAAGTCAAAGATTTTTTCACTTATTTTTTTTTTATAGAAGATTTTATTTGACTTAATTAACTATTATGTATTATATAAACTTGCATTGTATTAGACATACAATCACATCAAACTTAACATTTAGAAAAGCTGTGGAATTAGGAAAATTATTATATGTTTTCGAGAGTCGTGGAGTTACGAAAAAAATATATAGGTCATGTTTGGGAGCTGTTTAAATTATTTTAATTTAAAATTATTATAAGTGATTTAAGCATTGATTTAAGTATTTTCCAAACATCCCCGCAATTAAAGGTGATTTAAGTATTTTTCTACCTTTTAAAAGTTTTGATTCCCCTTCTTGCTTCAATTAAAAAAAAAATGCCTACTTCTTCACATGAACAACATGAAGGAAAAAAAACAGAAATATATTTGGTGACTGAGTAGACATGATTTGAGCCTTTTTATTTGTCCTTAAAGTGAGGAAGATGTTCATTTGTTTTCTGTTCAGCAAATTAACTGTCTAAGTGTGATTAGACAGAAAGATAGAATAAGCTTTTAGACAAGTTTCTAATTCATCATTTAAAGAGCAAAAATTATTTCTTCTTTTTCTTTTTTGACACAATAAAATAATAAATTAGTGCAAGGTCCTATTTTTTTCTAATAAATTGTTCTAATAGAATAAGTAAATGATCATAAAACTCTTTAATAAAAGGCATCAAATGCTGAAATTATCATTCTAATAAAATATGTTGACCATTAAGATTCTCTCTTCTAATTGAATAAAAATGAAAAAAAAATCTCTAATTAAAACATTTAGAGTTTAAACATCAGATACAATCTCGTTTATTTTAAACATTTTAAATATAAAAATTAAATTAAATTCTATATTTACTTTAAAGATGAATCCAACAATTTTATATATGGAAGTTAAACATGAATATTTATTTCAATTCATTTGTAAAAATTTTGTTTAAAAATAAAATAAATTTTATTTTCATTTAATTCCAAATGAAGTGTACGAGAGAGACCTTCCAAGTTGATTATTGCACAAAATTGCTTTGAGCAATGTAGTGTCTCCCTACTATTATTTTTTTTAGCTTCAAATGTCTTTTTTTTTATAATATTTGCTTCCTCTTTGAGATATTTATTTTTAACTAATTTAATTTAATTTTCCTAATGAATAAGCTTATGATAATCAATGTCACGTATGAAAATAGATACAAAGATCAAGACATTTATATACATCAGAAAAATAATTTAAATCATTATTAATGGCTTTGATTTTTTTTAATTGTTTATTTTTTTTTATTCACCATATCATCATAGCAATTTAAGGGAAATACAAAAAAAATGAAATAAAAATATGAGTATGATTTACTCACACTTACTATTTACCATTGACTTCTAAATAATCAAATAAATTTCATAATCGCATATCTTAGGGGGAAAATATATAAATTCATGTAATAATAAAATTATTCCTTTATTAAATATAGTATTTCCATAAAAGATATTATATATAGTACATAAATCAAACCATGATTTTAAGGAACCCTAAATTATTTAATGCGCATTCATATATCATACATGCTCTCTCTGTGCTTCTAATCAAACATCAATCTACACCTTACACTTTCAGTTGTTACAATATCCACCAAAACTTAATTGCACCCTAAGCTATTGTCCATATATAATGCAGTAAAAACTACTTAATTGCACCCTAAGCTATTGTCCATATATAATGCAGTAAAAACTACCAAAATTTTACCACACATGCAATACAAGTGAAAACTAACACACATGACATAAACAGTAAAAATCAAAAAAGAGATTTTCTAAAGAAACAAACAAAACAATGAAACTTATTAAGTGATGATTTTTTTAGTGGTTTTGTAAATTAATTTTCTCTTAAATAACGTATGCAAACGCGTTTAAACTTTCACATGCGTCGTATATCAGGTTGAGAACTTTAGATATATTAGAGTTTCGGGTTGTATACGTAGTTAGTGAGAGTTTAATAACTTTATTTTTCTTAAAGTTATAATTGAAAATTAATAAAAAAATGAATTTATTGATGAACATCGATAAAAAAGTTGTCAAACCACATTAATTATTGATATTTTTACTTTTTATTTTATTTTCCTAATTAACTGTTGTAATTGTGTTTTTTACTAAAAATTTGAGTTAGTAAATTTTACAATCGAACATCTAAAAATTAATAATCAAAATTAATTCAAAAGGGACAAAAAAATAATAATCAAAATTATTTAATTTCAAATGTAAAATGTCTTATTATTTTACAAAATGATCCATTCTTTATGCACGTTTTAATAATCAGTTATAATTGTGATTTGATTTGCAGTTAAAAGTAAATATCTTGCCCATCGTACTGCTTGTATAACAAAATTCCCTTTTAACCCTTTTTCAAGCCACCAAATTAACGGTGTGTGTAATTTAAAACCGACACGTCAACGGTGGTAGTTTAAGGGCACGTGGTTAAAATAGAGAGAGGACATTTTGGTAAATTAAGAGGGTAAATTTGACCGAAAAGAGAGGAATACAAGACTAGACTTTGTACGAAAGGAGAGGAAGTGACCACGTCACCCAATTACCTTTAAAATAATCTAAATATTAAATTATTGTTTAATTTTTTTCTGATTATTAATCGATTCTTAAAAATTACACAAAATTGAATTACTTATATCACTGCTCTTAACAAATATTATTATTATTTTTTTTTATCTCATAATTTGTTATGTTTATTATTTAATTAATTAAATAAATAATTTTTTTAATGTTAAATCTTTAAAAAAAATTAATTTTTTCATATATACATAAATAGAGTTTAAAATTTTTCAAAATTTTTTTAAATATTTTTAAAATAATATATATATAAATAATTAAAATTAAAATAAATTAAAAAATAATAAATAAGTAATATTTTTTTATTAATAAAGCATTCATTTTTTTCAAATATACCTTTATAAAGTCTACAAGTTTTTAAAATTATTTTTTTAATAATTTTAAATAAAAAATAATAATCAAAATTAATTCAAAATGGACAAAAATTATGGTATTTAATTTCAAATGTAAAATGTCCTATTATTTTACAAAATGATCCATTCTTTTTTAATAAACAGTTATAATTGTGATTTGATTTGCAGTTAAAAGTAAATTTCTTGCCCATCATACTGCTTGTATAACAAAATGCCCTTTAACCCTTTTTCAAGCCACAAAATTAACAGTTTGTGTAATTTAAAACCGACACGTCAACGGTGGTAGATTAAGGGCACGTGGTTAAAATAGAGAGAGGACATTTTGGTAAATTATGGGGGTAAATCTGACCGAAAAGAGAGGAATACAAGACTAGACTTTGGTACGAAAGGAAAGGAAGTGACCACGTCACCCAATTGCCTTTAAAATAATTTAAATATTAAATTATTATTTAATTTTTTCCTAAAATTTACACAAAATTAAGTTATTGGTGTCACTGCTCCTTAACAAATACTGTTATTATTATTCTGCTTGTCTAATAATTTGTTATGTTTACTATTTAATTAATTAATTAAATAATTTTTTAATATTAAATTATTAAAAAAATTAATTTTTTTTCATATATACATAAATAAAGTTTAAAATTTTCAAAAAATATTTGTATATTTTTAAAATAATATATAAAAAATAAATTAAATTAAAAATAATAATAAATAACTAAAATTATGAATAAAAAAAAGGGAAGAGTATTTAATAATCTCCCTTGCTCATCTCTTGTAAGTTTCTCTTTCTTTCTTTTCAAAGATAATAAAAAATAAAAAATAAAAAGAGAAAAGGGTTTCTCTTTCTTTTGACTAATTATGGTTGTTAACAAATAAAAAAAGTGAGTAATTATGGGCAAACTAAATCTTTTCACCCGAATGATGGCCATCTAATAATGGGTAATATACTCAAAAGATTTCCTGATTGGGACCCTTCATCAATTTATTATGTCTATGAACTGTGTGGTTTGTCTCCCATGGATAACGTGGGTTTTGAGGAAAGATAGGTTCGCTGACCAGAAAATCCAACAGATAAATCTCTTATAGATTTTTTTATATTAATTACATATATAAATGTGGTTTTTGTTATTATAAATACACATAATTTAATTTCTAACATATTAATGAACTACTACAAATATACAAATACGTGTTTTCATATCTTAAACTTTTTCTCATCTTCTTTAATTTTTAGTCTCAATTTTTTTTTTCGACATTCGATTTCACAAATAAATCTTCAATTTAAAAAAAAACTAAAAAATCTTTCATAATACATAAGTAATACCATGTATTTTTTGTTTGGTTGTTTATTTTTAAACTACTTTTAGTTCGATTTTAGGGCTTTTTGGTTAATGCTTTTCACGATTTAGAACAAAAACCTTGATTTGAGTAACCACAACCTATAGAAACCGAGCTTTCTGTTAATATTATAAAGTGCGTTGTAGTATGGTATAAAGACGTAAAAGTGAACGAGAAAAATTGAACACCATGTGCATAATATATGATTACTTAATTACTCAAGAGTATTTTTACCATTAAGAAGCAGTGTTTTAAAAAACCAATTTGGGGCGCGCCCACGGGCGAAATCCGGGTAAAACGCCCGCGGGCGTGATTGTTGGGGCGTTTTTTTTTTTTTTGTCGCGACATCCAAAACGACGTCGTTTTGGTCAGTTACTAATAATTCATCTTCCCTGGCGTGCGGCTCGGCTCGAACTCAGAACCAAATATGTCATAATTATAAACCTTACCGCTGAGCTAACACCGGTAATTTGATATTATTACACTTCATATATAATTTAATAATAATTACAAACTATTTAATTAATCACTTACAAATTACAACAATATAGAAATATAAGTTATACTTCATATAATTTATATATAAATATATATTAATATTTATAAAATTATAATTATCAGGCTATAATGAGTTAGTAACGTATTAAATTTTAATAAAATTAATTAATTAATTAAAAATTAAATTATTTTTATTTTACTATTCTAATTAATTAATTAATATTATTTTATTAAAAATTCAAAACATCCCAAAAGATTCAAAAGACTTACCTGGATTTTCAGTCTTTTATGTTAGAATTTTAAATTTTCAACATTTTGATTGGACGTCATTACAAATAGAACCACTATGTTGAATGGATACATATACAACAAATAATAATATACCTATAATATCATATGTGATTAAAATTTTCATCAAATTGTTTGATATTTGTGTAAAAATATTTTGATAAATATTCATTCATAGGTATTAAGTTAGTAAAGTTTATTGATAATTAATTAATTAATATTATTTTAATTTTTTAATATTTTTATAATTTAATTAATATTATTTTATCAAAACGCCCCAATGTTTCAAAAGGCTTACGCCCCAACGCCTCGGGGCTTACGCCTCGCCTCATTGAGGCAAAACGCCTCACCCAACGCCCTCGCCTCTGAAAACACTGTTAAGAAGTCGCATACATGAGGGATAACAAGGGTGGATATAGAGCAGGTACCGCAACAAATTGGAAGGTGTTGTGGATCACATACGAAGAATTTTTTATTTGGCTCGGGTGTAAATCCTTTTATTTACACCGAGCCCCTAAGAATGTGACATATCAGTTATTGTGGGTCCGAGAGAAAACAGCCCGTTGGTTTGGTTAACATGGGTTATAGAGTAGCCAATGAATGGTCACCGCGTGGCACAGCAATCTAAAAGTACAGACCCCATATATGGCTGAAGCAAGGGCTGTGTGTGTGCAGGTTTGAGTATGGCCAAGATGATTTATGTATCATTATTGGAGATATTAAAGTTTTGATGCTCGGGTTTAGAACTATCTCTGTTAGGCATATTCCTAGGGGATGTAATGAGGTTGGTCATGTTCTAGCCAGACATGCGCCTAGTTGAGGAGGGTTTGTGGGCTGATTTTGCTCCTCCTTTTCTTGCTTCTGTGCTTGTAATCAACGTTTTACATGTTTTTTTTTTTAACCTAAATTAATGACGACGACAGATTTATATGGTATACACTAATAATTTGGGGTGGGTGATTTGGGAACGAACGGACTAAGTTGTAATTAAGACTAAAACATAAAAATAAAATTACAATTTACCCAAAAAAAATTATTTAAGTTTATCATATTTGATATTTTTTTAGATTATTATATTTTTTTATAATTGCATTTATATTTAACATATTATTAATATTAATATTATTTAATTTCTTAATCAGTTAAACGATTGAAAATGTTAAAAAAAATTAACTGTCAATCGATTGATTAACCGATATATATTATTCAATTAACTATTTTAATACTGATTTAATCATTTTAATTAAAATAGTTCGAAACGATCGATTAATCAATTTTAATCGTTTAAGCATATAAAAAAAATCTAGATATGTGCCTTCTTAATCGATTGGTCGGCGGTAAAGTGCATTACACTTTTTTTTTTCTTCATAATTCAATGAAATTTTGCAGCTACAAGTGTTGTTAAGATGAGTCTTTACTTAAATATTTTGTCATTTTAGTGTTAAAAAATATGATCTCTTTTAACATTTCCTTTTCCTAATCAAATAAAGAATTAAGTTCCTTAGTATAATATCAGCAATAAGATTGCTAAACTAAAAAGCCCATTATTGGGCCCAAAAAAATTTAAAAAAGAAAAGATTGATTTAAACCCGAAATAAATCTAATAAATAACATTACTCTATGCAAAATATTAGGATAAGTGACACCACGAAATCGGATCCGCGAAATTTATCATGGAATCGAAAAAATTTACTAGTAATAACAAAAAAATTGAGTAATAATTTTAATGTTTAAATTTTTTAGTATAATTACTATTTAATTTTTTCATAATTACTAATGAACTTTTTCGATTCTATAGTAACTCTTATGAAACCGATTCCATAAAATCAAGACCCAAATATTAATTTACTCTTTACTATATAAGCATACATATTAATAAAATAGGTTTTTTTTTACGATCAATTAATCTATTTTCATGAAATTTATTAATTTAAAAATAAATATTCAATACTAAACAATTTTTTAATAAAAAAATTACCCTAAAAACAGAATAGTTAACGTGAAAAAAGTGTACCCTATTAATATTGTAGGAACAAATATCTATTGATCTTTTTTTGTGCCATAATGGTGCACAATTATTTGGTAATTATGTACTAACTCCATATAAATAATAGAGGTGGCTTTCTCGAATGACGTGTGATTGATCTTGTCGTTCAACGTACCATACAATCATTTACGCATGAAAGCCTTCAGTGGAAAATGGATACAGCTGAGGAAACAGCGAGAGAATACAATATTTGTTAGTCACTTTGTGTCATCCATGGGTTTTTTTTTACGTGTTACGAATGAATTTTTAAAAAGTTATCCATAAAATTTTTAAATTGAAAATATCAAGTTTTGCTATCATAATCGGATGTCTCTGTAGGAGAAAATAAATGAATGTGATATCACGACTATTTTAAGCAAAATTAGGTAAAAGTGCATGTGCGTGAATTAATTTCAAGTCTTGCGGATGCTTTTGAAGCCATCTATTTAAAATAGATAGACATTTGATAATGTTCGGAGTTGAGATTTTTTAAAGATTTTTTTGATATTTAAATCAATATATTTTGATAGTTAACATATGATAAGAAAATTGAATTTTCTTAAACTTTTAGAGAGAGAAACTTTGGTTTGCTAATAATTCTTGATTATCCAAAAATTAATGAGGTTACAAATCAAGATGGATCTAGATTAGAGAAATGTTAAATAATTCTTGATTTATAAAAAGCAGTATTTCATTTTAGGTCTCAAATAGTAGCGAAGAATTCCTTTCAAATAGTTAAATTTTTTATGTTGAAATTCAAAATTGATTGGCTACATAGAAATGCTCAAAATGAATTTTTAATTTCAAATATGTATGAGGTGATTTTATCAATTTACTCTTTTTATATACATTAATGATATCTGTTTTTATTTTTATTTTTTATGTAAGTCCATCTTTATTTATAAAAAGTGATATTCCATTTTAGGTCATTCAAATATTTAACAACTCAAGGAATTATGCTTATAGGTTACCAAATTAAAGAAATGTTGAGTGATATTTAGGGCATTTATAAAAGGTATCATATTCCATATGTATGCTCTTAACTCCCCACGCAGCAAGGAATCATTTCCACCTTGAGGATGCCCATACTCACCTGGTAGTTCTCTCTACCTCATTACCGTGACAGGAAATGGGAAGCATAAATAAAAGATTTGTTTTAAGGTTAGGATTACCCTAATAGGAATGGTTATGGTAATGATTTTTTCTTGTCTTTTCCAATCAATCAATATTTGCCAAATGGGGTAAAAATGGACGGCTCATATTTGCTCATCGAGTTAGATCCTTCTTGGGTGAAATTGAATGGTTTTGATTGATTTGCCAGTGACACTGACAACTGAAGAGACTCCATGTTCCCATAATTCATTCATTAAGGTTTCTCTCCCTCTTCATTGGTGATCCATTTCATTTCTCTCCACAAAATTGGTAGTTGGCATTTTATTTTTTTATTATAAGAATAGTAGATTACCCTTTAAGAGAAAATAATTGATTTCATGACTTATGTGGTCTATATAAGAGTAATTATCTTCCTCACCTATCAAACATATAAAAAATTGAAAAAAAAATCTTCAGTCATGGATTGTTCCAGCATTTTAGCTTTAACAAACAATGTGTGGACAGTTGAATAGTTACATTGACTTATGGAGCTGTGACCACCTAATAAATAAATAAATTATGAGCTGATTCTTAATGGTGGATAAATATTTCTGTACGCCAGTGCATTTGGCTTGAGCACCATGCACCTATCTTTTATTTTTTAATTTTTTTGGTAAACATTTTTTCTTTGCCTTTATAGTAGACAGGTGTTGATGTCAAAAAAAGTGAAAGGTTTTTAATGGTAAACCGGTCCTAGATTGGAAAGGATGGAAATTTGATGCTAGCCTGGATCATATATTTACGTTAATTTGATACACGAATCCATGTAAAGAAAAACATTTGAAGTTTGATTTTTCATAAACCCTTTAATGATTAAGTCAATGGATGTACTAAAGTGAAGTAAAATAAATAGTTTAGAAAAATATTGAACACTACAAGAAAAAATATCATCGCTGGCGTTTTTTTTTACATATTTCGGTGCTTTAAAGTGCCGGAATATGAATTTTTAATGCTTATTTGAAGCGCCGGATGAAGCACTAGTATGTATAGTGTCGAAGCGCAAATACTGGCACTTTCTCTAAGCGCCGCAATGTGTATATTGTATATTTCGGCTCTTTTCCAAAAATATATCAGCACTTAGAAGCGCCGCTATATAGGTGACATTATGCATATTGCGGGAATTGCGTTTTTTTACATTAATTTGGTTTAAATATCAACACTAATACCCTTCAATAAATAAAATATACCATCAAATCCATAAAATTTCAAATGTTTTTCAATATATAAAATGTATCATCAAATATCCATAAAAATACATTTACT
The DNA here is from genome assembly GCA_023935145.1 of Bretschneidera sinensis. Classification (NCBI taxonomy): domain Eukaryota; kingdom Viridiplantae; phylum Streptophyta; class Magnoliopsida; order Brassicales; family Akaniaceae; genus Bretschneidera; species Bretschneidera sinensis. The sequence continues at coordinate 59,736,676 of CM043698.1, read as the reverse complement.
CAATACAAAAGTCATCTCATGTACAAACAAAAAACAATCATAATTAACATATACAATTCATACAAAACAAAATAATGGGTGAAGAGAGTCTGAAAAATTATTTTACCATCACACTTGACATCAATTTTAGCATGAGATCTTAAAAGAGTTGGGTAATTGTACATGAGAGCACTTGAAAGTTTTCTTAGCAAGTCCCATAAAAACAGATGGAAGATATAGTGTTCCCACTCCTATTTGATATCACATAAGAGTTGTAAACTTCAACTTCTCAAAGTTTGAGTTGCTTAGGGCTGAATCAAATTCATGCTTTATGATGTTTAAGGTTTCATGCTATGACTTCACATCAGAGGTGTTCCCTACCAGTGAAATGCATCATATAGTCAATAATCACCTCTACTTTCCTGTGACAGTATCTATCTAACGTTCTATTAATAATCGATCCAGCATATAGTCAATCCTTCCTACACATGAATTCATCACATATATGGGAGAATTTTGACAGTAAAAGATCAACCATGACAAATAAATGCAATTTTCTTCTTTGATCAACAATCATATATGTAAGTGTACTTACCACAAATTATTGTGATGCTTCATCAATAAAAGTCTCATCCTTGCGTTTATGAGTTTCAGCAAAAAACTCTACGCGCCCGGGCTCATTTTCATGTGTTGTCTCCTACCATTTATGAACAGAGTTCAAACAGTGACTAAATACACTACATCTCAATGAAAGTATGAACGAATGAAGCAAATGAACTCACATATTCATCTTTTCTTCTAGCAAAACTCTTTGAACCGATCGTGTGAGGACATTATTGTCTTTCACGTGTCATTGTCCCTATAGTAGAATATTTCTACACCAATAATAAACCAATTGAATAATAAGTCATTATTAGAAAAATAGAAACAATGAGAATCCAAATTAACATAATTATCTTAAAACAACCTCACTCTGCTCAGAGAACCAGTAGTCCACCAGTTGCTTCCACTGGTCTTGATCTACTCTTTCTGGGACATTGTTGCTCAGAACTTGTTGTTTTGTTATGTTCCTCACGTGGTCCCTTTTAAGCACATATCGATAGTCCTTCCATTTTTTCCCTATCATCCTCAATAAAATTTTGTCTATCACCTCAATCATAGGGTAATGGAACTTCTTCTACCACAAAGAAAGGAAATCGATGTCAAATAAACATTATTGGTGTTAGGGATTAGGCATGTACAACACCACAGAAACAGAAAAACAAAAAAAAATTGGTTAAAAACCCGAAATTAAGTTTTTACTTACCCGAATCAATACAACAAGGTCCTTCTTGTAGTTAAAAGGGATCTTCTTTCAATCCGTGTAATTAAGCGGACAAAGATTTCCTCTCTTTGTAACCTTGCCCAACCAACTACTTAATATTTGGCCATCCTTTTTAATTGGTTGATTACGTGCATTGAAGTGGACCACAATTTTTTCCCCACGTTCAAGGGACCACACTTGTGAGGTTCTCAGGACATGTGTTTGCTTCCTCACCTCCCTTCAGAATCTATACATTGAAAACATAAATTTTATAATTAGTATAACAATGTGATATCAAACTAGTTATAAAGAGAATGTATTATAATACAAAATTTACCAATTATCTCGAATTGTTCACTATCATTGTTTTCACTTTCCGTTGTTATTGGCTCATGATCAGAATCATTTTCCGAGTCATGATCATCAGCAAGGTGATACTCATGGTCATGGTCAATATCTGCCTGATGGTGTGAAGACTCGACTGGAGCCTGGTTTGACATGTTATCTCTGACTGAGGGAGGAATACATTTTGACCTATACATCTTGCAATCTATATACATAAAAACATACAAATGATTATATCTCACACTATCAAGAATGCATTAAGAGTTAACAAGAATTAGAAGAACCACACCTGAAAGATAGGAATGGTCAAGGGCTTGCAGCAAATGCAGCAATCAATAACTATTGAGAACCTGTGAATAAATGAACAAATAAGTGGTTCGAATCAGATATAAAGAACAAGCAATAATCAATCATACAACTAAAACAGGAATTTACGACATTCTGAAGTAACATTCCACAAACTGTACGAAAAAAATACAATAAAACATTAAAATGCACATAACCCGAAAGACTACAATAAAACATTACAAATCTCTTTGACACACATGTGCATCAGATAAATACATAATTCAACATGAATAAAAAAAAGTTGAGGACAGACTTAACTCCAAGGTGATATGAGCAAAGATATTAGTTCTTGTGAACATCATCCATGTGTGTTTATTTGAGTTATATATGGTTTCCATGATAAAGTACACCATTCAATCATTAATCCATCTACTAAAAAAATGTGAAAGAAATTAAATATCTAACCTTTGCCAATTTTTATATGGATCTTATCTGAAAACACAAAAAAAAAAAAGTATAACGGAAGCTCAGAAAAAAAAACAATGATAAAAAAAAACAAAGCCAAACTGGTATTCATCAAGTGTAATTTTTAATTTTTAACTTATATTTTTTCTTCTAATGCACACTTGAGGAGAAAGAAAACAAATGCTTAACGGTGGGGCAGGTAAAGGAAGAGTGTTATAAATTTGAAAATGTGCACAGATCTTGGAAAAGGATCATGAAAGTAAGATTCTTCAACTGGATTTTTTTTTGGGGTAGTTAGGGGGAATAGGAACACCGCATTAAGCTACACAAAGCACTGAACAAATGGCATGGAGAAACTGTTGAAAAATACAATTACAAAGTATAAAAAAGAATGTTCTCCAAATACAGAACGATCCATAATTTCAACTAATTAAAATGCCAAGCACCTAAATAGTAATAATTATCTTAAAACTTTAACATCAAAGGGAAAAAAGAAAAAAAAAACATTATACTCATAATCACTATTGAAATTCAAGCAAAATTCCATCTTGGAAGGATGGAATGAGAGGATGACACCTAATTACATTTCTCATAGTTAATCAAACTAAAAATTTCTAACAAAGTTATCATTTAGATATAGAGTGCAAGTTCCATCACCCAACAGAAAATAAAAAATTATAAAATAGCAAGGATGTTACTACAAATGGAATCTTAATGGAATGAGACTTAGTTGTGCATAGTGAGTGCACAGTGGAGCACCTTGGTTATTAATTAATAAGAAAATTAAAATTTTGATTTGTAATACACATACCAACAATAACCAAGCCAGAAACATGACGTGCAACATTTAAAAGCACAAGGAAATGATAACAAAAGAAAAATATTCAGGGAGAAAAAAGAGAGCAAAAGTGCACAAAGAATCATGTATGAATGTTGAATTGTTTGCAGGTTTTTTCTCATGCTGCCATGCATGAAAAAGAAAAAAAAAGGAGATCGATAATGTTTGAATCTAAGAGCATAATAATAAAGCAGGTAACTTTATAGAAAGAAGTGCAAAACAACCCGAGTATTACAAATTATATAAGATGTGCCTAATAACATTTCGGGTACATAAGGGCATCAGGAAACTTAATAAGAAAATCATGTTCTTTTCGCTTCTCGCTAATGAAGACAAGTGCAGTACCTAATTTGCAACTGCACCAGAAGATAGTGCAAACACTGACATTGAAAGTAGACCTCTTGATTTGGGCTTCAAAATGTCATCAGGGAAAACTCTTTCGCTTGAAATTTCAAGTCAATCAAAGCATCATTGCCACGATTGTGTATCTTGTGTAGTGAGTAAATTTTGAACTCAAAGGATCTTGACGGAAAGATAGCTAAACATGCCATACCCTAAACATTTTGCTGAAAATAGAGCATATATGGCTGATGATCACTAATCAAATGCACTTTCAAATTTGGCAGTGAGAATGGAGGAGAGGGTGGGAATGTTTGATAAATTGATGATGAGACACAGCCAAATCTCAGCCTTCCAGTTGTACAACAAGGGAAAAGAAAGAAAAAAAAATTGTTGATAAATTCACAAATTTCTAGAATTCAAATCTATTTGCAAGTTTTAGATTGCAATTTATATCATGTAAGTCCTAGTGAAAATAAATTCTAAAATCCAGAAAATATTACTTTGGGGGAGGTCGAGTGGAGGATTTCTTGACTAGTTTTGTCAAAAACCAGGAGAGAGAGGAAATAAGGTTACTGAGTAATTTCTTATTTGTTTGATGAAACCTGACTCGAACAATATTTATAAAGCATCGAGTGAGAGAGCTTTAAGAGCCTAATGAAGATACATCAATGAAAGAAACAATCCCTCTTCCAGAGACTAAATGAGTCTACATCAGCAATCACATATCACTATGATGCAAACAATAACAAATCATGCAATGCAAAACAAGAATCTCAGTTCTAGAGAGAGAGAATAAGACCCAGATTAGCAGCCAGCATTTGAAACCCCTATTCAGGTCAAAATGGACAAATCATTTCAAGTAAAGATAGCAAAAACCAAAGAGTCCAGATATAGAAACACAGAAAAAATCTCCATATCAGAAAAAAGTAAATAAATTAACACCTTCCTAATCAAGGAAAAAACATAGAAAAATTAGAGAGCCTACCCAGATGTTTAAACAAAGGTCGAGGATTGGAATGGACCAATAAAGATAAGAAGTGACGCAGCAAGAAGATTATGGCGGGGGAGCTGGCAGAAGGCACTTAAATTTTGGGGGAAACGGCGCGGTAGAGCTAAGGCTGGAGCAGGGAAATTTTTTTGGAGGAACGGCATGGTGGAGCGAAGGGCAGCAGAAAAATCTACGGGGAAAAATTATAGTGGTAGATCATTTATATTGGAAATTACAGGCGCTTTAAAGCGCCGGAATATGCCCATTCCCATATTTATCTCGGCACTTTAAAGCGCTGGTATATTGCAGCGCTTCTAAGCGCCGCTATATGTATTAAAATTCATATCTACCGGTGCTTTGAAGCGCCGTTGTATGTTCTTTGTATATCGCGTGAAGCGCCACAAAAAAGCGTCGGTGGTTGTTATATTGCGGTGTTTTTATGAAGCGCCAGAATTAAAGCGTCGACACATGTCAATTATGTTATAGTAGAAGTACGTGATGGAAAGAGAGAGCCGAAGTGTTTATAGTTGTGTCTATGTGTATGCATTTATGAGGCCTTGAATCCCTTTATATAGGAGCCGTTATCTCGAGGTGGTTTCCACTAAGAATATGACGTCCATGCCTTAAGCCTTGTGAGATATGACTTCTATCATAGGATGCAACCTTTCCCGCCAGCTCATCCTTTAGAGACAAGATCCCCATATCTTTAAGGCGGTGATCTCATCATTGTGTCATGGGGGTCTGATTTCTATGTTGCTTAGGGTGGTTTGGCCATTATTATGTGCCTATGTGTCCAGTTATCATTGGACCAATTATTTTAATTGATATCAATAGGGAAATGCACAAATATAACCACTATTGAGAACCATAACAAGAAACAGTGAGTGTGAGATCTATGCTTTTGATCGAGGGTGTTTTTTTTATACTCTTTTTTACTAATTGAGGGTGAGGGATTTAAAGTTGGGATCTCCTTTTGTGTTTGGGAGAGGTTTTCTTAAGGTTAAATAAAGGAAAAGTTAATTGAAAATTATGTTTGAGAGTTTTTCTTATAACAAGGGAAAAGATTTTTGGGGGTTTCCCTATAATCCTCCAAAACCCTCAACTTGTCAATTTTTTAACACTCCAAATTGAAATGTTTATTGTTCATAAAAATTAGCTTATTTACCATTTTTTAGTCTCTTTTAGTTCATAAAACTCTTAAACAAGATAACATTTTTAACCTTTCTTTAATCTCCTTTCCCTACGAATAACTCTTTAAGCCACACTTATAAAATTTATATTAGAATTTTGACTCAATTCCCCACAAGAAAGACTTTTAATTGGTTTTAGAAAAGTTGTTTCATATTTTATAGTTGCTTGTTCTAATATGAATGATAGTAAGTTCCAACTGGATATTGTTTGTCCTAGTAGTAGTAAAAAAAATTTTTTTTGTTCTTTTCCTATTAGTATTAGGAAAATCTTCTCTATATAAAGGGGTTCCAAAGAAGATTTGAGGCACACTCGTAATTGTCATATATATTGTAAACTAGAGGGGTTTACTACTAGAGTTATGATGAGAACTTTGAGTGTATTAGGGTTTTGGGTTGTCAAATAAAGAGAGCAATTATAGCTAGATCTAGGTGGAGAGTTTTGGGTATATTGGGGCTTTTGGGTTGTAAGATAGTGAGAGTTTAACAACTTTGCTCTTCCTAAAATTGTAATTGAAGAATAATAAATCAGTGGATTTAGTGGTAGATGTAGATAAAAAGGTTGCCAAACCACATTAATTCTGGATTTTAGAGGTAAAATCTCAACAAGTGGTATTAGAGTTGTGGTTCCGATGAAAAAAATACAAAAAATAAGTATGATTAATATTGTGTTGTTTGATGAATTGAAGATAGAAGAATGTATGATGACTATTAGTTTTTTCAATTCCATTATCACTAATTTGTTGAGTAGTATGTTGATAGAGACAAAGTACTTGCCACCGGTAGAAGAAGTCACGATGTTAATGGTGGGCAAGAAAGTTTGGATGGATGGAGAGGCGCGGTACCTCTAGAGAGAGATAAGTTGAAGAGATCAAGTGTGTTCAAGGTTGAAGAATTGTTCGTGATTATACCAATAGATGAGTTAGACAAAGTGAGTGAGTGGAGCACTTCAAGGAAGGTGGAGAAAATATCAAGATCCAAGTCTCTCATTTTTTCAAATAATAAGTGTATCTACAACGAGAAAGAAGAACACACAATTGCAAAGTAAGACCACGATGAATGACTTAGAGGAGTTGAGTAAAATAGAGGAGAGTGATAATGGAAAGGCTAACAAGGATGATGAGATGAAAGTTCTTGATGGTTCAAAGATAGTGATGAGAGACACCATGAACAAAGAGAGCTTGTACGTGTTAAATAAGAGGATGGTTGTTTCGAAATATAAGCAGATGAGATGGGAAGACCAAAAAGGAAAAATCGCACAAACCAAATAAGAAAGTCAAATTTGATGACAAGGTCGAGAATTTGAGCCAATGTGAGGATTTGTTAGGATTGTGACTCAATTCCCCACAAGGAAGATTTCTAATTGGTTTAAGAAAAGTGGTTTCTTATTTTATAGTTGTTTATTCTAATATGAATGGTAGTAATTTCCTATTGGATATTGCTTGCCCTAGTAGTAATAGAAGTTATTTTTTTTGTTGTTCTTTTCCTTTTAGTATTAGTAAAATCTTCTCTATATAAAAGGGTCTCAAAGAAAATTTGAGGCATACTCATAATTCTCATATATATTATAAACTAGAGGGGTTTACTACTAGAGTTAAGATGAGAGTTTTTGGTGTATTGAGGTTTTGGGTTGTCAAGTAGAGAAAACACTTACTACTAGAGCTAGGTGGAGAGTTTTTGGTGTATTGAAGCTTTTGTGTTGTAAAACAATAGAAGCTTAACAATTTTGCTCTTTCTGAAATTGTAATTGAAAAATAATAAAGTATTGTTTATGTAATTATTGTGTTTGCGTTTTTATTTAAAATTTGAATAAGGTAAAATTCTAACAACATATTTACAATTTTACTCTGTATATACTAATGAAGTGATTTAAATATACACAGGAGATTCCTTAGGGCAAATATCCGTGACAGTCTCGTAAAGGGGTTAAAAGAAGAAGCAAAATCAACATCGGTTACCTTACTGGAACAGAATCTAGTAGTATTTACATTTCTTTCTCTTTCCTTCACATATATAATGGGTGAATATGTCATTCAACCGAAGGGTGAAGGTGTGCTCGTGAGTCGCGCTGTTGATATCGAGGTCCAAGAATGCCACTACCATCTACCTTTTTGATTGAAGATAACAGGCACTTCAAAGGAATCTAAAACCACATAAAACATGTGATCCTTTTTTAAGCAGTCAAAAGTAGTTCTAACTGCTCATACCCCAATACCGACTTTCATACCACTTTATAATTATTGGTTAGAGGTTAAAATCAATAGTTTAAATTTATTCGTAATTTTATTGATGATATTATGTTTTGAATTTTATATTTATAACGATGTTATTAATAAAAAAATTTAAAAGTATCAATAAAATTTTAATGAATCTAAAACTAATGTTTCACACTCGATTTAGCACATTTTTTTTTCATACTACTAGTTTCTACCACTAGATCAAAATAATGGATATCATTTAAAAAATCAACAAAAAATAAAAAGTAAATTATAAAAACCTCTTTGAAGTTTGGAGTAAGTTACACTTATATCTTTATTGTTTGTGAAACAATTAAAAAAAATTAATATTTTTTTACCAGATCAAATTTGAAGTTAGGAGTAAGTTACAGTTATATCTTTATTGTTTGTGAAACGATTAAAAAATTAATAATTTTTTACCAGATAAAATTTGCTAACTATTAAAAAGAAAATAAAAAAATGCTTAAATGCCCTATATATAAACATTAAATGGAAAGTCATTTCTAACTCGTTTTGATCTAAACTGATAAAAAAATGATAAAAAACCCATTCTATTTTATATTTATATATGATGACAATTAAGTATTTTTATTTATTTTTCAAATATTAATAGATTTTGTCTGATAAAAAATTATCAAAGAAAGTTTTATTCATTTCCCAAACAATAAAGATGTATGTATAATTGATCTCATAGAGATTTTTATAATTTACCTTAAATAGGAACCGTTTTGAAAATTAAAAGAAAAAAAAAAACAAATTTGCTCTCGAGATTTTACAATTGAGTTAATTTGATTTTAAGTTTTCAAAATGTATCAATTTGTCCGTAAGTTTTATTTTTCAGATCAATTCAATTAGATCATCAAATAGTACGTGAAAGACATGTAAAATATTTATTTTTTAAGTCAATTTACCTATAAATTTTATTTTTTATATCAATTTATTTATATTTGAAAGATTTAACTTTTTATAGTCAAAATTGATCAGACATAAAATCTCTAAAATAAATTTTAATTTTGTTTAGAAAACTAAATCACAAAAGATATTCGTACATCCAAAAGCCTTGTTTCTGTGAACCAATTAAGGACACGTCAGCCATGAATATTGAGGAAAGGACAAATCCGTATAATATAACCGTTCCTCGTCGGTTTCTTCGTATTTTACTCCTAAAAGGCAAAACCATTAAAAAAAACATTTCGTTCTTATTTTAAGGAGAAAAAAGATCACATGTGTATAACATGTTGTTGTATTTTTGTGGGGGTCCACTACCCAACCTGTAGAAGATTAGACATCCCCATCCGTTGGATTTATTAAACAAGCAAATGCGCGGGACCACACATTCAATACTCCATTACTAATACGATTTGAGAAATAAAAATCTGACAGGTGGGTTTTTTGGATGATGTTCCATTGATGGTAATAGTCAACGTTTGTTTGAGGCGAGCAAAACACGGAAATACTTTAAAACTTAATTTATAATTTTAAAAAAATTTATTGTTAATATTTATGCAGTTGTTATTCACATTATTAATAAAATTATTTAATAATTATGAGTAAAATTTTAGACTTGATATAAAAATAAAGTTTTAAATTCGATGTAAAAATGAAATTTCAAACTCGATTTAAAAATAAAGTTTCATTAATTGTTGATAATTTTAGAGAGTTTCGTTTATTGATAATTTTAGAGAATTACATTGATAACATCTATATATTTATTATTTATATTACTAATAAAATTATTTAATAGTTATCAATAAAGTTTTGAACTCGATGTAAAAATAAAGTTTTATATTCGATCTAAACAAAAATTTCACTAATTGTTAATAATTTTAAAAAATTTTATTGATAACGTATGTACAATTATTATTCATGTTATCAATAAAATTACTTAATAATTATTAATAAAACTTCAAACGAGGTTTTACATTTTATCTTAACAAAAATTTCACTAATTACGGATCTCAATCCATTGTAGGTAGCTTATTATTGGCTGCCACGTTGACAGCTCATGGGCATCAACAAATAGAGTAATTTTCTTAATAATTTTCCCAATTTTGTAATAAGAATTAACACGAGTGTCTATATATGGAATATGTGTAAAATATTGGTGACCGACCAACCGAAGTTGGATCAATGCAGCCAGCTATGTTGATCATTCATGTGAATTCACATTTAGAAATTATAAACATGACTGCTTTGATTTGAAAATTGGTACATTTTTTTATTGAATCTCACTGAAGGGGATGACAATTTATTCCACGTGATATTTCAAAGAAACAATTGTTTTTTTATTATATTTTCACGTGAGTTTCAACTAAATTTTAAATTCTTAGTTTTTTTAATTAAAAGAACGTTGAAAGCTCAGTTGAGTGTCTTTGAGTGTTGTGTGAATGTCTCTTCCTTTCTTATTATCTATCTCCACTCATAAGTTAAATTTAAATTCAAGTTCGTCTTCAGTTCACGAGTTAGTTAGAATTTAAACTTGAATCAAATTTTTTAAAATAAAATAATAAATATATATTTTATGAAATAAAATAAATAAATATTTTTTATAATATATTAAATATACATAAAATAAATATAATATATATAATATTTATTTAATTTATTAATTAAATCGAACTGACTCGCAAACCTAACGAATCGAATTTAACATTATTTGAGTTTAGTTTGATAAACTAATTGAGTGCAGCTCGAACTCGTGCTCGATTTAGTAGAGTTTCGAGCAAATATATATAAGATAAATATAATATTTTTTAATTTATTAATTAAATCGAGTTGACTCGTCAACCTAACAAACTGAGTTTAATATTGCTCAAGCTCGGTTTGTTAAGTTAATCGATCCAAAATCACAGCTCGAGCTCGATTTAATAGAATTTCGAGTCGAGCCTCTCAACCGAGTCGAATTGCTCGACTCAGTTCCATCCCTATTTTTGTTTATAGGAAATAAAAACCATTGCATAAACTCTTCCAAATGATACCTTTATTAATTATGTCTCATTTTTTTTATAGTTTTTTTCTTTTTAACTTTTCACTTCAATACTATTTTTACCAATTTAAAAAAAAAAACTAATTTTTTAAAACTAATATGTGTGAGATCAATATATAAAATTATTTGATAATTTATCTCATTTAACTAAATAAATAGTAAAAAAAAATAATGAAAAAGTAGTATATAATGGTCCTAAGATATTGATGATTAGTTGGCAACTTGTTTATCATGAATCTGAATGTCGGCTTAAAAAAAATGGAGAGTTGTTAAGTACCTTAATTTTCAAAAATATTAAACCACTTGGATATTTATAAAGTAAGTTGAACCATAGCTGCAAAGGATATTATAATGGGATTTAACAAATTGCAATGAAATATATTTGGGGATTGAACCCACCAAATTAATTAAACAATATATTCTAGTGGAAAAGTAATGAACATGGACATATAATATATATAATGTATAGTCTTGATCTTAGGTTATAACATTAATTAGTGTTCCTTTTAAAAATCAAGATACTGTATTAAAATGGTTAATTTGCAATTGCACTTGGACAACTATGTTAACAACAAATTTTAGAATAGGAATTAATTGGTTTTTTTTTTTTTTAACAACAGAAAGGCTCAAAACCTCAACAAATTAAGTGATCATCTTAATTGTTTTTTTTTAAAAAACAAATTGTGTGCATGTGTTTATGGACTGGAAAATCAGCTTATTAAGCAATAATGTACTAATATATGGGGTAAAAATTCTTGCTTAGATTGGACCCGAAATTTTATTTATAATTTTAGAGAACTTTATCGGTAACATAACATGTTCATTATTTTACCAGTAAAGTTTCCCAAAATTACAAATAAAATTTCAGACAGATTTAAAATATTAATTTTAGACCTGATCTAGTAAAAAATTCCTCTATGGCCAAGTTTCGTATCATGATTTAAACCAAGTTTGAGTTAAATCTTGTTTTTGAATTGGGGGAATCTTATCTTAAAATTCATAAATCAACCATGAATTTAAACTAAACTTAGTTTAAATTAGAATATCAAACAATGCCTATATAAATAGTATTTTTATTGGGGATCATTCAAAATTTTTTTTTTGCTCTTAAAACAGACCACATTGAAGTTAGCATGTATTATTATTTAATTATTGGGTTTATTACAACACATATTCTTAAATTATGAATTTATAGCATTTAACTCCTTAAATTATTAATTTGGCACACATAGTCATTGAACTTTAAATTAGTAGCAATCAACTACTTAAATCTATTTTTCAACGAAAAACTTAACGAAAATAAGATAAGTGAGGATTCTTCCAGTTGGATCTAGGTAAATCATTGAATTAGTGGAATTCTCTTTTAAGTTCTTTGCTGGAAAAATGATTTAAGGAGTTAATTGTTACTAATTCATAGTTCAAGGATCTCTTACACTAAATTAATAGTTTAGGGAGTTAAATACTATAGGTCAATCGTTCAAAAATTTGTCATGCAATAAACCTTTAATTATTTAACACTTGAAATGAGTCGATTTTGACATGTTTTATAGTTCAGTGGTTACTTTCGAATTCTCCACGTAAAATATCTTATTAATTTAATCTTTTTTTTTCTTTGAGTACGAAGAAAAATCGGTTTTAACTATGTATATGTGTGTATAATATTTTTTGGTCGGTTCGGGTCTAAATCCAATAGTTTAGATCAACTGAAAATTTTACTGATAATTTTAAAAAAATTCATTAATAACGTCAATATAAATATGAGGTCTAAAAATTAATATTACCAATAAAATTTATTAAATTATCAATAGAATTTTCATCTTGTTTAAACCTAATAATTTAGACCGAGACCGTCAAAAGAATCCCTGCATGAATATATATATATATATATATATATATATATATTGGGGGCACAAAATTGAGGTGTACTACGTATAGTACTGGTAGTAATTAAACAGTACCAGTCGTCAATCAATCATAATAAGTTTATAACCAAATTTAATTAATAAACTGGTCATTAATTAATTATTAATGAGTTGAAAGTACCTAATAGGGAAAAGAAATATTATTGTAAAGGTTAAAAAAAAATAAACAGAGAAAGAAGCAAACAAAACAGGGGCAAAGTGTGAACAATGCAACCTTCACTGTTAACAGCTCCTCATCTCTCCTTTTTCTCTTCCTTTATTAGCAAGTACTCTCTCCCTCTTTACCAGTTACTCATACCCCAAACTCCTTTGTTTTTTTTCTCTTTGCAGGCCGTTTCTCTCTCTCCATTTGTTCGCAATACCTGGGACTGAGACGGGCGTTTTATTTCTTCAAAGTTCACGCATCATACTCTTCTTCTTCTTCTTCTCTCCCTTCCCTCAACGAAAAAACAAAGCCATTTTTGGGTCTTTTTTGTCATTTTTCTTGATCAACGAAGACATGGTTTTGCACATCAAAGCCTAAATGCTAGTATCTAAAACCCCATTTTTTCTCTAAACATCAACAGCTCAAAAAAAGCAATTAAGGAAGAATTTAAAAAAAAAAAAAACATGTTGGATCTTAATCTTGATATCAACTCCAGTGAATCATCTTGTGCTCATCTTGATAACAAGCTACCAGTACTGCAAGAACCTTCCAGAATTACGTGCCAATTAATGGAAGAAGATTCCGGCACTTCAAACTCCTCCTCCATCATCATCAATGCCGGCGATGACAACGATACCTCCGCATTCGTTTTCGATATCTTCAAAAGAGACGAAAAATACCCTTCGTCGGATTATCTCACGAGGCAGCTTTTTCCGGTCACGGGAGAAAAAGACGGTCCTGGTTCGATAAGGCATGCAGATCATCAATGGTTGAACTTATCATCGTCATCATGTAAAGGTGAGGCTAGTGGAGGATCAGAGGCTGCAGATGAGCTGAAATTTGTGCAGCAGAAGCAGCAAGTGAGGAAAAGCAGGCGAGGGCCGAGGTCTAAAAGCTCACAGTATAGAGGTGTCACTTTTTACCGGAGAACCGGCCGCTGGGAATCACACATATGGTAATTAATTAATTAATCATTCATGAAATATTTGCAATTATTCATACATTTATTTATATAATTGTGTATACATTTCTTTTCTTTTTTTCTGAATATTTTGTTCAATTATCTTACTTGGGTTTTTTTTTTATAAAAAAATTGGTTTATAGGGATTGTGGAAAGCAAGTTTATTTGGGTAAGTAGATGATCTCACTTTGGATGGTTTAATATATATATATATATATGTATTAATTTTCCAGTTAAGGAATTGATTTTGTGAATGGTTCATGTTTATTAGAAGATCTTTTGATGATAAGGGTGTTTTTCTTTTTTTCCCTTTTCTATAGGTGGATTTGACACTGCCCAAATAGCAGCAAGGTAAGAATTATTATAACCTTTTCTTTATCCAAATCGGATTAATTTTGTGGATTTTTTTTCTAATATTTTGATCTTATTATCTCAGAGCATACGATAGAGCTGCTATAAAGTTCAGGGGAGTTGATGCTGATATTAACTTCAGTCTAAGTGATTATGATGAAGAACTCAAACAGGTAATTAACAACATAGAATCTGTTTAATTTTAAGGACTAATTGATAATTATACATATCAATGGTGCCTGTTAATTGTAGTTTAATTAATAATTGATCATCTACAGATGAGGCATTTAAATAAGGAAGAATTTGTTCATATACTTCGGCGTCAGAGTACCGGATTGTCACGAGAGAGTTCAAAATACAGAGGGGTAACTCTGCACAAAGGCGGTCGATGGGAAGCTAGAATGGGGCAATTACTTGGGAAGAAGTAAGAATCCCTTAAACTTAAGGTCTCTCTATACTTAGGATAATTTTAAGATTAAGCTTCAGTTTAAAAATCTAGACCAAGTACTAATTAATGTTGTAGCTAGCTTTTGTTAATTATTTGAGTACTCATTGTGCTTTCTCCTCGAAGAACTGATTCATGTTGCACTTAATTTCTCCATCAATTTGTTTGGATCAACAGGAAAGGAAGGGCATACCCTTTTCTTTCCTTTCCTTTCCATTCTCCTTCGATCCAAATGCACCCTTAATGGAAATAATCTATGAGAGCCTATAATTAGAGAGAACTAGGCACATGTCTTTTTGGTTCTGATCCGTAGAGAAAAAAAAAAGTGAGAGGAAGGAAAAAGGGAAACTATGGGAAAATAAGAAGATTTTTAGTAAAGATGATGGAAAAGCGAGAGGAAAGAAGAAAAAGACAAAATATTTTAACTTTCACTGATCATCAATTATCTCAATACGAGAAGATTGTGATTTGTCCATACGGGAAGAAAATACCAATGATCCTACTATTCTTTCCTCACACTTTTCTTCTCTACAAAGCAATAGAAAAGTAATCTTCTCTTTTCTCATTCCTTACTCTCACTTTTCCTTTATAACAATCAGTCTTTATGTATGAAATTATGATGCTTGGTCACAGGTATATTTATCTTGGATTATTCGACAACAAAGTAGAAGCAGCAAGGTCTTTGTGATCATGATTATTAATTCTCATTTATCCTAGAAACTAGTTTCATGTTCTGCAATTAATCTAATCCAAAATTTAATCTATAACCCGAATTTCGTTTTCTGAATTCAGGGACTATGACATGGCTGCCATAAAAACTATTGGAAGGGAAGCAGTAACCAATTTTGAGCAAACTACTTGTGAAGGTACTTAATTGGTTGTGATGTCTGTTTTATTTTTAACAGCTTTCCTGTAAAGTTTCTCTATGAATAATTTTGTATAATGAGTTTCTTAATCCTTCAATTGCAGGGAGTAGCAGAAATCTTGATCTGAGCCTTGGAATTTCCTCGCCTTCTGTGGGTCCAAGCAGGAAAGAAAATGTAGGGGGATCTAAATCCAAATGCTTTAATTTCAATTCTCACTTATTTTGACATGCATTTCTGTTTGTGTTAACTTCTGGGTATTTATGCAGATTCATTTTTTTTAATTATTGTTAAAGTATATGTTGTATATAAATATAAGGGTATTTGTACATTCAGTTCAATAATATATACAACACTTATTTTCGTATCTTTACTTAATTTCTTGTGTTTTGACAGACTGAGAGCTCTGCTTCTGCATATGTTGGTACCCAACCACCTCATGCTCCAACTATGGCACCCAAGTACCCTACTCTTTGGTCTGGGATATATCCTGTTTTATTACCAAACAATGAGGTACTTCTTCATTTACTGTTTCTTTTGAAATTTTTCTGTTTCTGCTATACAAGACATGATGATAATCCCTTCGATGCAAAAAATTGTTATTACGGCTCTAGTAAATCTAAAAAACAAAAATAAAAAAAATGATTTTTTTTAATTAAATGTGAAAACGAAAAACAGTTTTCTTTCTCTGAAATATAATACGGTATTATTGAATCTTATGCTGACAGGAAAGAGCTACAGAGAAGAGGGTAGAAGCAGTTTCATCTGCGAGATCATCAAACTGGGCATGGTAAATGCAAGGCAATCGCAATAGCAATGGTGCTCCCACAATGTCTGTGTTCCTAATTGCAGCATCATCAGGATTCTCTTCTTCTTCCACTAGCATTGCTGCTTCCTCAGCTACCTTTCCACTCAATGCCTTCCTCACTACAACCACCAATAATTCTCATTCCTTGCAGCGGCTGAAATTAACACTTTTTGCTGCATATATAAATTTGTTAATCTGTTCTTTTAAAAGTTAGACGAGAGGAAAAACTGCACCAATTAGAATTAGCCTATAGAGCTGGTATTTGGTGGTTGTCTTGACAATCAGGTATTACTGATGGTCGGTGCACGAGGTAGCAATCAGCATCAGTTGGGTGTTGCCATGTATCTACGTAACGTTCTGGATATGGCAGAATGATTGATATAATTATTAATTAATTATACATGTTAGAAGATTTCAAAATCAATTACAGGCTGTATGATAAAAAAAATTTGTAAATTAATATCATTAAATTAGAAAATCAATTGGATAATCAAAGCTTTGCTCATTCATTTGGTTGGGTCAACTTCACCTGCTCCAGTCGCTAGGTTTTGTGGTTGTACTGCAATCCTCTTTTCCTTAGTCAAGTCATACGTCTAAATCAACTATAAAGTTGATAGAGATATGGCAAATTAACCATATCAGGTTCTGCATTCAAAACTATTGGTCCAAGCTTTGTTTGTTCTCCACTGGAAAAGCTTGTTTGTGGTTCATGACTTCAAGCTTTGTCATGTTAAAGTTGCAACCAATACCTAAAATTGTGTATGAGACAAGATGGAGTGAGGCTATGATCGTGTTTGGTGGACAAGATTAGATAAAGATAAAATCATCTTGCTTTGAGAGGTTGGATGAGACATCCTATACTCCCCTCATCTTGTCCACCAAACGCTCTCTAAAATGCAGGCATGCACACTGCCATTTTAGCATGGCATTTGTACAAGGATGTCACATTGCAAAAGGAGTCGATTTACTGATCTGTAATTAGAAGTTTACAGTTTCTGGCAAAATAATTATCTGGTTAACAATGTTGGCCAAACAATTAAGTTGTTTCTCTTCTACCAAACTATTACAAATGGTAATGTTTCCGTGGTGATTTGTAGTAGTTAAGCTCTGTGATAAGTGGCAATGACCTCCATGGAAACCTTGACTAAGATCTCTTCCTTAGGACAATGATGGTGTTGATTCCTCTCATTCTGCCTTCAGCACGTACAGGACCAAAAAACAAGTCCAAGGCTGGTAGGAGTGAAGCATCGGCTCAGAACAAACAAGTATACGAATCACAATGAATAATTAGCTGGTTGCAGGGCTATCAGCATAGCGTTAGCATCTCCATAGCACAAGGAAAAAATGCAAAAACTTCCTAGGTAGAAACCCTTGACGTTCCCTATAAGAATGAACGTAACTGTTGCCACCGCCTGAAAAATGTCATCCACTTTGATAGTATGCACACTGCAAGAAACGAGGAAGTATGAATGTCAAGCACACCGAATTAAAAACCAACTTTAACAATAAACAGCTGTAAACTCCAGTGAGCTTATCTATAAACAATAATATCCAGCTCCAGTTTAGTTTGGAAAACAAGCATAACTGGTTTTCTAAGAGAAGGAAAAAAGGATTCATCACAGCATTCTCCACCCCACCCCCCACAAAACCCCAAAAAAAGAATTATACAGATTCCTGCATACCAATAAAATCTCGGTATGATGTTGGCTGATGCAAGTTTCAAGAGAAAACAAGATAACCTTTTTTTTTATAAGTGGGAAAACAAGATAACCTGCTAACCAGAACAGGAATGAGCAAACTAATTATGAATAAAGGTGTAGATAAGGTATTAATGTCCCTTGGGGTGTGAAACTAACAGACAGATCTTTATAAGCTCACATATGATTAGGTTAAAAAAGGGATACTACTTCAGAAAATGGTCCCTCAATCAGCACAGTTAAGCAGGAGATTAGATAAAATAGTCTACATTAATGGTGATGACTAATTCTTATAAAAAATGGTGATGACTAATTACTTAACATGCCAAACCATTATGTCATCTTAAAATTTAAGATGAGATCAAGAACTTCAAATTGACTGAAATTACATTCACTTCAGGATTTTCGAGCATTTCCATTATTGTTCTAGA
This sequence comes from Bretschneidera sinensis, assembly GCA_023935145.1. Lineage (NCBI taxonomy): Eukaryota > Viridiplantae > Streptophyta > Magnoliopsida > Brassicales > Akaniaceae > Bretschneidera > Bretschneidera sinensis. The sequence continues at coordinate 59,718,095 of CM043698.1, read as the reverse complement.
ACTTCTAGCAAAAAAAATCAAAAAGTTCATTACAAAAAAAAAATGAAATAAAAAGATGCAGACATATTGCAAGAAAAATGTATGATGAATGAACAAAGAATGCATCACTGACGACCCTGAAGACATATTATTCCCTCACAGATGTTTTCCATTGTACAGTTTACATAATATCATAATAAAGTAATAATCCTTGGAAGTCCTGAAGAATCAGGAGCTCCAAATAAATAGCAAAACTCAGTACAGGCAAAGCACCTCATTAAAGTATTTAATAAAAAAAATAGTAATCACTTTAGGAATAGAATTATAGACAAAGTATCCACCTCAAAATTTCCACAGCAAGGGTCAGCATTTCGTGTAATTTTCATCCCACCATCAGAGTATTTTGTATTTCCAATGCAAAGGGCAGTCACCTGAGAATATGTTTCAGACTCACCCCGGCTGATCTAGATTTAAAACATTGTATGGGGTTAAATTAACACTATTAATGCTCTCATATTAAAACATACACTTTTAGAGGCAACAGAAATTGTGCAACAGTATTAAAAATAGTAAAAAAATAAATAAAAATAAAAAAATTCACTGAGAGTTAAAAATGGAAAATAAGCTTGATCAGCATGCACCTTATTGAGGTACAATCCTTAAAATTTAAAGTCAACCTTACAAATGAATTCTCTGCAACATTTACAAAGTAATGCAATTCTTCACCTTTCCGTTAATAACACCAGCATCAATTTGTGATCTCAGCCCTGCAAAACAGCTCCATAAGCAAATTATAAGAGATCAGAAGTAACAACTGATTAAATGAAAGCTCCCCCAGTTTTGAATTACCCCAAAATGACACTAATGAATGAACAAGAAACATAGAGTACCAGAGAAATACCTTTAGCATTGCATTTCATCTTCCAAAGGACCAAAACACTACCGGAAGAGAATCAAAACCAAATAATTAATTGAACGACTGTTCAGGCACATGCAACTCCAGACAGAGAATTTTCTCATTTGATTTTTCAATTTACAAGAATATCATAAGTGGTATCATCAGGTTGAAGACCTTTGTCAAGCATCTCATTATGCAATCTAAAAGCCTCCTGCAGATTTCCCTCCTTAAAGTGCCCAGCAATTAATGTATTGTAAATAAGAACATTAGGAGTCATACTCTTCCTATTCATCTCTTCCAAAATCTTGCGTGCATTCTCAAGCCGTCAGTACAGTATATGTGACTATATCAGGCACAATACCCTTGGCAAGCATCTCTGAGTAAAAATATGATGCAAAGACCAATTTACCCTCTTTCAACAATCTGTCAACAAGCGTAGTGTATGTTTGCAAATCACAAGGAATCCCCTCATCTATCATTTTCTTATGCATCTCAAGTGCTGCTTCCATGTTATTTAGATTCCGGAAGGCACTAATCATGCTATTGTAAACAGCAGTGTTAGGAGACAACCCAACTTCAATGAGTTCAGAGAAAAGTTCGCATGCACTTTCCATGTCTCCCTTCTTGCAGAATCCATCAATGAGAGCACCGTATGCAGGAACATCCAGTTCAATACCCTTAGTTTTCATCTCATTCAGCATTTTTGAAGCAAGATCAATGCCATTCGTTTTACAAAACCCGTTAATCAAGCTGGAGTAGGTTATAGCATTTGGGGAAAGCCCATTTTCAAGCATCACTCTATAAACTGTCAATGCAGAATTCATGGCACCCTCTTTCACAAACCCATCCATAACGCTATTGTAAGTCATACAAATGGGAACAAAACCCTTCTCAACAAACTTCTTCAACATATCCCTTGCCTCACATGTTTGACCAATTTTGCACAAACCATTGATGACTACGTTGAAAGTATAGCCTGTGAGGGCAATATTTGCACCCGCCATTTGATCAAAGACATCCAAGGCATGCTCAGCATCACCATTTTTAAAATATCCATTTATCAAAAACAGTATATGTGACAACAGCTGGTTTTAAACCCTTTTCAAGCGTGTCCAAAAAGACACCATATGCCTTTTACATGTTTCCAATTCGGTAGTAGGCAAGTATCATGCTGTTGTAAGAAACTCCATTAGGTGGAACACCATTACTTGACATATTTTCCCACAAATTGCCAGCTTCACTTGCCTTACCCTACTTACAAGCCATGATAAAAGTCCATTATAAGTGAAAACATTGGCGACTCGGCACTCAACAGCCTCATCAAAAAGCTTTGACGCCTCTTTTTGCATCTGAGTTTTCAAGAATTCCCGTATCAAGGAATTCATGTTGAATACACTGTGGAATACCCATGAGTTTCATTTGCGTGTAAAGCTCATAAGCCTTTTCCATATTCCCATTGTTACAAAACCATTCAATCAAAACCTAGTAGGTAACCTTGTTTGGAGATGGCCCTTCCTCTTTGATTTTATCAAACAAATCCAAAGCACTAACCATATCACCACTCTTGCAATACCCTTCATCAAACTTGTTGCAACCACAACATTCAGTGGCTTCCCACAACTCAACATCTCATCCTTAAGCCTCAATGCCTCCACCATATTCCCCTGCTTCGCACACGCCCCAATGACACTCGTTAATGTACCCTCAGAAGGAACCCATCCCATTTCTCTCATTTCCCTTAATAGACCACAAGCCATACTCAAATTTGGTATCTGGCAAGCAGCCTGAATAACAATACTATATGCCGCTGCATCAAGTTCTAGCCCTCCAATCTTTGCATCTCTAAAATGCTCCCCGCCTCCTCAGGTTTCCCTTCTATCAAACAGGCACGCGTCATCACATGTACTGTAAGGCAATCACCACTAACACCTTTCGAAACCATCTTATTGTACGATTCATGCGCTTCATCAATAAATTTTCTCCTAACCAATGCAGTTAAAAGAATATTCATATACGGAACGCAGGGAATTATATGGCATTCAATCATTCCATTAAAACAATCTATAGCATCATTTATCCGTTCAGCTCTAACTTAACTATTTACTAAGTAATTGAACACCCGCGAATCTAGTTCAAAGCCAAACCTTTTCGTGCACTCGACCAAGTGATCGACTAAGACCCGAGGCATAGGACACGAATCAGCCAAAACGTACCGGTTTAGCAAAACCTTAGCATGCCTATGGGTTTCCGTGAAGCCCACCAAAATGTGAAGCAAAACGCAAAACGCAAAATGCATCAACGCCTTTGACAAATCCGCGCTTCTTTTCTACGCGATTAAAGTACCTCAAAGCCGATTCTGGATCCTTTTTGTGGCTTAGAAGAGTGTCGATCACATTGGCTTGTGTGAAATCTTCGTTTTGTGAGATGGGTTTGGTGGTGAAACAGGCGTCTTTGGATTCCGGGGCCGCTGTTTTTTCATGAATTTCGGAAGATGAAGTTAGTTTCTTAGGAAAATCTGATCCTTAGGTAATTTTCTCGAGAAAAATGGTGTTTCGATCGGGATTCTGGCTAAATGTTGATTCTTCCGATATGGGTAAACCGGGAATTTGTGGTTGCGAGCAGATAGGTTTAAGGTTTTTGAATAGCGAAAAAGGAGTGAAGGGATTGGTGAAGAAGTGAGTGATGACCGCATTGCTTCCTTTGGCTGTTGACAAAGATGGATCAGATCAAAACCCTAGAACGTTAAACCCTTCCGTTTAGAATAAGATTCAGGCGCTTGTATCTTCAACGTCATCGTTTTGTTGTTTAATGAAGGGCTAGATCGATCCCCCTCATAAGACCCTTTGGTCCTTTTGTAAACGTACCGTTTCATTGGCCGGGGTGTGCAAGGGAAAGAAAAAATAATACCGCGTAGATTTCAACTTCAGAACTTGCGTTTTTTATGATGCATTTAGACGATGCGTAGTTCCTACCGTAAACTGAAAAACGGCACAATGTTTTGAAAGAGCAATATATTTGTTTGGACTTTGGAGACAAGAAAAAGAAGAAAAAAGTACTACAAAATCCGCTTCTTCCACCTCTCTCTATCGTAAGTTTTCTTTTTTCTTCCTCTACAGGGAAAATGTGGCGCAGCATAGAGGCCCACCTGAAGACCAAACGACTCGTGCCGGTCCGTAGAATCCTCACCCAAGCGAGCCCAAAGGAGAAGCCACCACTACCAAGATTGTGCCCTCCTTTCTCTTCTCTTCCGAAAACCCTAACACTCTCTCATTCTCCTGTTCTCAGTTTTTCTAAAAACCAAATTTTGGAATCGAATTTCGATTCTCTTATCATCGTGAGGTGCGTTTCTTTTTTTTCTTCAGTTCAACAGCAGCAAAATGTGGATTGGAACGAAACTGTATCGTGCTCGGAGGTTGGTGACGGAAACTATGGCAACTTAGAGGAGGATACTAAGCCTCCTATTCCTGTTCGAGCTTTTTTCTTCTCCACTAGGTTTGTGTTTCCTTTTTTTTATTCTTATATTTTAATACTCGATTTATTTTTATGAATTATCTTGTTTTCGTTTCCTTTTGGAAGTAGAGGAAACAGAAATACTGCGGATAATGTGATATAAAATTGAGAAACAAAGGAGAAAATTAATATTTCTGTTTCTTTGGAAACAAAAAGAAAAGGATGAAACAGCTTTCAAAATTATGTTTCTAATTTCATTTTCAGCTAATGCTTCGTCTGAATCTTTATTTTTTCCTTAAACTCTAAATCTGAATATATACGTTAAACCCTAAACCTGAGAACCTCTATTCTTTACTTTCTGAGAGATTTTGATTTTTTTGGGGAAGCAGGGAATGGATTTAAGTTTAAAATAAATAGATGCGTCCAAATTCAACTAGGTGCTTAATATTTATATTTTCTGAAGCTTAAGACTGAAATTCAGTGGTTGCATTTCGCTGTAGTGTGGATTTGAGAAGTGTAGTGGAACAGAACAGACAGAATTTTATCCCGCCAACATCGCGTATGACTAACTATATTGTTCTTAAGTTCGGCAATCATTCCAATTCCGCTGTAAGTTAATAACTAACTTCTTTGGTTGGGGATTTCTTTTTCTGGTTCTATTTGTTTAGATTAAGTTGGTTCATTTGAATTTTTGTGATGTACTGGAATGTGTATAAATAATAAAATATATATTGTAATGCACTGTATATGTTAAATTTTATGCAATGTCAACAATTCTATTGCTCTATTTGGTTCTTCATAGTTCATACTCGTGGAAAAGAGCAAAATAAGTTTGTACTTTTAATCTTCATTTCTGTGTGGAAACAAGATCTCCTATTCTCCATTTAAATAAATGCTTAACATTTTGTTTTTCTTTGGTTAGTTCTTTTAAGTTTTTTTTTGGAGGGGGGGATAGCGCCGTATGAACCATAAAAACTTAAATTTAATCATTTGGTGAAATGGAAAGTGGTAAAGCCAATTGAGAACAGATGTTTAGGCTTTTCTCTACCTCCCTCAGTTCCTCTTACGGAGGTTTAGGGTCTAAAAGAGATCATTTGTGGAGGAAAGTTGTAGTGGCTAAGTATGGGATGGATGATCATGGATGGACCTCTAATGCCTCTATAGGCTCCTATGGCATGGGAGTGTAGAAAATTGATTAGGAGGGGATGGGGTGCCCTCTCACCTTTTACTTGAATATGAAGACAAAGGACAACCCTAGTGTGAGCAAGCTAATAGGTGAAATTCCCCTTGAAGATTTGTTTGCCTTTTGTCGTTTGTAAAGGCAATGAATCATAACTGATATGAAAACCTTGAATGAACACTAAAATTACCAGAACTAGAATTAAACGAGAAGAAAAACCCATTACTGGAGGAGTAATCTATATAAATGCGCGTGCCAACTGACTTAGCTAGTCAAGTCGCTTGGTGTTATACCAGAAACGTGTGATTGAATCTTGGCTTTTCTTATGGATGCCTAGGGAGAACCGGAGCAGTGCTACTGTTTATGCAAATCTTCCATTTCATTAAAGCATTGAATGACAGATTAGGGATTCGGTTAGTTGGATGTCTATATTACATCAGCAAATTCATGCCCAATTTTCTCTCACTGCTTTTTCCCCTTCTACTTATAATTTTTGCCTTAGTGAGCCAGAGGGGAGATGATTTGTTTCTACACAAAAACTTTGGGTGTCAAATATTGTCTTTCTGCTGTCTTTGTCGAATTATATTTAGAAACAAAGTAATGGTAATATTGTCTGTCCTCACAGTTCAGTTTATAGTGTTATGCGATCTGTTGGTTTACTAGCTATATCCTCTAATTTCTGTATTTTCTATCATTGGTTGATCAAACCAAATTCACTACTGAAGGCAGTGCTACTTGTCTCAGGGAATTGGTGCTTGCATAAGTGGAAGTGACTGTTGTTACATGGTAGTCTTTCAGTATGGTTCCATTGTCTTGTTTAATGTTCGTGAACAGGAGGTTGATGAGTTTCTGAAAATTGTAGAGAAACATGCATCAGGATTGCTCCCTGAAATGAGGAAGGATGGTGAGCTCTTGCATTCTTCTTTGTTTCACTACCAAATATTTCCCTTTTTGTAGACATACCATGCACTGTAATTGCCTTTTAGCATAACTTAAAATATGAGAAAAATTTGTTTTCTCTATCTACAGAAAAAAATGAGAAAATTTGTGATATTGGATACTGAAGTGACTTTTAAGTAATACAAAAAATCACGTAAAACTATAATTTATTTCGTATATGGGGATTTGGTTAACTTAAATAAGGATATATCCCGTCCAAAAATACCATGTCGGGCTGAGGTCTCTTGGTAAAGGCATAGTCTTGTTCAAGTGGTCCTTGACAGGAGATAGACTTTTCAAATATCTTTTGGTTTACATGATGCAATCCTGTTAATTGGTCAAGTGTCTTGCCTGCAAGAGTTATTCAACATTTGACAATTGACATGAGTTGTTTGCTTTGTAGCCTATGATACACTTTTACATGTTCTTCATGGTTGTCCTTCTGCTCCAATTTCCAGAGTTCTTCAATTTCTCCTGGAAGTTTAATCTGTGTGCAATCCCACCAAAATTACCACCTATATCTTTTTAAAGTGAAATTACCACCTACTTTAAATGCCATGTTTAGCCTTTTTCTGTTGTTACATTTTTTTTTGGATAAATGAGAGCTGTTGTTACTGTTCTTTAGGGAGAATTTATTATTTTCCATTTTTTCCTTCTGTTTATATTTAAGCTGTTTTGACAATTATAGGTTTTCAAAAACAGTCTTTAGATGCATTTCTCTCTCCCCCCCCCCCCCCCCCCCAACACACACACACCCCTGAAATACAATTTATATTCCTTTATCTGGGCTTTGAACTACATAAGCTTGATGAACTGGAACTTTTTATCAGTAGACATGTTAAATTAGATTTGATGATTGTTTAATGCCCCACTTTAGTATTTCCTTAATTTAATTTATCAAAAAAAAAAAGAAAAGAATTTCCTTGCTTAATTTATCTTAGAAGGCTCTAATTGCAAGCTTCTTGTTAGAGCATAGTGTCAAACTCTTCTCTTCATCTCTCATTGTAAATATCATCCATTCTTTTGCTTGAGTACTTTTACACTTGTGGCTTTCCCAAAGAAGTGGGAATTGCACAACATACCACATTTTAGGATTCAATTTACTTAAAACTTGGTTTTGTGTTATGAAAGTACAGAGTATGAGGTGCGAGAGAAGCCAACTTTAAACACATGGATGCAAGGTGGATTGGACTACATTATGTTGCAGTTCTTGAATATTGATGGAATCCGTACCATTGGTAGCGTTCTTGGCCAAAGTATTGCCCTTGACTACTATGGACGCCAGGTATGTAGAACCTCAGGATTTTCTACATTGTGGAAGTTTTGATTGATCTGTTATGCTCATTAATCTATTTTTCTTCTCTTAGGTTGATGGAATGGTTGCAGAGTTTACTGATATAAATCGTGGGATGGAGAAAACTGGAACATTCACCATGCATAGGAAAAAATTATTTCAGTTGGTGGGAAAGGCAAATTCTAATCTTGCTGATGTGATTCTTAGGCTTGGACTTTTTGAGAGGTAATATTTTACATCCTTACTGAAAGAACATGTGTTTTTAAGTCCGATGATAAAATTCGTAATGTGTAATGCAGCTATCTTTCGGGCAAGATAGTATATAGCTTGTGACATGCATGGTAATATATTTAAACATCCATTAGTTTCAGCTTTTATGAATTTCTGATGAACTTATAATAGGATAGAAATGTTGATTGGTATATCTTCTCGGTTGATGGAAGTTTGTGCTGTGCAAAAACCAAAACAGAAAATAGGAAATGGAAGAGAAAACTTTCTAACCTTAGCACTGATATCTAGGTACCATTATCTACTGATGCATCTTAATTAAATTTATCATCCTACATTCTTTCAACTAATCTGCTCTCTCTTTCTCAAATAGTTGTTTTGGTTGCTATGTATTTGAGTTTATAAAAAAAATCTTGGTTCTGCAGATCAGATATTGCTTGGAAAGATGCCAAATATGCTCAGATATGGGAATATCTCAGAGATGAATTTGAATTAACTCAGAGATTTGCAAGTCTTGATTTTAAGTTGAAGTTTGTAGAGGTACGTTTCTCATTATTTGAAAACCCACTTTTTCTTTTCTACTCATGATATTTAATTATTTGATTTGATATTGTAAACTGCCCCCCAATTGATGCCCATGCTATGGTGACATCTTCTTTTGTTTTTGCAGCACAATATTCGTTTTCTGCAGGAAATTCTTCAAAATAGGAAATCTGATTTTTTGGAATGGCTCATCATTATATTGATAAGTGTTGAAATCGCCATATCTCTTTATGATCTTATCAAAAAGTCTCTATGACCTTGACCAGAGGCCTGCAATTACTTTGAGCTCAAAACTAAAAGTAGTTTTTGTTTTGGTAAAAGAAGTTTTGACTTGAGGTAATAGGTGCTGTATATCATAAGTGGTTATATCATTACTTTGTAAATGATGATACGGATTTTTTCCAAGTAAAGATCTTTTTGGTTGTGATTTTGGGAAAAAAAATTGTCTCTTTTATAATTTTAGAGGAAAAACTAGGGTTAATCTTCGGAGATTTTCGGGCATAACAGTGCTCTAGACTGGGAAATCCACTATTTTTTTAACGTGTTTAGTAGGATAAAAAAAGGAGGAAAAAAACGCGAGGATAGAAAACTAGAATGAAAAAAAAAATAAAAGATTTAACTTTTTTTCGTATGTTTAATAGAGAGACGATGAAAAATTAAGAGGATAAAAAATAGTTTTTTTTTTATCTTTGTTTAATAAAATGAAAATGTGATATGAAAGAAAATATAAATAATGTTATTTCAAATACCTTTAAAATAATAGTTATTGAAATAATTTATAAATTGATTTATGTTTTGAAGAATCTAAATTTGTGTTTAGAAAATCTCTTTAATTGTTATTTTATAAAATATTAAATAATTTATAATTTTATTATCTTTTTATTTTAAATTGTTTTAAAAACTATTTTATAATCATAAATAACAGAAGTTCAATTTTAGGGAAAACATAATGAAGTAACACCGACTTACGTTCGAACGCAAGGTCAATGAAGCTGTGTACTGTGGAAAAGTAAAGGCGGGGTCGGTTCATTTTCATTGTTTGAGAGTTTTATAAAGTTTGAGCAGTGCTATGTAATGCAAGCGGATCATTATTTTGGATCAATTATCATATCTCCATTCGTTAAGTGCTAAAAATTTAATGATATAACTTTTATAAATTTATTAATCTATTATTAATTTAACTCTTGTCAATCACCAATGGTTAAAAAGATCCATGATTCATTTATCATTAATTATAAAATTTTGTAAAGGAGGATAATACACCCTAATCATGAGTTGTCATGTTATTCTAATCCTATATCATTATTTTGATCACATTTCAAATTTTTTTACCAATTAAAATTGATTACACACAAAAATTCAGATTACTTTATAAAAAATTACATACGGGTATTTTTTTTTTACTTGTCCCTCTATAAAAGGAACATGACTATATCATCAAAGGGTCTAACTATTTGAAATTTGTATTCATCGATGGAAATGAATGCCATTGTATATGCAATTGGAATTGTGTGGAATCCTCGTTCTAGCTAGCACGTATACAGTACGAAACTAATAAAATTACAAAATTCATAGTAACAATAAAGAAACATTGCACAAATATAATATAATTATGCATTTAATTAGTAACTACTAGTAATGTGATCACATATTAATACGTTCAACGTACAGCCCCACAAATACAAAACTTTAAAGAATAAAATAAAACAAAATATATAATAATAATATACTGTAGCATTACTACTGTTTAATTATTCGGCCGCAGGTGAAGCTGGTTGTGATGGTGAGGATGATGGCTGTGGTGGTGACTTAGGGTGCTTACGCACATATTTTCTTGCCCAAACATGCTTCCCATTAATGGTGAATTTCGTCCTATTCTTTCCTTCAAGGAACACTCCAATCGTCGATGGAGATGGCAACACAAGACGCGCATATAGCGGCTGCTCCTCCTCCGGCACTTCTTGCATGTAAATTGTTTCAATGCACTCTCCAAATTTCCTTCATTAATTTCCACAATCAACATTAGTCAGATTAATTTGGCATATGTATTAGTACATGTAGGCATGCACGCACGCTAACACACAAAAATTAAGAAATTAATTGAAGTACCTAGTGAAAAACTGTCTGACTTCGTCCTCTGAAATAGGGTACCCTTTAGAGAATGTCAAGAAGATAGTCCTATCATCTGCTGGCACTTGATCCTTCTTCTGATGATCATCTTCTTCATTGTCGCTTATTTTTACGTGACTCAAAGCCTCGCCAATCTCATCGCTCAAAATCTTTTTCTGTGAAGCAAGATCATAAGGATAACCATAATAATTACCGCGTAAATTATTAATCCCTACACCATAAAACCCAGTACCTGCTGCAGGGTTATTCTTAATATTGTTGTAGTAGTTATGATAATAGTGATTTAAAGGAGGAAACACAGGACTTATCACAGGACCAAACTGACTAAGTTGCTTCTTCATCAGATTAATTTGTTCCACATTTTCTTGATCCGCCTTGATTATGTTCTTCATCGACTCAGCTTTTCCAAGTATATCCTGAAACGCTCTCGCGCAGACTTCGTTAACGTTCCTTGTGACTCCACGGATGATGGCAAGGCGATTTTCATGGAAGAATTTGAGTGAAACCCCGGGTTTTGTCATCCTTTGGATCAATGGGATTACAGATTCATCACTTCTGTTCTCTAAGGTAAAAGGGAACTCATCGCTCTCTATGCAGTTGAGGCACAGAACAGATTCGTCGGCTATGTCATTGATTATGGCAGCAGGCAATGTAAGCAAGTAGTCCACCAAGTTGGGAACTTTAGAGTAGCTTTGTTCAAGCAACATCAGTAGAGCCATGACCTGCATTGACTCACCTGGGTCACGCTCCAAGTAAAATACTAGCCTGCTGAAGAGGGTTCGGTCAATGTTGTGGAAAATGTTGAACTCTTCTTGTGTCAACGGGGCATTAGCAGCAACATGGGGAGTAGAAGAAGAAGAAGATTTTGAGGCCATTTTGTTTGATTTCTATAACTTGTGGTGAAGATTGGTTTTTTTTTATTCGTGGGGCGCCATTTCTTAATTTATAGAGAAGTGAAGAGGTGCCGTTTTGTGGTTTTTTGTTGGGAGTGAAGTGTTGTGTTTTTGAAGAGGCGCCATTTTGTTGCAGAAAGGGAAGTTATATGTTTTTTGTTTTAGGGTGGCAACGGTCGAATCTGATCCGATGTGGTTTCGTTTGGATTTCCCTGCTGTTCGCTACGTACAGTTCGTCGCGGTGCTCTGTGGGTATCTGCCACGTGGAGTTATAAATTGGGACATAGACCCCGCTTGTACTTTGAATATTTCCTAGAGCTGGTTTGGCAAGATTTCATTGGATATATATATATAGATTCAAAATCAGAAAACTATTTGGCAGGAAATGAAAGTGAACCACCAAGACTTAAGTGGCGATAGATGGAGTCGGTTTCATAGTAATTTTTATGAAAGAGTAAAAGTTTATTAGTAACTAAGAAAAAATTAAATATTATTTTTTATATTTAAAATTTTTAAAATAATAATTATTTAATTATTTTATAATTATCAATTAATTTTTTCAATTTTATAGTAATTAATTAATTATCATGAAACTGATCGAAAAGACCATCACTCCAATTTTTTTTCTTCTAACAACACCGTCCAATTTTTGTTTTTGCCATTTGTTGCTATTTTTTCTAAATAAAAACAAAAAATTAATACAAAAAAAAACATTACTAAATGATATCATGATTATTTTTTTCATTTTCATAATTAAATATATGTTCAATGATTTGATTTTAGTTTTAGCAAGACAACATTATGAATTTAAATTTTATAAAAAAAATTATTGCAACAATTAAAAAAAAGTTGGTTATTAAAAATTTAAATAATCCTGCATGAATGGTTCCACTCCATTAATCTACTTTTTTACATAACATGAATTTGTATTACATTATTAATATTATATTTCATTTACGCATCATAATGCAGTCATCAAGTACAGTCAGTGGATGATATGTTACTCTGTCATTTTAAAAAAGTTAATTTTATTTTGAAAATGATTCTCATTTTATATTATTTATTTAATTAAATAATTAATATTTTATAAAAAATAAATTAATAAAATAATTAAAAATTTTAAATATATTTTTATAAAGTTCAAAATAATCTAAATTTTTATTTTAAAAAAAGAAGTATCTAAGTTTTATTTTTTATAATTTAAAATTTAAAAATATAATAAAAAAATCAACAAGGACATTATTTTGGGGATGGAGGCACGACAAGATGAACACACCGTTTTGAGTTTTGAGTCTCCCAAGCGTAAAAAAATGTCCACTGCCAGGTTCCTCTTCAGCAACGGCGTCGTCTCGCACTCCTCCGACACTCCTCCCGTCTCCACCTTCCTCGAATCACATCCAGGTATCCCTCCTTCTCTCTCTCTCCCCCCCCCCCCCCACCCCGGGTGCCCCCGGCCCCCACCCAAAAAAAGAAAACAGAAAACAGAAAATATTTTGCTCAGCCTGTTTCTGCTTTGGAAAAACATATTTTCTGTAAACAGATTCTACTCTATAAACACCAACCACCACCTCTTTATTCCAATTTCTACCAAAAAATCATAGAGAAGAAATATTTCAAATGACACCATATATTTTTTTAATCGAAATTAAATTAACCAACCACAAGCTATTAGATGAATTGTATATATTTGTTTTCAAGAAAATTGTAATTGAACAAATCGCAGTTTTGGTTATTAAAGGAACACAATGGTTTCGAATTCACTCTTGGTTACTTAACAAATCAAAATCAAATTGTGCTTAGGTGCTTACACGACGACTCGAACCCACAACAACGCGACATGCCTCTTGTTCTGGGAGAGACATTTACAGAGACTCGCCAATTCTGCGAGGATTCTGTTCAATTCGAATCCTCAACTTCTATTCAAATCCGACAATTCCGCACATTCATTATCATCCTTGTCGATGAAACCGTCAGTTTGGGAATCGGGTATTCGAAGTTTAGTCAACGATTCGGTGAGTAAGGCGCTGACAATTGCGTTGAAGGAGAGTAGTCGGGGAGATGGGGAGGAGTTGGCGGTTACGGCTCTTGTTAGTGGGGATATAAAGAAACTGATTGGGATGGAGAATGTGGATGGAGGAAGACTTTTGGGGGTTCTTGATGTGTGTGTGCATATTGGGACTTATGTTCCTCATCTGTTTGGTGTTCGACGAAATGACGGGGCGCGTTTGGCTTTGGTAGGTCGTGGGAGGGATGTTGCGGCTGCTAAGTATTCCGCTTGGGTAAGGTTCGTGCATAGCGTGTGTGCATTTCTGATATTGTTCAGGGAAAAGAAAACTGAGGATTAAAATAAGAAATCAAAATTAGGTTTGAGTTTATGATTTATGCAACATTGAATTGAAATGGGGATATAAGAAATATTTGGGTAAACTAAGCTATGTTGGATTAGGATCTGCTGGTGAAATGTTTCTTTTTTCTCTTGGGTCCTAAATGTGAAGTGTAATACTCATAATCTTGATTGCTTTATTGTAATCTTATGTTAGGGAGGAAAATTGAGGATTTTTGAGTAAATTTAATGATTTCTTATTGTGATGTTTTATTTGAATTATATTTTTGGGAATTTTGTATTCTAAGCAGGCTAAGGAAGCCTCTGGAGAAGCTGAGGCCTCCTTTGGTAACTGAGCTCTTGTTGTCTAACGATGGGGATCATATACTTGAGGGCTGTATAACAAACTTTTTTGTTGTTTGTCGCAAGGTGAGCAATTTATCATTCATAAGAATGTTCAATTGAGCTAGTTCAGAAGTGTGGCCTCTTTATTAGTTATTAATCATGAGATTACCTACTGTGGGAATTGGCTTTTTCACACCTCTGTTTATCAAAGAATTACGAGTCTTGGAAAGAGTCAGGATTTAGAAGACTTGTGTATTTGTTATGTATATCATAAGTCTCTTATGTGGGGCACATGTCACTTTCCTTTTATTTACTATAACCCTATAATCTATAATATTAAAATACCTTCTGCTATTTGTTTTTAGGATAACAATGAAGCTGAGGGTAAATACTCGCTTGATTACAAGAGTGCGTATTCTTTTGAAGTGCAGACAGCTCCTATTAGTGATGGTGTGCTTCCAGGGGTTATACGAGAACTAGTCATTGAGTAAGCTCTCTCTTGGAACTTTCAACATTTTGGTTGATATACTTATGTCAACTTATGTAGGCTTAGTTTATAAGCACTACAATAACGAAGTTTATTGAGTTGTTTTTCACAGGTACATTCACAGATCTTGTTTATGATCACTTGTTTCTGTTTCTTTATTTGGAAAAAGCCTTCACAGTTTCGACTGAGGAAATCTCTATGAAGCCTATTGAAAGGGATGCAAAATTAGCCTATGAAAGATATGAAATTAGATCATTGCTTTATATGAAAGAGTCTGCCACAGGCTTTGTTCCTCTTGATATTTCTGCTGTTCAAGATCAAATAAGATGACAAGAATAATCTAAAAACTTCTCACCAAATTTTCAATCTCTGCAGGGTGTGCTCAAGCAAAGGAATTCCAGTGCATGAGGTAGCACCATCGTGGTCAAAGCATGAACTTTGGGAGGAGGCATTCATTACTAGTAAATCTTTTAGCTCTATTCTATCCTTCTCCAGTGTCTTGCCATCACCTATATATGTTGGCATGTCCTCTTTGCTTCCTGTATCAGTAAATTTTAGGCTCATGAGCTTTCACTTTGTGGCAAGGATTAACTGCTATTATTAGAAGTCTCACTGCCATATGTACTTACTTCTTGTGGTCTGATAACAAGAATCTTCACAGTAAGTACATCAAAAATCCACCTCTAGGCTGTGACCTGAAGGGCGCTTGTGGTTGAGAGTCAGTTGAAACTTTTTTATCATGCAAAGCCTCTAAAACTGTCTTTCAGTTTTTATTGGGTGGTGGTATATGGACAGTCAAATAGACCCTTTTGAAAGTGTTTAACCTGTGCCCTGTGAAATGGATTCTGAGGATCATCATTCTACCTTTGCAAATTAAAACTTCATATTGTAACTAGATGAGAGTCCAGGTACTATGTCAACATAATAATGCCATGTCGTTGATTCCTTGGAATTCGGAACAGTCAATATGGTTTTCCAATTTGATATGTCAAGAGTAACCGATTTGAAATGTTGAAAATGCCAAACTTCTCATAGAATTTAGTCTTGTAGCAAAGACTGTACCATGTAATGTTAAAATGTAAGAACCTTCTCGTTAGCCTTGCTTAAAAGATACTGATTTAGTAGACTTAAATGCAGATGGCTTGAGAGTTTTGAAGCATGTGGAGATGATTAGAGTTCCAAGTTCTTGGGAATCATTGGAATCAAACTGTTTGGAGGAAATATCATGGAAGGAGAAGAAGTTTGAGGTGTGTGATCTTCTTTCTAGCATTATGAGTAAAGCTGGTGTTATAAATTGCTCCAAGTGTACTGTTTTCTCATGGTTTTTCTATCTTGAACTGAAATCAGGAGGGTCCTGGGATGATCACAAAAGTAATCCAGGTAAACTTGTTGCCTACTTGCACCATCCATTACGATGTGTTGACATATTTAGGTGTGGAAATGCAGCACCACAAGGAGTAAAATTAGTTGTGAAGTCACCACCCCTTGCCCAAGTGATCTCTGAAATTCCATTTTGCACCAAGTGTCCTGATTTTACACTTGAGTAAACATGGGAAAATAGAACTAATTGTTTTTCTCCTTTTTCTTCTGTCTGTGTATTTGGTGGTGGAGCAGAAAGCAATCATGGAGAAAGCAGATCTGGAAGGGTACCCATTAAGTAACTTTACATAGCAGACAATGGTTTCTTGTTTTCTATGATCTTCATGTGCCTATTGGAGTAAAGCTACACACTCCACCATTGATTCCAAAGAAGACTAGATGACTAATACATATGGTCTCAAGTATATTCGGGGTCTTGCATCTGTTTTTCATTTCTGGGAAAGGTCATGGGTATATCTCAGAATTAAAAGCGAGTTGATGATTAAATGACCCTAGTGTGAGGACCAATGGTGAATTTCGCCACCTTTTGATAAGAAATTGAAAATTTTCTTTTATGTAACTGTGCCTGTATGTTGATATAGTTCTTCTTTTTTCTTTTTACGTGAAGTTTTATTTAAAAAAATAGTACTTTCTTTATGCAAGACTCGCATTAAATTTGTTGTGCATGACGTATTCTTTTGATGGCTTTTTTGGTTGACTTTTGAGAAAAATATGTACATTAAAATTATTGGAATCGTACGAGTTATATACCATGCCCATGAATTTTGGTATCATCTTCCGGGGCAAATTCCTGATGGTGATGGATCACTGCAAGGAGAAATTCCTCAAGTCATGAGCAAATTAGAAGCTAAAGTTTGATTCAATATCTAGCATATTTCCCCTATAGAAACTGAGTTTGTCTCACTTTACTCTCAAAATGAAGTGTTTACCTTAAACGTGTGGATCTGTAATTACATTATAAAATTTTCATCATGCATGAATATGTTTTCTTCTTATTTCCCAATTATCCTCAACAACCAAGCAGATTGTTCAATGATAAAACTACATAATTTTTATTTCTTTCAGTAGAAGCAGATTCAAGTACATGAAATAACAGAATTTTCAGCCATTGCTTCAGCGCGAGTTAAAACAGAATAACATTTATGCACCCTTAGCATACCCAATGGTATTGGATAATCGATTTACTGTGATAAAAAACAAAAGGTTCTTTCAAAATGAAACAAAGAATAAAAATGTTATATTTTCATTTCCTGGGTTTTCTCGGGATCCTAATATACAAAGAGATTTAACACATGACGGTATTGGGGTGGATTTTTCTAACCCGTGACACGTGGTTGAGTGATCTACGCTTGGTGATATCTAAAGGTCTAGGCTCGGACTAGAGTGCACTTGTTCCCAAAGGATTAAATCCTCTAGATGATGAGCTACAGATTGTCTTCGTAGGAATAACCATCGTAGGTTTAGCTTGCCCTGAGTTCGTCTATATTACAGGCCCAAGGTTGCATCGAGACAACAGTGGGATCATGGTGAACCTTATTGCTCTGATCAACATGCAAATATAACTTAGAAAACCAAAAAAAGATAACAAGATAATAAAAAAAAAATTATTTCTGTAAGAGATAAGTATGTGAGAGTGATGAGAGGGTATGGTTATAACGGTGACCAAAATCATTTGAAACACTACATGAGAAAGTAAGTTTGATGTTTAACACAAGACTCTATGATGCTTTAGTAAACTTTAGAGAAAGACTTTGGAATTTTGTGAAAAAAATGAAGTTATTTGTCATAAATTGGAACGTGAGGTTCCTATGTGAAAGAAACTAATCTTATGTTACAGAGGTTTTCTACCCGTCTTTTACGTAAACAACTTCTATGTAAACATCTATGGAGAACCCATCCCAACCTTTTGAAGCCAAATCTTCAATGACTAAATTAGAGATTTTGGTTGTCAAGATATCGCAAAATGAAAGGTGGAGATTTAGATTTGAGAGGAGAAGAATAGTGATTAGTATATGAAAATGGTAATGAATGAAGGGAATCAATGAGGTAGAAAGAAACGTATAATGTTGTAGCAAGTGGGCATTCTTAGATTATAGTTTTTAGGTCATCAATGTCTTGAAATAGATTTTCATTTAAATAGATTTGAACAGTATGTATGAATTTCACCTTCACCAATACGTCCATCGAGAGATAAAGAGTTGCACCAATGTATTTATTATTGTTTAGTACTTTAAAAGATAGTTTGATTGAAAGTATTAAGATAAGATTGAATAAACCTAATCTCACTTCAATCTCTTTTTCATGTTTTCTTCTTTCTTTCTTTTTTACTGCTTACTTGGGATTGGGTGGGGAAAATTTAGTCCATATCCCACGAATTTAATCCCAAGGGAGGGCTGGGACAGAATTAATCCCACACCACTTGGACTAGAGGTTTTTTTTTTCTCTTCCCCTTATGTCCCCATCTCCTTCTACACGTCTTCCTTCTAATTTTTTCCCATTCTGAATTTTTTCCATTCCCTTCCTCCTTTCTCTCTCCTCATCCTTCTCTTTCTTTCTCTTCCTCGTTCTTCCTCTCTTCTCTCCTCTACCCTCCGCCGCCTCTCCTCATTCTTTTTCTTCTTCCCCAGATCTGCGCCGCCTCTCTTCCTCCTCTTTCTTCCTCGTCCTTCCTCTCCCTCCCCCCTTCTGCTTCCTCTCTTTGATTGGGTGATTTTTGTGGGTCTCTTTTCCATGATTTTTTTGGGTTTATGAGTTTTGTGTATTTGTGTAATGTTTGTAAGGATTTTGGTAGATCAGTTGTTGGATTTATGGATTTTTGCATGTGGTTTTTCTGGGTCTTTGTTAATATTTGCAGAGAAAGGAAAATTGAGAACCAAAACTTTTGTTTGGCACCCGAGAAAATCAAAGGGAAAGTTAAGAAAACCCATATTTGGGTCCTTCAATACTGCTTCAGTTGATGAAGAGATGATCTGTTTGAGTTCCTTGGAATAGAGAAATTGTCATGGTTTAATTTATTAGAAGAGCTTTTGGTATTGAAAGACAGAAAAAACTGCTTGGAAATCGATACACTTTATTGATTTAATTTGTAATAAGAGTTGTTGGGTATTGAGAAAGAGCAGAAAATAATTGGAATCGGAGAGAAAGTTTGGAAAAGTTTTAAAAAATTAGATAAGGGTAGTATAGTTTTTTAATTTATAATTCAATTTTAACGTGAATTTATCAATTTTATAAATTAAACATAAAATTAACATAATATTAAGATAATATTATTTTAATTATTTATAATTTTAATTATATTTTACCGCGTATATATAATCTTGCTTATGCAAACCCTTTTCTTAAAATTATTAAAAATACTAATAATTAAACATGTATTAATAGGATTAGGAATCCTAATAATTAACCAATTAGGAAACCAACATACATCTTAACAATTCGAACTCATTATTTTTGGCCTTGATTCTTTTAATTTTGTGCGAAAAACATAGGGATAATTTACATATATTTTAATTATTTTATTAAATCTATTGGTCATTATTATATCAAATCAACAAAATCTCTTAAGGTAAATGAAATTGCCTATTATGTTCCAATTTTATGTTCTTTTCAATAAGAAATATTTCGCTTTCCTTTTTTGTTCTTTTTCCTTTATTTTCTCTATTTGGAGTTCTAACAATGAAAAAGAGATGCAAAAAATTATTTTTAAAAAAAATTAATTAACAAGATCACGTAAGGCAAATGAGCTCTTTATTAGAAAATAAGTTTAAAAAAAATAAATCCCCAAAAAAAGTTGGAATCCCAAACCTTATTTTTTTATTAAAAAAATTAAAAGATAAACTAGAGGTTTTTAACAAAAAAAATGGTTTCAAATTTTTTGTTACAATTTTTTTTCTTTAGTTTTTCCTTTATTTTTTTTGTTGACGTGGCTGTTTATAGATTCCACACTCTTTGCTAAATATCAAGTTTCTACTCGTATTAATGGTTACGTATTCTTCATTAGAAAATTGAACCTATAAAAAAAAGAATAATCCGATTAGAATTACCAAAAAGAAATAAAAACAATTGAAAATGTGGAGAAGATAAAAGAGGAATAGAGAAAATCAACATAGGTTTAAAATTGGAGAAATAAAGAGAGTGAAATAGTTAAGTCTAAGTTGAAGTCAATTGAGTTACATATATAATCTTATTTAAATATTTTATTTATATATTTGAGAAGTGGTTTATGAGAGATTTTAAGGGATGAACACCAAATATGTGTTATGACTTTATTGATAGTTAATATTATGTTTGACATGCTTATAGGTAAGAAGATAGGAGTGATAAGGAGAGTTGAGAAGTTAAACATGGTAGGATAATAAGAGAGAAAAACATGGGTTAAAGATAAAAGAGACAAGGAGAGTAGAGAAGTTAAATATGAGTGGGATAGTGTGAGAGAAAAACATGAGAGAAAGATATGGGGAGCTGTAATCAATTGAGTTACATATATAACCTTATTTAAATATTTGATTTATATATTTAAGTATGGATTTATGAGACATTTTGAGGGGTGAACAATTTGATTTATATATTTAAGTAAATGTTTATGAGACATTTTGATGGATAAACATCATATGAGAGTTTTGGCTTTTTTAAAAGTGTAGATATAAATATTTCAAATATCATATTATTGTTACAATTAAAAAATGGCTAAATAACCAGTTTTACCTGTTTTAACATTTTAGCTATTGAGATTCAAAAGTATACAAAGTGACCATTAATGCTTGTAAAATTTAACAAAAAAAGTCATTCTCGTTGACTACACTATCCAATGGAAGCAGAATTGTGTTTTGTTGTAAATTCAACCACATGTCCTTTATCCATTGGCTCTCATGTAAATAAATTTTTAAAAACTAAAATCTTAATAAAATAATTTGCAAAATAAAAAAAAATGAAAAGAAAATAAGTTGTTAAAAATAAATTTTCTCCACTTATTCTTTTAGAGAAGTATAAAAATTAAAAAAAAAAACACACAAAATTGTTTAAAAAAATCAATTTCACTTCTATTTTCTCACCATCCGAGTTCAGGACCTACAACTCTTTCACTCGCCGAGTTCAACACCTACGACTCAGCCAAACTGACTACCCAACCAGACCGATTCGTCAAATTCAAGGCGAGGATCCTCTTCCTCTGGGGTTTCCGATGAAGGAAGGAGAAACGGCGACTGGACATAGCGAGGGAATTTGTTATCATATATTTTCTATGTTATCTTTTCTTCTTATTGCAATGATGCAATCAAAGACAATTTTTTTTTTTGTACAACATAGATTGTGTTGATGCCAAAAATGTGTTGTGCTGAGCTGGAGGCTAGGACTCAGACGTATCTGCACAGGGAGAGGAAGGTGAGCTAGGAGGTCGTCGGAGGGGGTGCCTCCGGGGATGCTCCGAAGCTTAAGTTAGAGTCAGAGCAAAAAGTGGGTCCCTTTGGAGTGCATACCTGACCCTTTTTATAGGGCTTCGGAGGCGGCATTTGGCCTAGGGCGGCAGTGATATGTTGTCCCAACTGGGTTGGGTAATGATGCCTAGGAGGCCCAACTAGGTGGCTGGGGGTCGTCCGTTAGGGCTTTGCCTTGCTGGCTTGATCGGGAGTCGTCTATGCATTAAGGCGGTTTGACGACCTGACGTCCCAACTTGGTTGGGTAATGATGGCCTGGAGGGCGGTGGTGACGTGGAGACCCAACTGGGGGGCAATGATGCCCTAAAGGGCGGCCATGACCTGGAGGTAATAATGGCCTGGAGGGCGGTGGTGACGGGGAGGCCCAGCTGGGGGGCAATGATGCCCTGAAGGGCGGTCATGACCTGGAGGCCCAACTGTCCGAGCCTGAGTCTTCTGCGTGTCTCCTTGCAGCCTAGGGTCAAGATGATCCACGTGTCGTCTTCTTATTTGAGAGGTGTATTTTGGCAGTATCAGAGGCCCCCCACTTCCTTGAGTACATTTATGTGCTTAAGGAAGTATTGCAGGGTTCGATCTTCAATGAAAAGTATAGTATAACATGTTCTGACAGAGTCGAACCGAGCAAGCGTGGAGCGATCCATCTGCTCGGTCGTGGAGAGAGGGGACATGAGTCCGAGCACGTGTGGAGCAAGTCCATCTGCTAAGTCCTTGGAGCCAGTTGGCCAAGAACACGAGGAGCAATTCAAGTGTTCGGCCTTGGACACATGAGTTCGAGCACAAGTGGAGCAATCCATCTGTTCGGACCTTGGAGCTAGTTGGCCGAGAACATGAGGAGCAATCCAAGTGTTCAGCCTTGGACACATGAGTTCGAGCACAAGTGGAGCAATCCATCTGCTCGGACCTTGGGTGTGCGCAAATTAGTTTGGTTGTGCGCACTGATGCACACTAATGTTTGGCTAGTCTGTAATAGTGTGCACTACTGCTCGGCCCCGTCCGAGGAGGTGCGCACATATGCCATTGCTCGGCCATGGGTGTGCGCAGCTTCGATTGGCCGTGCGCACTGATGTGCATTGGACCTTAGACAGTGTGCAATAGTGTGCACTACTGCTCGGCCCCTTCCGAGGAGGTGCGCACATATGCCTTTGCTCGGCCATGGGTGTGCGTAGCTTCGATTGCCCGTGCGCACTGGACCTTAGACAGT
Organism: Bretschneidera sinensis; assembly: GCA_023935145.1. Lineage (NCBI taxonomy): Eukaryota > Viridiplantae > Streptophyta > Magnoliopsida > Brassicales > Akaniaceae > Bretschneidera > Bretschneidera sinensis. The sequence goes on along the minus strand of CM043698.1, from coordinate 59,695,393 downwards.
GTACAATAGTGTGCACTACTGCGCGGCCCCATCCGAGGATGTGCGCACATATGCCTTTGCTCGGCCATGGGTGTGCACAGCTTCGATTAGCTGTGCGCACTGGACCTTAGACAGTGTGCAATAGTGTGCACTACTGCTTGGCCCTGTCTGAGGAGGTGGACACATATGCCTTTGCTTGGCCATGGGTGTGCGCAGCTTCGATTGGCCGTGCGCACTAATGCGCACTGGACCTTAGACAATGTGCAATAGTGTGCACTACTGCTCGGCCCCGTCCGAGGAGGTGCACACATATGCCTTTGCTCGGCCATGGGTGTGCGCAGCTTCGATTGGCCGTGCGCACTGATGCGCACTGGACCTTAGACAATGTGCAATAGTGTGCACTACTGCTCGGCCCCATTCGAGGAGGTGCGCACATATGCCTTTGCTCGGCCATGGGTGTGCGCAGCTTTGATTGGCCGTGCGTACTGATTTTTCGGCCAATGTGCATTAGTGTATACTGACGTTGGACCCCGTCCGAGGAGTGTGCATTGCATTGGCTCAGAAAGGGGCGTGTGCATTACGACACTCGACCGTGTGCGCTATATGATAGCTCGGACAGAGGCGTGCGCACTATGGTGCTTAGCCGTGTGCGTTATGCGAGAGTTCGGACAGGGGCGTGCACACTACGGTGCTTAGTCGTGTGCACTATGCAAGAGTTCGGACAAGGGTGTGCGTACTACGGCGCTTAGCCGTGTGCGCTATGCGATAGCTCGGACAGGGGTGTGCGCACTACGGCTGAGGAACTTGACCCAAACAGATGGGTGTGAGTACTGGCCCCTACTGCTCTTTTACCCGCATCTCTAGCAGTGGATTTGGGCAGCATGACAACAGATGGGTTCTTTAAACTTCTTCGCTGTTACTGCCAGCGAGAGATGGTGGTTTCCCACAGACGGTGCAAATCTGTTGATGCCAAAAATATGTTGTGTTGAGCTGGAGGCTAGGAATCATACGCATCTACACAGGGAGAGGAAGGTGAGCTAGGGGGTCGCCGGAGGGGGTGCCTCCAGGGATGCTCCGAAGCTTTAGTTAGAGTCAGAGCAAAAAGTGGGTCCCTTTGGAGTGCATACCTGACCCTTTTTATAGGGCTTCGGAGGCGGCATTTGGCCTAGGGCGGCAGTGATATGTTGCCCCAACTGGGTTGGGTAATGATGTCTAGGAGACCCAGCTAGATGGCTGGGGGCCGTTCATTAGGGCTTTGCCTTGCTGGCTTGATCGGGAGTCATCTATGCATTAAGACGGTTTGATGATCTGACGTCCCAACTTGGTTGGGTAATGATGGCCTGGAGGGCGGTGGTGACGTGGAGACCTAACTGGGGGGCAATGATGGCCTGAAAGGCGGCCATGACCTGGAGGTAATGATGGCCTGGAGAGCGGTGGTGACGTGGAGGCCCAGATGGGGGGCAATAATGCCCTGAAGGGCGGTCATGACCTTGAGGCCCAACTGTCCGAGCCTGAGTCTTCCGCGTGTCTCCTTGCAACCTGGGGTCAAGATGATCCACGTGTCGTCTTCTTATTGGAGAGGTGTATTTTGGCAGTATCAGATTGTTTTTGCTTATGGGTTCCTCTTGAGTTAAAGCTAAGAAATCCAGTTCATATTTTGATGTTAGGGTTTTGGTGCTATTAGGATTACAATGTTGGACACCTTGACGGCCATAGATGTTGATGATCCGAAAATGAACGGCCAAGATCAAGTGAAGAAGATCATGAAACGAAAAAGATCATATTTATTGCTTGAGAGTTTGAACACCAAGCAAAAAAAGGCCCAAATCAAGGTGTTGAAGCAAGAAATCAAGGGGATTTTTTAGTACTACAGAGAAATGATAGATTAAAAAACTGATTTGGGTTTGGATTCGCGTCTGAGCGAGTGCAATTTGGTGAATTCGAAGGTGGTGGCATTGATGGAGGAGAGTGGGTTGCCATTGTCAAAGCTGGTAGGCAAGATTTATGGGAAGGTAAATGAAAAAATGGGGAACATGACGATGACGGCGATGAAGACTGCGCTGCTTTTCGTAGGGCAGAGAGTGATGTACGGACTGCCCAATGCAGATGCCGATGTGTTGGGGGATGATACTGACTCTTGCCTCTGGTGTTGGGAGATTGTTTTTATTTTTAGGGGGGGGGGGGGGTTTCCTTGAATCAGTGAGATAAGGAAGAAAGAGGATGATAATGGAGAATTGTGAAGTTTTTTTTTTCTTTTGGAATTTGAACCAAAGATAAAGGATTTGGTGGTGTTTGGGTCTCAAGAAAACTGAGAGAAAATGGTTCTCTCATTTTTTGTTTGGATGGTGAAAAAATGAAAGAAGTGAAATATATATGGTGGTGAGCTTGCGATACATGAACATCAGTTCCAATTCATTTTCTGGTCATATACCAGAGACGTTTTCGCTCATTGGTTGTTATCTCATTGTTTGCACTGTGAGAAAATAGAAGCGAAATTGATTTTTTAACAAATTTTTATAGTTTTGTAAAAGAGTAAGTTGAGAAAATTTGTTTTAACATTTTTATGTATTTTTCAATTTTTTCTGATTTTATAAATTATTTTATTAAGATTTTCAATTTTTTTTAATTTTATTTATGTGGGAACTATTGGGGAAAGTACATATGGTTTAATTTACAATTTTTTTCTCAATTGGACTAGTAATTAGGTTCTATGTCAGCTTTTAATAATCCATAACACAATTTCGTTTCATTTTGGACGAAGTAGTCAACCAGAGTGATATTTTTGTTAAATTTTACAAACGTTGATGGTTATTTTACACACTTTTAAATTTGAATATTCAAAATGTTAAAATAGTCAAACTTCAAGGACAAAAATGGTTATTTAATATATATATATATATATATATATATATATAAGTAGAACAGTTCTAGCGCGCCACATAAGCAATGACGTGGACACTGACATGGACATATTACTTAATTATAAAATTATTTTTTTCAAATAAAATATACTTACTTTCAAATTCAAATATTTGTATATTTTATCTTTAACTCACAAAATTATTTAATCATCAATTAATAATAACCATAATAATTCTTGATTAGTACTCACTCGCATAATAATTTTTATTGTCTACAAAAGAGTTGTTGATATGAAAAATCAAATTCAGTCTCAATTAATAATAATCATAATAATTCTTGATTAATATTTATTGACATAGTGGTTCTTATTATCAATAAAAGAGTTATTGATTTAAAAAAATCGAACTTGATCTTTAAAAATTAATAATTTGATTTAATTCAATTTTATATTTAATACAAAAATAAATGTAAAAAAGAGTTATTGATCTTAAAAATCGAACTAGGTCTAAATGAATAATAACCATAATAATTCATGATTAATATTCACTCACATAATAATTCTTATTATCTATAAAAGAGTTGTTGATCTGAAAAATTGAACTCAGTCTAAAAAATTAATAATTTGATTTAATTCAATTTTATATTTAATAAAAAAATAAATATAAAAGAGTTATTGATATGATAAATCAAACTCGGTCTCAATTAATAATAACTATAATAATTCTTGATTAATATTTACTCACATAATAATTCTTATTATCTATAAAAGAATTGTTGATTTGAAAATTTGAACTTGGTCTTAAAAATTAATAATTTGATTTCATTTAATTTTATATTTAATACAAAAATAATTAGGATTTTTTAATCGTAATTAGCAACATATTTCAAATTGATTTAGAGAGTTTGATATACGACCAGATGATGTTTTTGGTGTCGTTATCAAACTAATTTAAAGTTTGTTAAAACGATAATTATCTAAATGAAATTTACCTTCATCTCTCATATTACCAATAAATAAAAGTCTACTATATTAATAAAATTATTTATATCTCACCATTAATATGTAAGATGAGATTGAGACTACATAAATTAGAGATAAATGAAACAAAAATTAATAAAATCTAATAGAAACAGTTATCTGCTGTTTCTCCCTTCAACCACCACGATTTCTCCAACCACTCTTGCCGCTGGAATAAGATGGTAAATTATTTTTTCTCCCTCATCTTATCTTTGTTTCGTGGATTAGTGTAAGTGAAGACACTGTTAGCTTTTGTAATTTGAGTTTATTTTCAAGTAATAGAATTTTCTTTAGTGATCGAAATGTGAATGGAGAATATTTTAATTCTTTTTAGTGTGGCTATTTTTGCTTGGATGGTTTGACGGGATATCTTTTTTTAATTTTGATTTATTTGTTTATTAATAATGGGTTTGGGTTAATATAAATATTTAAGTGGGTTTTGACTTGAATATGAATAAAATAAGAGTTACTAAGGTTAGTATCAAACTTTTATTTTCTCTCTGGTAAGTGTTCTTGATTTTGTTTTGTTTTCTCTTTTACTAATATATGTTACTAGGAGATTGTTGTCTGAATTTTTTTTTGAGTAACAACTTGAGTATCTAAAACTTAAATAAATATTTATTGATCAACAATGATTTGTATTGTATTTAATGTTAAACAATTATTTTCAGTTTATGAAAATACTTTTACTACTTAGTTTTTTTGAAGTGAATTGATTTTTTGTTTCTCTTTCTTTTTATTTCACGGGTAAGGTAATAGGAAAGACAAATTTTTTTTTTATCCTATATGAATTTTTATATTGTTCTCTTTTATTATTTTACAATTGCATGGAAAATACTCTCATAAAGGCAACAAAGGTTATCATGAAGATGTAGAGAGGCTATTTTCATTTCCCTTTCTTTGTTTTTACTGGTCTCATGAGTTAATAGATAATTTTTATATTGAGATATAAATTTTGAATAAAAAACTAATAAATAAAAATGTAAGAATATTAATATAAAATAAAATAGACTAAATATTGAAATATGCAAAATTTTAGTGCAATGTATAGATACAAAATTTAAATATATTGAGGAAATGAAAAAGCTAATAGATAAAAAAAAAACTTTGATAAAAAATTGGATATAATGAGTAGTTGAGAAGTTATTAGATAATTTTTTTTGAATATAATAAGGAGAAAAAGGTAATAAATATAGATAAAGGCAATAAAATATACAAGATTTTAAAAATGAAATAAATTAAGTTTAAATATTGAAATATAAAAAAATTAAATATAGTAGTGAGAAACAAATTAATATATATTGATAAAATATGAGATTAGTATATTTATTTAATGGATGTTTTATTAGCAAAAAAATAATACTTATTATTCTAATCAAAACTAAATAGATCATGAATATTTTTATTTTTAAAGATATTTACTTTATAAATATATATATCTATAATGAACTCAATTTTAGTAATTATCTTTTAGTAGCATCTGCTTCAATTTTTGTAACTATCTTTTAAAATTATAATGAAATTTTTGTTTATTTTAATTTTAAATATTAAGCTTAATCAAATTAATTTATAATATTATCTAAAAAATATGTTCCAATTTGACATACTTACATTTATATACCTTAAAATTAAATAAATTTTATCTTAGATATTAGGAAAAAAAAACCAAATAGACATTATTTTAATAAAAACTAAATTAAATATTATTATTTTAAGAAAAACCGTTAGCATATTGAATGACAAATAAACCATCAACCATATCGATTAGTGTGCAATGTAAGAACTATAATGGCATGATAAAGAATTCTAAAAGAGAAAATAGCTATATACAAGTCTAAAATGACACAAAATTTATCATCGAAATTATTTTTTATTATATTATGATCAATATATTGTTACGTAAGAGGAGAAAATATGTACTATTTTTACAACAAACACTATTGTATGGATATTTAGACAAAAAAAAGGTTTTAAATTAAAAATATATAAATATCTCTCTTTCTTTTTTAAAAATAAATTTGTTATTAATTTAAATATTTATTACATAAAAAATTATTTTTTAATTAATATTCTTTTTCCCTATTTTGTTTTTATGAACAAAATATTCTTGGTTCAAAGTTAGTTTAATCATTAAAAAATATAATGTGTAATTTTAAAAATGCGATTGCCTATTGGTCACCCACTTTTTACTAGAAGCAGTAAAAAAAAGTCAAAGAACAGTACAGAAGAAAGACACCAAAAAATTAACGTGTGTGGGGACAGAAAAACTAGTATAAGTAGGGACCCCTCGATTGCCAATCAAATCAAAACCAACGGTTTGGATAAACAAAAAGCCAAATCAAAAATTAAAATTCCCCAATTTCTCTCAATCTCTTTTCATCACATTCTGCCTCCTCTCTTCTTCCGCTCTCCATCGTCAGATCTTCCCACTCTCAATAAAAATTCCATTCTCTCTCTAACGCGCGCGAAATACAAAAACTTGCGTCTGCACTCTCTTTCCACAGGTACCCTTTCTCTCTTTAAAACTTTGTTTCCCCACTCTCTGTAAAATCTTAGGGTTTCAATTTCTCCATTCATCTCTATTTCATTACTTCTATATGTATATATGCATAGATAAAATCTGTGAAAATTTGTAGTGTATGCATTTAAATTTCTATATCAATGCAGTTTGCAGATATTTGTATCTGTATATCTTTGTATATTTACTGATTTTAGCTTCTCTATACTCATATGTATAAAACGTGTGATCTAGGGTTTTTCCACCGTTGACCTAAATGTGCGTATATATGTTGATGCGGATGTTTTTATGTTTGTTGAATGGTGTGTATGTGATGTAGGGATTTGGTGAGATGGCGGATGTACCGACGAGTCCAGCGGGAGGGAGCCACGACAGCGGGGGTGAGCACAGCCCGCACTCAGGGGTGAGGGAGCAGGACCGATACCTGCCGATCGCCAACATAAGCCGGATTATGAAGAAGGCGTTGCCGCCAAACGGCAAGATCGCGAAGGACGCCAAGGACACCGTCCAGGAATGCGTCTCCGAGTTCATCAGCTTCATCACCAGCGAGTAAGTTGAAAGCCCGACTCTGTTTACCGGATACAGATTCCCGTTTTCAGTAAATGCTGCTCTGGTTTTGGTGAATTGCGAATCTTGGTACTTTTTGGAAGCGTAGATTGTGAATTTCTGTAGTGCTTTTTTAGATGCATTGGTTATGATTTTTGGTGCTTTTTGATAGCGAATTGGCTTCAATTTTGGGTATAAGAGGTGTGATTCTGGAAATTAGGAATATGGTTCGAGAAATGATGATTTTGGTGCTTTCTGGGTTGTATTCGTGGTTGGCATTTTAAAAAAAAGATGGTTACTTCACTTCCACGAGTAAAATAATATATTACTATTGGAATATAGAACAAGACCTTCAGGTTACATTGCATCTAAATCCTACTAAAGTAGATTACTTGACTTGAGTCTAAAGGTTTGGTTCTGTGGAATGTGATTTTGTCCAGTGGGTATTTTGTTTTGTGGATGGTGGTTGGTCTGTTAGGAACTGGGTTTTGTTTTGAGGGGTGTTTTGTTTTGCAGGGCTAGTGATAAGTGTCAGAAGGAGAAGAGGAAGACAATTAATGGGGACGATTTGTTGTGGGCAATGGCAACATTGGGGTTTGAAGAGTATATTGAGCCACTTAAGGTGTACCTGGCTAGGTACAGGGAGGTCAGTTAATCTTTTACTTTCTCTTCATATGTTTGTTTACTTTTTGTGTATGCTTGATTTTGTTTTAGTTTCAAGGTTGATGTGGGTATTTTTGTACTTCAGCATCCGTTAGCTGTTGTGAGAAAATTAAGGAAGGAGAGGAAACTAAATTTCAAGTTCTATATTTTGTATTCCTCTCTGTTTGTTTATATATGCCATAATTGTTGAAGCAAAATAACTTTTTTTCAAAACTCTGAAGTTAAAGAAAATTGTTCTCTTTTGTTTCCTTCCGTTTTCTTATTAATGAAGCATATTTCTTTAACATGCATGTTTCCTGTAAATTTAATCTGACAATGCGTCTTCTTTTGTGGGATCAATTATGTTGGGATGATTTCTCCTGTCACAGTTGGAGGTAATTAAATCCTCTTCTTTCCATGCTATATTGTTTTTTCTTTTTCCTCCTTAGTGTCTCCTTTGTCCAGTGAGAGCCGACATTTTTTGGCAAACTTTGACAGGGCGATACTAAGGGATCTGCCAGGGGTGGGGATGGATCTGTTAAAAGGGATTCGGTTGGAGGTCTGCCTGGCCAAAACTCACAGGTGTGATCTTATAGACCTGCATCTTTATTTGGGGTTAGATAATTTATGTTAGCATTGTTTACTTTTTTACTTCTTTTCATTAGCTTACTGTATTATGTTCTTTCTTCATTGGTGCTGAATGAACCTGGCAGTTTGCTCTTCAGGGATCCGTGAGCTACATTAATAACCAAGTAACTCTTTCTCTTTCTTTCTCTCTCTCTCTCTCTCTCTCTCTCTCTCTTCCACAAACACATTCAAGCTCAAATTATGATCTTAGAGTTGATAGTTAAGTGTTTATATATACATATTTCACCATTTGTACACCATTTTTTTTATAATTACCATTCGTGGACTGCTTTTTTTTCTTTTTGATAATTACCATTTGTGCATCACCTGTAAGGTGTATGTATTTAACACCTTACCTGTGGTCCCTTTCTCTGAGTGTCCTGGTTAATTGGTGGTTGAATTGAATAATTATTCCATGTTGAACTTCTTGTTATCTTGATTGCACGAGGCTGTTTGGAGTAGGTAGAACAGTAGAGGAAGATGAACTTGTCTACAGATTTATCATTTTCTCAGCGTGGTCATGTTCACCTAAGCGAAGACAAACAGGTCAACCTGTCCTAATACTCCTATATGCATTCTGGTTCCTGTGTAGAACTTTTTTCTCTTTTTTTCCCTTTTACCTGATGAAGATACTGCAACTTTATTGGATCTACATAGTCCTAAACAGATATATAAGTATAGTTTACATAAATTTTATAAATGTAGCTATTGGGTAAAACGTCATTTTGAAACCGAGATGGGATAGCTTTAAAAGAAACCGATTGTGATGAGGTTAAAACCCCTACTATGGTATCTTTCCATGGCTAAAATCACCATCTTGGAAGGCCAATCCAAGGATAAAGAATCAAATCACCACCTTGGTAGGTCAAACCAAGGATAAAAAATCTGACATTCTCGAGGAATCCACCCAAGAGAACAGAATGAAAGAGTAATACTTGCTCCTTTTATTTTTCAAAACGTTTCTTTACAATTGAAATCCTATTACAAGAGTGCATGTCTTGCAAGAAATGTAAACCCTAACCAATCATAACTAATCTCCTTTTAGGAAACTTACCCGGCACACAATGTGCACACTGAGGCTTTTGGGGGGCACAATGTGCACACGCTGCGCCCACACAGTGCGCACAGTCCGCACACAGCGCACACATTGGACGCACAACCGGCACAGAGCGCCCACACTGACTGCACACTATGCACACACTATGTGCCCAGCCCGCACACTGCAGGCACACTGCACACACAGCCCGCACACAGCACGCAAAGCTATTAACATACTACTAAATAAACAAAACTCTAAAATATGAGGACCACAATATTTTCACCCGATATAACATTTATCCTCTTTTTCTTTTTCCTTTTCTTGTAGTACCTTAATTTCTTTTATGACATTTTTCTGGATATCGTTATATTATTGAAAAGTTAGGTGTTTGAAATGCAAACTCTTTGATTTCTTTGTCAATCATGTCTTGGCTGTTAGGCCATGCTTGATGGATGTTAATCTCATCAGTGGATAGTTTATAGGTGGGGTCAAGCTGTATAATACAAACTCCTGTTCTCTGCGGTTTGTGTTTCTAGTTTCCTTGAATCATTAAGAAGCTGAAAGGTTAATTTCATGAATTTTCTGCAACTTTTATCTGTTTGGTTTTTTAAGGGGACCTTTTTGACCTTTATTACTTGATCATGAAGGTTAAAGTTAATATTAATTATCAAGCTTTTGCTGCATTCAGTTTCATGTCCTCTAACTCTTTGAGAGGTCCCCTTTGTACAATTTTGAAAAGATATCCCAAAGTCTTGACAGATGTTCGATTTGAAAAGGTATCTATCATTCAGTGGTCTCAATTAGTGCCTGTGCATGGAGGCAGATTATGTGTGGCACCTTTGTGTGTTGGAAGTTGTATTGAATTTCCTTGTTAAGTTTGATTTGGAGAAGTTTCAGCAAGACAGCTATTTTAGCAGAAACACACTGAAAATATTCACCAAATCTTATACAGAGTAGTAGCATTTAGTCAACCTGAGAATATTTGGTAGATTGAAGATAGAATGGTTTTGATTGGGGTACGTTATGGCATGCGGTACGAGAGATAAGCTTATAGTCGCGATATGACGTTAATTCTCGTCGATATATATAATAAATAAAACATACTATATATCAATATAGTATGTACTGTTTTTAGCAATTCTAGTATGTTTCTAATGTTAAAAAATATGAAGGTTGGTCTAAATTTATACTACTTAGGACTTACGGTCCTCGTTTGTGCAAGAATAGGACTTAATTTAAAAATGAAATAAACTTAAAAAAAAAAAAAGGAAACTAATGGTTCTTGGGCAGCGGGTTACTGCAGTAATATTCTAGAATCTAAACTCAAGTGGGTTTGAGACCCACTTTTAGTCTTTTAACCGTACAATAAAGCAGCAACTTTCTTTTTATCAGTGACAGCACATAGTATTAAAAACAGTCAATAAACCAATTAATATACCTACTAACTTTCCAATACCAATTAGAATTCCAATTAATATGCCTATTAGAATTCCCAAAACCCATGTCACCCCACTACAATTTCTCTGTGTAACTTTCTCTCTACCCAATATCAACTCTCCCTTCATCTTTTCCAACTAGCGACGGCGTTTCTTTGCCCATTTCCAACTGCAAGCGACAGCCTCTCTCTCCTTGCCGGTGACGACCTCTCTTTTCCAGCGGCTTCCTTCTCGTTTGGCGGCGGCTTTCCCTTTCCTCACTTTTGACGGCTTTCTCTCCTCCGCAGTGACGGATGCTTCTCTCCTCCCTGCTGCGGCTGCCTCTCCTCAAATGTGGCGGATTTCTGTCATGTTTTACTTTTCTATCTGTTGCATATCCAAGTTGTGAGTTGCTTGTTTGTTGGGGAATGTAACGTGATCGCTGATTATCACTACTCATGTATGAGAACAATATGCTGAATGTTTATTCGAAGGACTGCCAGGTGAGAAGGGGGGGGGGGGAAGTATGAAATCTATATAATGATTGTCAGAATCAGAAGGCAACCTTAAACTTCAGATGATAGCAGGGTAATCCTGGCTATTACATGGTTGTAGAAGTATGTTACCAAGTTAACCATTAAACCATCTTTCTTTTTTTTTTTTTAAAAGAAAAACGAAATCGGGCTACTCAATAGGAGGTAACCTCTCTTAGTCTTGGTGTTAGTGGGCTTTGATCCCTGGTCTCTTGTGCAAAAATGATCCTACCAACTAAGCTAGTTGGCATCCACACCACCAAACCATCTGATTAATGATTTTGTTATATTATCTTGTGTTTTAGAATTGAACTTCATCTCAGTTTGAATTTCTTGAAGAGTTTATTTGAGACCATATTTTCTTATAGCCTTTGAAATAAATGTTAAACGCCTACAATGCATATCAGTAGGACTGAGTTAGGATTGTGTTTGCTATTGTAGCTTCCATCTTTGTTATGTCCACCATTTTAGATGGATTGATTTATGTCTGTTAATGCAGGGAAAAACTGAAAATGGTGTTTTTTTTATTTATTTGTGAAGTTTCAAGGGGATAGGATGGGAAGGTGGTGCAGGGGAGTCATAATATTTGCTCGGGTTCTGATGATTTGACTTCTTTGAAATCTTGCAGGGACAAGGACATCATCTTATTCTTCCTTCCATGCAAGGCAATGAGTAGACAATTCTAGCTTCTCTTTAACCAATTTTATGAATCTTAGGGTTGGTAAAGTTATTTAGTTTCAACACCTATAGCATATTTCATATGGATTTGAATGATTGATTCAAAGTGCTATGTATTGTTGTTGGCTTTTTTTTTTAATCTTTGTTGCTGGGGTGGTTTGGATTTTGTTGGTGACATCATCATCAAGCAAGCTATAATGTTGGTGATGTAAATTGTGTTTTTATTTAATAGAGCTTCTAAATCATTTCAAGAAGGCCAAGTTTGATATGGATCTAAATGTTAATACCTATGAATCCCTTTTTTGCTGTCTGTGATTTCGTTTGATAATATCTGTAGTCTCTACTTGCATATTGTATTCTGGTCTTTCATCTCATACTATGTATGGGATTTGAGTAGAGGAAATGAGGACAATGGGAGCATTGGGAAATATAGTTTTTCTCAACTTGACTTTTTTATTGTCTCGAGTAAAATGTACTCGAGCACGCCGAGGGTTTTAATTCGATATAGAGATTAAGGATAGGTTAGATCATCGATATAAATAAAAAAAGGATGGGGAAAACATTGACTATAAATTACAAAAAAGAAAATCTACTGTAAGCGTTTTGGGTCTAAATGTTATTTTCTTAGGACTATAAGCGGCAAAGAAGAGAGAGGACTGCATGTACTCTGTAGATCTTTAGATTGATTGGAAATTATGATCCTGATGAGCAGGTGGTGTTATCTAGATGTCTTTTTGTGATGTTTGTTGCATGGAAGGTGCTCACAAGGGATGCTGTACAGTCTCCTTTCAGTTGGTCTCTTGGCAGCACTCGAGCCCGAATACTAAGGTATTTGAGCTTGGCTTGACTTTAAATGAACAAACTCGAGCTCTAGATCAAGTTTGAATCAAATTCAAAAATTAAGCTCGAGCTCGATAACAAATGAGTTTATTTGAGCTCGAGCTTGAGTCTTGGATTGTCCATTCGAGTTTAAGCTCAAGCTTAAGATTGAGTCTGAATTATAATTTTAATAAATAAAAATATTAAATAAATATCGTTTCGAGCTCAATAATACTTTATCGAACTGTTTGAGAGTTTTTTGAGTTGAACCTTAATATATTTGAGCTTCATTTAATAAGTTATTTGAGTTTAATTTTCAAACTCGGGGTTGATAGAGTTGAGTTTTGACAAGCTTTGACTGAGCTGGAGCTATCAAGCTCGAGCTTGAATAGGTCGGCTCGATTCTGGCCCTAAGCACTAGTTTGATGAGGCATATGAAATTTGAGTGCCGCATTTATGCAATTCATAAAAGCTGTAGATCTTACCATACACACTAAGGAGGGGAAAAATTGGAAAGTGGCCATATCCAAAAAAGAGTTTAATTGAAGTTATTCTATGAAACATGAGGATGTTTGGAATGTTTGACGTGGACGTGTAGCTAAATTGAGGATGTGGATGTCCTTTAACAGTTGCATGACTCAAAGTTAAGGGACAGAGTGATATTAACCCTTGATAAAAATACCAAAAGAAATCGGTTTGTTAATTGGAATGACAAAAGTATAAAACTGGCATCAAGAGTTTTGGGCGGGTCTAAATAGTCTAGCCAAGAATTGCTCCATCAAGAAACTAATAATCCATGTCATATAAATAAGTTTTCTGCATAAAATACCTCGTCCTTTGTATACTTATATTCTTTTATCATTAAATTATAATGAACCCCAAAAATATGTACCCTTACCCCCAATTTACTGGCAAGGCATAAGGAGATAAAAAGATGAAAATGATGTTATAATGCTTGATTATATTACATTTGATCTTTGAAATTTTGTAGGGCCCTATTTCTTTCCAGTGCCATGGAAAAGAAAACGAAGTCATGCCAAGTACCATCTCTAGCAATATGTAAATTTCTTATCCTCTCATGGTTCCCAAAACTCTCCCCTCCTCTCCCATACTACTATTATTTTCGAGATTAGTCATGTTTGCAAAACTGACATAATATGAATCAAACATCTTGTAGTTGGACCGCGATAAGTTGTATGTAATGTGCTACAGACCTTGATGTCACGAAGACGGTAGAATTTTTAGCTTTCCAGTGAAAAACCAATACATACTTGGCTTCAAGTGATATATGAATTTGCTCGCTATGCCCTGCATATATAGCACAATTTTAGTCAAAAGATGAGATAAACTGACTTCAAGTTATGCTCATCTTCTATCCTGTGCTAAGTATGGGCATTCCTTAAACCAGAAACTAATTCCAATTGGTAAAACTCCTAAATTCTCATCTTTCAATCCAATGGTTTAAATAATGTTGCTGCTGTTTGCTGTGCCTGAAGAGACCGCTGGGACAGACGAATGAAAAAGATCTGTGCTATGAGGTCAAAAGAACCCTTTAGCTTTGACACAGATAGGATCCTGTCCATTATTTTCAATATCAGCAATCTAATAAGACAGCCAATGATTGAACATTTATGCTCCCAATACATGCAGCAAGTATGCTCTCTTAATACCAAAAACAGAAGGATAAATGGTATGATCTATGAACTATAGCAAAACTCTCAAAAGTCATGGAGAGATTCTCTTAGCAATCCACAACTCCAACAATTTTTTTTTTGTTGAGAATTTATTCAAGAAACACACACATGGAAATGGAAAGAGGGAAAGGAGTTAGTTACTTATTCGACTGACTCCAAAACTTTAAACAAAAAATTGTTTATACCTAACTTTTTATGTTTTGTTCACTAGGTAGTGAAGATCTTTATGGGAAAGTAATATTGTTATCTTCTTATTTTATTTTCCATATATTAGGTCTCAAACCCATTTTTTAATGTGGAGATGGTAGGATTATGACCTCGTGTATTGGAAAAGAAGTGAATCCACAGATAATATTTCAAATAAAGTCGATCACTTCCTAAACATTATTTTCATAACAGCATAATTTTAAGTTAGAAGATATGTTACAAAGAAATGGTAAGATCATATCAACTGGAAAGATTGGGATGGATAACCTTAACATTCTACCAAATAAAGAAAATAATGCAGAGATGCAGCTGTCTGGTCAATTTGAGAAAGAAACCAATACACACCTGAACTATGGGGGGGGGGGGGGGGGGGGTGGGGGGCAAACACCGACAGGAATCTTCAGCACCATGAACTGATGTTCAACAAAACCATATTAGCAAAAGAGCAGAAAATATAACATCTCCTTCCTTCAATATCATTACCATCTTCAGTATGAAGCTGACCAATGATAGAAAAATCAAATTAATATCAGAAACAAATAGAATAACAGGAGCCAAACCTATTTCAACTAATACAGATAATATCAACTCACAAGAAAGTTAATCATTTTATTACAGATTTAATAAAGCTTATATCAAGTAACACAAGACAAACATCATGAACACAACACAGAACAAAAATAGACTATTGCTAACTATTTCAGCAGGAACCAAGACAATTTGAAGCACTTTCAGCAATTTTACTTCATTTTAATTAAAAACTTTCCGTAGGCATGTAGTATTGGTGAAACTCTTTTAGTAGTTCTTTTAATGTCCATCTTCAATTGTAACATAAAGGAAAAAGAAAATGATAGAAGAAAGTATGTTATCAAAGGAAGAAGACCAAAGCACATGACTGGGAAGAACACAATGAGAAATGCTAAATGGAAATAGCTGCTCTAGGAATGTTAGATTTTAGATTTTGAAGTAGTTTTACAATCTGCATAGGCTAATCCTTTTTCCAATAGCACTTCAAAAAGCTATGTGCTCAACTCCACGCACTCAATAAAGCATTAAATCACAAATAAGTTTGGTTATGTTATCAAACCAATTTCCATATTCCAGCAGATATCACCCCTTTGTCCGAAAAACACATCAGCAGTAAATTTGAGAATATTACATATACAGATTCTTCCAAGAAATTCCAGTGTGTAATGCTTTCACTCTACAAGTAAGAAATCGAAGAAAAGACTCAGAGAAGACGCATACAAAAACCACATCATAGTAGATAAAAAAATGGCACAAAGAACAATGATAATTATCTTTTTTTTATAAATAAATAAGACCAAAAATAAATTTCAAGATTCAGTCACCTTTGTTTAACTCTCATCGAAGTCTATGGCTTTAACATGACCATCCTTATAAGCTAATTTAGCAGTAAATTTACCAATTACCAACTCCAAAATCCAAATTTGATTTTCCTATAAGTTTTAAGTTTCAACAGTAACAGAATAAGTCATATCTCAAATGAAGGGTTTAGGGCTGTGATCACATTTCAGACCTAAAACACAATTGCAGTAATTTTAGATGAAAATTTTTGGGGTGTTTAGTTCGTGGTAATCTCCACAACAATCTGAAAAATTACAGGTAATCATAGTGATTCCTGTGTTTGGCTCGCGCAACTGTTAGGTGATTACCAGAATCTAACATTCTCTGGTCAATGTAGGTTACCCCAATTTGGGTAATCAGATTACCTACCTGGGAGGTGGGTTATCTTAGATTACCATGACCAGATAATCTTGGAACATTTTTTTCCCAAAAATTGTTCCCCCAACACACAAACATATGGAGAATTATTGTAAGTTTTTAATTTTCTTTTCTTATTCTTGCTCTTACTTGTGTATAGATAAGAGTAATTTTTTTCGTTTTGCTCTTAAATTCAATAGTTTATATTTATAGCTCAACAATAATTGCTCATTATGGGTTTAGAGGATAAAAACGTTGGACTTTGGATAAAGCAAAGATTTTTTTTCTTCTTTTTTTGCCCATTTGGAACTCGTATATGCTATTGTTGTCGTATGAGTACATAAAAAAATTCTCATCATTTCTTCAACAATGGGTATCATTAGAAAACAAAGTCAAAACATGAAAACCTTCCCATGAATATAAAACCAAACCAAACACACTAATATTGATGCAGAATGGGAAAAAAATTATGTATTATATTAAGATTTGTGGGATTTTAGGTTACTTGAGGGATTATTTTGTAAATATGTTTTTATTAAGAGCAAGTAGTAATATAGTAGGACTTTAGTTTAGGAAACTGTAGATTTTAGTATTTATATTATTAAGGTTTCTTATCATGTGTAGGATTAGCGCCTATACAAGAGCACTTGTATTAGGGTTTTAATTCAGACATTGATTATTGAATAAAGTTGATCTTTGTCTCATTATTTCTCGTCTCCCTATTTCTTCACCTTTGCCCCTTATTTCCTTTGATTTCTCCTCTTCTCTATTATTCTTCTTCTGCCCAATCTCTATTATTCTTCTCCTCGATCCCCTTATTTCTTCTCTCTTGGTTACCCTAGTTCTACGCCAAATCTACTATAGTCTAAGTTCCCGATACCCACGTGAACCAAACACGGTAATCCTATATACCTAAGCATCTTATTCCAGGCTATCTAGATTCCCAACAATCCACCATTCCCGGGCGAATTTGTTAGCGAGAGCCAAATGCGTCCTTGGTGTATTCCAAGTGTAACGATGAAACACAAAGCAACACCAAATTAATGACATTCAATCGCCATCTAACACCTAAAACAACATGCCTAAACTCTGAGTGAGTTTCAGTGCTTTACTGTGTCTCTGCGTGTGGATATAGATCAAACTGAGGAGATACAATTGCATTGAATGCTAATATAAGTTCTGAGGGAGTTTACTCCAGATTCTTCCATCTCCAAAGTTTAATAGGATTAGTGTGTCTATGTGTCTGTATGTATGTATGTGTGCGTGTCTTTCCATGTTTTTCCTTTTGAGAGAGTCCAAGATGTATCTACAGTGTAGAATAAATCAAATCCAAGAAGTATACTTAGGAAAAGTACATAAAAGCAAGCCATAGCACCAAGTTTTTCCTTTTGAGAGAGTCCACGTCAGTAGTGACTAACGCAACCGACGGTTAAGACTCCCCCAAGATGCAAGCGCACGAGTGGACACATGTGAGCCCCGCACCTGCACTGCACAGGGGAATGCTAGCCGTCAGTCACAACTGATGCTAGCACTCCTCTTTTCCTTTTAAGACTTCAGTAATAAAGCCGTATTCAGTGTTATCGTGAGAAAAAAGACGGAATTAGATTTTTCCAATATTATGAAGTGGATAACAATCATAGTAGGAAGCATAGAAGTTAAAGATACTTGTCTAGAATTCAATAAAGATGCTATCAATTGTCTTCAGCTGCTCCACCTCCTCTCCATCAGCAATTCCAGGATCAATATAACACAACTGAAACAGGAAAACAACATTAAACTCTCTCATCCAGTGATGGCAAGACTAAAGAAAGAAAGAAATAAACGCATTATGACCTGGTACTGTGGCTTCTTCAGTGTGTGGACCCCTCTTTTTATAAACTTCTGCCATCCTACATTTTCTTTGAGTGATCTTTCCAAAGCAGCTGTTCCCTGCATTTACATAAAACAATTAGATTTAAAGCAATTATACATGTACATTCATACATACATATAAGTGTGAGTGTGTAGATAGATAGATAGAAATCTCAATTATCTGCAGAAATGCTTATTCAGAGATCAGATCCTTCAAAAAGTTTGATGAACATAATTCCTCAGTACTATGTTGCAAAAAGTTTAAATTAATGCACATATGAACCATTTCAAAATTCCAACCATTTTTCCTAGGTCTAGAAAAGGTCTCCAAACTGGAAATTTATTTGGATTGATAAAGAATCAAAAATGAATTCACAACTTTAGCCTTGATATCCTTCCTGCCACTGTGGGTGATGTTTATCAAGTGTTTGAAACATTTGAAGGTTGCGGGGTTTATTGATATTCTTGTAGATTTGCTGGAGTAGATATTTAGATTATAGGTGAAAATAACAAACTGTTTCATTAAATGGATGACGATGAGGATTGGAAAAGATGATCCTGCACGTTGGATATAGGTTGACAAATGACCCTGATTCCACCAACCGCACCCTGTGGCATTGTGCTCCAGTGCTACTCTTTGTACATTTTGTACATTAGCAATGAGTTAGCATGGCCTTGAAATGTAAGTAACTATCAAGGCAGAGAAAAAAAGGTTTAGGTTTCCCCTCGGTAGGCATTCAAGAGCTATTAAAATACTGATCATATCTACTCTCTTTCAACCACTATTTTCTTTCACTACACTTTAACAGGTGTGATATTTTTGGCAAATATTTTTTTTTTTATTGGTAAAACACACGCACACAATACTCAAACCTAGGACCTTGGGCCTCATCCTTAACCATTGAGCTAAGGCCTCATTGCCAGATATTTTTGGCAGATTAATATGATAAAATGTACAAAAGTGGCGATAATGATGAATGGTGTAAGTGATTTTGGAGAGAGCTTTGAACCAATGAAATTTCATGAACTATTCATTATAGGAAGTTTGTGGAACTAATTGGAGATCAAGGATTAGGGATGTGTCAGCTATTAGCTTTGCCATACTAGTTTAGTAAGCCACCAGAGGACCTTTTGCTTCTAAGGGTCTACATTGAGGACTTTCTTTGATTCCATTCTGGTTTACTGTCTTGAAGGAGATTCTTAATAAATTCAAGAATGACTTAGAGGCCTCTTGATTGAAAGGAAAAGTATTAGCTTTCCCTACTCTTTTATTCCGGTGCTGTAATCCCCCTCATCATGCCTTTGGATTGTGTCCAGATAACTCAAGCTCCACTTCTCCCCTTCAAAGTCAGCGTCTGTCTTAAGAAGAAAATATTTTTCTTGCAGACATGTCGGTGAAGCTTCTTTGAATTGCGTCCAGTTTTGTTCATGTCGAGTGGCAGTTAAGACATCAAAGTCTCACATCAGGTAGTAAAGCCTTGGCTCTTGAGTTTCAAGAGCCAAATGTTAAGATTTAAGAAACATATTATATTCTGTACACCACCAAAGTAATCCTTGAATCTTGATATGTTACACAATCTTTTCTTTACAGGAGATTAAGTGTCAAGCGAATGCATATCAAGTAGTAACTACAGGACCTGATAATAAGTGTAGATATTGTACATTCAAAATTGCCTAATAGTCACAAGCAAAAATAAAAGATCCTAATTACTTAGTCAAATAATTTATTATTTTCAGCACTACAATATGAGACACAGTTAAAAGTTTTGGAGTTAGGATAATTTTTATCAGCAGTGCTACTAGCTAATGACATTCAATAATCATCTGCAAAGTACAAGAGGATGATATAGAAATGCACGTAATACTCACAGTAGCTGGGTCAAAAATCAAGAGAGCATACTGATGCATTCCACTCCATTGGTATTTTTGAATTCCGACAATTGTTAGTGAATGCCCATGATGTTGGAAGTATAAAGGCCTGCACATTAAAGCTCTTGGTGAATTAGAACACAATAATAATGTGAGAAACTAAATATCAACATTTTAGGTTATAGCTAACAGTTAAGAATCAGGATAGTCACTTACGTTTTTTTGCTGACAATAACTTGAGGGGAAGAAGATCCAGATATGGTTAAGCTTCTATCTGAAAAGTAATTCCACACCCAGTCAATGAGAATATGTTGTTGGTCAGTCTTCCTTGTGCAAGAATTTGGCAGATTATCGCTGCTCTCACAACCAAAAGGGTCAGCTAAATTTTCATGCTGATGATGATGCTTCCTTCCAAGCAAATATTTATCCATGGGGCCATGAACTTGAAGTGGTTTCCTCTTGTCCCCAAGAATGGAGCCAGGAACAGAAAGATAAAGCGACTTGAACTCATTGGGACCAAAATCCACAATCCTGGCATGAAGGCCGAAAGAACGCAAAAGAGCAGCACATTCGGTAGTTCCAATCCAATTAGTAGAACCATAAATGTTCTGATTGAAATGATGGGAGCCAAGCGCATCAAAGCCCCTCTCCCAAGCAATTTCAAGCCATCGTTGGAGAGAGGGAATATCAGGAATGAATCCAGAACCACCAAACAGAACCTGTCTGGTGTCTTGTCTTTGTATAAGTAGGTGAGAGCAGAGCATCTGGATGTTACGCCATCCACAACCCCACCCAACATCCTCAGATGCGATGCTCTGAAAATGATCGACATGACCCGACAATATACTAACAGAGTTTTGAGATTTGGACTCTGTTTACAAACATTGTTTCAACAAGGGCATAAGGCCCTCTCTCACATGGTAAAAGGAGCTCCTCATCTGTAACGCGACCAAACATGAAATTTTCTCATCAATATGCACAGAATCTTCTCCTTTGCCGCCAGTCCTCTGGGACTGGGAGATTTCTTCAAAACTTACTTGATCATCATAATTCTGCACACAATCATCAATTTTTTTTTAACAAAGTTAGTAAGCTTAAAGTAAGTGAAAAAAATTAAGGGGAAAAAATAAGATATTCGGGAGACTGAATTAATCACTGTTGAAGTGGAAGCAATTTGTAGAGCCAACTGCTGGTCCTTTGCAATTTGCTCGTCTTCTTCATCCTCAAAATGGCTGTTGGCATGCCTGCATCCACCACCATACCCAAGTGCTCAACTTCCACATAAATTATTATATCAAATAAATATATATAATAAATACAAACACAAAGAGCAATAAAAATAAAAAGAGAGACGAAAATTACCATTCGAGTTTTGAGAGAGGAACTGTAAGATTACACAAGGGACAAGAAGTGAATGTATCCATAGAAAGTGCTTTCTATTATTAGTGATATCCCAACCTCAATGGAAATAGAAACCTTCCCCTCTGCATTATCATGATACAAACATATGGAAGCATAAGTTTAAATAAGAAGAATTTAGAAGAAAAAATAAATTAATAGACGTATTGTATAGTCAGCAATTCTAATAAATTAAAAAGGCATATTCTTTTTTGATAAATTAAAAAAAGGCATGTCCAAAAGCAATAAGCAAACTGAACATGCATTTAGTGTCACACTCACCTGCAGTCTGCCGCTGCAGCAGCAGAAAATAAAGAAGAAGAACCTGACCGAACATTGAACCAGCCGAGGCATTGACCACAGGTTGGACCGGCCAGTTCACAAAAGTAATTAAAAAATATATATTAGCTTTAATATTATTATAATAATACTGATTATGTTATATCAACCACCTGTACAGATATAAGACCCATGCAGATTGCAGATGCCATATATATTCCGCAGACTAACATACAGAACTCTAATCAAACTAAAACTTCCATTATAGGCAATGCCACGGTCAGAAACTATTTATAGCCTCACAAATTATAGGGAACATTTACCAAATCATGTAAGGAAGCCAAACTCTAGTGCAGCAGCATTAACATTAACAAAGAACAAGTCAAACAATAGAGTTGGCATGCTAAGGGTATGTTTGGTTGTGGAAAACATTTTCCATTTTTCTACATTTTCTTCCGCAACTTGCACATTCTTAACATGATTTGGAAAAGAACACTTCTCTTTCCAACATAATATTGGAAAATATGGGAACAAAAAAAAAAAGTTGTTTCCCAACTTTTCTAATATTACATTAAAATAAAAATGTTGTTTTCCAAATAATGTTAAGAATATGAAAATTGTCGAGGAAATTGTTAAAGAAAATAAACATTTTTCACAGCTAAACGCACCCTAAATGAAACAAATATTCAAATTTGCAATGACAAGATGAATTTGACACTAATCAGAACTAACACAAAGTCACAAACTACATGACTAACCTCTACAAAATAAAGAACACCAAAGGTGTAAGCAAAGATTGTATCAATGCGCTTGACTACAAGGTGCTTTCTGACAAGATACTCCAGGGGAGGGGACTAATCCTTCCACAAGTGAAACCGCATCAAGAAGCCCGTCTCAAAATAGTTACAGATATGAAAACTATGGCCCTATGGGCAAGTAAGCATGATTTGAATTATACTCACTTTCTTCATGTAGTCAATAAGTAATTAAGCAACCAAAAGTCCATAAACAAATTAAACCAGGCAGGACGCAAAAAAAAAAAAAAAAACAAAAAAAAACAAAGAGAAACGGCATGAAAGTTAAATACGCAACACAAGTCCCGGTAGTTGATGAGAAAAATAAAACAAAAAATTTGTCAAACGATAGGAACGTAATGAGAGAAGCATACTTTTTTTCACTTAATATAAACAGCTCAATAATTGCAAAAATTATAAACCTATTTTACTAATTCAGACTGAATGATGTCAAAATCAAAATTTACCAGAAAGAGAAAAGAGAAAATAAATACTATTTTATAACAAAGACCAAACAAGAGCAAAAGGGGGGGGGGGGACTGGGAATCATGCATGGAACCCAACAATTTGAGGTACGCGTAACCCGAATTTAAAACTCTAAATTGTATAATAGCAACATACAAATATAACTAACAAAAACTAACCAAAATTGTGGAGAAAAACAAAAATTACTGTATGAGAGAGTACAATGAAGCGAAACTTAATTAGAAGTTGAGAAAAGAAGCAATCAAAGAGATCAATAAATGAGACAGCGAGAATTACCTGAGAGGAACCAACGACGATGAAGATGCCGACCCCCGGTTTTCCCAGACCACAAAAGAGCTGCTTCAGTCAGTGATCGAGCAGCGGCAACCCAAATTGAAATATGGAGGACGTATTTTTTGGGGTAAATTACAATTTCATCTTTAGATTTTGACAATAATTACAAATCAAAACTTTAATATCCGAAATTTACAACTCTGTCCAACAGCTTACTCTCTCCAACGACAAAGATGAAATGTCATGTTTGCCCCTGTATATAAGCGGAGGTCAACAAGTATGATTCTAGAGACCCTTTCAAAAAAGTACAATTCTAAAGACTTTATGGAAATGTTTATTTTTTTTTAAAGCATGTGTAAATAAATAAATTTTAAATGATTGAAGGTAAAAATTGATTAAAATTATTAATTTAAGTATATTTTAATTAGTTTTCAAACATTATTCAAGACCACTTATAATTAAACGATCATGTAAAGACTTTCAAAGATGAAAAGTTGTTGAGAAAAGTTGAACAAATTAGTTTTAGATGCAACAAATATACCAAAGATTTATTTATAAGTGTTTTTTTAAATATTTTTAGTTTGTCAATTTATTATTCAAGTTTTTGAATGAGTTAGTTGCGTTTTTGTATGAAATAATCTTGTCTCCTCTAAACTAAAATCTTGGCTCCGCCACTGCATGGATCATCATGCGACGCTCCTTAATACATAGGCTTCCTTCCTCCTTAGGCTTGTAAAAACTTCCCACTTCATTACATGGATCTTGCGTTGCCCTTCCTTGAACCCCAAATAAAGCTTCTGTTTTTGTTATCAATTTCACCGCGAACACTGTTGGGAAGCCTGGTTGATTGCATGGTATAAGTGGAATACAAGCTGCTACTGACTGTACGTACCAAGGTTGTTCTGCCCGCTAGAATCTCTTCGCTTTGCAACACAACTTGAAAATCTCTTCTGAACCTTTTCTAGCAAGTTGGTATAGGTTTTTTTAGTGATTCTCTCATAAGCTAGAGGGATGTCCAAATAACAACCCCAAAACGTTTTGTTAGTAGAATGCCACATCTGGTTCTCAAGCTCCTACTAATGCTCTTGGAAGTATTTGAAGAATCATATAGCTTTGATTTCTTGTAATTTACTGTTTGGCTTCATATCACACAAAACTTCTGTAGGTTGTTCACCATTTCCTCCGTTTGGTTCTGTCATGCTTCCTCAAGTAAGAGCAAGTCATAAATGAAAACAAGTGATATCTTCAAATACTGGGTTGGAAAAATGACACTAGAGGGATAAGGTCTGATCTTGCGACCTAAAACCTTTGATATTACCTTACATGCAATGTTAGATTAGGCTAATAGGCTGGAATTGTGTTATCATGTCAGAATGCTTTACTTTAGGGACTCGTACAATCAGCATCTTGTTTATCTCTTATAAAAATCTCCCTTTTATGGGGACATTAAGAAAATGGCATTTTATATCTCCTAATCTGTTACTGCCTACTGGCCTAAGCAAGGAAGTTAGCATTCCTCAGTTATTCGTGGAAATCCATTTGGTGCAGTATAAAACTTCAAGAAATGGGTACCACTAGGTATTTGAGATCTTCCTCCTCAGAAACCCAAGTTCCATCCTATTTCTTTAACAAAGAAATTTTGTTATTGCGTCTCCTTACTAGAGTTCTTTCTTTATCCCCTTTCTTTACCTATATAAATCCTATTAAAAGTTTCTCAATAAGAAGTTTGGGATCATTTTCACTTAATTTCTCAAATATATTAAGAATAAGTTCACTATATACTGTTCAACTATCGAAACTCAACCCACACTAGCATTTATTGTTGGTCCATATTTAGAAGACATATATTTGATAAATTCCCACCTTAATGATTCCCTTTTCAAGTGTTTCACTTTTTAAAATAAAAATAATGATAATTTCATTTAAAGAATTTCTGTCTAAGTCAAATGTTGATCTTATCTACACTACAAGATAATTGACATTTGCCGGTGCTTCACAAAAACACCACAATATATTAACCACCGACGCTTTTCTGGTGGCGCTTCCTTGAAGCGCCGCAATATTCAAAGAACATATAATGATGCTTCAAAGCGCCGTTATATACGAATCTTATTACATATTCCGACACTTTTAAGCGCTGGAATATGCTCATTTGCATATTCCAGCGATTCAAAGCGCCGAAATATGCTAAAAAATTTCACATATAACATGTCGTTCCTTGCCGTACCATGTTTTTTCCTAAATTTTTTTTTTCTTTCTCTCTATCTGGTTTCCTCCATTGCAAACCAAGCTTCATTTCCAGCTTTCCTTGAGGTCTGTCTTTCCTCCACAAACACACAAAGACCCACCAACCATTTCACCTACCTCTGCTTTGCCATTTCTTTTTATCGTTCACTGAAGTTCTTTTTTGGCCCACTTGAGGCCACAAAGCCTCTACTTGTAAACTACTCCTGCAATTGCAATTGTACCTTTTGGAGGCATACGAGTTTTTGTGGATTTGCTGTATTTCAGGTCGACATTGGCCTATCTATGCTCATTGAGTCTTTGTTGCTTCAGAAAAAAAAAAAGCCCTTTCTTTGCTTCTCTGGGTGCTCCGAGAAGAAGATCACCACCACAAAGGTAAATGCTTTCTTTTCTGAAATCACTTTATTTTTCTTCTTTTTAGGAGCATTCACAATTCTGTTTATCTGTCTCTTACTTGGATCATAAGTGATGCTTTTCTGGAATTTATTCATCTTTTTCATTGCTCTGGATTTATGATTTAAATATTGGTGATTTTATGGGTTTGCTTGTGCTCTTTTCTATGGAATATTGAATATATTTTGTGAACCTTTTATTGGGGTGATTTGTATGTAAAAGGTTTTTTTTTTATTAATTTATTAATGCTTGAAATAGTAGTAGGGTTTTGTTTTGGTACCATCATTTATCATGAAAGTATTCATAGAAATATATTTGAAATTCATTGAATATCGTATCAGATTATCTTTTTCTTTTTTATTCTTTTCAATAGGTGATGCTTAAGCCAAGAATCTTACTTCTTTAGATTGAATTAAATGGATTTTCTTACCTATTATTTTTTGGCATATGAGATTTGTGTTCATTCAGTTAAGGTTGCTTTTGATCGTTTTGAGTAACTTATAGTCATTTGGAGGAGAGGAGATAGACAGAGAGAAGAGAGAAAAGATACAAGAGAAGGAGAAAAGAAAGGTGTAGAAGTAATCTAGTAGCAAACAAAAGAAAGTTGATCTCTCTATTTTGCCTTCCTACGCATTTTGGAGTAAGAAAAAAAAATTTATGCAAAAGTTGAATTCATTCCAGAGAAAGAGAGATTATAGTCACTTTAGCTATTTTAGAGAGAGAGAGAGAGAGAGAGAGAGAGAGAGAGAGAGAGAGAGAGAGAATGATTAAAGGTGACATTAGAATATGGGAATTGGAGTGGGGAGGGTAGTTGTATGAATGATTGCTGTTCTCCACTCCTTAGAGATGGAATGAGTATAAAGATGCTCAAAAAAATTATCAGTGATGATCTCTTTTCTACCTTTTTTTCATGAACAATTGGGTAATTTGGGCAGTAAAAAAAATTGAATAATTTGGGTAGTAAAATTTTTTTGGGTAATTTGGGTGTCCTGTGTTTTGTATGGTGGGGGATCATGGTTCTTCATCCTCAAATTAAATTTTTATTTTTGATTTTTGATCCATCAAGGTTTTGAAGGGGGTCAAAAGAAATGAGCATTTGGACATTTTTCTATGTAGCTGAAAAAAAAACCCAGTTGCTATAATTAACAAGCTGTCACCAAGGATAACAGTGAAGTTGGTTTCATTTAAAAAGAGTGTTATGTGCAAGAGGAGAGTAGCTAAATAGGAGCACATGCATCTACTTCACTCTCAATTTGCATTTTTTAAATTTGATTTTGTTCACATTTCTTTCAAGCTTTTTAATTAATGATGTTTTAAATTCGTTTTAGAGTTGTTTGATTTAGTATTTGAATAAATCAATGCTTAAAGGGCTTTTTTGTTAGGAAAAAAATTAAATCAATCATCATACCACTATTGGTCAAGGGTGAGACAAGGATTACAACATCCCAACAGGTTTGATCCTTACAATGTGGGCTATTTGTTCGATTTAGTGTATATATATATAAGTTAGAATTCAATAGAACAAATAAATACTCACTTTCAAATGAGACCAATTATAATATATGGAGTACTAACCTGTGATTATCAATTTGTGATTATGCCTTCTTTTGCCAAAAATATGTCAATTCTGACTCTATTAATATTGTTTTAGGGAAGTATATTGGCATCATCTGAAAATAGATAAAAGTTGGATAGATAAACCGAGGTCGAGTAAAGCCTATTGGATGGTGTTGCAAACTTCATTACATTTGCGTGTCAAAAAGCTTGTGGTCATTGTAGTATTGTTTGTCCATGTAGGAGATGTGGTAATTGTTCTTCATTCGAACCAGAAGTTGTTCAGGAGTATCTATTATATAATGGGTTTAGTCCAGGTTACATCGAGTGTGTTTTTCATGGGGAGAAAGTCTCTTGTATAGATCACACTCACACTAGTTTACAACCCACTAGTGTTCCAGTTGGTTTCATGGGATAAGATGACTTGTTGGGTTTGCTCCGAGGTGCCTTCGAGGTTACTTTTGAAAACTCAAACAATGAACCATTAAGTTTAGGAATCGAAGTGGGATCTTCAAATGAGCATGGTGAAGAGCAACAGACTCATGGTATGTTTGAGTTCAATAATTGTGGTGATCCTTCACACGTCGAACATCCAGTTTGTTTTGCTATTGATGAGACGACTCAGTATCGCAATTTGATGAAAGATTATGATAATGAACTTTATCCGGGTTGTCAGAATTTCACAAAGTTAAGTTTTATGTTATATCTACTACACCTCAAATGTTTGAATGGGTGGTCTAGTAAATCTCTTACTATGTTGCTTGAGTTTATCAATATGGCATTTCCGATGTGTGCTCCATTAACATCAAATTATTATGAAGCCATGAAGATTATTACAAAGGATTGGGTCTTAGCTATGAGAAGATTCATCTTTGTCCTAATGACTACACATTGTATTGGGGTGAGCATGTGAATGATGAATTTTGTCATGCGTGTGGTGTGCCACGGTGGGTTAAAAACAATGCTGGTGATGAGGATCCGTTGAATGAGATGGATGGTCAATTTAAAAAAAAAAAGCCAGCTAAAGTATTGCGTTATTTTTCACTAATATCGAGATTGAAGAGGATATATATGTCATCTAAAATGGCTTAGTTGATGAGATGGCATGATAAAGATCGGACAAAGGATGGAATTTAAAGACACCCGGTGAATTGATTAGTATGAAATGAATTCGATACTTTGTATCTCGATTTTTCAGCTGATTCTCATAGTGTTAGGCTTGGCCTAGCTAGTGATGAGTTCAATCTCTTTCAAGTTCAACTTATAGCACATGGCCTGTTCTTTTGGTCCCATACAACTTGCTATGACTTTGCATGAAGCAAACATCCTTCATCCTTTCAATGGTGATTCTTGGTGAGAGAAGCCCCGATAATGATATTGATATCTTTTTATATCCTCTAATGGAAGAGTTGACACAATTATGGGATAGTGTTGATGCGTTTGATGCGTCCACCAATCAAAACTTTAAGTTGCGCACTTCTCTTCTTTGGACTATTAATGATTTTCCAGCATATGCAAACTTATCTGGTTGGAGCACCAAGGGGCATGTTGCTTGTCCACATTGTGGGGACTCTACGCATTCTATATGGTTAAAGCATGGGGGAAAGTTTTGCTATATGGGTCATCATCGATGGTTAGAAGAAAACCATGAGTTTCGTTTTCAAAAGGATCAGTTTGATGGCACCATAGAGTTGGGATCTGTTCCTGTTCCACCGTTTGGACACGATGTTTGAAGACAACTAGAGGGTGTAAACTATATCTATGGTAAAACCTCGAAGCCTTCTAAGAAAAGGGCAAGAGAGGATGTTGGTACCTCTACGGGACAAGTACTAGTGGATGAAGTTGATAACCTTTTTGAGGATGTGGACGATTTCCTGGAAAATGTTGATAATGAGGATCTTCCCATGGATGATGGAGTTATGGATACATTGTGGAAAAAAAAAGCATTTTTTTGAGTTATCTTATTGGAAAGACAATCTATTGCGTCATAATTTAGATGTGATGCATATAGAGAAGAATGTATGTGATAATTTGATTGAAACAATATTAAATATAGATGGTAAGACTAAAGATAATAAAAAGGCACGCCGCGATCTCGAGGAAATTGGTATTAGGAAAGATCTCCATTTAGTTATTCTTCCTAATAGAAAAGATCACTAACCTCCAGCATGCTACACTATGTCTACGAAGGAGAAGCACAATTTCTTGACAGTTTTGGCAAATCTTAAAGTTCCTGATGGGTATGTATCAAACATCTCAAAATTTTTCAACCTAAAGGATTGTGAGCTGTCAAACTTAAAGAGTCATGACAGTCACATATTTATGCAAGAAATCCTTCCTATTACCTTAAGAGCATATTTGCCTAGACATGTTGTAGCAGTTGTTTCTGAGTTATCATAATTTTTCAAAGCTTCATGCTCTAAAGTCCTTGATTCGCATGAGCTTGACATATTGGAGTCGGGTGTTGCTTTGACACTCTGCCATTTGGAGAAAATATTTTCCCCGAGTTTCTTTACCATTATGGTTCATCTTATTATTCACTTAGCCTCTGAGGCTAGACTTGGTGGTCCCGTACACTACAGGTGGATATATCATGTTGAGAGGTTAGATGTTCAAATCTAATTTGTGCATTTTTTTTGTCTACTAAATTTATCTTTAATTTTTGGGCTTTGCAAGGTATTTAGTACGCTTAAAATCTTACGTACGTAATAGAAGTCGACCCGAGGGGTCAGTTGTTGTACAATGGTGAAAAGTGTCTAACATATTGCTCACAATACTTCAAAGGTGTAGAGACAAAATTCAACCGCCTCCAAAGGAACAATGATACTGTAAATTATCCGGATGAATACATGTTTTCTTCGGGTGGACAGATAATGGGAAAGATTGTAAGTATTAAGCTCGATGACATGTCATTAGCTCAAGCACATCGTTATGTGTTGCTCCATAATGATAAACTTTCGGATCTTCGTAGGTTAATATCAATAAAGGAACTTAGTAATCATGTGTTTAAATTGAGTAGTTATTATCTGTTGTTATCCCTGTGATGGCTAACAGTTAGAAAAAAAAAATCGATAATTGCGGCGAATTTTTGGCTGCTCAAAGACTAACCAATCATTCCAATCGACCAATACAAAGTCTCGAACAAAAGTGGTTGGTTGAGAAATTTCCCTCAGGGCTTATGAGACAGGTTAGGCATAATATCAATTGCCTTCGAATGTTATAAGTGTTTTCAATAAAACATTGACCGATGTTGTCTCATATTAATTGTTGAAAAATATTTAACTGCCATGGATGGTGGATAATAATTATTCAGATGAAATAATTGCCTTTACTCGAGGTTCGGATAATGTTGTTAGGAGATTTAATGGATTCAATATTAATGGATTTAAATTCCACACAAAGAAACGTGAGAGGTTTAGACGATCTCAAAATTCGGGAGTTATGGTTGAAGCAGATGATCAAATGTATTATGGTGTGCTCAAAGATATCATCGAGCTGGATTACTATGGAACATTTAAGATTGTGTTGTTCTGCTGTGATTAAGTGGATATTAATTCACCCAAGGGTTTACAGAAAGATGCAGGTAGGTGCATTCTCGTGAACTTGAATAGGTTCATACACACTGGTTAGTTATTGAAGGATGACCCGTTCGTTATTTCATCTTAAGCAAAACAAGTGTTTTATGTGTAAGACCCAACAAGAAAGGAATGGTATTATGTTGTGATCACAAAGCCAAAGAACCTATATGAAATAGGGGAAAAAACACATGAAGAAGATGATGACAATTATAATCAGTGCATGCCTTCTAATGTAGTGGTAGACGATCAATTAGATTGTATCTCAACTTGGGCTAGGATGGAAATTGACGAAGATACCAACTAGTTTTATGTGCATTTCCATGAACTTATATTTGGATGTGTATTTATGTGATGCACATGTGTGTCAACGAGATTTGTAATGTTTGATTGTATTCTTTCGGGTTACTGTTGCTTTGTATCACACAGTTCAAGAGTCGTGAACTTTTTTGCCTACAGTTTGTGGAATATTACTTCAGAACGTCATAAATTTATGTTTTAGTTGTATCATTGATTATTACTTGTTCTTTAAATCCTATTTAAAGCACTTATTTGTTCGTTTCTTCACAGGTACTCTGAAATGCTTCTTGCATCAGCCAGCCCTTGAGGTTTGTATTCTAAATCGTATTTAGAATCTAAATAATCATTTACTTATTGTTATTCTAAGTAGAATACGCAATGTTATTTGTCCACTGATCTATGGAAAAAATGAATGGTCCCATAGAATCAGAAGTTATTAATTGCTGCATCTGCTGTGAGCCCTTGACCATTCCTATCTTTCAGGTGTGGTTCTTCTAATTCTTGTTAACTTTTAATGCATTCTTGATAGTGTAAGATATAATCATTTTTATGTTTTTATGTATACAGATTGCAAGATGTTTAGGTCAAAATATATTCATCCCTTAGTCAGAGATAACATGTCAAACCAGTCTCCAGCTCGGTCTTCACACTATCAAGAAGATATTGACCATGAGCATGAGTATCACTTTGATGATGATTATGACTCGCAAACTGATTTTGAGATCGAGCCAATAACAACAGAAAATCAAAACATGATAGTGAACAATATGAGATAATTGGTTATTTTTGTATTATAATACATTCTCTTTATAACTAGTTTGATATCACATTGTTATACTAATTATAAAATTTATGTTTTCAATGTATAGATTCTGAAAGGAGGGTGAGAAAGCAAACACGTGTCCTGCGAACCTCACAAGTGTGGTCCTTGGAACGTGGGGAAAAAAATGTTGTTCACTTCAATGCACGTAATCAACCTATTAAACAAGGTGGCCAAATATTAAGTAGTTAGTTGGGCAAAGTTGCAAAGAGAGAGAACCTTTGTCCGCTTGGTTACACGGATTGGAAGAAGATGCCTTCTAACTACAAGAAGGACATTGTTTTATTGATTCGGGTTAGCAACAACAACTTAATTTCGGGTTTTCTTCATTTTTTTGTGGTGTTGTACATGCATATAATCCCTAACACCAAAAATGTTTATTTGACATCGATTTCCTTTCTTTGTGGTAGAGGAAGTTTCATTATCCTATGATTGAGGCGATAGACAAAATTTTATTGAGGATGATCGGGAAAAAATGGAAGGACTATCAATATGTGCTTAAAAGGGACCACGTGAGGAACAAAACAAAACAAAACGACAAAGTTTTGAGCAATAATGTTCCAAAAGGAGCAGATCAAGACCAGTGGAAGCAACTGGTGAACTACTGATTTTCTGAGCAGAGTGAGGTTGTTGTTTCATAATTATGTTCATTTAGATTCTAATTGTTTATATTTTCTTTTGATAACTTATTATTCAATTGGTTTATTGTTAGTGTAGAAATATTCTACTATAGGGACAACGACACGTGAAAGACAACAATGTCCTCACACGACCGGATCAAAGAGTTTTGCTAGAAGATAGGATGAATATGTGAGTTGATTTGCTTCATTCATCCAATCTTTCATTTGAGATGTAGTGTATTGAGTCATTGTTTGAACTCTTTTCATAAATGGTAGGAGATAAAACATGGAAATGAGCCCGGGCGCGTAGAGTTTTTTGCTGAAACTCATAAATGCAAGGATGGAACTTTCATTGATGAAGCATCACGACAATTTGTTGTACGTTCACTTACGTATATGATGGTTTTATGTATGATAGTTAAGAATAGTAATTAACTTACTCTTATTGTTGTTGGAAAACACCTTGTTTTGATGCTTGTTTCTTTGTATCACTCATTCAAATGAGTGGTGTTGGGTCCTTGTGGGAAATGTTGGGTATGGGTGGTTATTCTATTATTTGATAGAAACTAAGAGTAAAAGAAAATGGTACATCTTCATTTTTGGATAGATAATACTTATGCTTGTCTTGTCATTGGTTTTCTTGCATTGACTGAATATTGATTTACTGATTTGTGTTATAAGCATCATTATCACCATTGATTGACAATTTTTTAGGTATATATAGCTTTAATTTGTTATCTTTTTCAAAAACTCTGCTTAGATCATTCTGTACCAGGAAATTATGAGTAATGATTTGAAATTCAAATCAAATCAAATGTAGTTTGTTAATACTATGATTCATGTACTCCAAATCATAATTATATTCCTTTTGTCTTATTTTTTTTGTCACTCTTTTTTAAGGTAATGGTTTCAATTTATTTGTTTATGTTCTAAAAATAAAATAACATGATAGGAATCGGACCTGGGACCTTGTGGTGGGATTGATTGGCTTGTGTTTTACATGTTGCTGCTCTCTTTTGACATTAAGTTATGTTGATAGTATTTTGTCTTGAGTTTGAGCATGGGTGTTTACAGGCTTACAGCTGTGTTGATATTGATGCATTTGGGTTTTATTATTATGGGAGTTAGGTTTTTGGTGAGTTTTCTGTCTGGATAAGGTGGTGTTAAAGATTATATATTTTAATTTCTATTTGTATATCTGAAGCTAAGTTTGGTTTAGTTGTTTGTTAGATGAGATTATTTGTTATTACTAATGTCTGATGGTATATATGTTTGTTGATAACAAAGTTTGATTGGTTTTTGATGTGGTTATTAGTTGTTTTCTGATGATTTTAATCTGAAAAGGTTATGCCATTATTGGTATAATGTGGAATTTGTTATTAGTGACCCGAATTTCGTTCTTTAATGGTTCTGCGTGGGTTTATACTATCATGTTTTTTTTTTTTTTTTTCTGTATTTTTGCATTACTTTCGTCTTATGTTTATTAATACATATATAAACTGACGATTAATACTTCACTTTTTGTGAGCCACTGCTCATGACCTGGTCAAATGCTATCTGACTAGGTGATTAGTAATTATATGAGAAAATTTATTGTATTTATTTTTGCTTTTACTGTTAAAACCTATAGAGCATATACATACACAACTCTGAGCACCTCTGAGGAATTGTAGGGCTTCGAATAAAATCATCCTCCAAAGAAAGAACATTTGCTTTGAATTAGAAATTGGTCGTCTTTTGCTAGACCCACAATTTGATTTCACATGGTAGCATATATTTATATAATTTTACTAATTAGTTTTAATTCAAGGCCATGTGCATATGTGTGGAGAATATATTTGAGTTTTCAAGTATTCTTGTTAGGGACAAGGTTACCAATCTTTGGCTGCATCACTTTTTAGACTAATCTTGCCATGTATATATGGATTCTTGTAATGGGATGACTTCAAAGTCCTAGTTAATTAGCGGCATAATCATTCTCAAAGAAAATTGGTCAAGTCTTTGCATTTGTTGTTGACATTGGCTATTTGATGAGTAGAGCTAACTTTGAGTTGTTGGCATTGGTTTTGATAAGCACAACTTTGTTGTTAACTTCTTTGTCAACACGACTTTGATAACACTATTATGATAAGAGATAAAAAATAAAATATTATGCAGATAAGCGTTGGACTGTATTTTTGTTTTTCATTTGCAGGAGGTTTTATGAAAATATAGGGAAATTTTGCCCCTTTTTCTATAAAATCTGATAAGCAACTTTTCTTTTATGAAACTTTCACTGCATAATCTTTGGGGGAGTTTAATCTTTATTGTTTCGCAATTGTAGGTGACAGCTGAAGCTCGTGTTGCTGAACTCGTTGCAGCTTTAGGATCCTCTGATGCTAGCAATAATTTAGCAATACAAAATGAAATCTTCACCGAGCTTATGGGTGAAGAGAGTTCTGATCATGTCTGAGGTCAAGGGTTTGGAGTTACACCCTCTGCTGTATATGGTCTTTCAGCTCAAATTAGGAATGATATGGGATACAATGAGGCTTATACTGAAGAGATAAATAGTTTGAGAGCACAAATAGAAGAAAACAATCAACAACATGCGCATCAGATTCAAGAAATAACAGCGAGGCACGATGATCAAATGAACAATATGCAATCCCAAGTTGATGAGCTGAAGTCTTTACTACAACAGTTGGTTAATAGAGGACCTCATAATTGATTTCGTGATGGTAAAATAATTTTCCAATCTACATTCCATTACTTTGTTTTGTATGAATTTTATATGTTAATTATGATTGTTTTTTTGTGTAAATGAGATGATTTTTGTATTGATATTTGAATTTTTATGAATTTGATTGTACATTTTATATATTGAAGAACATTTGAATTTTTATGGATTTGATAGTTCATTTTATTTATTGAAGGGTGAATAGTGTTGATATTTAAGCCAAAATAATGTAAAACACACTTAAACCCACTCTATTGTGGCGCTTAAAAGTGCTACAATATGCATAATATGTTCGCAATATAGTGGCGCTTCTAAGCGCCGAAAAAAAATGCATATTGCGGCGCTTTCTTTAAGTGCCGATATTGGTGCGTCGACACCACACATACCGACGCTTTATCCAGCACTTTCTATAAGCACCGGTATTGCATATTGTGGCACTTTAAAGCGTCGAAATATGTTAAAAAAAAGCCGACGTTTGCCTTTTATTTTGTAGTGCTATAACCTCAAACATCAAGATTGAGGTCTGACCATTCTGTGAAAGAATTGATAATAGGGGTTCTTTGCGATATTGTGGAGTTGATGAGTTTACCAAAAATTTACACAAGGCGTTCTTTATACAGTTCTTTCTGTGCTTCTTTGTGACACTGCTGTTTGTCCATTGTATTCCAGGCTGCGAAAGTTCTTGCAAAAAGTCGAACATTTGCTAGGGATCCAAGGCAACTACAATTTGAAGCAGACATGAATCGCCTCTTCCTATATACTAGGTCAGTTTTGCTTTGTGGTAGAAACTAGGTAGGATTGATGCACTTGTCCTTTTTGAACAAGAACTCTATGTGGCCAACCAAAGCCTGACTCTCATTGTTCACTCACATGAAGAGCTTTGCCCAGAAAATTTTTGTCATAAAGAACTGTTTGGGGAACCGTTGTGCATCCTTAGGAAAAGTTCATGCCCGTGATATCTGGGACACATGATGTAACGTCTGTGACATCCATTTCTGCAACATCACCACCGTGTCTGTTACACACCATGCAACTGCGATTTAAAATTGTCTTCATCAATAATTAAGTTTAAAAATAAAAAGGGCTTAATTCTGACTGGAGATTTAAGAATACACTTATGAGGGGGAAAAGAGAAACCATTTTTCAGTGATGGTTTTGGCAATTAAGGTTTCGGGAGGAGTGATTCATATGGGATTCTAAGCTATTTGCAATTTTGCATTTAATGGTTACTCTCAAGACCTGACCCAAACAGTTATGCTTGGGCATGAGATTCTTACAATTTCATTAGAGAATGATAACTAGATGGAAGCCTACAGTGATTGAAATCTGCTATCCCCTCTGAATATTCTGATGACGTTCATGACATGCATGTATCTTTCCATGGAAAATCTATATTCCTCTCTCTCTCTCCCCACCCGAAAAGAAAAAAGAGAACAAATCCTCCCCCCCCCCCCCCCCCCCCCCCTTCTTTTGTGGAAACGTAGACAAACACTGGAGAAGCGCCCAAAGAAGGGTGAACATTTTTCTTCTTTTTCCTATCTTTTCCAAATCATTTTTGTTAAGAAACAATTATCTTAGTCTCCTAGACATGAATTGAAGCTGATTTTCCAATACTCATTATTATATCTTGCTCAACCATTATTGTAATGTTTATGACTGTTTATTGTTAGACATTTCTTTTGGGGTGGGTGGGGACAATATTTGGTACACATTTGATAACATCTATCTAATAGTTTCTAAGCTGTATTTGAACCATTTATGTGGTTTTTGGTCTCACAAATTCCCTAAGACTAATTGCCAGATTCTTTTGGATCTGATCTCTCTTTACAATAAGCAACATAAAATTTTGTTTGGAGTTATGTTGCTTCAACTCTTCATTTTACTTATTTATTTATTTTTTAAAGAAAAAAACCCATTAAAATTTCATTATAAGAAAATATTACTAGCAAAAAAGAGACAATAATAAACAAGAACACATAAAGTACTGAACCTCTGAAAAGATGAAACTCAATTTTGCTTTGGCTTAGGGTTCTAAATGATCCTAGGTTCGAGGGGTGTGTGTGCGCATTTAACTAATAATTTTTTTTCTATTTCAAAATTGTGTATAAACTAAACTTTTTTTTTTCCCCTTAAATCTAAGTTCGATTTTTTTTCAACGTCTAAACAGAAAAAAGAATGAAGTCTTTCACATCTACCCGACTACCCTAATAGCTGCCTTGGAAGGACCAAAAGAACACGTCCTGGTGGAGAAATCACCGCCAGTGGTGGCTCCTCCGCCGTTGTGGTGGTCAGCCGTGGGTGGTAGTACATACGAGCAGTTTGCGGACAGTGATAGTGAAATCTCACAACTATTCTGACCCATTGCATTCAAAATATCGACGTATTTCCCCATCTATACGAGTATTGAACTATATATTAACCTCTCCTTCAAAGGCTTAGATACACTGGAAAGAGAGAAGGAAATGAATGGAAGATTGGATTTGGATGTGTTTAGAAGATGTCCCAAACGATAGAGCCCATGAAATGGGCGAGACTCTAAAGAGAGATCCGCAGAGTTTTGTTTTTATGTCATTTTACTTGAAATACCTGTATTGACAAGATATGAGAGTGGTAAGGGTATGGCTACTGGACAGTCCAACGCATATGTGGAAATTAATGAGTCCGATGCGCGAAAACTTACGTACCCACAATTGATACTTGTAACCAAGTCATAATTTGGAGTATAGAAGTCATCTTTTGGTCAAATGTACACACAATTTTGTTTGTCATACCTATGTGGTATTTAGAAAACTAGGTTAGTGGGATGCTAAATTTAAGCGTTGTTAATGGTTATCCACACAAACACAAACACAAACACAACTTATATGTTGTATCCTACATCCTCCACACCCCGTTGTCCTTCCATGAGTTTCTTAAAATTCCATATTATAATGTAAAAGTCAAATTGAAGTACACAACTTGACATTAATATAATCCAATTGTTTGATCTTATACTCATTTTCCGGCTTATGCAGTTGAATTTAATCTTCGAAGTTTAGAACCAACCTCTAATACTTCTTGTATAGATGTTAAGGTTCTTTATGTATATTATGCGGCGTCATGAGAATCGGATGCTCTTTTGTCACTCATAATATGTAATTAAGACTTAAATTATCGTATTTTCCTAACCATTGCTTGTGAAAAATTAAATTATTGGGCTACAACCGTTTGGGAAGGAATGCTGAAGAAGCCGATGTGGAGGAGATAATTGACATGGCTAGTAAAGCTTCTGTTGCTGATCAGCAGAAGCAACTCCAAGAAAATATCCATTCTCAAATTAAATGTTTCTGCTTGTCTTTGGATGAAACTCTTCTTCCTGATAAATTGAAGATAACTGGGCCACTTGAATCAGGTCCACAATCAAATATTAATCCTTCCCGAAGTGGCCTTAGTTTTGCTGTTGGTGGGAATAGTCAACATGCTTACCAGCCTGGTGAGTACTTATTTGCAATATCATTAAATTTCGCTATAATTGTTACTAAAATTGTATCCTTGCCAGACAATTGCATATGGCGAATATAGAGATTTTTAGTATCTTTGCATTTCTCTTTTTCTATTGTCGTGGTACTTGTTTGACCTAATAGGATTGTCTAGATTCTAATGGAGTTATGATTTGCTGATTTATTAACTAAATGACCTATACTTCCTCACTCTTTGCCTCCTTCGAGAAAATAGGTTTTTCTAGTTTGAGTATGTCAGTATTTTTTTTTTTTTGGAGTATATCAAAGTTACAATGTTCTAAATACCTGCTTGGAAGCCAATTGATGTTTTTTTCTTTGATAACCCAGAAACCTCTAAGAAGCCAATTGATGCTTTTAATTCCTCCTTTTATCATCTATAAGGTCTCTGCTAATGTTGTAATGTTTTGAGCATTCTGCATGGCAACAGCTAGAACATATAATAGAAGCAAAATTTGACTTGAACCAACCCGCTTGAAACACACCTTACCCGAACCCTAAAACATACCAAAATAATATCTCAATCCCGAAGTAATCCGAATACGAAACAACTTAAAACCTGAAGTGATCTGAACCCAAATGATCTAAATCCAAGCGACTTGAAACTTGAGATGAGGTGAACCTCAAACTTGAAATGACCTTAGAATGAATACTAAAATTTACTTATAAGAAGCATCATATTGCGTGTTGTTCCCACTTCTTTAGTCATTAGTTTCAGAACATATGATTTAATTAGTTATTGGCTACATATACCATCTCTCAAAAAGTTCAACAAAAGTAAATAATTAAATATAAGATTTTTAAATTATAATTAACTTTTTTGTTAAAAATTATATTTTATTAGTGTTCATTTTGTTGATAACTTTTGAGAATTAATTTATAGTTACTCTTTGGATGATTAACAAGCTTAAAGTAGTCAAAATAATTTATTATGTTTTTATTTATTTTTATTTTTTAATAGTCAATAAGCTTTCGATAAACAAAACGTGATTAATGTAACATACTATTGGATTGTAGGCTAAATAGAGTTTCAATTAATTAAGATATAATTATTAAGTTGAAGACCCACTGCCATTTTTAAAAGATGATACTTACAAGTCAGAAGACCAATAGTTTATTGTCAAAACTTATAAAGAATATATTATATTGTCTAGAATCTGATACAATTCACTTATTTCTTTATAGAACCAACGTTAAGTTTAAGGTTTATCATTAAGCTATACAATATTTGAGACTTATTGGTTGAATGTTTAACCTTACATTTTCTTGAAATTTGAATAATAATATATATTTTTAAAATCAAAATAAAGCGAGCAATAATAATTTATGAGAGTTATCTTATAAAAAATATGAGAAATTAAATGGATTAAATAAGATTAGAGACAATTGAACAATAATTTTTCATATACTTATTTTTTCTCGATGTTATAATCAAAGTTTAACTAAACATATATTTAACATAAACTTTTCCTTTGTTTAGAGCTGCCATGGTGAATGTCTTTCTATATTTTTATTTTAGTTTTCTCTCTTACATTTTCTACGTTTTTACAAGTTTAGTTTTAGTTTTTTTTTTTTTTTTATTGAAAATTGAAAAATATGTTACTGATTGACAAAGGTGTACATATAGATCAATCACATATGCAGAACATTAAATTTGTAATTAATTGTGAATACAAAATTAATGACTTAACATTTTACTTAGCTTTTATAAACCCAATTTGATTAGAGATTAGCACTTTTTAATATTAATTTGCATATTTATAAGTTTATAGCTCTTCAAATAACATATACGATAAAGTTCAAAATTTCAAGAAATACTTCAAAAATATCATTCATCAATTTGTGTCTCTCGTTTGCATGTACCATTGGATTGAGAAAAGAGAGAGTAATACGCATAGTATTATTAAAGATTTATACTCTTTTTTTGTCCCATTCCTTTAATATATGACAATAATTTGTTTTTGTTACTCTTATCCAATAGGGTTTCAGTCAACAAAAACTGGTGATGTCACATCTAACAAAATAATTCTTTACAGATTATGACTTCGATTATGGATGGTAATTTCTGAATGACATTGCCACATATTTGCTTGTGTCTCACACCATTGTCTATTTTGCTTCTAAAAAGGCTGCTTAAAATTCTTGCGTCTAAGCAGTATGTAAACTTCAATCTGAAATAGTTTTTCATCAAATTATATTTATATATTTGGGGAAACAATAGCTGGGCATTGTTAATGTGGCCTAAAATGTTTGATTGTATATATGTCAATTATAGCTCTTCAATGTGCTGAACTGGTTCTTACTTTTCTGATTCAATTACACATAATGGAAAAGAGGTGAATATAGATATGAACATATAATTAGTTCATCCTTTACATTACTTGATCATATTGGTTTCTGCATCTAAATTTGACTAAGATAGCAAAACATAAGCCCAAACTCATTATGAAATTTGATTAATATAGCAAAACGTAAGCCCAAACTTATTATGACTAAGTGTCTATTATTTAGTTCTGATCACTGATTACTTTTCAGCACAGTTATTCCTGAGACAAGGCCTATAAGTCGCAGTGAACTCTCACAGAGATTAAAGGATCTCATTGGCTATACACTTGATGTGAAGCCATCTCGAATACCTCACAAGGAAGCTGGCCAAAGTTTATTTTTAGATGGTGAAGCTGCCGTTGGTGCTGTAATAGCTCTGTACCCTGGTGTGATATACTCCCCGGCTTATTACCGTTACATTCCTGGATACCCATGAGTTGTTGCACATAATCTATATTTGATCACAAGGTATGATGGGACTGTAATCAATGCTCAACCTTGGGGTTCTGGGGGTGAAATTCGTGAAGTCTGGGATGGCTCAACGGTGCCAGAAATCAGGCCAAACGCTGAAGGCACTCTGAAAGGTTCAGACCGGGTCTGGAAATTGCTCAGTAAGCCTTTGGAAAGCACACAAAGAGTGAATAGTGGTGAGTTGTTGGAGCGAAAAAACCCACTGTCTTTGGCTCATTTTTCTAACCACCCTGCGAATGGTATGGTCCCTAATGTCATGATTTGCCCATATGATTTCCCGTTGACTGAAAAGGAAATGAGAACCTATATTTCAAACATATCATTTGGAAATGCAGAAGAAGTAAATATGAGGAGATATGGCAACTTTTGGTTCAGATCTGGGGGCTTGAGAAGCACTGGGTTAGATGTTCCTATTTTAAAGACTCTTGTTCTGGTAGCCACTAGGACACTTTGTAAATGAAGAAGTGCTCCTAAACTACAGGTTGAGCAACTCGAAGAGAAGGCCGACATGGTATACTCCTGTGGATGAAGAGGAGGATCGAAGGAGATGGAGCTAAGTGAGCCTGAGACATTCAACATAGTTTCCACTTTCAAGCAAGGAAGAAGCCCTTCATTGTGACATGCTTATTATCACATTTCATAATGGCTTCATGTGAGTGCTTTTACATTTTGCTCTTAAGTTGCATTTTTCAATCTCGTGAAAGCTGCAATTCCTAACCTGGTTAGGTGTTTGGGTTTTACGCAAGAAGTGACGTGCTAGAGTATGCCTTAATTCTCCTTTTATTGGGCTACGGATACATTATCATGTGGTGATCATTTTGTTTGCTTCTGCTTTGCAAACAGCTTTCAGATTCTTTTGTCATGAAATAACCAAAATGAAAAAACGAAGAGTGTTCACATAGGCTTACAATATATATTGTCGAGTAAACCTTGCTTTTGAGTTTTGATAGTGATTGCTTTGGAGGGAATATTGTGGACTGAAACCGTCAGTGATGTGGTGTTGAATTCG
Organism: Bretschneidera sinensis; assembly: GCA_023935145.1. NCBI lineage: Eukaryota > Viridiplantae > Streptophyta > Magnoliopsida > Brassicales > Akaniaceae > Bretschneidera > Bretschneidera sinensis. Next base: position 59,652,614 of record CM043698.1, on the reverse strand, counting down.
AAGGTGTTTGAACTCGGAGAAGTCGTATTACGCTATGACACTCGGAGAAGTTGGATCGCAGGAATGATTGAAAGGCAATTCTTGTCAGTTTTAATTAAGTGAACAGTGCCACTAGTTAACCCATAAAATCCCCAAAACCACACTACTTCCTGGCAAAAAGAGAGTTGTTAAAATCCCACAATTTCTACTTGAAAGTAAAAGCTAACAATAGGTCAATAATATCTATGATCCATGAATAGAATTATATTAAATAGCATCGAAGTATAATAAATCGTATACAAGATAATTATGATGCCTCAGGTCTAATAATCACATGAATAAATGTAACATAAAAACTACCTAATGACAAGGAAGTAAAACTCCATTAAGTGTTCTTAAGTTGGGTTATGTTCAATGAACTCATTCACTTATATCTCAAAATTATTATCTTATCATAATCATATCTCCGTTGCTCTTACTACACAGACTTAATCAACAATTTAATTAAACAAATATTCAAAATGAATAAGCTTGTTATTAATTATGACAACAATTTGAATAAGATTGTTTTACAAATAATATCCCTAGACATCGAATGTCATAGACTTATAGGGCATACTACTAACAATGATTAATAAAATAAAAACATTAACTATTATTGATTATCAATAAATGAATAAGATTATTACACATAATATGTCTATAACATTAAATGCTATAAGCTTGTATGGTATACTACTATCAATTTATTCAACACATATCTTCAAGACTTAGTGGAATCTCACAAGCCATGTAGCGGTTTCCAAATAATTAATTAATTGATCCAGTATTTGAAACTAACTTTCACAAACCTACTCATAGATTCAAATATAACAAGCTTAAACTCAACGTACACTATCCAATCATAAAGGAAAATGAACTATATGATACGTGTAAAAGTACTCACCTCCAAATCACATAGGTTCGACTCTGTAAGCTGTACTAGTGCCCTAATCTGTCTCACAACAAATGCTAAAAGAGCCTTTTGCTGGATTTGTGATGTTTGGTAGTATAGAGTGGCAGTTGGAAGCGGTACAGGGGAGGAACATTGTTGGCATTGGTGCTAACCACTTAACCAACCACCAAATCACAGTGGATGATGACCGTTGCGTGGCTGAGCAAAGTAATATTTATTGTTGCACGCGGATGGAGTAACACACAATAGAGAGAGAGAGAGAGAGGGAAAAGTCGGTGGAGAAGGTAGAAAAAAGATATATAGAAAGAAGATAAGAAAGATCCTAGATTATATGGGGTTGTTGCAGACAAAATCAAAGGGATGGGGGATCGTGCAGGGGTAGGATTCTCTTTTTTTCTTGTTTTATTATTTTTTTGTTATATATGTAATGTTTGGCACTTTAAAATAGTATAGTCAAATCAAATTGTAGTAAAAAGTGTGTCATCTCGATGTTTAAGGTGCCAACTTAACAGGTAGGTGGTGCAAATTTGACTCCCCTCAACTCATTTTTCTCTCTCTTTTTCTTTCTTTTCCCTTTCTTTGCAACATATCTAACTATTCTAAAGTAAATATATACACACTATCCCCTCACCACTAAAATTAGCATCAAATTATAAATCACAAAAATGTAAAATATTTTTCTCTTTCTTTTCCCCATTTTTTTTTACACCATATCTAGCTATTCTAAAGTAAATACACTCTATCCTCTCCCCACTAGAATTAGTATGAAATCATAAATTAAAAATATCTGCATGAGATGTATGATGATAATGCAAGAGAGATAACTAAAATGCTCTTAACAAAAATATAGGTTTTACATTTCAATTATCCCATAATTCCTGCATCCATAAAGTCCTCTTCTTGGATTTGTTTGAGTTTAAGATGTTCGGAGAACTATTGTTTCTCCGCAACAACATATAGGTGAGGTCGTATCACTGTGGTAATGATTGGCCATTGACGTCAAACTCATCTCGTTCTCCCTTCTTTTTTCTTTCCCTTTCTCCTCTCTTTCAATTTGATGCTCTATCACCGATCTCAATCTGTCACCAAAATAGATAAAGAGATATTTTATTTGATATAAGGGCTGTAATAGGGTTTGACGGGTTGTTTCCCGCCCAAATCAACAAGTCTTTTGCCACATCAACGCCTATATGGAGTTTAGATGGATTTTCGGTAATTGCACAATTGGTTTTGGTGTGGTGACAAATGACTCTACTAATTAAAGCAATTAACCCACAAAATTTGACTTTTAGTTATTGGGATTCCTAAAATTTTTACAGTTAAAATTTTTTAAACAATATTGCTGCTGATTGATCATTTTGCTTGCAGATCTCGGTATTAGTTGAATGATCTGCATTTTTTTGGATTCTGATGTTTTAATTTGACTTGACTGGCTGTATTTTTTTGCTTTTATTAGGTTATATTTGTGCGATTCATATGGTGCTTATTTTAAAAAAAAATTCGTTCATTCATGTATTCCCCCTGATGAATGATCGTGCGATGATTTTTCTTGTGGTATGTTCATGACGTTTCACCATTACTGATATGTATAATATAAAAAAAAAAATAAATAACAAGTGAGAGGCCAAAGCGGAAGAAAATGTAGGGAAAAAATAAATAGCGTGTCTATAATTTCATGAAGTAATCCTTTTTTTAAAAAGGATTTTAGGTAGTAATACTTTTTTAGTAGGAGTGGGAGGTTTTAAATCTTGCATCGTGGCAGTGATTGGCCATTGACTGAGCAAAAAAATTTAAGTTTCTTGTTTTAAGTTGATTTAAATCACTACCCAAACATCGCTCAAATTTGTATACGAAAATTTGAAAAGCCTATAAGGGAAGGATTATTTCTCGATAATTATCTGAACAAATAATTCCGTCACAATTAAGTGGAGTTAATTTTGAACCAATGCATATAAATACCTCATAATCTTGGGAAAAAAAAAATCCCTTAGTTAATTTGGAAACTAAATTAGGAAAAGAACTCATAGTGGATTAGCCAAGTTGTTATAATGGGTACGTATGTTGTGTTTTCTGTTTTTTTTTTTGTTGCCAAAATATGCCAAATGTAGAATCATTAGAATATCTAACACATTTTTCTTTTATGGAAAGATTATTTAACTCTTGACTAGTATATTAGCTGTTGAGATTTTATTACTATTTCCAAGGGAAACTATAGATTATGAGCCAAAACTGTAAGATAAGTAGTTGCAAAAGAAAAGAGTCGGATCTTCAAAGGTTTCAATCCAAAGCAATTGACTAATAAACCGGCTTTTGTTTCACTCCCCAATCCCATCCTTTTAGAACCATATTGGCCAAAGTTAGCTTTTGTTTTCAATGGAAGCAAATCAACAAATTTTCTTTGGTACCATAACTACATTTACATACTTCCAAAAATGAGAAGCTAATTTATGGAATAAAAATTAAATTTATATCTTAAAAAATATTACAGATGATTCTTTTCTGTTTTTGAATCTCTCTTATATGTATGTCATCATATATAGACCACATGCACATATAGCTTAAAATCTCAAATTAACAGATATTGGATTGAGAGAATTGGGTGAATGATGGGTTTGTATTTATTTTCTTTGAATCTTCTTCTTATAATTAGCTTGCTGGGAAGAGTAATAGTGAGTATTAATGGTGATGATACTGAGTTTGGTCAACTGATCAGCAAGGAGATTGTAGCTCAACAAGAAGCCGACCGAGTGATTAGGCTTCCTGGTCAGCCTCTTGTGAGTTTCAAGCAATATGCAGGATATGTTACTGTCAATCAAACTCACGGAAGAGCACTCTTCTATTGGTTTTTTGAAGCGACTGAAAAACCTCAAGACAAACCTCTACTCCTTTGGCTCAATGGAGGTAACAACATATATGTTCAATTACTTGAATTCTTCTAACTTTTATATATTACACTTCTTTTCGCTATGATATTTTTTTTTCAGTTAAAGCCAAAATGTAAGATTTTCATTTAACTACAATGGTAAAAAAAAAATTTACAGGTCCTGGATGCTCATCAATTGGGTATGGAGAGGCAGAGGAGCTTGGGCCTTTCTTCCCTCAGAAAGGCGAATTACCTAAGCTTAAGCTCAACCCTTACAGATGGAACAAAGGTAGAAATATATCAAAGCTTTTAGTTAAAAGCAATTGTTGGATTTCCACAATTAATATTATTTCAGTTGCTAATTACCCTTTTTTGTTTTAATTCCTAATTCAGCGGCCAATTTATTGTTTTTGGAATCTCCTGTTGGAGTTGGATTTTCATACACCAACACAAGTAGTGATTTGGTTGAACTAGGAGACACAATCACAGGTAACTTATTCACCCATTTTTTTTTTTTCCTTCATTATCAATTAATGCAATACATTCCTGAAATTCAATTATTTACTCTTTTTTTTTTCTCTTGTTTTTTTTCTAAAAAAAAAAATAATAATTAGCGAAAGATTCGTATTCATTTCTTCTCAACTGGTTTGAGAGATTCCCACAGTTCAAGTCCCACGACTTTTATATTGCTGGAGAAAGCTATGCAGGTATTATAATTAAACTTAAACATGCATGTTTTGTAAATTAGCATATTATTTCTGAATAATATAATCGTTTATTAACTGGACTAATTCACTTCGTCAGGGCACTATGTTCCACAGCTTGCCGAGGTTATTTATGATAATAATAAGAATTCCTCTGAGAAAGATCATATTAATCTTAAGGGCTTTATGGTAAGTTTATGACGGTTGATTATTTGTGGTCGAGGGTAAAATAGTAATTATGATTTTTTTTTATTTTTTATTTTTATTGTTGGAAACACATTAAAAGTATAATAAATGATGATTAATTTTGATATGGTATATCTAACTGGTGTGCCAACAGATAGGGAATGCATTGTTGGATGATGAAACGGATCAAACGGGAATGATCGATTATGCATGGGATCATGCGGTGATATCAGACGCTGTGTACAATAATGTGAAGAGCAAATGCAACTTCAGTAACGAACAACCGTCCGAAGGTTGCAAATGGGCTCTTGATGACTATTTTAAAGTGTACGATATCATAGATATGTACAGCTTGTACACTCCCAGATGTGTTGATAGTAACTTCACCAAAACCAGACAACTTCCTATCATTCGTGGAATCTCTCCGAAACTATTCTCCAAATTTGTAAGTTCTTCTCTCTATATATTTTACTAATTAAGCTTCTCAATAACGAACTATTTGACAATCTAGTATCTACCACAAAGTCAAATTTCTCCCTAATATTGTTTGGTTTGGAGGACAATAGAGAAATTAGATGGGATTAGACTAACCTAATTTTTTTTTATTCTCTAATTATCTTACTCCCCAATTTGGTTGTTAATAGGGCAAAATTGGACTAACCCACCCTCCACCCCCCCAAAAAAAGGGTATTAGCTCCCTGGGATTGTTTTTTTTTTTTTTAAACAAAATATCCATTTTTGTTTCTATTATTATCCAATATACCCTATGACATAAATGGAAAAAAAAAAACATTTAACAAATCTGGATAAAATGGTTCTGCTTTCTTCTTCTTGCTCACACCCTTCTCTACGTTGACACCATGGTACCAGCTACCTATTTCAAATTTCGTTTAAGTTTAGATCTATCCAAGCTAATCTGGATGATCAACACTCCAAATCTATTTAGAAAGATGAACACGACTATGGTTCTTGGTGGAATTAAAAGGTAATTTTATTTTTTCACATGTTATAGTATTTGATGTTAATGTTATCTTTATCAGCAATATGTGAGATTTGAGTGGAATAAATTAAATCAATCCCCCGAATCAAACAAATGATGGAGGGATTAAACTTTTAATTCACTGTTAAATTTATCTTATGATGATCATCATACAATCCCTCTTAACTTTTGTCAGTAAACTAAACCATATAGTAAATAAAATTCAAAGGCATAAATAAATATATACTAGGATTTTACAGGGTGGATGGCACAAGAGACCGGGTGGCTACGACCCTTGTGCCTCGGACTACACCGAAGTATATATGAACAGGCCAGATGTTCAAAAAGCACTGCACGCCAACGTCACCAAAATTCCCTATCCATGGACTCACTGCAGGTGCTAATCTTAATTAATTTCTCATTTAATTTCTTTATTTCTGTTTATGACTAAGCATTTTAAATCACATTTATGTGAATTAATTAATGTGTACATTTAGCGATAACATCTCATTTTGGAGAGATGCTCCACAATCAATTCTTCCTACAATTAAAAAGCTTATTACCGGAGGCCTCCGCATATGGGTTTTCAGGTAGGTTGTTATGTATATCTAATTACCTAGCTATATATAATTTTGTACTAATTAATTGATTTTAATTTGAAACAAATTTAAAATTTAGTATTAATTTTTTTTTTTTATTTTCTTAAATAATCAGTGGAGATACTGATGGAAGAATTCCAGTAACCGCAACCAGATACACCTTGACAAAGCTTGGACTAAAGACCGTTGAAGAATGGACACCTTGGTACAGCAATAAACAGGTACATGGTTCTCTTTATTTAAATAATTCCATTATTTTCTATATGATACATTAATTAATCAATAATATGTGCAAGTTGATTGTTTAATTTAGGTTGGTGGATGGACAATCGTGTACGATGGGCTTACGTTTGTGAGCATTAGAGGAGCTGGCCACGAAGTTCCAACCTTTGCACCTAAGCGGTCTCTCCAGCTGATTAACCATTTCTTGGCCAACAAGAAACTGCCATCTACACCGTTTTAATATATATTATGTGTTATATTGTGTTTCCTTTCATTTTCTTCTTTTTTTACTTTTCTCCTTATCTGTAAAGGAGACAGTACACAGTTTGCAGAATCACCAAGAACTGATAGTCATAGTCGAGTTAATGAGAAATTATTTTTCTTTTCAGAATAAATAATTTAGGGCTGCGTATATTTGCTAATATTCTTTTGTATGTTAATTACTTGTATGAGATAAAAAGCGCCAATAATATGCCACCGAGAACAAACCTTATACTTATTGACCACTAGATGTGTAGAAAGCACTTACCAATGAAATGTTGCCACGTGTCCGAGCTCCGTAGGATGAAGCATGGCGCATGCACATCAGAGGTGGCTAAGGGATTCCAAGGCCTCGACGTTGAGATCCATAAGCCAAGCTCTTCGCCAGCCCCTCACTCGTCTGGGACCATTTGGATATATTGGATAGTTGGATGGAACGTAGTATTGCTGGCGAAGTGATTATCTATCAAAATCCTTCCTGCTTAGCTAGAGCGAACATAAAAACGTCAGCCTCACATTGCCGTCCCCTATGTCAATTCTACCACTTGAGGTCCGTTGATACCTATGCATAAAACTTAGTGTTGATGTCGAAAATCTACCAGGTGAGTGAACGAACGTAATGGGGTACTTGCACACACAAATATTAAAGAAACCCAAAGGAATCACCGAGCGGCCAGAGGGGTTGTGCTTCCAGGGGACTCTCTGATGCCTAAGTCAGTAAGCTGAAAGCATAATAAAGTAGGGATCAAGAGAAATGAGGATTTGAGAATGAATTGAGTGTGTACCTTTGATAATGAGAGCCTATTTATATAGCGTTTAGAAGTAAAGTTCAATTAGAAAAGTGATTGATACCGAGTACTATAATAGAATTCTCATAGGCTGGAGTATTCTAATAAGATTAGGATTTTCATATGCTGGAGTGTCCTAGTAGTATTATGATTCTAGTGTGAAATTACTGTTATGTCCCTTGCCACTTGTAGCTATTCAATTGGTTACTCTATTTTGTTTATGAAATTACCTTTTCATCTTTGGATGATGCCATGTGTCATTATGTTAGAGGTTAGGAAATTTTTCCTTACATCAAATGCCCCCCACTTTTTTAGTGTAGTTAATCGATTCAGGAAATAGATTGTCGAAATGCGTGTAAGAGCAAGTTTTGAAGTAAATAGTCTATTGATACCTATGCCTAAAATATGGTGTTGATGTCGAAAATCTACCAGGCAAGTGAACGAACATGATGAGGTACTTGAACATGCAAATATAGAAGAAACCCTAAAGAGTCGTTGGACAGCTAGAGGGGTTGTGCTTCTGAGGGGACTCTCCGATGCCTAAGTGAGTAAACTGAAGGCATAATAAAGTAGGGATCAAGCAGCTTAAGGATTTGAGAATGAATTGAGTGTGTACCTTTGATAATAAGAGCTCAGTTTTATATAGTGTTTGGAGATAGAGTTCGATTAGAAAAGTGATTAATACCGAGTACTATGATAGGATCAGAATTCTCATAGGCTTCTGATAAATTAGGATTTTCATAGGCTGGACTCTCCTAGTAGGATTAGGAATGTGGTGTGAAATTATAGTTATACCCCTTACCACATGTAGCCATTCGATTGGTTACTATATTTTTTTTTATGAAATTACCTTTTTGCCCATGGATGGTGCAATGTGCCATTATGTTACGGGTTAGAAAATTTTCCCTTACATCAGATGCCCCCCAATTTTTTAGTGCAGCTAAGTGGTTAAGGAAGTAGATTGTTGAAATACGTGTAAAAGCAAGTTCTGAAATGGTCCTTTCTATATTTCGCCCTCTCAAGCACCGAGCTATCTAGGGACTCAAAGCCTTAGGCTTGATGAGGCATCTAAGGACTCACGATCCTGTGCTTCGTAAAGATGAACTTTTAGGTACCAAGACGTCTAGTGACTCGGGGCCCTTTCCTTGGACTCTATTGGAAAAAATGGTCGAGGGTCGTAGGGACTTGGGGCGCTCTCCTCGAACTTTGCTTGAAATATGGTCAGATGTATTTAACTTACATGGAAACTGAGGTCTATTCAGGTTGTGGGGAACTTTGATTGTCCTAGGCACCTAGCCTTGACCAAGCACCTAGCCTTGACAAGCAAGGCTAGGTGCTTAGCCTTGACCAAGCACCTTGATAGGAGCCTATCATGGTTCTGGGGTGCGTTTCTTCATATTTTGCTTGAAATATGTCCGAGGAGGTAAAGAGTTCATCACTCTCTCCTTGGGCTTTTCTTGAAGAATGACCGAGGATGGTAAACACTCAAGGTGTTTTCCTCAGACTTTAACTGAAAAATGGCCATGAAGATGAAGAGTTCAGCACTCTCTCCTCAAAATTTTCTTGAAAAATGGTTGAGGATGGTAAATATTCAGGGTGTTTTCCTTAAACTTTGATTGAAAAATGGTAGAGGAGGTGAAGAGTTCGACACTCTCTGCTCGGACTTTGCTTGGAAAATGGCTGAGAAAGTGAAGACTTTGACACTTATCAGACTTTTCTTGAAAAATGGTCGAGGATGGTAAATACTCAGGGTGTTTTCCTCAGACTTTCGCTGAAAAATGGTCGAGAAGATAAAGAGTTTGGCACTCTCTTCTCAGATTTTCCTTGGAAAATGGTCGAGGAGGTGAAGAGTTTAACACTCTCTCTTTGGAATTTTCTTTAAAATACGGATGAGGTGAAGAGTTAGGCACTCTCTTGCCTGAATTTGCTTGAAAAATGGTTGAGGAGATGAAGAGTTCAATACTCTCTCATTAGAATTTGCTTTAAAAATGACCTTGGAGGTGAAGAGTTTTGGCACTCTATTGAAGAGTTCGACACTCTTCTCTCGGACTTTGCTTAGAAAATGGATGAGGAGGTGAAGAGTTTGGCACTCTCTCCTCGGACTTTTCTTTAAAAATGGTTGAGCAGGTGAAAAGTTCAACACTCTCACTTCAAAATTTTCTTGGAAAGTGACAGAAGTGAAGAGTTTGATACTCTTTTCTCGGAATTTGCTGTAAGAATGGTTGAGGCTTGCCAAATATTTTGAATTTATATGTAGGCTAAAGTCCATTTGAGTTATAAAGGTAGTAAACTAAGTCAAGCGCCTAACACATCCTTAAGCGCCTAACACATCCTCAAGCACTTGGCTAGGCGCCTAACACATCCTCAAGCACCTAACATTACCTCAGGCATAGGCACTCAGAACCTTTCCAAGTGCTTAGTTAGGTGCCTAGCACCTTTCAATCGTTTGGTCAGACAACTAGCTTGCTCATAACTTCTATTTTCCTATGATTTTGCTTGAAAAACGATCTATGAAGTGAAGAGCTCGATGCTCTCTCCTCAGAATTTTCACGAAAAATGACTGAGGATTTTTAATTGGTGTTTCCTAAAGAAGATTTTTGGAGTGATGCATTCTTTTGGTCATAGGCTGACCAGCAATAGGAGTGACAAGCTATTTTCGATCATGGGGTAGTTGTGGATGTATTAGGTCCCTTCAAGCCATAAGTTGGCCAAGTTAATGGTGAGGTTGACCTCATGGGCCCAATATTTTATGTAGCTTCTGGAAAGTTCTTTTATGGAAAGTTGGGTTCGATTGGTCTCTACCTATGATTGTTGTCATGCCTTGATATCTATAGGGTCATAATGTGGACCATTGATTTGAAGTGATCCAGGCCATCCAATTTCCTTTATAAGGCATTCATTTCAAAATCTCTTCTTAAAAAATCCTTCTAAAAGCTCTCAGCCTTCTTAAGCTCTTCGGTCTTCAGACAAATTTCTCTCTTCGTCCTTGATCTCTAAAAAATTTAATGAATTCTTTATCTCTTGTTTCTTTACATATGTCTTCTCCTCTTAGTATCAGTAGTAGTGGTTGTGTTTAAGAGTCTTTTTCCTTTTCTCCGAAGGTTGAGTTGAATAGTGCCTTGGTTAGCTCTAAGGAAAAAAAAAAAAGAGGATTGTCGAGGGTGAAGCTGGACCGGATAGTGCACTAGGAGTCTTTCAGGATATATTGGCCGAGGACGCTAGGGATATCACTTATCAGGTCGAGCATGAGCCTAATCAAATGAGGAGTGGTATCTTGGAGATTCTTGCTGAGTATTCTCTAAGAGAGGTCAATGTCGGGGAAAGTACTTGCGATGAACCTCGCGAAGATCCCCATATGAGATGTGTGTATATCTAAACTCCCTTAAGGCAGGGCTTAGGTTCCCTCTTCATCCTTTCATTCGTCTATTGCTCAACTATTATCATATTTCACTAGCTCAACTTGTTCCTGATTCTATTAGTCTTTTCATTGGGTTCATCTATATCTGTAAGAAGGTGGGAAGGATTATGACCCTAGGTCTTTTTAAGAATCTTCTTTTCGCCAACCATCATATGGATGAAAACTTGGTTTATTTCAGCCAGAGAGAAAAAAAACATATAGTGAAGAATAACCTATCTTCCATCAAAAAATGGAAGAATAAGTTCTTCTACATTTAGAGTGACAAGGAATTTGAAATCCCCAAGATGTGGGATTTGTCTTAACCGAAGAAAAGAAGGCGTTTGGTGTTTAGTGCAGAGGAGGTGAAATGTATGAGGTGTTTGTGTGGAAAAATGAAAAGAGTAGGAGAAGTGGGGACTCTGGTTTAGGAAGTTGATTGTTTGGGGTCTTGTTTTGAGTACAAATAACTCCTTAGTCTTCTTATTACTTGAATGCCAGAATCATTACAATGAGAGATTTATATAGAGCTCTTGTACACACTAGTGCATATGAATGTGTAATGGTGGTGCATACATGACACGCTAAAAAACAGACATGTATATTAATTCATTTCTCTAAAAATTATCGTATGAAATATAGTGGAAAGCAAATGTCATTTCTCATAGAGGATTGTAAATTAATTCAATTAAACACTTAATTGTTAAAAGAAAAAATATAAATAATTAAACTAAATAATTTCTAAAATAAATTAAATTCAAAACAACCCATTAAACTAATTAGGGTTTTTTTTAAATGATTAACTAAAAATTATGAATAATGAAAGACAACTAAAATATGATTCAAAATTGAATAAACTTTGTAACAATAATGAGAAAACTGGTCAATGGATCATTCTCCACCACTAGACATGAAATGATGAATCAATATCAGAGTTATCCCAAAATTCCTAATAAAATTACCAACCATAGATAATAATAAGCTCTATTACCACAATCTTTCCTTAGTTTGTCATCAAGTAAAACAAGCTCTTTACTTAATCTTTATCTATTAAATAACCTAGAATAAGCTCTCTAGATTTAATTTAATAGAAGTGTTGATCCCTTATCTAAATTTTAATAACGACAAAACACTTCTCTAATTGTACTAGTAGTTTTATCTAAGTGTTTAAACGATAAAAGCATTTAACAAAGAATCAAGATGCAAGAACTCAACCCGTATCAAACACCAAGTCAAGACAGAAGGTATAATATAGGCAGTAAGATATTGAAACAAACTATAAATCTCTTATGTTCAAGTAAGTAGCTTGTCTTATGGCTCTTTTTATAAAAATATTTTGACAAAACTATTTATTCAAACTCTTCTAAGTCAAAAACATTTTTTAACATGAAAAACTTGGTTGAAGGGCAACCCAATCGACTAGCTCCTTATACCAGTCGACTGGGATATATGACAGAATGTCCCTAGTCAACTGGGTGATCTATACCAGTCGACTGGCAACTGGGACAGTGAGTTCCCAGTCGATTGGTGCTTAGGACCCAGTCGATTGGTACTCTCCCACAGCCTAAAAGTGAACTTTTTTACTTGACCCAGTCGACTGGTACTTCGAAAAATATGACCGTTTGAGAAACTAGACTTGAACATTTAATACACCAAACCTACCAAGTCAGTGTCTAACGACCACATTAATTCGAGGCTATATAAACTCACTTCAATGAGCATTTAATAAAGGAAGAATACACATTCAATATATAGTTTGCTCATTAATACTCAAAAGCTTTGAAAAATTTATTGTTAAGCCATTCTTCAAGCTCTTCTTTGAAAAAGAGACATTGTTCATTTGTAAAAGCATTCATTGCTATCTCTATACCATTTACTTTACAGCAACTCATATTTATTGTAAAGGGATTAACTTCCGTAAGGAAGAGATTAGCTTTCGAGAGGAAGAGATTAGCTTTCGAGAGGAAATGATTGTTTGTAAGGTTTGTACAACACCCGTGAAGTTGTACGACTAAAAGTTTTAGTGGATCACTTCAAGGAGGTTCCTTGAAGAGAGTGGACGTAGGGTCGGAACGAATTCGATATTGCTGAACCACTATAAACTGAGTTTGCATTTTCTCTTCCTTAAACTCTTTTACTTAAAGCACATTACTTGTTTATACACATGTGCATTTAACTGTTTTTATAAACTTGCAAAGAATTAGTGAAAGTTTTTAAAAACCCAATTCACCCATCTCTTGGCTTGGAACCTCAGTTTACAAGAAGCATTAGGTTAAGAAAGATAGGTTGGTCCAAGAAACAAATGCATAACCTCAGTTCATTTATCTTTAGTTATGTTTCATATAATAATCACACGAAAATATCCCATCATCAGTGATTACTAATTGCTACCATTGATTAGAAATTCAAGACAATTATGGATAAAGATTCCTAACCTAGCAATAGATAATTACCCTAATTCATTTGGTTGGCCACGCCGAAGAAAATAAAATAATAATCATAAACAATTCTTATGGAAGAACATAAACAATTTTATTAGAAATATGGATAATAATCTCTGAATGTTCAATCACAAAATCATGTCTAGGGCTTTGAAATCACCCTTAACCAAAAATAAAATTAGCTAGACATAATCCTAAAATTAAAAACAAAATAAATATTTAAAGACATGACAGTTGGGAAGAATGAAGAATGAAAGCGAACAACAGTAATATTGAAGAGTCTTCTATGCAGATGAATCTCCTTGATCACCAATAACAGCTACGTTCTTCCCAATTTTATCTTCTCTATTTTTTTTTTGTCTAGGAAAAATCTGTTCTCTTTACAAGGCAATGGCAGCCAGCCTTGTATAGGCAAACTCCTAGAAAAGAAAAGGAAAGTACAATAATACTACTCCTTCTAGAAAAAGGAAAGACACTGAAATGGGAAATACTTCTACTACTAGGAAAACATGAAATAGGAAAGTAACTAAAAGGAAATATAACACAAAATAGGAAAAAGTGTAGCCTAAGAAAAGGAAAGACATTGAAATGGGAGATACTTCCACTACTAGGAAAACATGAAATAAGAAAGTAACTAAAAGAAAATATGACACAAAATAGGAAAAAGTGCAGCACAAGTAAAACTGGTATATACATGGAGGCTCACAATATTCATTATGGTTCTTTTTTTTATTATTTTTTATTGCCCTCTCTAGCTATGCGGGCCTCGGACTGTGTCAATAGACATCCCCAGCCAAACTTCAGGGAACAGATGGCCGTAGCATGCAAAGCCCATGCTATATTTCCTCGAATTCAACTATTTTCCTTTGATAAAACGACGTCATCTCTCTCATTCTAACTCCGATTTTCGAATCGTTTGATCCTAGACGTTTTGAATCTTCTTGCTAATATTATTTTTAAGCACTTGTGGCCTAAAAATACACCAAAAATACCCATGATTCTGAAAAACACATTTTAAAGATAATTAGGTAAAAGTATAAGACTTAAACCTAATTTCCCACAAATAATATTGATAAATCACTAAGTATAAGCGTATTTTCAAGCACTCATCAATACACATGATCAAGACACTTCTAACTAACTATAACTAACTTTGATAACTTCTTTAACAACCTCCAACTACTTACTTCTATAGTTGGCAAAACTAAAAGTTGCTTCTTGCTTTTTTTCTTAGTTTTGCTACTAGTCCTGGTGATCCTTACTCCATTGCTCGCTTCACTGGTAAAGTTAAGCCTTTCTGCCTTAGCTAAACTCTTTTAACTTCACTGATCAGTCTAGTTATCCCATACATTTAGACCTTTCAAGTTCCTTCTATCCCTTAACTGCCTTGTTGTTACAATCCTGCCCCCATGGACAAACATCTTATCCTCAAGGTAGAGATGAGGCAAAAAGTGATCTAGAGATGTAGCATTCTCCAAAGATACTTCTTTTAATAGGAGTTGATCCCATTGAACCAAGTACTGTTTGATCTACTGGGCTTGCTGGAGAACATTTCTTTCACCCAAGATACTGATAGGATGATAAATAAGAGAGGAACTAGAGCAATCAATAGGTAGTCTGGATAATGGATGAGCTATACTCTTGAAAGGATTGAGGAAGGGAAATATGAAACACAAGATGAAGTCAGTAGCCCTCTGGTAGTTGGAGTTTGTTGGCAACCTGTCCAACCCTTTCTAAGATTGGGAAGAGCCCATAGTATCTCTTACTAAATTTATAAGAGAATCTAGAAGTTGCTAAGTGTTGATTGTAGGGTTATATCTTTAGGAGAACTAATTCAAATCACCCTCTGTAAACTGCATCTCAGCTCTGTGCTTATCTTCTTGTTGCTTCATTCTCTATTGAGCTTTGAGTAAGTGTTTTCTAGCCTGCTGTAGAAGATCTTGCTTGGAACTTAGTATATGATCCACTACTTCAATAGATAATGAGCCTTTACAGTATATAGGTATAGCGAGTGGATCTCTGCCATACACTAATATGAAGAAAGGAATAGAAACTAGTGTTGTAGTGGTACTCAACATAAGGTAAGTAGGTATACCATTTATTGGGGTGGTCAGCAGCAAATGATCTCAGAAATTATTCCAGGCATTTGTTTACAATCTCAATTTGCCTATCTGTTTGAGGGTGATAAGAAGTACTCATTTTCAATTCAATGCCTTGCAATCTAAAGAGTTCCCTCCATAATTGGTTGGTGAAGAGAGTGTCTCTATCATTGGCAATAGATTTAGGAAGGCTATGATGTTTGTAAACTGTGGACATGAAAACTAAAGCTACTTTAGTGGTAATGAAGTTTGAATTGAGTGGGGAAAAATGGGCACACTTGTTGAGCCTATCTACTACCACATATATATCTATGAAGTCATGAGATAGTAGGAGGTGGGTGATAAAATCAATAGAGATATCCTCCCATATCTATTATGGAACTGGAAGTGGCTGTAACAATCCATAAGGTTTGATGTTCAAGGATTTAACCTACTGAGAAGTAAAGCACCGGGACACAAACTTAGTGATGTATTTTCTCATGCTATTCTAATAGAAGCTAGCAGAAAGTTTCATGAAGGTCTTTAGGATTCTAGCATAACCACTAGTGATTGTGGAACGACATTCTTGGATGAATGCTTTCTTTAGTTTGGGGTTACTTCCTACAAAAAGTTTTCCTTGAAAGTAAAGGATGACTTCCTTTAGTTTTCAGTGCTTGTTCTCCTGAGTAGCTGTAGAGCAAGCCTGTTAGAGTGATTGGATCTGAGGGTCTTCTTGATGTTCTTTCCTGAGCTCTGCCAAGACTTGGAAGACTAGCATTGACAATGCTAAGTAGCAACTCTTCTCCATGTCACTAGGTGATTTGGAGAGTGTATCTGCCACTATGTTGTCTTTTCCAAGGTTGTATAGGATTTCATATGAGTATCCTAATAACTTGGTAAAGTAATATTGTTGTTCAGGGGTCTGGATTATTTGATCCATTGAGTACTTGAGACTGCTATGGTCAATCTTGATGAAAAACTTCCCACCAAAGAGATACAATCTCTATTTCTTAATAGTTGAAGTATGGCATAAAGTTATCTGATGTAAGCAGAGTTGGTTTACATTCTTGGTCCCATCTTCTTTCTATAGAATGCAATAGGATGATATGATTGAAGCAGGACAACTCAAATGCTAGAACCACTAGAATCGATTTCCAAGGTGAATGGTTTTCTCAAGTCTGCCAGGCTAAGGACTAGAGTGGAAGTCATTGCCTATTTCAAGCTTGTTGAATAATTATGCCTTGAATTAGTGGTGAACCAAAAATTGTCTAAAGTTTAGTCCACTTCTTGCATAATTTGTGGCTTTTGTTTGTGGGTCAAAAGCATCTTCTACTTTAGGCCATGGTGAAAGACAAAGTGGAAGACAAAGTTCACTTTGGTATAATTGGAGAACAAAATGATGAGCAACAAAATGATGAACATTCATTGATGTTTGTCCTTTGGAACTTTTGTGAGCCTATAAAAGGCATTCCAATGTGAAGCATTCCATCATCAAGTAATATCAAGAATCATCAAGTGAAAAAGAAGTTAAGAGAGAAATTTGTGAGATTGTGTGTATTGGATTAAGCCAATTTTGTAAACATTCTTTGTATATTCTCTCACTATAGTGAAATTTTGCTTGCTGGCCTCTGCCCGTGGAGTAGGCTTTAAGCCGAACCACATAAATTTGCTGTCTCCCCTTTTATCTTACTTTATTGTTTTGTCATTATTACTCGATCAATTTACGATCCTGTCACGATCCATTTCTAACAAACTGGTATCAGAGCTTGCAGGTGGCAAATTTCTGTCTGTTTTTCTGTGAGTTTACTATTCACATGAATAGTAAATTTTATGAATAGTAAAATTTTGTTCAGGATCATTTTGTTCGATCGAGATGTCAACAATGAAGTTTGATATTGAGAAGTTTGATGGAAACAGCAGTTTCAGTCTATGGCAAGTTCGTATGTTAGCCATTCTAACCCAAAATGGCTTGAAGAAAGCACTACTGGGAAAAGCCAATATGCCTACCGGCATGAGTGATGAAGATTGGGATGACCTAGATAACAAGGCTCTATCCGCAATCCAACTGAGTCTTTCAAATGATGTTTTACAACAAGTTATGTCAGAGAAGACTTCTGCAGACTTATGGGCCAAGCTAGAGGAGTTGTACTTGACTAAATCCTTGACCAACAGGTTGGTTTTGAAGCAACGCCTTTATGGTCTCCACATGATGGAAGGTTCCTCTCTCAAGTCCCATATCAGTGAGTTTATCTCAATTATTAATGATTTGAAAAATCTTGAAGTTATTATTGGGTCTGAAGATCAAGCTCTCTTATTATTATGTTCATTACCACTCTCATATAAAAATTTTAGAGACACTATAATTTATGGTAGGGAAGAATTAAATTTTGATGATGTAATATCTTCCCTTATGAGTAAGGAGAAATTAGATAATGAACTTTTGTCTAGTAAGTCTGATGATCAGGGCTCTAGTCTTGTTGTAAGAGGCAGATCCAATGACAGAGGCTTTGATGGTGGCAAGAATAGAAGAAGACCAAAGTCAAGAGGAAAGCACAAAAATTTGAATTGCAATTATTGCAAGAAGAAGGGACACATCGTAGCGGAATGCTACAAGCTACAGAACAAAAAGAAGAATGAATGGCAAAATGACAAGGGCAAGCAGAAGGAAGAAACAGCTGATGCTGATGTAGCAGAAGTAAAAGGTGATGATGTTCTATTTGCAACCAACAAGTCCAGATCCAATGACGAGTGGATTCTTGATTCTGGATGTTCTTATCATATGTGCCCCAACAGAGATTGGTTCTCTACATATGATTCTGTTGAAGGTGGAGTTGTGTTAATGGGCAATAATACCACTTGCAAAACTGTTGGTGTAGGCATAGTAAAAATCAAGATGCATGATGGAGTTGTCAGGACATTGACTGATGTCAGATATGTACCTAATTTGAAGAAAAATCTTATTTCTTTGGGCATTCTGGATGCCAATGGCTGCAAAACTGTGATTGAGTCTGGGAACATGAAAATTTCTCGTGGTGCTCTTGTTCTCATGAAATGAAAGTCATCTGGCAGTCTATACACCTTATTGGGTTCAACAGTTACAGGCTCTGCAGCAGTTTCCTCATCCATATCAGATTCAGACTCTACCAAGTTGTGGCATATGTGTCTAGGGCATATGAGTGAGCAGGGATTAGCTGTACTTAGTAAAAGAGGTCTTCTGCCTGAAAGAAAGATTGGGAAGCTGGATTTTTGTGAGCATTGTGTCTTTGGAAAGTAGAAAAGAGTCAGCTTCAACACTGCAATTCACAGAACCAAAGGTACTCTTGATTACATTCATTTTGATCTATGGGGGCCTTCTCGTGAAATTTCCAAAGGAGGAGCCAAATACTTGCTAACGATTATTGATGATTTTTCTAGAAAGACTTGGGTCTATTTTCTCAGGCACAAGAATGAGATATTTGGCATTTCCAAGCAATGGAAGACCTTATTGGAGAAGTAGACCGGTAAGCTAGTCAAGAGACTCAGAACAGATAATGGTCTTGAGTTTTGTGATTCAGAGTTTAATCAATTCTGCAAAGATAAAGGCATTGTCAGACATCAGACGGTGAGAAAGACACCACAGCAGAATGGTGTCGCAGAGAGGATGAATCGAACACTGTTAGAAAGAGCTCGATGTATGCTTTCTAACGCAGGTCTTGGCAAGGAATTTTGGACAGAAGCAGTCAATTTGGCATGTCATTTGGTGAACCGCTCTCCTTACAGATCACTTGAACTTAAGACACCTGAAGAGGTATGGTCAGGTAGCCCTCCTGATTACTCTAACTTAAGAATATTTGGTTGCCCTGTATATACTCATGTGAATGAAGGAAAATTGGAGCCTAGGGCAAAGAAATGTATTTTTCTTGGTTATGCTTCTGGTGTTAAGGGTTTTCGCTTATGGTGTCATGATACTCATAAGTTTATGATTAGCAGAGATGTTACTTTTGATGAATCTGCTATGCTTCACCATAGAAAAGAATTGCCTATTCAGTGTGATACAGGAAAGAAGAATGCACAAGAGAAGGTAGAGCTTGAGGTTGATACCTCATCATCTGTAAATCCTAATCCTATTCAGCCAGGAAGTTCGTCTCCAGGTGGAGAGACACACCATGAAGCTGAGCATCACACTCTAGCTGGTGGAAGACAAAGGAGACAGATAAAACCACCCCAACGGTATGGTTTTGAAGATATGTTGGCTTATGCATTAAATGTTGCAGAAACCATTGATGTCGCCGATCAAACCTCATACTCTGAGGCCATCAGTTCATCTGATTCAGACAAATGGCTCGTTGCGATGCATGAAGAGATGGAATCTCTAAAGAAAAATGACACCTGGAAATCGGTCGAACCACCTAATGGTAAGAAAATTATCGGGTGTAAATGGATATTTAAGAAGAAGGAAGGAGTCACTGGTGTTGAAGACACTAAGTATAAGGCACGATTAGTAGCGAAAGGCTACAGTCAGGTGGAGGGAGTTGATTTTAATGATGTTTTCTCTCCAGTTGTTAGACATACTTCTATTCGTGTCTTACTTGCTTTAGTTGCAATGCATAATTTGGAGTTGGAGCAACTTGATGTGAAAACAGCCTTTCTTCATGGTGATCTTGATGAACAAATCTATATACAGCAACCAGAAGGTTTTGAAGTTGAAGGCAAGGAAGATAATGTTTGTCTTCTAAAGAAATCCTTGTATGGACTCAAGCAGTCTCCACGCTTGTGGTATCGAAGGTTTGACTCTTTTATGCTGAGTATTGGATTTTCTAGATGCAAGTATGATAGTTGTGTCTACTATCAAAGACTTGATGATGGTACTTTCATATATTTGTTGCTATATGTTGATGACATGTTGATTGCAGCAAAGAAAATTTTGGGAATGGAGATCAACAGAGACAGAGGTGCAGGTAGATTATTTCTGTCACAACAGAAATATATTGAGAAAGTCCTGAAACGTTTTGGTATGCATGATGCTAAACCTGTGAGTACTCCTTTAGCTTCTCACTTTAGATTATCAGCATCCATGTCACCACAGTCAGAAGAAGAGATAATGAATATGTTTAGAGTTCCTTATTCTAGTGTAGTGGGAAGTATTATGTATGCAATGGTTTGCACTCGACTAGATATCTCACATGCATTCAGTGTAGTTAGCAGATATTTGTCCTGTCCAGGAAAAACTCATTGGCAAGCTGTCAAGTGGATTTTGAGATATTTGAAGGGTACTTCTACTGCTTGTTTGGAATTAGATAAAACTTCTGACAATCTAGCTGGTTATGTGGATTCAGATTTTGCAGGTGATTTGGACAGGAGAAGATCAATTACAGGTTATGTATTTACTATTGGGACTTGTGCAGTCAGTCGGAAAGCTACCTTGCAGCCGACAGTTGCATTGTCTACTACAGAGGCAGAATTTATGGCTGTTACAGAAGCTGCCAAAGAAGCCATTTGGTTAAGAGGTATACTTAATGAACTCAGTTTGGAAACAAATAAAACTGTAGTTTATTGTGACAGTCAGAGTGCTATACATTTGACGAAGGATCAGATGCATCATGAGAGAACTAAACACATTGATGTGAAGTATCACTTTATTCGGGATATTGTGGCTCAAGGTGATGTTATTGTAAGAAAGATTGGCACTCTGAATAATCCAGCTGATATGCTGACAAAATCTCTTCCCATTACCAAGTTCACACACTGCATGGACTTGGTTGGTGTTGCACAGTATTTGCATTAGACCCTTCGGGGTTGTTTGGTAGAGGTTGAAACTTTTATTTTCACTATTGTCAAATTCAAGTCAAGGTGGAGATTTGTTGAATAATTATGCCTTGAATTAGTGGTGAACCAAAAATTGTCTAAAGTTTAGTCCACCTCTTGCATAATTTGTGGCTTTTGTTTGTGGGTCAAAAGCATCTTCTACTTTAGGCCATGGTGGAAGACAAAGTTCACTTTGGTATAATTGGAGAACAAAATGATGAGCAACAAAATGATGAACATTCATTGATGTTTGTCCTTTGGAACTTTTGTGAGCCTATAAAAGGCATTCCAATGTGAAGCATTCCATCATCAAGTAATATCAAGAATTATCAAGTGAAAGAGAAGTTAAGAGAGAAATTTGTGAGATTGTGTGTATTGGCTTAAGCCAATTTTGTAAACATTCTTTGTATATTCTCTCACTATAGTGAAATTTTGCCTGCTGACCTCTGCCCGTGGAGTAGGCTTTAAGCCGAACCACGTAAATTTGATGTCTCCCCTTTTATCTTACTTTATTGTTTTGTCATTATTACTCGATCAATTTACGATCCTGTCACGATCCATTTCTAACAAAGCTCAAGAAGGCTTCTTGGGCTGCCATGTTCCATTGGAAATCATATTTCTTTAAATGTTCAGTCAATGGACTAGCAATGTTGGCATTGTTCTTGACAAACCTTCTATAGTATGTTGTTAAGCCCAAGAACACTCTCAACTGCTTGGGGTTTGTAGGTTTGAGCCAATCCATCATTGCTTGGATCTTGGACTGGTCAGGCTCCACCCCTTTTGCAGTGATGATATGCCCTAAGTAATTTATGGATGTCTTAGCAATTTAGCACTTGCTCAGCTTGGCATAGAGGTTGTTTTGTTGGAGATAGTGTAGGAACTGTCTCAAGTGGTGCACATGGTCTAGAAGGCACTTGCGTTAGACCAAGATGTCATCAAAGAATATAATGGCAAGTCTTATCAAGAAGGGTATAAAAAGTTAGTAAATTGTGGCCTGGAGTGTTGCAAAGGCATTGGTTAACCCAAAGGGCATCCCCAAGAACTCATAGTGCCCTTGATGTGTCCTAATGGTTGTCTTTGGAATGTCTTCCTGTCTTATTCTGATATGATGATAACCAACCATGAGGTCTAGCTTGGAGTAAATGATAGCACCATGTAACTCATCCATCAATTCATCTACAGTTGGGATAGGGAACTTATCCTTTATAGTAAGGGCATTCAAGGCTCTATAATCTACACAAAATCTCAGGGGTGTCTAACTCATCAATAGAATCTAGAGTAGGTACTTCATAATGTAGCATATTCAGAGACATTAAAAATGAAATAAAGTCTAAGCTATCATTCTTGGACAGTTTAGTAAGTGAACTGCAAGAGATATGGTTAGTAATTACCTCTTGTTGTCCCAGGAGCTGGATCTTGGTGCCTTGCCAGTAGAAGTCCATTGTAAGTGATGTGTAGTCTGTTGTCACTAATCCTAATTCTTTCAGCCATTGAACACCCAGAATTAAGTCAGCTCCTTGTAAGGAAATGACATCGAATTTAGCAATGTAAGCATATCCTTGGATAGAAAATGGGGTCTATTCAAAAACTCTTATGTAAGTCAAGTGTTCTCCATTTCCATTTTGGACTTTGAAACGTGATGAGGGAGTGATTGGTAATGCAAGATATTGAGTATGTCTTTCTAGATTGAAGTTATGAGTGTTGCCTCCATCAATGAAGATCTGAATAGGATGCATCTTGATTGCACCTAAGAGACTAAGTGTCTTAGGAGTTTTCTGCCCAAAAAGAGCATTCAGTGATATTTCTGGGACTTGCTCCTCTTCTGGACTAGAAAAAGGGTTAAAAAATTCTTGTTCTTGATCATTTTGTTCATCACCTTCCAAGAGCAGCAAAGAACTTTTTGCTTTTCATCTATGTCCAAGGTGGAATTTCTCCCCATAGTTGAAAGAAAGACCTTTTTCTCTTCTGGCCTTTAGTGTCTTTCCATCTATCTTCTTGAAGTCTTGCTAACCCCACTGCATCATGAAACTCTAAGGGTCTATGGGAAAGAACCACTCTCCTTATGTAAGATTTGAGGCCAGAGATGAAGCAGTTCATAAACATCTGATATGACAATCCAGTGACTTTGCTAGACAATACCTTAAATTTGGTTTGATAATCCAAGACAATACTTTCTTGAATTAATTTTGATAACGTTCCTTGAGGATCCTTATATACTGAAGGTCCAAATCTTACTTGCACAACCTTGATAAATTGAGGCCAGGATTGGATCTTGTTGTTATGATGAGTCTGCTATAACCATTTTGTTGTGTCTTTCCAGGTGAAGAGAGATAAAAATGAGTTTCTGGTTGTACAAAGTGTGGGAGAAGAGAAAGAATTGCTTTACCTAAAATAGCCAATCTGTGGGGTCTCCTTCTCTGAATCTTTGAATGCCAATCTTGATGTTCTTGAAGTTGGAGAGATAGCCGTTTTGGTGGTGATCCTTATCAAAATCAGAAGCAGTTGGGGACTCTTCTTGGTACTGCTGTTGCTTTTCGTTGTAAATCTCTTATTGCATTGGCTTCAATGCTTGAGCCACCTCTTTTTAGATGAATTTTCCAAGTCTCTCCAACGAGAATTCTTTATCTGATTTAGAATGCAATCCGTCTGCCATGATTTACAAGATGACAATGAAAACACCAATGTAAAAAGTGTTTGTGTGGAAAAATGAAAGGAGTAGCAGAAGTGGGGATTCTGGTTTGGGAAGTTGATTCTTTGGGGTCTTGTTCCGAGTACAAAGAACTCCTTAGTCTTCTTACTACTTGAATGCCAGAATCGTTACGATGAGAGCTTTATATAGAGCTCTTGTACACACTAGTGCATATAAATATGCAATGGTGGTGCATACACATGATCAAGACAGTTCTAACTAACTACGACTAACTTTGCTAACTGTAAGAAAAGTTTAGAGATTAAGTCAGTGTGAAGGTAAGCTTAGTATCCGAAAACTCAAGCAAGTGTATTTGGTGTTTTGGTGATTCTAGTATAACTCAATAAACTGAGAGACTATTGAAGAAGTGAACGTAAGTTTATCACCGAACCACTATAATTTCTTTATCCCTCTTTTCCCGACTCTTCATAATCTGTCATTTTTGCTGTATTTAATCTTTTTTATTAATTAATTTCTGCTAATTACAGTTGAGTTTTTATAGATTTAATTCATCCCCTCTTAATCTACTCAACAACGATAATATGGACCCACAAAGATACAGTGAAAAAATAAATGAAAAAAAATCCATTTGAGATAATGCTTTCCATACGTGAAAGCATGAGGTTGGGGTAGCAGATTTCATTAAGATAAAAGTTTCGGCCTTTAATATTTTGAATTTATTATTTTCTTTACCTTTTGTTATTCGAATAATTTCTTTTTTACGTTAATTTTTATCAATAGAGAAAGCACATTTAACGTTAATGTTGAATTGACACTCATAATGGTTGAAAGTGAAACAATAGAAAATATATGTTCATTCATCACAAATGAACACTTTGGCTCCTAAAAAAGGTTTAGCCAAGAGAGTCAGACGGTGTTTTGCCGGACTATAGATTTCTTGCCAACACCCATTACGCTGTAGAATACTCTCCTTGTCAACGTCATAGAAGGTCAAGGTATGTTCATGGCTAAAATGTCAAATTTTCATTAGAGAAAGCTGTAAAGAAAAAGAAAAAGAAAAAAAAGAGGTTAACAAAGTAAAGTGACCACTAAATGAAAATGTGCAGGTCAAAATAACATTACTTTCTTATTTATTTAAGGTATCATTAACTTTAACACTACTAGTGGCACCAATTCAGGGAGAGCATTTACATATGGTATCGAAATGATTTATTGGCATCCAATTTTAACACCGATGAATTAGGACACCTTATTTGCTACAGTAATTTCCAAATAATTTTGGAAGATAAATTAATTAGTTATTAAAAGACTTTCTACACGTGTCACAATATTATTATTATATTGATATTATGAGTGCGCTTTAAACCTTTTCTGATGCCCTCTTTATATAGAGAAAATTTTCTTAATACAACTAAAAAAGTAACAACACTGAAAACTACTGCTAATACTAGAACAATCAGTTATAAAATAGGAAACTACTAATCCCAAACTAATTAGAAGTCTCTTTGTGAGGATTTGAGTCAAAATCCTAAAAAATCTGTACATTGGCTCAAATTCTTCACTTCATCATTGAATTTGACTTTCTTCTTTGGTTAGTACAATTTTTCTTTGGTATTCCCATCTCATCTGCTTACTTTTCGAAACAATTATCATCTCATTCAAAATATACAAGCTCTCTTTGTCCACGGTACCTCTCATCACTACATTTGAACTATCAAAAACTTGCATCTCATCACCTTCATTAGCATTTCTATCACTCATTTATTTTACTCAACTCATCCAAGTCTTCTATCGTGGCCTCACTTTGCAATTGTGTGTTCTTTTTTTTTTCATTGTAGATGCACTCCTTATTTGAAAAATCTAGAGATTTGGATCTTGATATTTCCTCGACCTTCCTTGAAGTGCTCAACTCCATCACTTTGTTTGGCTCATCATTCGATATATTCATGAACAAACTTCTTTGTCCACCATTAACATCGTGACCATGTCATCTTTTTCGAGTGACAAGTACTCTGTCTCAATCAACATACTACTCAACAAAATAGTGATAACGAAATTGAAAAAAAAAAAATACACATACCACCATCCATCTTCTTTAATCAAATAACTCAATATTAATCGATCTGATACCACATTGTTAGGATCGAGCGCTTGCTACTGTGCCAAAAATTATAACTTATAGCCAGAGTGCAACTCAAATCACTTAAACCGCGACACTTCGACTGTGACTTGGCCCCAACCTAGACCTCTTCCACGGAACAATTGCTGCCAAATCAATAAAACGTGCCATGGTGTCACTAAAACATATAAGTAACTTTTTTTTTTTGTTTTGTCAAGGATAAAATAAGAAATTTGAAAAAAAAATACCGTCTCATCGGGACAGGATGATTTTTATCTGGCCTTGCCGGATTTCTTATCGTGTCGCATGTGGGTAATTTATCCGCTACTCAATCCCATCATCTTCTTAGCAAGAGTATCAAACACCAGAGAGGATAATTTTTGTCTTATCTGGTGTTTTATCCGGCGCATCAAACATACCAACAATGTCTAAAATCTTACTGAGGGTATCACTTCAGATGAGGTGGACTTGAGGAAAAGGATTTGTGTAACTGTGCCAGCTAGTGTGGGGATATGACTTAGTTGACTGCAGTTGAGTTGACTTGACTCGAGTCGACTGAGCATTTAACCCTAGGTAAGGAAAGAAGAAAGTAAGAATCTCAAGGGAACAGCCAAGGGAAGAAACTAAAGCTGCGCCTGCAGTAGTTTAAAAAGTCACTTTGCTGTTTTTGAAACGATAAGTTGATCAAGCTCTGGGAATACTATTGCAGAACATAGCAAGCTTTACAGAGAACACAGAGAAGCCTCACATATGATTAATACTATGAATACTCTAAGAAAGTAAAACAGCAAAGTTTAAATATAGAAGAAAAAGATACATTGTTCAAGGAACTGGATTACAGAGGTGGTACTTCTATGCTATACTCAAATCTTACATATTTCTGAACTAAAAGTCAGTGGCTAGGATAGCAACATCATACCTCTAGCTGTTCATGGAGTTGCTTCTGGACTTCCATCTGCAATCGCAGTGCTTCAGTGATTCCCATGCTCCTGTCACTCAAATCAGCAGTAAATATCATGAATTTACCACAATGATTAGTAATTAAAAGTTTCAGGCCTAAAGGATTTGAGTTTCCATTCCGATGTAGTGAGGTAACACAAGTCACTAATTCAATATTTATGAAAAAGCTACACACTGTAACACTCCTGGTACTTGAAACATTTTTTACATGTATAGTACTATCCCCCTCCCAAGAAGAAAAGAAGAAGAGAAGGATAAAAATTAAATAATCCAGTAGCATAAATCTATTCTTAATTCCAAAATTTTTTACGTTTTCAAGTCTAGAGATTTCATTTCTTCAATAGGAATCAATTTCTTCTCTGAACCTCCTGCACAACTAGAAAACAACATGATTTCAACTAGTTTTTTTTACTATTTTCTTGGCAACATGACAAGGGAAATGCACCCAACGAAGGCTGACTTAGTACTGCAACGAGGGTTAATCTGTTTAACTAACGGCAGAAGTTTCTTATGCGGGCTAGCAAGCTCCAAGGGTCAAAGCTTTTCAGCATGCAGACATAAAAAAATGGAAATAAAAGAAAGCAACAGCTAGTACCTTCTGATGACTCTGGTTTGTATCTGGCTGTTCTATATTTCTGAAAATTACAAAAAGAAAGAAAGACTTCCAGCTAACTAATTGGAACTGACAACCAGCTTGTTTTAAGGGAAAAAATTGAATATAGACAAACCTGTAAATGATTTTTTACATGATATATGGTCAAACCTTCAACGTTCATGAGCTTTAGAACACCTTTTGGAGTAGCTCCTGTAATTTTAAATTGTAAACCAGCGCGGTAAGAAGTTCCATGATTTCGCAGAAATTCCATATTTAAGAACTAAAGCTTTTTGGCCCAGGGACCACAAAATGCCTTGGCCAAGAAGCTAAAGCATCTAAAAATCGAAGCAGAAAGGCCAAAAATAAGAGTTCGAATCAGTGCAAAAGGAACCAAAATGTACCCACTATGCGAAAAGGTATATGGCTTTTAAAAAACCAGAAGAGTGCAGCAGGATTAATGAAAAGCAATATAGTTAGTATGAACCCTCACTATATCAAATCAACCATTCTCCATTATCCAACTCAATCCGTTAGGAGCAGAATTTTATTCATGATTGATATAAAAGTCAGTATTATACACAGATGCAATAAGAAAGTATTCAAATTTCAGATTGTAAGATCATTTGTAGAAGCTGAGATCTATATTGAGCAACAACAATAATGGAAAAGACATTTAGAACAAACACTCAAAACCATTACTACTGCACCCAACAAGGAAGGAATTTAATAGAAAGAGCTGTAATTATAAAAGAAATTAATTTGAAAAGGCTGCAGTTCATTGTATCATGATTTTCTTTGCCTTTTATAGCACATACACAACATTTGCTGGCACTTTCCAATGTTTCGGATCATTGAGTTATGTCAAGTAGTTTTACTATAATCAACTTTCCAAATCTCTCGTATATTTTTGCGTTCAGTATACAAGGAGTATTTATAAACAACTTAAGAAACCTTAACTAGGGTTCTCGTCCTACTAACCGCAGCCATTCATGAGTATAAATTTAAACCACCAAGCAAAAAATTCAAACTCATAACGTGTACAGAAGGTCTACAGTTCTGAAACCGTAAAATATGCGTCCAACGCTAACAAAAATGATTATATAGGGCTGACAAATTAATATAGCTTTACGTGAATTAGAGGTTCAAAGACGGTAAGATCCACATCTAGATACACAAAACAGTTGCCACACATGGGCATCTAATCAATTAAGTAGAGCTATTTTTTAGTTAAAAATTAAATAAAACAACCTCTTGTATTCTTTTGAAGATAGAGATTAAGCTCATCAGCTGCATGCATAAGAAGCATGACCTATTTCCAGTAATAAGCTAATTCACTGTGTTAATTTCTATTGTTGTTGATGGCTTAATCTAAAACACCTTACTTGGCAAGTACTAACAACTACTGTCAAAACCATATCATAAACAAACATCTTTCACAACATAGTAAAATCATCTGGAGGCAACATATAGGAAAGAGAACCATCAATTAAAATCAGCAAAGAGCGCACCAAGGAGATCCAAGTAAGATACCAAACACAAGCTAGCAGATAGTAGTTAGGACCAAGAAGACTGATGTGCAATAAATCAAAGATCCAGAACACATCACAACTCAGAAAAAAATGCAGAAAAAACCCCTTTACATCTATACAAAACAGAAAATAGTAAAAACTGTACTGGGGGCTCTTGCCCAAGGGATTCGGTGGAAAGAGAAATTTTCATATCAAATCAAAACCAATGGCGTCTTATTTGTACTCCTTCCGTAGTGCCACGATGCCACATAACACGCTTAGGGGATAAGAATTCTTGCCAATATATTTTTCCCAAATGCTATAAAATTCTACGACTGTTTTTACCTCCGAGTAAGTATCTGACCCCATTAAAAACGCAGGAGATGACTCACATGAAAGGAAATAAAAAAAAGAAAATTAAATTACCCAATACCTGACGTATTCTTGCCTTCTATCACACCTTAGTTCTAATTGTGGTAAGGTTTAAACAACCCCCTTGTGAATGTTTTGGTTGCTTCTAAATCTAGTTCAGTTATTGATGAAAGAGAACAAATGCCTGTGGGAGAAGATGACCCTCTCTCTCTCTCTCTCTCCTGCTAATAAAGATATTCCTAAAGATTATTAACGTAGCACTCATCCAATGCCTCATCGAGGAACTGACATTAGCTAAGAGAAGTGTATTATAATAATAATAACAAAGATAACAACCATAATAATTTAATAATAATAATAATAGTAAATAAATAAATAAATAAAATTGATATCAGTTCAAAAAACCAATTTTATTGTTAAAACTTACCAGTATTGATTTTTCCGTCCACATGCAGAAATATCATTGTGAAGGGTACAACAAACTGTGATATGGAAGTTCAAAAGAAAGTTGTAGTCATTAATTCCAATAAATGCTAGCAATGCTACGGATCTATCATAATCATCACTGCTATTTCATTAAGAGGAGAAAAAATAATAAAGAGAAGCTGATATGTACCCATTGGTTGATTCTTTTGAATGCTTGGCTTCGAAGGGTAGCGTTAGGATCATTGTCCCAACAAAGTTCTCTCGAAGAAAAATTGAATCGTACTCCAAGTAGCTTTGGTGTGCTTAAAGGGTCCCCACGAGAAGCTCAACAGATTTGGGCAATCAGTCACAATCATCTCATCCAACGATGGGAATCTCAAGGTGTAATTACGGCGGCAAAAACAATAGAGCCTCTTTGAATCATGAAGATCCAAGTGTTTCAATTTGAAGAAAACAATCACATCAACCTGTTTCACTGCCTTTGCATTCAACTAATTCTTGAATCATGTAGCATGAATATATACTCATTTCTGTAAGTTGTATCAAACTTCTAGCTATTGAAGGAGTTACTAAATTTGACA
The DNA here is from genome assembly GCA_023935145.1 of Bretschneidera sinensis. NCBI lineage: Eukaryota > Viridiplantae > Streptophyta > Magnoliopsida > Brassicales > Akaniaceae > Bretschneidera > Bretschneidera sinensis. The sequence continues at coordinate 59,622,170 of CM043698.1, read as the reverse complement.
AACTGTAACACCATGACACTTGAAGAGTAGTCAGATTTTGAAAAGATGCTGAGAATGGTACTAATGTTTTCAGTCTGCTACACTTGTCTACTCGTAGAATTTTGAGAATCTTAAGAACATGGTCCAGCTGAAAGTTTTTAATCCTTGGATGTGTCAGCTTAGGCAGGTCTAGCTTCATTTCTCTTAACTTTGTGAGTGTCATAGCTTCTTCTTCTCCATTCTTAGCATTTCCTTCACGAGAGTAACTCATTGAATGAACTGAAATGCACAGTAAGCTTTTCCAGATTGTTTAATTTCTGTAGGAAACTGGATGGAAAAGGTGTTGATTCCCGTAAAAACCGATCCAGAGAGAGAACTTTGATTTTGGAGCAAGTATACGCTGGAAGTTGGCAATGCCAGATCTTCTCCTCTGTGCCCAGTTCCAATTCCTCCAAGTTGGGAAATGTTGTCTGGAAACTAATCTATTAAGGCAGGAACATACTAGTGAAACAATAAGGGAGAGAAAGAAAAAGGAAAAGAAAACAAGACTTTGTGTATAAGTTGTCATAGGCAGAAAAAATTAATGCAAGTTGGTGGAGACAAAATTAAATGCAAGTTGCCAAATTAATTAGGGGGTGCCTAATTCTCTGGCTTTGTCATAAATTTCCTGTCCGACTTTGTCAAAGGCTCCATAAATACTACCATCTACGATTTCCTGATGCCTATAAAATCCTTGTTGGCTCTCATTTGTAAAAACACCAAGTAGAGAATAGAAAGCTTGAGAGAAAATATTGTGAGAGATATAAGTATCTCGTACAAACTACAATTGGGTGTATGCTGTGAGTTGTAAGTGTTTCAAACACTTTTTATATTTTCTCCCTTTAGTAAAAATGATCTGCAGCAGGTCCGGAGACGTAGGCACATTTGGCCGAACTCCGTTATCAAATTTGTGTGTGTTATTTCCGCTTTTATTTTGTATTCTCACTAATATGGTTTATAAGAAAATCTATGTAATTTTCCCAACAATTGGTATCAGAGCGTTTGGTGGTGAATTTTGTCAATTTTTCTGCGAGGTTACTATTCACATGAATAGTGAATTTCGTGAATAGTGAAATTTTGCCGGTGGTACCGATTCATCGGCAACGGTGTTCTAATACACAGAGGTTCGCAGGAATTGTCAAAAAAGATCCAGAGAAAGTCAGATTCAAGTGGGAGCGATGGTCGCAGACGAAAGGAAGATGAAACTCGAGAAGTTCGATGGCGCAGATTTCGGGTTCTGGAAAATGCAGATAGAGGATTATCTGTATCAAAGAAATTTGTATCAACCTTTCTCAGGAAAGAAGCTTGAAACTATGAAGGATGAAGACTGGGCTCTTCTCGACAGACAAGCCCTCGGAGTTATCCGATTGACGTTATCCCGCAATGTTGCTTTCAGCATAGCAAAGGAAAAGACCACGGCGGGTCTTATGACGGCTCTCTCCAGTATGTATGAGAAGCCATCAGTCTCTAACAAAGTTCACTTGATGAGGCGGTTATTCAATTTGCGGATGACAGAAGGCGCATCGGTAGCTCAACATCTCAATGAACTCAATACAGTCACAACCCAATTGAGTTAAGTTGAAATTGAATTTGATGAAGAAATACGAGCATTAATACTTTTGTCTTCTCTACCAGAAAGTTGGAATGCTATTGTCACGGCTGTGAGTAGCTCGCCGGGAAGCAATAAGTTAAAATTTGATGATGTTCGTGATCTGGTTCTCAGTGAAGAGATTCGACGGAAAGGGTCGGGTGAATCGTCAATCTCTTCAGTTTTGCATACAGAGTCAAGAAGAAGATATTCAACTAGAGGGTATGGACATGGTAGATCGAACTACCGAGGTAGATCAAAGGACAGGAGGTCCAAATCTAGAAATCTCAATAATTCCTATAGCTCGAAGACTGTCGAGTGTTGGAACTACCGAAAGACCGGGCACTACAAATCAGTGCAAGAGTGCACCGAAGGACCAGGAGGCGAAGGGAGAAACAAATGTTACTTCCACCTCTGGAGGAGGTGATGCGTTGATATGCTCTTTGGAGAGCAGTGAGGAGTCTTGGGTGTTAGACTCTGGAGCATCATTCCACGCTACTTCGCAGAAAGAATTCTTCGAGAGGTATGTCCCCGGAAACCTTGGAAATATATACCTTGGTGATG